>CM051238.1:267950757-268579119 GCA_027917425.1 Gastrophryne carolinensis | reverse complement strand
CTGTGACTAAAGCAGCCTCTGTTTAAGACCATATAAGCATTTGCTCTTATCATATTTGAAATTAGGCCTGATAAAGACACTTTTGCTGGCCAAAGCACTACTGTACCCTGCCAGCTCGATTCCTGCCCGGGGCATCCCATTCTGTGACTAAAGCAGCCTCTGTTTAAGACCATATAAGCATTTGCTCTTATCATATTTGAAATTAGGCCTGATAAAGACACTTTTGCTGGCCAAAGCACTACTGTACCCTGCCAGCTCGATTCCTGCCCGGGGCATCCCATTCTGTGACTAAAGCAGCCTCTGTTTAAGACCATATAAGCATTTGCTCTTATCATATTTGAAATTAGCCTGATAAAGACACTTTTGCTGGCCAAAGCACTACTGTACCCTGCCAGCTCGATTCCTGCCCGGGGCATCCCATTCTGTGACTAAAGCAGCCTCTGTTTAAGACCATATAAGCATTTGCTCTTATCATATTTGAAATTAGGCCTGATAAAGACACTTTTGCTGGCCAAAGCACTACTGTACCCTGCCAGCTCGATTCCTGCCCGGGGCATCCCATTCTGTGACTAAAGCAGCCTCTGTTTAAGACCATATAAGCATTTGCTCTTATCATATTTGAAATTAGGCCTGATAAAGACACTTTTGCTGGCCAAAGCACTACTGTACCCTGCCAGCTCGATTCCTGCCCGGGGCATCCCATTCTGTGACTAAAGCAGCCTCTGTTTAAGACCATATAAGCATTTGCTCTTATCATATTTGAAATTAGGCCTGATAAAGACACTTTTGCTGGCCAAAGCACTACTGTACCCTGCCAGCTCGATTCCTGCCCGGGGCATCCCATTCTGTGACTAAAGCAGCCTCTGTTTAAGACCATATAAGCATTTGCTCTTATCATATTTGAAATTAGGCCTGATAAAGACACTTTTGCTGGCCAAAGCACTACTGTACCCTGCCAGCTCGATTCCTGCCCGGGGCATCCCATTCTGTGACTAAAGCAGCCTCTGTTTAAGACCATATAAGCATTTGCTCTTATCATATTTGAAATTAGGCCTGATAAAGACACTTTTGCTGGCCAAAGCACTACTGTACCCTGCCAGCTCGATTCCTGCCCGGGGCATCCCATTCTGTGACTAAAGCAGCCTCTGTTTAAGACCATATAAGCATTTGCTCTTATCATATTTGAAATTAGGCCTGATAAAGACACTTTTGCTGGCCAAAGCACTACTGTACCCTGCCAGCTCGATTCCTGCCCGGGGCATCCCATTCTGTGACTAAAGCAGCCTCTGTTTAAGACCATATAAGCATTTGCTCTTATCATATTTGAAATTAGGCCTGATAAAGACACTTTTGCTGGCCAAAGCACTACTGTACCCTGCCAGCTCGATTCCTGCCCGGGGCATCCCATTCTGTGACTAAAGCAGCCTCTGTTAAGACCATATAAGCATTTGCTCTTATCATATTTGAAATTAGGCCTGATAAAGACACTTTTGCTGGCCAAAGCACTACTGTACCCTGCCAGCTCGATTCCTGCCCGGGGCATCCCATTCTGTGACTAAAGCAGCCTCTGTTTAAGACCATATAAGCATTTGCTCTTATCATATTTGAAATTAGGCCTGATAAAGACACTTTTGCTGGCCAAAGCACTACTGTACCCTGCCAGCTCGATTCCTGCCCGGGGCATCCCATTCTGTGACTAAAGCAGCCTCTGTTTAAGACCATATAAGCATTTGCTCTTATCATATTTGAAATTAGGCCTGATAAAGACACTTTTGCTGGCCAAAGCACTACTGTACCCTGCCAGCTCGATTCCTGCCCGGGGCATCCCATTCTGTGACTAAAGCAGCCTCTGTTTAAGACCATATAAGCATTTGCTCTTATCATATTTGAAATTAGGCCTGATAAAGACACTTTTGCTGGCCAAAGCACTACTGTACCCTGCCAGCTCGATTCCTGCCCGGGGCATCCCATTCTGTGACTAAAGCAGCCTCTGTTTAAGACCATATAAGCATTTGCTCTTATCATATTTGAAATTAGGCCTGATAAAGACACTTTTGCTGGCCAAAGCACTACTGTACCCTGCCAGCTCGATTCCTGCCCGGGGCATCCCATTC
Source organism: Gastrophryne carolinensis (assembly GCA_027917425.1). NCBI lineage: Eukaryota > Metazoa > Chordata > Amphibia > Anura > Microhylidae > Gastrophryne > Gastrophryne carolinensis. The sequence continues at coordinate 268,577,005 of CM051238.1, read as the reverse complement.
TGTGACTAAAGCAGCCTCTGTTTAAGACCATATAAGCATTTGCTCTTATCATATTTGAAATTAGGCCTGATAAAGACACTTTTGCTGGCCAAAGCACTACTGTACCCTGCCAGCTCGATTCCTGCCCGGGGCATCCCATTCTGTGACTAAAGCAGCCTCTGTTTAAGACCATATAAGCATTTGCTCTTATCATATTTGAAATTAGGCCTGATAAAGACACTTTTGCTGGCCAAAGCACTACTGTACCCTGCCAGCTCGATTCCTGCCCGGGGCATCCCATTCTGTGACTAAAGCAGCCTCTGTTTAAGACCATATAAGCATTTGCTCTTATCATATTTGAAATTAGGCCTGATAAAGACACTTTTGCTGGCCAAAGCACTACTGTACCCTGCCAGCTCGATTCCTGCCCGGGGCATCCCATTCTGTGACTAAAGCAGCCTCTGTTTAAGACCATATAAGCATTTGCTCTTATCATATTTGAAATTAGGCCTGATAAAGACACTTTTGCTGGCCAAAGCACTACTGTACCCTGCCAGCTCGATTCCTGCCCGGGGCATCCCATTCTGTGACTAAAGCAGCCTCTGTTTAAGACCATATAAGCATTTGCTCTTATCATATTTGAAATTAGGCCTGATAAAGACACTTTTGCTGGCCAAAGCACTACTGTACCCTGCCAGCTCGATTCCTGCCCGGGGCATCCCATTCTGTGACTAAAGCAGCCTCTGTTTAAGACCATATAAGCATTTGCTCTTATCATATTTGAAATTAGGCCTGATAAAGACACTTTTGCTGGCCAAAGCACTACTGTACCCTGCCAGCTCGATTCCTGCCCGGGGCATCCCATTCTGTGACTAAAGCAGCCTCTGTTTAAGACCATATAAGCATTTGCTCTTATCATATTTGAAATTAGGCCTGATAAAGACACTTTTGCTGGCCAAAGCACTACTGTACCCTGCCAGCTCGATTCCTGCCCGGGGCATCCCATTCTGTGACTAAAGCAGCCTCTGTTTAAGACCATATAAGCATTTGCTCTTATCATATTTGAAATTAGGCCTGATAAAGACACTTTTGCTGGCCAAAGCACTACTGTACCCTGCCAGCTCGATTCCTGCCCGGGGCATCCCATTCTGTGACTAAAGCAGCCTCTGTTTAAGACCATATAAGCATTTGCTCTTATCATATTTGAAATTAGGCCTGATAAAGACACTTTTGCTGGCCAAAGCACTACTGTACCCTGCCAGCTCGATTCCTGCCCGGGGCATCCCATTCTGTGACTAAAGCAGCCTCTGTTTAAGACCATATAAGCATTTGCTCTTATCATATTTGAAATTAGGCCTGATAAAGACACTTTTGCTGGCCAAAGCACTACTGTACCCTGCCAGCTCGATTCCTGCCCGGGGCATCCCATTCTGTGACTAAAGCAGCCTCTGTTTAAGACCATATAAGCATTTGCTCTTATCATATTTGAAATTAGGCCTGATAAAGACACTTTTGCTGGCCAAAGCACTACTGTACCCTGCCAGCTCGATTCCTGCCCGGGCATCCCATTCTGTGACTAAAGCAGCCTCTGTTTAAGACCATATAAGCATTTGCTCTTATCATATTTGAAATTAGGCCTGATAAAGACACTTTTGCTGGCCAAAGCACTACTGTACCCTGCCAGCTCGATTCCTGCCCGGGGCATCCCATTCTGTGACTAAAGCAGCCTCTGTTTAAGACCATATAAGCATTTGCTCTTATCATATTTGAAATTAGGCCTGATAAAGACACTTTTGCTGGCCAAAGCACTACTGTACCCTGCCAGCTCGATTCCTGCCCGGGGCATCCCATTCTGTGACTAAAGCAGCCTCTGTTTAAGACCATATAAGCATTTGCTCTTATCATATTTGAAATTAGGCCTGATAAAGACACTTTTGCTGGCCAAAGCACTACTGTACCCTGCCAGCTCGATTCCTGCCCGGGGCATCCCATTCTGTGACTAAAGCAGCCTCTGTTTAAGACCATATAAGCATTTGCTCTTATCATATTTGAAATTAGGCCTGATAAAGACACTTTTGCTGGCCAAAGCACTACTGTACCCTGCCAGCTCGATTCCTGCCCGGGGCATCCCATTCTGTGACTAAAGCAGCCTCTGTTTAAGACCATATAAGCATTTGCTCTTATCATATTTGAAATTAGGCCTGATAAAGACACTTTTGCTGGCCAAAGCACTACTGTACCCTGCCAGCTCGATTCCTGCCCGGGGCATCCCATTCTGTGACTAAAGCAGCCTCTGTTTAAGACCATATAAGCATTTGCTCTTATCATATTTGAAATTAGGCCTGATAAAGACACTTTTGCTGGCCAAAGCACTACTGTACCCTGCCAGCTCGATTCCTGCCCGGGGCATCCCATTCTGTGACTAAAGCAGCCTCTGTTTAAGACCATATAAGCATTTGCTCTTATCATATTTGAAATTAGGCCTGATAAAGACACTTTTGCTGGCCAAAGCACTACTGTACCCTGCCAGCTCGATTCCTGCCCGGGGCATCCCATTCTGTGACTACAGCAGCCTCTGTTTAAGACCATATAAGCATTTGCTCTTATCATATTTGAAATTAGGCCTGATAAAGACACTTTTGCTGGCCAAAGCACTACTGTACCCTGCCAGCTCGATTCCTGCCCGGGGCATCCCATTCTGTGACTAAAGCAGCCTCTGTTTAAGACCATATAAGCATTTGCTCTTATCATATTTGAAATTAGGCCTGATAAAGACACTTTTGCTGGCCAAAGCACTACTGTACCCTGCCAGCTCGATTCCTGCCCGGGGCATCCCATTCTGTGACTAAAGCAGCCTCTGTTTAAGACCATATAAGCATTTGCTCTTATCATATTTGAAATTAGGCCTGATAAAGACACTTTTGCTGGCCAAAGCACTACTGTACCCTGCCAGCTCGATTCCTGCCCGGGGCATCCCATTCTGTGACTACAGCAGCCTCTGTTTAAGACCATATAAGCATTTGCTCTTATCATATTTGAAATTAGGCCTGATAAAGACACTTTTGCTGGCCAAAGCACTACTGTACCCTGCCAGCTCGATTCCTGCCCGGGGCATCCCATTCTGTGACTAAAGCAGCCTCTGTTTAAGACCATATAAGCATTTGCTCTTATCATATTTGAAATTAGGCCTGATAAAGACACTTTTGCTGGCCAAAGCACTACTGTACCCTGCCAGCTCGATTCCTGCCCGGGGCATCCCATTCTGTGACTAAAGCAGCCTCTGTTTAAGACCATATAAGCATTTGCTCTTATCATATTTGAAATTAGGCCTGATAAAGACACTTTTGCTGGCCAAAGCACTACTGTACCCTGCCAGCTCGATTCCTGCCCGGGGCATCCCATTCTGTGACTAAAGCAGCCTCTGTTTAAGACCATATAAGCATTTGCTCTTATCATATTTGAAATTAGGCCTGATAAAGACACTTTTGCTGGCCAAAGCACTACTGTACCCTGCCAGCTCGATTCCTGCCCGGGGCATCCCATTCTGTGACTACAGCAGCCTCTGTTTAAGACCATATAAGCATTTGCTCTTATCATATTTGAAATTAGGCCTGATAAAGACACTTTTGCTGGCCAAAGCACTACTGTACCCTGCCAGCTCGATTCCTGCCCGGGGCATCCCATTCTGTGACTAAAGCAGCCTCTGTTTAAGACCATATAAGCATTTGCTCTTATCATATTTGAAATTAGGCCTGATAAAGACACTTTTGCTGGCCAAAGCACTACTGTACCCTGCCAGCTCGATTCCTGCCCGGGGCATCCCATTCTGTGACTAAAGCAGCCTCTGTTTAAGACCATATAAGCATTTGCTCTTATCATATTTGAAATTAGGCCTGATAAAGACACTTTTGCTGGCCAAAGCACTACTGTACCCTGCCAGCTCGATTCCTGCCCGGGGCATCCCATTCTGTGACTAAAGCAGCCTCTGTTTAAGACCATATAAGCATTTGCTCTTATCATATTTGAAATTAGGCCTGATAAAGACACTTTTGCTGGCCAAAGCACTACTGTACCCTGCCAGCTCGATTCCTGCCCGGGGCATCCCATTCTGTGACTACAGCAGCCTCTGTTTAAGACCATATAAGCATTTGCTCTTATCATATTTGAAATTAGGCCTGATAAAGACACTTTTGCTGGCCAAAGCACTACTGTACCCTGCCAGCTCGATTCCTGCCCGGGGCATCCCATTCTGTGACTAAAGCAGCCTCTGTTTAAGACCATATAAGCATTTGCTCTTATCATATTTGAAATTAGGCCTGATAAAGACACTTTTGCTGGCCAAAGCACTACTGTACCCTGCCAGCTCGATTCCTGCCCGGGGCATCCCATTCTGTGACTAAAGCAGCCTCTGTTTAAGACCATATAAGCATTTGCTCTTATCATATTTGAAATTAGGCCTGATAAAGACACTTTTGCTGGCCAAAGCACTACTGTACCCTGCCAGCTCGATTCCTGCCCGGGGCATCCCATTCTGTGACTACAGCAGCCTCTGTTTAAGACCATATAAGCATTTGCTCTTATCATATTTGAAATTAGGCCTGATAAAGACACTTTTGCTGGCCAAAGCACTACTGTACCCTGCCAGCTCGATTCCTGCCCGGGGCATCCCATTCTGTGACTAAAGCAGCCTCTGTTTAAGACCATATAAGCATTTGCTCTTATCATATTTGAAATTAGGCCTGATAAAGACACTTTTGCTGGCCAAAGCACTACTGTACCCTGCCAGCTCGATTCCTGCCCGGGGCATCCCATTCTGTGACTAAAGCAGCCTCTGTTTAAGACCATATAAGCATTTGCTCTTATCATATTTGAAATTAGGCCTGATAAAGACACTTTTGCTGGCCAAAGCACTACTGTACCCTGCCAGCTCGATTCCTGCCCGGGGCATCCCATTCTGTGACTAAAGCAGCCTCTGTTTAAGACCATATAAGCATTTGCTCTTATCATATTTGAAATTAGGCCTGATAAAGACACTTTTGCTGGCCAAAGCACTACTGTACCCTGCCAGCTCGATTCCTGCCCGGGGCATCCCATTCTGTGACTAAAGCAGCCTCTGTTTAAGACCATATAAGCATTTGCTCTTATCATATTTGAAATTAGGCCTGATAAAGACACTTTTGCTGGCCAAAGCACTACTGTACCCTGCCAGCTCGATTCCTGCCCGGGGCATCCCATTCTGTGACTAAAGCAGCCTCTGTTTAAGACCATATAAGCATTTGCTCTTATCATATTTGAAATTAGGCCTGATAAAGACACTTTTGCTGGCCAAAGCACTACTGTACCCTGCCAGCTCGATTCCTGCCCGGGGCATCCCATTCTGTGACTAAAGCAGCCTCTGTTTAAGACCATATAAGCATTTGCTCTTATCATATTTGAAATTAGGCCTGATAAAGACACTTTTGCTGGCCAAAGCACTACTGTACCCTGCCAGCTCGATTCCTGCCCGGGGCATCCCATTCTGTGACTAAAGCAGCCTCTGTTTAAGACCATATAAGCATTTGCTCTTATCATATTTGAAATTAGGCCTGATAAAGACACTTTTGCTGGCCAAAGCACTACTGTACCCTGCCAGCTCGATTCCTGCCCGGGGCATCCCATTCTGTGACTACAGCAGCCTCTGTTTAAGACCATATAAGCATTTGCTCTTATCATATTTGAAATTAGGCCTGATAAAGACACTTTTGCTGGCCAAAGCACTACTGTACCCTACCAGCTCGATTCCTGCCCGGGGCATCCCATTCTGTGACTAAAGCAGCCTCTGTTTAAGACCATATAAGCATTTGCTCTTATCATATTTGAAATTAGGCCTGATAAAGACACTTTTGCTGGCCAAAGCACTACTGTACCCTGCCAGCTCGATTCCTGCCCGGGGCATCCCATTCTGTGACTAAAGCAGCCTCTGTTTAAGACCATATAAGCATTTGCTCTTATCATATTTGAAATTAGGCCTGATAAAGACACTTTTGCTGGCCAAAGCACTACTGTACCCTGCCAGCTCGATTCCTGCCCGGGGCATCCCATTCTGTGACTACAGCAGCCTCTGTTTAAGACCATATAAGCATTTGCTCTTATCATATTTGAAATTAGGCCTGATAAAGACACTTTTGCTGGCCAAAGCACTACTGTACCCTGCCAGCTCGATTCCTGCCCGGGGCATCCCATTCTGTGACTAAAGCAGCCTCTGTTTAAGACCATATAAGCATTTGCTCTTATCATATTTGAAATTAGCCTGATAAAGACACTTTTGCTGGCCAAAGCACTACTGTACCCTGCCAGCTCGATTCCTGCCCGGGGCATCCCATTCTGTGACTAAAGCAGCCTCTGTTTAAGACCATATAAGCATTTGCTCTTATCATATTTGAAATTAGGCCTGATAAAGACACTTTTGCTGGCCAAAGCACTACTGTACCCTGCCAGCTCGATTCCTGCCCGGGGCATCCCATTCTGTGACTAAAGCAGCCTCTGTTTAAGACCATATAAGCATTTGCTCTTATCATATTTGAAATTAGGCCTGATAAAGACACTTTTGCTGGCCAAAGCACTACTGTACCCTGCCAGCTCGATTCCTGCCCGGGGCATCCCATTCTGTGACTAAAGCAGCCTCTGTTTAAGACCATATAAGCATTTGCTCTTATCATATTTGAAATTAGGCCTGATAAAGACACTTTTGCTGGCCAAAGCACTACTGTACCCTGCCAGCTCGATTCCTGCCCGGGGCATCCCATTCTGTGACTAAAGCAGCCTCTGTTTAAGACCATATAAGCATTTGCTCTTATCATATTTGAAATTAGGCCTGATAAAGACACTTTTGCTGGCCAAAGCACTACTGTACCCTGCCAGCTCGATTCCTGCCCGGGGCATCCCATTCTGTGACTAAAGCAGCCTCTGTTTAAGACCATATAAGCATTTGCTCTTATCATATTTGAAATTAGCCTGATAAAGACACTTTTGCTGGCCAAAGCACTACTGTACCCTGCCAGCTCGATTCCTGCCCGGGGCATCCCATTCTGTGACTAAAGCAGCCTCTGTTTAAGACCATATAAGCATTTGCTCTTATCATATTTGAAATTAGCCTGATAAAGACACTTTTGCTGGCCAAAGCACTACTGTACCCTGCCAGCTCGATTCCTGCCCGGGGCATCCCATTCTGTGACTAAAGCAGCCTCTGTTTAAGACCATATAAGCATTTGCTCTTATCATATTTGAAATTAGGCCTGATAAAGACACTTTTGCTGGCCAAAGCACTACTGTACCCTGCCAGGTCGATTCCTGCCCGGGGCATCCCATTTTGTGACTACAGCAGCCTCTGTTTAAGACCATATAAGCATTTGCTCTTATCATATTTGAAATTAGGCCTGATAAAGACACTTTTGCTGGCCAAAGCACTACTGTACCCTGCCAGCTCGATTCCTGCCCGGGGCATCCCATTCTGTGACTAAAGCAGCCTCTGTTTAAGACCATATAAGCATTTGCTCTTATCATATTTGAAATTAGGCCTGATAAAGACACTTTTGCTGGCCAAAGCACTACTGTACCCTGCCAGCTCGATTCCTGCCCGGGGCATCCCATTCTGTGACTAAAGCAGCCTCTGTTTAAGACCATATAAGCATTTGCTCTTATCATATTTGAAATTAGGCCTGATAAAGACACTTTTGCTGGCCAAAGCACTACTGTACCCTGCCAGCTCGATTCCTGCCCGGGGCATCCCATTCTGTGACTACAGCAGCCTCTGTTTAAGACCATATAAGCATTTGCTCTTATCATATTTGAAATTAGGCCTGATAAAGACACTTTTGCTGGCCAAAGCACTACTGTACCCTGCCAGCTCGATTCCTGCCCGGGGCATCCCATTCTGTGACTAAAGCAGCCTCTGTTTAAGACCATATAAGCATTTGCTCTTATCATATTTGAAATTAGCCTGATAAAGACACTTTTGCTGGCCAAAGCACTACTGTACCCTGCCAGCTCGATTCCTGCCCGGGGCATCCCATTCTGTGACTAAAGCAGCCTCTGTTTAAGACCATATAAGCATTTGCTCTTATCATATTTGAAATTAGGCCTGATAAAGACACTTTTGCTGGCCAAAGCACTACTGTACCCTGCCAGCTCGATTCCTGCCCGGGGCATCCCATTCTGTGACTAAAGCAGCCTCTGTTTAAGACCATATAAGCATTTGCTCTTATCATATTTGAAATTAGGCCTGATAAAGACACTTTTGCTGGCCAAAGCACTACTGTACCCTGCCAGCTCGATTCCTGCCCGGGGCATCCCATTCTGTGACTAAAGCAGCCTCTGTTTAAGACCATATAAGCATTTGCTCTTATCATATTTGAAATTAGGCCTGATAAAGACACTTTTGCTGGCCAAAGCACTACTGTACCCTGCCAGCTCGATTCCTGCCCGGGGCATCCCATTCTGTGACTAAAGCAGCCTCTGTTTAAGACCATATAAGCATTTGCTCTTATTATATTTATATTATAAGACACTTTTGCTGGGCATAGGCTTACTGCTGCCTGCCAGGTGCACTTCTGTTGAGGCATCCCATTCTGTAACATAGCATACCCCTCTTTATTTACACTAAGCAGCTCTCTTATTTACACTAAGCAGGCCTGTTGGAGGCTGAGTGTTACTGCTCACTTTTGGTGTGCATTATATTCTGTTTCATATAGACCCACCGCTGCCCGGGGTTTTTTTAAATATCACCTACTACCACGCCAGTTAGACTATGTCGGGCAGACAAGTGCCTGGAAGTGAAAAGAGGAGTGGCAGAGGCCAAGATTCCGCAGGCAGAGCTCGCATCAGACTGGGGGCCAGTAGCAGCAGGAGTCACGCTGAGAGACCTAATCTGCCAGTATCTGCTAGCGGTCGGGTCTCCACCAGTAACGCATCTGCCGTGGTAGATTGGTTGACGCGCTCATCAACAACATCATCACAACTTACGTCTGAGACCCCCAGTCTAGGGTCGGTAGGTTCCTCTGACACAACCCTGAGTTGGCATGCCCCGAGAGCAGTCCCTGTCCTCCCATTGCCTCTGGCCTACGCCGTTCCCTCCCCCAGCGACGTATCCTATGCTTTGGGTTCAGCTCCACTCTTTAGTGAGGAGGACCATCAGATAGAGGACAGTCAGCAGCTACTGCCCAGCCAAGAAATGGAGGTGGCTTCTTTAGCTAGGCAGACAAATAGTGATGTGGACAGTGTCGTGGGTGCTGCGAGCGTTCCAGCTCCTGCGCCAGACACTGTTGACGAATCCACGAACATCAGTGACGTACAGCCACAACCCGGTGATGATGATGATGATGACGATGAAGCCGATCGCACTTGGGAGCCGGGTGATGAAGGGGCTTCATCGTCATCATCAGGAGAAGAGGGGTGCAGGTTGCCCCGGAGTCAGCAGCTGAGGCAGCAAGGTGGTAGCAGTCAGCATGGGGGCACAATTCCAAAGGCTGGAGCCGGCCGGGGCCGGGGCCGGGGTAGAGCACCTGCTGTGCGGCAGTCTACCTTATCGGGAGGTAGTGGAGCAGGGGTTCCTGGAGTTGGCAACAGCAGCAGTGAATCAGTGAGGCCAGGGGGTGGGAAAAGTAGCTACTCGGCAGTGTGGCAGTTTTTCCTGAGGCATCCGCAGGAGGGTAACATGGCCACATGCAAGATATGTAGGCAAAAGGTGAAGCGTGGCCAGGGTCCAAATGTTGGCACCACGGCCCTGCGTCAACATATGATGCGTCACCATAAAACGACCTGGGAGAACCGAGGCTCCCAAGGGGTGGTCCAGTCTGCTTCCTCACCAAGTGAGCTCCCAATTTCTGCCAGCCAAGGCTCCAGCACCTCAGCCGAAGGCAGCTGTGCGTCATACCCATCCTCTGTCGCTCCTGCTCCTCCTCCTCCAAGTCATGCATCCCGCCAGCAATCCATCAGCGAAGCCATGTCCAAGAGACAGCAGTATGCGCCCACTCATCCTACGGCGCAGAAGCTGAATGTGCTCCTGTCCAAGTTGCTGGTGCTGCAGTCGCTCCCTTTTCAGGTGGTGGAATCTGCACCTTTCAGAGAACTGATGGCTTGTGCCGAGCCGAGGTGGAGAGTCCCAAGCCGTCATTTCTTTGCCAAGAAGGCAGTACCAGCGCTGCACACTTTTGTTGAACAGAAGGTGGGCCAGTCCTTGAGCCTGTCGGTGTGTAGCAAAATACATGGCAGCGCCGACATCTGGAGCTGTAACTACGGTCAGGGGCAGTACATGTCGTTTACGGCCCACTGGGTGAATGTGGTCCCTTTGCAGCAGCAACTTGGACAGGTCACGCCGCTACGGCCTCCGCGCTCTCTGCCCATTGGGCCTGTGACACCGTGCGACTCGGCCTCCTCATCCTCCGCCATCTCCTCACCCTCCACTGTAGGCTCAAGTCTCAGTGCCCCTCCAGTCTAACATGTGTGCAGGGCACGGAGGTGTCACGCAGTGCTTCACATGGTTTGTCTTGGCGAACGGAGTCACACAGGGGAGGAACTGCTTAAATGTATTCATCAGGAAATCCAAACATGGCTTACTCCGAGAAAACTTAAAATGGGAATCATGGTTACCGACAATGGGAAGAACATTTTGTCTGCGCTGCGCCAAGGAAGCCTGACCCATGCCCCCTGCATGGCTCACGTCTTCAATCTGGTTGTCAAGCGGTTTCTGAAGTGTTCCCCCCATCTGCAGGACATCCTAACAACTTCACGGAAACTTTGCATGCACTTCAGCCACTCCTACACTGCCAAACACACCCTTCTTGAGCTACAGCGTCAGAATGGTATCCCCCAACATAGTCTGATTTGCGATGTTTCCACCCGTTGGAATTCCACCCTTCACATGTTGGACCGATTATATGAACAGAGAAAAGCCATCACGGATTTCCTGATGATCCAAGCAGATAGGGGGACTCCCCTGTGTAACTTCAATGTCAACCAGTGGCAGCTCATACGTGACACCTGCCGTTTGCTCAGGCCCTTTGAGGAAGCCACTTTATTTGTCAGTCGGCAGGATTACGGGATGAACGACGTGATTCCACTGCTTCATGTACTACAGCACATGTTGGAAACCATGGCTGGTCAGGGCACTGGAGACATGGCGTTTACATCTTACGGCCACATGAACCCCCTTGGAGCTGAACTGGAGGAGGAGGAGGAGGAAGAGGAGGAGGAGGAGTTGCCCAGCGAAACACAGTTTAGGCTTGGCGAAATGGCTGGTTTATCTAGTCAGCGGACAGGAGAGGAGGAGCAGGAGCAGCCAGAGGAGCTAGAGGTTTTTGAGGAAGGAGAGACAGAGGACCCGGGCACACCGTGGCAGTATGCAGTGGAGATGGAGACAGGTAGTCCATCCGAGTCACTTGCGCAAATGGCACGAAGCATGCTCACGTGCTTGCGTAGTGACCCCAGAATTGTTTCCATCTGTCGGCGGGATGACTTCTGGCTGTCCACCTTATTGGACCCTCGCTTCCGGCACAAAATGGGGGCATTTTTTAAACCCACCGAGAGGGAGGACAAACTCAACTACTACAAAGACATTCTACGTAGGCAGTTGGCCGATGCCTATCTGCGCCATGGTCCATACTCTCGCAGGTCTGACTCGAGGGGACCTCTGCGCTCACCTTCCACTGCCATGGCCGCTGGGGGGGTTGGCAGCAGCAGCAGCAGAAGCTCCATCAGCAGCAGCAGCCTCAGTCTTCAGTCGCTAATGAGTAGCTTTCTACACCCGCATAGTGAGGCTACTCATGAGCAGCAGGAAGACCTGGAGCAGGACCTGAACCAGCAGGTCATGTCATACTTTGACATGACCATGCCAACACACCTTGAGGATCCGCTGGACTTCTGGGCAGCCAAACTTGATTTGTGGCCGCAACTAGCAGAGTTTGCCCTGGAAAAGCTGTCCTGCCCGGCAAGTAGCGTGCCATCTGAGCGGGTGTTTAGTGCGGCGGGGGCCATAGTTACGGCGAGGAGAACTCGTCTGTCAACTAAAAATGTGGAGAGACTCACCTTTGTCAAAATGAATCAGGGATGGATCAGCCAGGATTTCCACCCACCAATGCCTGATGCATGCGACTAGATTCAGCATGGTGCCACGTTTTACACTTTCCAAATGGTGCAAAACATATTTATGTCTTTAGGCCATTTTTTGGGCTCCTGCTGCTGCTACTGTCAACTCCTGCCAACTCCAGGGTGTGATTCATCCAATTTTTGGGCTCCTGAAGCCAACTCCAGTGTATATTTGGGCTCCTGCTGCTGCTGCTGCCAACTTCTGCCAACTCCAGGGTGTGATTCATCCAATTTTTGGGCTCCTGAAGCCAACTCCAGTGTATATTTGGGCTCCTGCTGCTGCTGCTGCCAACTTCTGCCAACTCCAGGGTGTGATTCATCCAATTTTTGGGCTCCTGAAGCCAACTCCAGTGTATATTTGGGCTCCTGCTGCTGCTGCTGTCAACTCCTGCCAACTCCAGGGTGTGATTCATCCAATTTTTGGGCTCCTGAAGCCAACTCCAGTGTATATTTGGGCTCCTGCTGCTGCTACTGTCAACTCCTGCCAACTCCAGGGTGTGATTCATCCAATTTTTGGGCTCCTGAAGCCAACTCCAGTGTATATTTGGGCTCCTGCTGCTGCTGCTGCCAACTTCTGCCAACTCCAGGGTGTGATTCATCCAATTTTTGGGCTCCTGAAGCCAACTCCAGTGTATATTTGGGCTCCTGCTGCTGCTGCTGCCAACTTCTGCCAACTCCAGGGTGTGATTCATCCAATTTTTGGGCTCCTGAAGCCAACTCCAGTGTATATTTGGGCTCCTGCTGCTGCTGCTGCCAACTCCTGCCAACTCCAGGGTGTGATTCATCCAATTTTTGGGCTCCTGAAGCCAACTCCAGTGTATATTTGGGCTCCTGCTGCTGCTACTGTCAACTCCTGCCAACTCCAGGGTGTGATTCATCCAATTTTTGGGCTCCTGAAGCCAACTCCAGTGTATATTTGGGCTCCTGCTGCTGCTGCTGCCAACTTCTGCCAACTCCAGGGTGTGATTCATCCAATTTTTGGGCTCCTGAAGCCAACTCCAGTGTATATTTGGGCTCCTGCTGCTGCTGCTGCCAACTTCTGCCAACTCCAGGGTGTGATTCATCCAATTTTTGGGCTCCTGAAGCCAACTCCAGTGTATATTTGGGCTCCTGCTGCTGCTACTGTCAACTCCTGCCAACTCCAGGGTGTGATTCATCCAATTTTTGGGCTCCTGAAGCCAACTCCAGTGTATATTTGGGCTCCTGCTGCTGCTACTGTCAACTCCTGCCAACTCCAGGGTGTGATTCATCCAATTTTTGGGCTCCTGAAGCCAACTCCAGTGTATATTTGGGCTCCTGCTGCTGCTGCTGCCAACTTCTGCCAACTCCAGGGTGTGATTCATCCAATTTTTGGGCTCCTGAAGCCAACTCCAGTGTATATTTGGGCTCCTGCTGCTGCTGCCAACTTCTGCCAACTCCAGGGTGTGATTCATCCAATTTTTGGGCTCCTGAAGCCAACTCCAGTGTATATTTGGGCTCCTGCTGCTGCTACTGTCAACTCCTGCCAACTCCAGGGTGTGATTCATCCAATTTTTGGGCTCCTGAAGCCAACTCCAGTGTATATTTGGGCTCCTGCTGCTGCTGCTGCCAACTTCTGCCAACTCCAGGGTGTGATTCATCCAATTTTTGGGCTCCTGAAGCCAACTCCAGTGTATATTTGGGCTCCTGCTGCTGCTACTGTCAACTCCTGCCAACTCCAGGGTGTGATTCATCCAATTTTTGGGCTCCTGAAGCCAACTCCAGTGTATATTTGGGCTCCTGCTGCTGCTACTGTCAACTCCTGCCAACTCCAGGGTGTGATTCATCCAATTTTTGGGCTCCTGAAGCCAACTCCAGTGTATATTTGGGCTCCTGCTGCTGCTGCTGCCAACTTCTGCCAACTCCAGGGTGTGATTCATCCAATTTTTGGGCTCCTGAAGCCAACTCCAGTGTATATTTGGGCTCCTGCTGCTGCTGCTGCCAACTTCTGCCAACTCCAGGGTGTGATTCATCCAATTTTTGGGCTCCTGAAGCCAACTCCAGTGTATATTTGGGCTCCTGCTGCTGCTGCTGCCAACTTCTGCCAACTCCAGGGTGTGATTCATCCAATTTTTGGGCTCCTGAAGCCAACTCCAGTGTATATTTGGGCTCCTGCTGCTGCTACTGTCAACTCCTGCCAACTCCAGGGTGTGATTCATCCAATTTTTGGGCTCCTGAAGCCAACTCCAGTGTATATTTGGGCTCCTGCTGCTGCTGCTGCCAACTTCTGCCAACTCCAGGGTGTGATTCATCCAATTTTTGGGCTCCTGAAGCCAACTCCAGTGTATATTTGGGCTCCTGCTGCTGCTACTGTCAACTCCTGCCAACTCCAGGGTGTGATTCATCCAATTTTTGGGCTCCTGAAGCCAACTCCAGTGTATATTTGGGCTCCTGCTGCTGCTACTGTCAACTCCTGCCAACTCCAGGGTGTGATTCATCCAATTTTTGGGCTCCTGAAGCCAACTCCAGTGTATATTTGGGCTCCTGCTGCTGCTGCTGCCAACTTCTGCAAACTCCAGGGTGTGATTCATCCAATTTTTGGGCTCCTGAAGCCAACTCCAGTGTATATTTGGGCTCCTGCTGCTGCTGCTGCCAACTTCTGCCAACTCCAGGGTGTGATTCATCCAATTTTTGGGCTCCTGAAGCCAACTCCAGTGTATATTTGGGCTCCTGCTGCTGCTGCTGCCAACTTCTGCCAACTCCAGGGTGTGATTCATCCAATTTTTGGGCTCCTGAAGCCAACTCCAGTGTATATTTGGGCTCCTGCTGCTGCTGCTGCCAACTTCTGCCAACTCCAGGGTGTGATTCATCCAATTTTTGGGCTCCTGAAGCCAACTCCAGTGTATATTTGGGCTCCTGCTGCTGCTGCTGTCAACTCCTGCCAACTCCAGGGTGTGATTCATCCAATTTTTGGGCTCCTGAAGCCAACTCCAGTGTATATTTGGGCTCCTGCTGCTGCTGCTGTCAACTCCTGCCAACTCCAGGGTGTGATTCATCCAATTTTTGGGCTCCTGAAGCCAACTCCAGTGTATATTTGGGCTCCTGCTGCTGCTGCTGCCAACTTCTGCCAACTCCAGGGTGTGATTCATCCAATTTTTGGGCTCCTGAAGCCAACTCCAGTGTATATTTGGGCTCCTGCTGCTGCTGCTGCCAACTTCTGCCAACTCCAGGGTGTGATTCATCCAATTTTTGGGCTCCTGAAGCCAACTCCAGTGTATATTTGGGCTCCTGCTGCTGCTGCTGTCAACTCCTGCCAACTCCAGGGTGTGATTCATCCAATTTTTGGGCTCCTGAAGCCAACTCCAGTGTATATTTGGGCTCCTGCTGCTGCTGCTGTCAACTCCTGCCAACTCCAGGGTGTGATTCATCCAATTTTTGGGCTCCTGAAGCCAACTCCAGTGTATATTTGGGCTCCTGCTGCTGCTGCTGCCAACTTCTGCCAACTCCAGGGTGTGATTCATCCAATTTTTGGGCTCCTGAAGCCAACTCCAGTGTATATTTGGGCTCCTGCTGCTGCTGCTGCCAACTTCTGCCAACTCCAGGGTGTGATTCATCCAATTTTTGGGCTCCTGAAGCCAACTCCAGTGTATATTTGGGCTCCTGCTGCTGCTGCTGTCAACTCCTGCCAACTCCAGGGTGTGATTCATCCAATTTTTGGGCTCCTGAAGCCAACTCCAGTGTATATTTGGGCTCCTGCTGCTGCTGCTGTCAACTCCTGCCAACTCCAGGGTGTGATTCATCCAATTTTTGGGCTCCTGAAGCCAACTCCAGTGTATATTTGGGCTCCTGCTGCTGCTGCTGCCAACTTCTGCCAACTCCAGGGTGTGATTCATCCAATTTTTGGGCTCCTGAAGCCAACTCCAGTGTATATTTGGGCTCCTGCTGCTGCTGCTGCCAACTTCTGCCAACTCCAGGGTGTGATTCATCCAATTTTTGGGCTCCTGAAGCCAACTCCAGTGTATATTTGGGCTCCTGCTGCTGCTGCTGTCAACTCCTGCCAACTCCAGGGTGTGATTCATCCAATTTTTGGGCTCCTGAAGCCAACTCCAGTGTATATTTGGGCTCCTGCTGCTGCTGCTGTCAACTCCTGCCAACTCCAGGGTGTGATTCATCCAATTTTTGGGCTCCTGAAGCCAACTCCAGTGTATATTTGGGCTCCTGCTGCTGCTGCTGCCAACTTCTGCCAACTCCAGGGTGTGATTCATCCAATTTTTGGGCTCCTGAAGCCAACTCCAGTGTATATTTGGGCTCCTTCTGCCCCTCATAGTGATGCCACTTCAACTCTCTGCAATTGTGCCGCTCTGCGATTCTATTAGCGATGCCTCTGATCTGCATGTGATATTTCTTAAAAGTATTATTTAACTAACCCAGCACGCATCCTGTGCGTGTTACAGCAAGGCTGAATGGTTTACAACCCTATTGAGGCTGTAGGAGGCTCAGAAATAGCCGTTTTTAATAGCGATTCGTCGCGAATTTATTCGGGTCGAAACGATTTTTGTCGGAAAATTCGGCGAATCAGTCGAATCGAATTTTTCAAAAGTTCGCTCATCTCTAATTATTACGTCTATTTTCACTCTCATGCTTCTATAAAATCCATTCATGGAGAATGTATATACACTTGCAGTAGTCTCTGTTTTTCACATTTTCTAATGTATTATCAGTTGCTCTTCTGACTTTCTAGATTCTATAGAACCCTTGTAGAAAACTCAAAGCACTTTTACAGCAGCCAAAATAACTGCTGATGTGGGCAGCAACAATCTAATATAATCTCTTTAAGTTGTCTTTTCATCTTTAAAATTAACATGCTGGGCAGTGGTGGTAATTGATCTAGAAATGAGTCAGTTTAATTATGAAGTTATAACAGCGAGATGGTCCAGGGAATTGCGCAGGTTTACATAGGGGTCAAAACAGAATGCTTCCTCTGTTAAAACAAAGTGAGATTTCCTAATAAATAATTTGCTGCAATAGACTGCATGGGTTTAGGATATAAATAAAGTTTTAATTGGACGTTGTTCATAAGCCTTTGTGAAATTAAATTTAATTATGTATTAAAGATATAAAATTCAAGATTCAATACAAACAGTAACTTAATCCAGTGGAGGGCCAAGCTTGTCATGGGTCCTATTGCACGCCATTTGGATGCTTTACATAGCCGCCATCTAATCTGTGACCTATGCTCACCTTGTAAGGAGCAATTAATATAAAATGTATATTTTTTAGGCATACATCTCAAAATCAGCATAAAATGTGAAGAATGTTTGTCAATTTAAACTTAAAGAGCTTGTCACAGTAGAAGGTCACTGTAACTAATGGATGATTTTTACAATGCAAACAAGAATCCAACCTTTAACTGCTTGAGAACTGCCAGTGGTGAAGCTCATGTGTAGCTCAACCTATGTAAGTTATACTAACATTTCCTTTTACTATTGACCCTACAGAGTCCTATTCTAGTCATCTTTCTGCTGTCAGACCCTCTGTACCATCACAATATTAATATATAAACCTGTGAAATAAGCAAGAGGATTGTGGCTGGGGGTGGGCAGATTATTCCCAGTTCTGACACAAATAAGTAGCACAAATGCTTAATATTGCTTCCTCTTTATTATATATTAAATATGAACATTTAAATGTGTTCCACTTGTAACGCATCACTTGATGACTTAAGTTATATGGAACCTATTGTTTAAAGCCCACCTTCTGCTTGTGGACACATAGATGGTGAGACTGGGCTGGTTATCAGTTGTGGCTAGGGATGAGCGAATCGATCCGGACGAACCCGGATTCGATCCGAATTTCATGAAAAATTCGATTCGGATCGAATCCGAATTTCCCCGCGATTCGATCGATCGAAGTTTTCCTGAAATTTAAAAAAAAGGCCGGCCTGGTGGGAGCCGAGGAGGCCGGCTACTCTGTCAGCTGTGCAAACCAGCTTCCGCCTCCCGCTGACAGTGCAGCCGGCCTCCCCGGCTCCCACCATAACGGCATGTAGCACACACTTACCTACATGCCGGTATGGTGGGAGCGGAGGAAGCTGGCCGCACTGTCAGCGGGCGGCAGAAGCCGGGTTGCAAAGCTGACAGTGTGGCCGGCTTCCCCGCTCCCACCATGCCGGCATGTACACACTATAAAAACACTAGAAAATAAACTAAAATACCTGGAGCATAAAATAAATAGATAAACATTTAAAGAATGAATGAACAGTTAAAAATGTATTCACATATATAAAAAATCAAACATTGAAAGAATGAATGAGCATTGTAAAGGGTTTCAAGATGGTGCCAGGAGGCTGTGCTGTTGCAGTCCTCAGGCTTGTTTGTTACAATGTATTTACCTGGGAAAAGGCAGTATGTATATGTAACAGATTATTATACAAATGTCACAAGGTATTGTAATTAAGTGTTCAGCTGTGCACCCGACTCTTCTGCAGAGATTCTGCGCATATAAAAGTATTGTGTTTGTACTCTATTTTGGATCCTGCTTGTGTGTGGAAAAAGGGGAATCATGTTTATAAATTCTGTATATAAATAGAAGTGTTATATTTGTGTGAGGGAACTTAGATTTAAATAAATATATAAATATATATATATATATATATATATACATATATATATATATATATATATATATATATATATATATATATACCTATATATAGGTAAATGTTATACATTATATATATATATATATATATATATATATATATATATATATATTTTTTTTTTTTTTTTTTTTTTTTTTTTATAAAAATATATAGTTACAACTAAAAGCATAGGATAAATATAAATATAATATAAATATTTATTATAATTAGAAAGATATATAGATTAATTAGATATATAGATAGATTAATTAGATATATATATATATACAAGGTATTGTAATTAAGTGTTCAGCTGTGCACCCGACTCTTCTGCAGAGATTCTGCGCATATAAAAGTATTGTGTTTGTACTCTATTTTGGATCCTGCTTGTGTGTGGAAAAAGGGGAATCATGTTTATAAATTCTGTATATAAATAGAAGTGTTATATTTGTGTGAGGGAACTTAGATTTAAATAAATATATATATATATATATATATATATATATATATAAATACCTATATATAGGTAAATGTTATACATTATATATATATATATATATTTTTTTTTTTTTTTATAAAAATATATAGTTACAACTACAAGCATAGGATAAATATAAATATAATATAAATATTATTTATTATAATTAGAAAGATATATAGATTAATTAGATATATAGATAGATTAATTAGATATATATATGTATATCTATATAGATAGTACAAGTTGGTTTTGAGGATAAAGCGCAACTGGATAATATGAGCGGCTCCTACAGCAGGAAAACCTGTGATTCCCAGGAAAAATTGTAGTGTGTTAATCAATTTCAATTTAGGTGTAGCCCTAGAAGGAAAAAGATTGGTGTAGGAGCGCTGTGGATACACAAAGGTTGGTTGAATCATTACATGTGATAGAATGTATTATCACAGATTAAAAGTAGTAGGATGATAACTTATCATGGAAAAAAAAATAAAGAAGTACCAATATGATATACTGAATATAGTGGAACATCTTAAATAATTGTAGATAATATAAATTAATAGTGGATAGTATAAATTAATGATTAAATAATAAATTATTGATTGATCTAATAAATAAACAATAATTTTATTAAAATTTTGGTAGGGGGGCAATTCATTAGAAAGTTAGATACTATAAATTAGTGTATATTAATAGTGGGTACTGTAAGTTCATAATTAAATAATTAGTTATTGGTTGATCAAATAAAAAAAAATAGAAAATGATTAAATCATTAGTAGAGGGACAATTCATTAAATAATTAGATGGAGGGATGTAAAATTGAAACTGGGTAGACGTGAATAGATAGAATGGATATATAAACTAAGGATATGATAAAAATATGAAAAGAGTATAAATATATAAATATATAGGTCAATGTGGATGAGGAATAAATTACTAGAGGATTAGTAAGAAGTAATTGATAAAAAACGATTTGATGGATATATAAAGTAATGATATTATAAAAATATGATAATACTATAAATATATAGATCATGGTTGATGAGGAATAAATTATTAGAGGATTAGTAAAAAGTAATTGATACAAAATGATTTGATATAATATGAAAATGATAAAAAGGTGGTGACATTAAGGATGTAAGGGTGTAAAAATGTAAAAGTTAATTAATTATGATTGAATAGTAATGTTAATGTTAATGGAAATAGTGTAGTCGAACATTGCGGTAAAGGAGTAAATTAATAAGTTTGATGAGTAGGGGGAAAGTCCAGACAAATATTTTCTAAGGAACAGATCAATATTGAAGGGGAACCAATCTAGTTAGTTGTTTTCTAAAAAGCAATTAAAATCCAAATCTATATTTTGTCCATGTGGTGAGAGTGTGTTTAATTCAAAAATCCAGAACGTTTTTTGAATAAAATCCTATTAATAGGTTATCATTGTCTCATTATTTTATCTATTATTATTTTTTTACCTATAAATAATCAATTTACCTATAAATAACTTATTTTATATCCACTGTTCACACATTCTTACATAATTTTCACTTATTTTATTCAAATTACCTCCACAGCCATATAAAGTCCATATTTTAATAATATATATATATATATATATATATATATATATATATATATATATATATTATATTTTACTAATCATTCCATAGACTAATAAGAATATAAATTAATCCAGACATCTCTTTCATGTCCCACTCACAAATTACCACATACATTTTACTTGGATCATGATATTATATTATTCTCCTAATATTATTAATAGTGATGATAAAAATAATAATGATATTAATATAAGTGTTGTTATTATTATTTTTTTTTTCATTATATACATCCTCTAGTGCATAAACAATCTTTTCTAAACAATTTCTTTGATCACTTTCTCATTTTTTATCCAACTTCTATTCAATTTTTAATCATATCAATTTTATTCACTTTCATTAATTTATCCATTCTTATCAGTTCCATTCATCCAGATCTAATTCATCCAGTTATTTAATAATGTATTTATTTATTGAATTATTTAAACACTTAATCATTATAACCAATTTGTTAATTGCGTCAACTATTTTTTTCCCAATTATCTATTATGATAATCATTTATTTATTATATAATCATAATTATGATAATCATTTATTTATTTGAATCAATAGTACAATTAACTGTCACAATTCACAGTCCTCTATTTAAACAATTGATTATTTCATTCAATTCATTTTTGATTAACCATATAATTATAACTATAATACCACCAAAGAAGACCCCGCCTTCACCTTGAAAGCGTCGGTGAACTGAAATACTCAAGTACAGCAGAAAAAAAGCCGGTAACCGGCTTTTCACTAGATAAGACTATAAATATATAGATCATGGTTGATGAGGAATAAATTATTAGAGGATTAGTAAAAAGTAATTGATACAAAATGATTTGATATGATATGAAAATGATAAAAAGGTGGTGACATTAAGGATGTAAGGGTCTAAAAATGTAAAAGTTAATTAATTATGATTGAATAGTAATGTTAATGTTAATGGAAATAGTGTAGTCGAACATTGCGGTAAAGGAGTAAATTAATAAGTTTGATGAGTAGGGGGAAAGTCCAGACAAATATTTTCTAAGGAACAGATCAATATTGAAGGGGAACCAATCTAGTTAGTTGTTTTCTAAAAAGCAATTAAAATCCAAATCTATATTTTGTCCATGTGGTGAGAGTGTGTTTAATTCAAAAATTCAAAAATATATATATATATATGAGTATAAAATCGGTATTCAATAGTAATAACTAGTAATACAATTATATAAAAATTAATATAAACAGTGGTCAGTAGATGGAGTTATATTAAATTGATATGAAAGAGATATATGTGTATATAATTGTACCGATGATATCATTGATGGTAATGCTCATAGAAAGGTAGCAATAAATTGATGAGTCTAGAGGTAATAGTTTAAATTCACTTTATATAAGTTATATATTTATATATATATATATATATATATATATATATATATATATATATAACCTCTCACTCCATCGATTTTCTGGCATATTCATATTCTCAAACTAATTAATTTTAAATCAATCTTAAACCAATTTCATAAAACTATTTCAAGAAGGGGCGGGAATGCCCTTGCTGTCTTTTTGAACCAGGTGTTTCCCAGTGCTTGCTGGGAAATGTAGTTGTAGGCAGTAGTTCTATTGTCAGCTTTTCTTTGATAGCTCTATTGCCGGCTCTACTTTATTAGTTCAATTGTCGGCTTTTCCTTATTAAAAGCATAAAAAAAACTTGGTAATGTTTTGTAGTGGAAATAGGACAAACCTTATGTATTTATTACTTAATTAACTGATGATTAAAATTAAATTGATGATTGAAAATAAAATGAAAGTCAAATGGAAAGGAATATAAGTTTCGGGGACTTGATTGTGGTCTGATTTATTTAGTTGATTAGCGGGAATTCGTTTTGTTTAGTTAATTGATAGAGTATGAATTTAATGGATGATAATAGAGAATTAATTTGGCGGATGATAATAGAGTATGAATTTGGAGGATGATTTTTGTGAATGACAGCTTGGAAAGAAAGTGGGCTCCTGCCTGCCGGCCCCGTCCGCTATCATTCCAAGCTGTCATTACCTCCCCGCCCGCTGTAACTCCTCCCTCCCGCCTTGCCCACTTTCTTTCCAAGCTGTCATTACCTCCCGCCCCGCCCACTTTCTTTCCAAACTGTCATTATCTCCCGCCCCGCCCACTTTCTTTCCAAACTGTCATTACCTCCCTGCCCGCTGTCAGTACCTCCCTCTCGCCCCGCCCACTTTCTTTCCAAGCTGTCATTCCTCCCTCCTTCCCACCCCGCCCACTTTCTTTCCAAGCTGTCATTCCTCCTTCCCGCCCCGCCCACTTTCTTTCCAAACTGTCATTATCTCCCGCCCCGCCCACTTTCTTTCCAAACTGTCATTACCTCCCTGCCCGCTGTAACTCCTCCCTCCCGCTCACTTTCTTTCCAAGCTGTCATTACCTCCCCGCCCGCTGTAACTCCTCCCTCCCGCCCCGCCCACTTTCTTTCCAAGCTGTCATTCCTCCCGCCCCGCCCACTTTCTTTCCAAACTGTCATTATCTCCCACCCCGCCCACTTTCTTTCCAAGCTGTCATTACCTCCCCGCCCGCTGTCAGTACCTCCCTCTCGCCCCGCCCACTTTCTTTCCAAGCTGTCATTCCTCCCTTCCTCCCACCCCGCCCACTTTCTTTCCAAGCTGTCATTCCTCCTTCCCGCCCCGCCCACTTTCTTTCCAAACTGTCATTATCTCCCGCCCCGCCCACTTTCTTTCCAAACTGTCATTACCTCCCTGCCCGCTGTAACTCCTTCCTCCCGCTCACTTTCTTTCCAAGCTGTCATTACCTCCCCGCCCGCTGTAACTCCTCCCTCCCGCCCCGCCCACTTTCTTTCCAAGCTGTCATTCCTCCCGCCCCGCCCACTTTCTTTCCAAGCTGTCATTACCTCCCCGCCCGCTGTCAGTACCTCCCTCTCGCCCCGCCCACTTTCTTTCCAAGCTGTCATTCCTCCCTCCCACCCCGCCCACTTTCTTTCCAAGCTGTCATTACCTCCTCGCCCGCTGTAATTATTTTTTTACCTATAAATAATCAATTTACCTATAAATAACTTATTTTATATCCACTGTTCACACATTCTTACATAATTTTCACTTATTTTATTCAAATTACCTCCACAGCCATATAAAGTCCATATTTTAATAATATATATATATATATATATTTTACTAATAATTCCATAGACTAATAAGAACATAAATTAATCCAGACATCTCTTTCATGTCCCACTCACAAATTACCACATACATTTTACTTGGATCATGATATTATATTATTCTCCTAATATTATTAATAGTGATGATAAAAATAATAATGATATTAATATAAGTGTTGTTATTATTATTTTTTTTTTCATTATATACATCCTCTAGTGCATAAACAATCTTTTCTAAACAATTTCTTTGATCACTTTCTCATTTTTTATCCAACTTCTATTCAATTTTTAATCATATCAATTTTATTCACTTTCATTAATTTATCCATTCTTATCAGTTCCATTCATCCAGATCTAATTCATCCAGTTATTTAATAATGTATTTATTTATTGAATTATTTAAACACTTAATCATTATAACCAATTTGTTAATTGCGTCAACTATTTTTTTCCCAATTATCTATTATGATAATCATTTATTTATTATATAATCATAATTATGATAATCATTTATTTATTTGAATCAATAGTACAATTAACTGTCACAATTCACAGTCCTCTATTTAAACAATTGATTATTTCATTCAATTCATTTTTGATTAACCATATAATTATAACTATAATACCACCAAAGAAGACCCCGCCTTCACCTTGAAAGCGTCGGTGAACTGAAATACTCAAGTACAGCAGAAAAAAAGCCGGTAACCGGCTTTTCACTAGATAAGACTATAAATATATAGATCATGGTTGATGAGGAATAAATTATTAGAGGATTAGTAAAAAGTAATTGATACAAAATGATTTGATATGATATGAAAATGATAAAAAGGTGGTGACATTAAGGATGTAAGGGTGTAAAAATGTAAAAGTTAATTAATTATGATTGAATAGTAATGTTAATGTTAATGGAAATAGTGTAGTCGAACATTGCGGTAAAGGAGTAAATTAATAAGTTTGATGAGTAGGGGGAAAGTCCAGACAAATATTTTCTAAGGAACAGATCAATATTGAAGGGGAACCAATCTAGTTAGTTGTTTTCTAAAAAGCAATTAAAATCCAAATCTATATTTTGTCCATGTGGTGAGAGTGTGTTTAATTCAAAAATTCAAAAATATATATATATGAGTATAAAATCGGTATTCAATAGTAATAACTAGTAATACAATTATATAAAAATTAATATAAACAGTGGTCAGTAGATGGAGTTATATTAAATTGATATGAAAGAGATATATGTGTATATAATTGTACCGGTGATATCATTGATGGTAATGCTCATAGAAAGGTAGCAATAAATTGATGAGTCTAGAGGTAATAGTTTAAATTCACTTTATAAATGTTATATATATATATATATATATATATATATATATATATATATATAACCTCTCACTCCATCGATTTTCTGGCATATTCATATTCTCAAACTAATTAATTTTAAATCAATCTTAAACCAATTTCATAAAACTATTTCAAGAAGGGGAGGGAATGCCCTTGCTGTCTTTTTGAACCAGGTGTTTCCCAGTGCTTGCTGGGAAATGTAGTTGTAGGCAGTAGTTCTATTGTCAGCTTTTCTTTGATAGCTCTATTGCCGGCTCTACTTTATTAGTTCAATTGTCGGCTTTTCCTTATTAAAAGCATAAAAAAAACTTGGTAATGTTTTGTAGTGGAAATAGGACAAACCTTATGTATTTATTACTTAATTAACTGATGATTAAAATTAAATTGATGATTGAAAATAAAATGAAAGTCAAATGGAAAGGAATATAAGTTTCGGGGACTTGATTGTGGTCTGATTTATTTAGTTGATTAGCGGGAATTCGTTTTGTTTAGTTAATTGATAGAGTATGAATTTAATGGATGATAATAGAGAATTAATTTGGCGGATGATAATAGAGTATGAATTTGGAGGATGATTTTTGTGAATGACAGCTTGGAAAGAAAGTGGGCTCCTGCCTGCCGGCCCCGTCCGCTGTCATTCCAAGCTGTCATTACCTCCCCGCCCGCTGTAACTCCTCCCTCCCGCCTCGCCCACTTTCTTTCCAAGCTGTCATTCATTACCTCCCGCCCCGCCCACTTTCTTTCCAAACTGTCATTATCTCCCGCCCCGCCCACTTTCTTTCCAAGCTGTCATTACCTCCCCGCCCGCTGTCAGTACCTCCCTCTCGCCCCGCCCACTTTCTTTCCAAGCTGTCATTCCTCCCTCCCTCCCACCCCGCCCACTTTCTTTCCAAGCTGTCATTACCTCCTCGCCCGCTGTAATTATTTAATTATTGTAACTCCTCCCTCCCGTCCCGCCCACTTTCTTTCCAAGCTGTCATTCCTCCCGCCCCGCCCACTTTCTTTCCAAGCTGTCATTACCTCCCCGCCCGCTGTCAGTACCTCCCTCTCGACCCGCCCACTTTCTTTCCAAGCTGTCATTCCTCCCTCCCACCCCGCCCACTTTCTTTCCAAGCTGTCATTACCTCCTCGCCCGCTGTAATTATTTTTTTACCTATAAATAATCAATTTACCTATAAATAACTTATTTTATATCCACTGTTCACACATTCTTACATAATTTTCACTTATTTTATTCAAATTACCTCCACAGCCATATAAAGTCCATATTTTAATAATATATATATATATATATATATTTTACTAATAATTCCATAGACTAATAAGAACATAAATTAATCCAGACATCTCTTTCATGTCCCACTCACAAATTACCACATACATTTTACTTGGATCATGATATTATATTATTCTCCTAATATTATTAATAGTGATGATAAAAATAATAATGATATTAATATAAGTGTTGTTATTATTATTTTTTTTTTCATTATATACATCCTCTAGTGCATAAACAATCTTTTCTAAACAATTTCTTTGATCACTTTCTCATTTTTTATCCAACTTCTATTAAATTTTTAATCATATCAATTTTATTCACTTTCATTAATTTATTCATTCTTATCAGTTCCATTCATCCAGATCTAATTCATCCAGTTATTTAATAATGTATTTATTTATTGAATCATTTAAACACTTAATCATTATAGAAAAAAGATAAAGTCAGCTCTACCTGTATTTCAATCCTGTGGCGGTGAACAACACATGGGTCTGCGGCCGCGGAAGCTCACTCCGTAGACAATCATAATAAGAAATGTTGAGCCAGCCCAAAAATGTCGTAAAATCTTGTGCTTTTATTTTCTTCCATTAAAATCAGTAATCCAACAACTTCAAAATGATAGATATGTACAATATGGGCCCTAACGCCAACGCGTTTCGGACAATAGGTCCTTAATCATGACATCTAATGGTAACAATGAGTAGAAACCTTTTTATCCAATACCATAAAGGGGACACTCCCACCAGTCATGCGCTCTCAGGATAACCTGTGGTCAATCAGGATAATTATTCTGTCCCGGGCGTAACACCCGGGATCACCCAATTAACTCCATAGGATCCACATTCTTATATGGGATTAATAATCCCTATCTTTATAATAGTAGAGCACATGGCTGAATGGAGTTAAAATATAAAATGACCCCTGTATTCTTAAACTATTTTCTCTTCAAAATGCCTTCACTATACATTTAATCTTTATTTCATTAAATACACTACACAACAATTAAACTCCTATATATTAAAAAGCGGAGACATATTTAATGAAACGGCTGAGCTGTGTTTCACCTCAGTCAGCCACAGTCTTTACAGAAGAGACAGTAATATACTTCTGGTCAAAGCAAATAACAAACCGCAGATTGTAACAAGATGTCTTTACATTGTAACTGCTGTTGACATATTGATGTATCTCATTTCTACAGCTAAATCAACACTGCAGAGATGAGATACATTCATTCAAAGGGCTCTAAGAGCTGCTGCTACATTTCTAAAGGAGATTCCAGCAGAACTTGTTACATTTAAACATCACTTGTAACATTCAAAGATTACTAGTCTGTACTTGGCAGTCTGCCCAGACAGCTCCTTATTGAGTTTTACTCGCTCACATACAGAGGTGAATGAATGAAAGTACATTTAACGGCAAAAGGATGGCGGCTTTCTGTGTCTTAATCTTTACATTATCTCTAAATTCCTATATTTTCTTAGTCTAGTTAGGCTGTAGTCATTTATTATTAGCAAAGCATTTTATGAATATATTATTTAAAAACATTTTAATATGTGAATATCATTATAATCTATATTTTACACTATTTTGTTCTAATAACCCTAACTCTCATATATACAATTGAATACTCCAAGTTTCATTCCATTATACTGTTATATTTCAGGGAAAGGGGGAAGCATGTTCTATTTCAAGAATAAATCGACATCCCATCGTGAGTTTAACCCATTAGGGATGCGTGTTCTGAGATGAAAAATCCAATAAACTTCTCTCTGAAGTAATTTCTCTCGGATATCACCTCCTCCTTATATTTGGTGTTATTTTCTCTATCCCCTTGCATCTAAAACTGCTGGTATCCCCCCCATGTATGTCTCTAAAATGTTTACGAACATTGGAGGGGGAGGAGGTCATACGATCTGATTGTGCTCCTGAAAGATGTTCCCATATCCTGCGTTTTAGAGGTCTGATCGTGCAGCCTATGTATTGAATCTGGCAACTTTCACAGGATACCAAATAGACCACATATGAGGTATTACAATTAATGAAACTATTAATTTCATACATCTGTTTGGTAACCTGGGATGAAAAATGTGTGCCTCCGGCTACAAATTTGCACAGACCACATCGTGTGCCCCCACATCTATAAAAACCTTTGCATGAAAGCCAGGTTTTATTACAGGTGTCCCTTTTCTTATAAAGGCTTGGGGATAACTTTTGTCCTAAGGTAGGAGCCCGCTTACTTACCACCTTGATACCATTACCAATAATCTGTTTCAATTGGGGATCGCACTGCAATAATGGCAAGTGCTTATAAATAATTTGCTTGATCTTGGAAAATGACATACTATAGGCAGTGGAGACAACAAGTGCTCTGTCTTGAATATGGTTACCGATAACCTCATTTCTTTGTCTCCCACCTCTACGTGGACTGCATATCTGATCCGCTTTCAGCATATTATCCCTCTTTTTAGATCTTGCTATTCCTTTGGCTCTTTCTAATAGATTCCTATTATAGCCACGTTGTGACAATCTATGTGATATGGTTTCTAGTTCTTTCTCAAACACACCCTCCTCAGTACAGTTCCTACGAGCCCTAATCATCTCTCCCACCGGGATGGCTTTAATAGTGTGGGCAGGGTGGCAACTCTCCGCTCTCAGCGTGGTATTGCCTTAATCATTATAACCAATTTGTTAATTGCGTCAACTATTTTTTTCCCAATTATCTATTATGATAATCATTTATTTATTATATAATCATAATTATGATAATCATTTATTTATTTGAATCAATAGTACAATTAACTGTCACAATTCACAGTCCTCTATTTAAACAATTGATTATTTCATTCAATTCATTTTTGATTAACCATATAATTATAACTATAATACCACCAAAGAAGACCCCGCCTTCACCTTGAAAGCGTCGGTGAACTGAAATACTCAAGTACAGCAGAAAAAAAGCCGGTAACCGGCTTTTCACTAGATAAGACTATAAATATATAGATCATGGTTGATGAGGAATAAATTATTAGAGGATTAGTAAAAAGTAATTGATACAAAATGATTTGATATGATATGAAAATGATAAAAAGGTGGTGACATTAAGGATGTAAGGGTGTAAAAATGTAAAAGTTAATTAATTATGATTGAATAGTAATGTTAATGTTAATGGAAATAGTGTAGTCGAACATTGCGGTAAAGGAGTAAATTAATAAGTTTGATGAGTAGGGGGAAAGTCCAGACAAATATTTTCTAAGGAACAGATCAATATTGAAGGGGAACCAATCTAGTTAGTTGTTTTCTAAAAAGCAATTAAAATCCAAATCTATATTTTGTCCATGTGGTGAGAGTGTGTTTAATTCAAAAATTCAAAAATATATATATATATGAGTATAAAATCGGTATTCAATAGTAATAACTAGTAATACAATTATATAAAAATTAATATAAACAGTGGTCAGTAGATGGAGTTATATTAAATTGATATGAAAGAGATATATGTGTATATAATTGTACCGGTGATATCATTGATGGTAATGCTCATAGAAAGGTAGCAATAAATTGATGAGTCTAGAGGTAATAGTTTAAATTCACTTTATATAAGTTATATATATATATATATATATATATATATATATATATATATATATAACCTCTTACTCCATCGATTTTCTGGCATATTCATATTCTCAAACTAATTAATTTTAAATCAATCTTAAACCAATTTCATAAAACTATTTCAAGAAGGGGCGGGAATGCCCTTGCTGTCTTTTTGAACCAGGTGTTTCCCAGTGCTTGCTGGGAAATGTAGTTGTAGGCAGTAGTTCTATTGTCAGCTTTTCTTTGATAGCTCTATTGCCGGCTCTACTTTATTAGTTCAATTGTCGGCTTTTCCTTATTAAAAGCATAAAAAAAACTTGGTAATGTTTTGTAGTGGAAATAGGACAAACCTTATGTATTTATTACTTAATTAACTGATGATTAAAATTAAATTGATGATTGAAAATAAAATGAAAGTCAAATGGAAAGGAATATAAGTTTCGGGGACTTGATTGTGGTCTGATTTATGTATGAATTTGGAGGATGATTTTTGTGAATGACAGCTTGGAAAGAAAGTGGGCTCCTGCCTGCCGGCCCCGTCCGCTGTCATTCCAAGCTGTCATTACCTCCCCGCCCGCTGTAACTCCTCCCTCCCGCCTTGCCCACTTTCTTTCCAAGCTGTCATTACCTCCCGCCCCGCCCACTTTCTTTCCAAACTGTCATTATCTCCCGCCCCGCCCACTTTCTTTCCAAACTGTCATTACCTCCCTGCCCGCTGTAACTCCTCCCTCCCGCTCACTTTCTTTCCAAGCTGTCATTCCTCCCGCTCACTTTCTTTCCAAGCTGTCATTACCTCCCCGCCCGCTGTAACTCCTCCCTCCCGCCCCGCCCACTTTCTTTCCAAGCTGTCATTCCTCCCGCCCCGCCCACTTTCTTTCCAAGCTGTCATTACCTCCCCGCCCGCTGTCAGTACCTCCCTCTCGCCCCGCCCACTTTCTTTCCAAGCCGTCATTACCTCCTCGCCCGCTGTAACTCCTCCCTCCCGCCTCGCCCACTTTCTTTCCAAGCTGTCATTCCTCCCGCCCCGCCCACTTTCTTTCCAAGCTGTCATTCCTCTCGCCCCGCCCACTTTCTTTCCAAGCTGTCATTCCTCCCTCCCACCCCGCCCACTTTCTTTCCAAGCTGTCATTCCTCCCTCCCGCCCGCCCACTTTCTTTCCAAACTGTCATTATCTCCCGCCCCGCCCACTTTCTTTCCAAACTGTCATTACCTCCCTGCCCGCTGTAACTCCTCCCTCCCGCCTCGCCCACTTTCTTTCCAAGCTGTCATTCCTCCCGCCCCGCCCACTTTCTTTCCAATCTTCATTACCTCCCCGCCCGCTGTCAGTACCTCCCTCTCGCCCCGCCCACTTTCTTTCCAAGCTGTCATTCCTCCCTCCCACCCCGCCCACTTTCTTTCCAAGCTGTCATTACCTCCTCGCCCACTGTAACTCCTCCCTCCCGCCTCGCCCACTTTCTTTCCAAGCTGTCATTCCTCCCGCCCCGCCCACTTTCTTTCCAAGCTGTCATTCCTCCCGCCCCGCCCACTTTCTTTCCAAGCTGTCATTCCTCCCTTCCACCCCGCCCACTTTCTTTCCAAGCTGTCATTCCTCCCTCCCGCCCGCCCACTTTCTTTCCAAACTGTCATTATCTCCCGCCCCGCCCACTTTCTTTCCAAACTGTCATTACCTCCCTGCCCGCTGTAACTCCTCCCTCCCGCCTCGCCCACTTTCTTTCCAAGCTGTCATTCCTCCCGCCCCGCCCACTTTCTTTCCAATCTGTCATTACCTCCCCGCCCGCTGTCAGTACCTCCCTCTCGCCCCGCCCACTTTCTTTCCAAGCTGTCATTCCTCCCTCCCACCCCGCCCACTTTCTTTCCAAGCTGTCATTACCTCCTCGCCCGCTGTAACTCCTCCCTCCCGCCTCGCCCACTTTCTTTCCAAGCTGTCATTCCTCCCGCCCCGCCCACTTTCTTTCCAAGCTGTCATTCCTCCCGCCCCGCCCACTTTCTTTCCAAGCTGTCATTACCTCCCCGCCCGCTGTCAGTACCTCCCTCTCGCCCCGCCCACTTTCTTTCTAAGCTGTCATTCCTCCCTCCCACCCCGCCCACTTTCTTTCCAATCTGTCATTACCTCCCCGCCCGCTGTCAGTACCTCCCTCTCGCCCCGCCCACTTTCTTTCCAAGCTGTCATTCCTCCCTCCCACCCCGCCCACTTTCTTTCCAAACTGCCATTACCTCCCTGCCCGCTGTAACTCCTCCCTCCCGCCCACTTTCTTTCCAAGCTGTCATTCCTCCCTCTCGCCCCGCCCACTTTCTTTCCAAGCTGTCATTCCTCCCTCCCACCCCCTTTCTTTCCAAGCTGTCATTACCTCCCCGCCCGCTGTCAGTACCTCCCTCCCGCCCCGCCCACTTTCTTTCCAAGCTGTCATTCCTCCCTCCCACCCCGCCCACTTTCTTTCCAAACTGTCATTACCTCCCTGCCCGCTGTAACTCCTCCCTCCCGCCCACTTTCTTTCCAAGCTGTCATTACCTCCCCGCCGGCTGTCATTCCTCCCTCCTGCCCCGCCCGCTTTCTTTCCAAGCTGTTATTACCTCCCTCCCGCCCGCCCAACTTTGCGGCTGGGCTTTTTTTTTCAAATGACAGAAAATCGGGGGGGGGGGGGGCTTTTCCGGGGGCTTTCCTGGGGCCATCCGAGCCACTAGGGGGGATCGGATGGCACCAAATGAAAGAGGATACCCGGCCAATTCGATAGAGGGGTCAGGTGAGTATTTTTGTACAGTTATTTTTTTACTAGCAGCGGGGAAATCAAGGGTGGTTAATAGCGATTCGCCGCGAATAAATTCGGATCGAAACGATTTTTGTCAGAAAATTCGGCGAATCAGCCGAATCGAATTTTTCAAAACTTCGCTCATCTCTAGTTGTGGCCATCAGGTTTTCTCCAGATCACTGTGGACACCTAATGAGCTACAGTATGTGGCAAGCAGAGATTAAACTCGTATATACAAAGGGATCAGGGCAGGATAGAGTTTAATCATACATGGGGCAAGAGGGAAATCCATTGCTCTGTCACTGATGTGCTTTAGGCGTCCTGTTGGTTAAGGCTGGGGCAGAGTTCCAGGAACTTTTCCTTAGAGGGAACTTATAGAATGTAAAGGGAAGCGACAAGGGAAAGTAACCATGGCAGACAGTTGCACGAAAGTCCCTGCACAACAGAAAATCATGGCTAGGAGTTTGGTCATTGGTCAAATATGCTATGCCATGAGTATGAACTTTTTACAAAAATAGTGCTTTACTTCATTTCACTGTTATTTGTAATGTAGTGAATAATAAAAATTCAAGTACAGTAGCATTTCTGATTTTAGCTGTAAAACTACAATGTGGCTTTAATTTTTTTTTTATTTGCCTATCATTAGAGATGAGCGAACTTCTCAAAAATTCGATTCGGGCGATTCGCCAAATTTCTCAAAGAAATTCGGGTTCGTCCGAATCGAACTTTTACGAATCGCTCATCTCTGGTGGGAGCGGGGAGGCCGGCTGCGGCCTCCGCCGCCCACTGACAGCGCGGCTCCCACCATGCCGGTAAGTGTTTGCTGTATAGTGGGAGCGGGGAGGCCGGCTGCGCTGTCAGCGGGCGGCAGAAGCCGGCTTCCACCGCCCGCTGACAGCGCAGCCGGCCTCCCCGCTCCCACCATGCCGGCATTTTTTTTTTTTTATTTCAGGGAAAATTCGGTCAGCACGAACCACTAAAAATTCAGGTTCGTGCTGAATCAAATTTTCCCTGAAATTCGGAGCGAATTCAGGTTCGTTAGAACCGATTCGCTCATCCCTACCTATCATACATAAATTAATATGTAAGCAATTTCAAAAAATATATATTTTACATGTTGAAAGTTATATCACAGTGCTATGTTGGCATATTTATATTGTCAAATTGCAGAATATGTTATAAAGCTAAGTATTGTGATAACTATAATTTTCTGCCATTTACTTTATTGCATGCCTTCTTTTTGAGTAACTTAGTTAAAAAGAAAATAAAAGTACATATCACATCTGTCTGATTTTGGAAAGCTGTTTAGGGATTTAAGGTGTGGCCAATTGGTAATGTAAATCATATGTAACAAAGTTTACATTTGCGTTTACCGATTTAGAAAAATGCCATTTGCTTTGTGTCCCCCTCCTGCTATTTTCTGTTTGCTGACAGAATAGAGTGTTTTGTCAGTTATGAAAAATAGACATTTACACAGTTACCACCCCTCAAATCAATGCCTGTTACTATGAAAACAGATAATTGTCAGCTCTCTAAATACAATGTTTTACACAAATAAACCCATTAACTTTTCCAAACTCCGGTGTTAACAGATAAGATATGTTTGTTTCCATAACATTTTCCATACGTATTCTTTTCTATGAAAAATACCAGATTCTATTTATTTTTCATTGTACTCCCATAATTCCCACTTTGCAAGCTTTTTCACTGACTTCCTGTAAAACTAATGGTCAGCTTGCCATAGCACTCTAATGAAAGTCTTGAACATGCACAATTTCTAAACGCATGAAAGAACTTTCATATCCACATGAAGAATGTATTAACCATAATGCAAAACTACTCACAGACATCAAGCAATGTTGTGCTGGAGAGTGCATGCCTATATACAGACATGATAGGCACATGTGCCGAGCCAGGCACATGGAGGAAGTAGGCTCAGAACACTTTCAAGGATTTGTACCCAGTGACAGGAAGTCATAGTATAGATGACACATCCATACACATGATTTTACTGATTTAAGCATTGTAGAACATAACAATCCTATGGGATTAACACAGGGATTGGTAAATCAGAGAAGGTGGAAGGCTATAAAAAGGGGTCCCAAAAACAAATCATATGGACCAGTGATCAATTGATGTTTAATTTCCTCCACTGACTATACACCTTTAGAGAGGAGAGAAAATGGCAGCCAGCATGCTGGCTAATGTGATGGAATTTAAAACATGTCTACATACAGTACAATGATGCCTTAGGAGCAATAAATACTTAGGACAAAAAAACACTCACAGGAGTTTGCATGACAGTTCACCAGGTTGACTTCCGATGTAGATTCACTAAACGTTCATGTTCTGTATAGCAGCCCAGTTAAACATCCTTAGTATGTAATAACTGCTGCGACATTCCGAGAGTTTGGCTCACTTTTTCAGAACAAATAAAAGTAGCTTCCTAATATTTATCCACCTTCCACACAACTTTCTTATTAACACACTATTTTCAATTTGAGAATATTTACAGAGAGACATCATTTTGATATCTAGGTTTCAATAAGATATCCCTTCAGATGCCCTATTGGTTATCGCTAGGTTTTTGAAGCAAGAAAAAGCCCTGGTGGAGGTATACTAAGGGGGTTATTTAAGAAGGGATAGCGGCAGGTAGTACTTCGTAGCGAACGCTGGGCGCTGTACGCAAAACCACATTTAAGAAAGCAAATCTGGTGAGCGCCTCTAACAGCACCATGTAGCGTCTGATGTATTATTACAGGCAGCTCAGCGTATAGCGCCGGTGCTCTAGCTTCCAGAGCGCCAGGTATTACATTTCGCTCACTGACGCTCTCCCATACATTTCAATGGCCATTCACTTTTTTGCTCAAATCATTGTGTGACCTCTCCTGGCTGCAAACAAACATTTTTAGAAACTTTTGTGACTTTTTAAAATTTTTATGCAGAATTGTCATTGCAGGTCTGGCATCAAAGTATTATTGTCCCAGGGTCAAAATAATGTCATTCCATGTGTTTTCGCTTTGTTACTGGTGGATATGTGTTCAAAAACACACTTTAATCACACAGCGTCTGGCACTCTATACTATAGTGACCAGCTTTAGAGCGCCGCCGCTGTGTGTGTGTGGAGCGATGAGAGTCGGTCGCACTGAACTGGCGCTACCTTTTGCTCGCTGCAGCACTGTACTGGTATTAGAGCGCCCAACAGACATCACATTCATCAATGGGAGCCAAGTTACTACAGCGGCTGTGTCGCTGTGTTACAGCGCCTGATACCCACTTACAGCATCTACTAGCAGTCGCTCTAAGCGCTGCTATACAGACACTCATCTGCCGATACCTGACATTAGTAATGAATCAGCCTCCCCTTTTGAGAAGTGGTGCATACCAAAAAGATTGATGGTTCTGTTGCGCAAAAGGTTGTAAATATTTTGTTCCACCATGGTTGTCTTTTGAAGAAACCACTGAGTGTGCACAACTATGTTTTTCTTTTTTTAGTTCTTTTACTATTTCTTCTCTCCATTCCTATCATTTTTTTATTTTTGTTTTCTTTTTTTCAAATTTTTGTAACGCACCTAACAAACCACAACCTCAGGAGTTACAGTGATCCTATACACATATGCTTACCACTTCCTCATTCATGTATGGCAGCTAATCATGCCGCTGCCTGTGACCAATTAAGATTGCCAAGTTTCTTGGGACATCAAATTGAATGGTTGCTGGTGGTTACCTGATTGGTTGCTGCCAAAAATGGGAATGAGAAAGTGGTGACTATAGTTGTTTTTTAAAATTGGGCCACTAGTTAAAAAGTCATACTACACTTTGGAGAGTCTGCTTGAGCTCAAATGGCTAAAACGGTATATCCATACAAAATGTAAAAATATGGATGATGAAGAGCTAACTATCCCTGACCACCACTCCATGCTCTAGGCATAAGACTAAAGTGCTCAGACCATAAATAAATAAATATTGCTTAATAATATAATAATATTGCTTTAACTATGCTAATATTTTTTTCACTATTATTTTGTACATTCCATTTCTTTATTAAAGGGGACCAAAACCCAGGATTTTTACTAGCCCCACTGTGTGAAACACCCCAGGTCACCTGACCAAACTTACCTCTCCCCGGTGCTACGGCGCATGCACAGCCTCTCGTCCAATCAGTGCACTAGATCTGCTCCCGTCCCTTCATCTAAGCCTTTGGCGAGCGGATCCGAGCCTGCTGGTAGGCGCATCCCCCGCTACCCTCTAACAGGGAGCGCGCCCACGACGGCCATTCATGGCGCTGGCACATGCCCTGCAGAAAACAGCAGTATCTACATGCATGATGCTTTGTTATTTGTAGATGGTAATGTATTATAAAAAAGAATATATATATATATATATACCCATATTTATTTTCATTTCTGATTTTACTGTGATATTTTTATATCAATATCCAGGAGCAATGTTGAGGACCTCTATCATTACGTTACAGTTACAGACTGATCTCCCAACATGCTGTCAGACTAGAGTGCAGGATACATCCTAGCATAAAGCTCCTCAGGCTAAAGGGGGATGCTGAGTTGTAGTGATGGATGAGATACTCCAAAGCCATGTCACATGAAACATCATATATATACATAGCAATGGCTTGTGAAGACGCACTGGTAAATCACTACTGAAAACATTCAGTAGAGATTTCATTTAGTATCAAATGCAGTGGTAACATGATTTGACATCAGGCTATATTAGTAAAAATGAAATGGGAACTTTTGAGTAATAAAAATCATCACTTATATTAATACCATAGCAATACATGATGTATAACATATATATATATATATATATATATATATATATATATATATATATTGTGGTAAAGCCTAATTAAAGGGAAGCCTAATTAAAGGAGCCGATGAGGCTTTCAGTTTGCTGGTGAACAGCCTGGGATGAGGAGCTGGGGTTTAACCAGCCCTCTACCAATGACGTAACCCAAGTATTTTGCCTCCTCCAGACCCACTGCACACTTCTCAGGGTTTATGGTTAAGCCAGCATTACTGATGGAGTCTAGGACGTACCTTGCAGAGGTGACCCTTCCAATCAGATGAAAAAATGATCATATCATCCAGGTAATCAGCGGCATAATCCCGATGTGGTCTCAAGATCATGTCCATCAAGCCTCTGAAAGGTAGCAGGGGCCCCATGTAACCCAAATGGCATCACAACATACTGAAACAGGCCTTCTGGGGTGGAAAATGCTATCTTTTCTTTGGCGTCCTCAGACAATGGAATCTGTCCCTTTGTGAGATGCAGGGTTGTTATGTATCTTGCCCTCCCGAGCTTTTCAATCAACTTATCTACCCGGGGCATGGGATATGCATAAAATTTGAGATCTCACTGAGTTTTCTGAAATCGTTACAGAATCTCCAGGTCCCATTGGGCTTTGGTATTAGGACAATGGGACTTGACCAGCCACTAGAAGACTCCTCAGTGACGCCTAACTCTAAAATGCACTTAACTTCTGAGAAGATCGCCTCTCTACATGCTTCAGGTATCCTGTACGGTTTAAGGTTTACCTTACTGTAGGGTTCAGTTTTAATGTGATGTTTTATTAGGCGAGTACGGCCCGGTAGGTCAGAAAACTTATCTCTATTTCCCTGTAGAGGACTGGGGATGTGGACTGGGATCCTGTAAACCCGGCATGGATTGTGCCTGATTGAGCAAAGCAGGGGAAAAATATACACCATTCAGCACTTTCCCATACACTTTACCACAATATATATATATATATATATATATATATATGCCTTGAGTTTTGAGAGACTTTCTAGCTCAAAATACAATAAAAATCAATTTTGTTAATTCATTTCAGTTTGGCGAGATGCAGTTTTCCAATGACATAGAAATGATGGTTTGATTACAATTACGGAACCTATAATATTATAGTGCATTCAGTCTTATTCAAACTATTTACAGGATTATTGATCTTGTGACTTTTTAATATTATTTGCAGTTGCATTTACTTTAGCAATATCAATCAAGGGCATTGCTTTGTGCATCCCCTGCTGCTATCTGGTATTATATAGTAATGGATTTACAGATGGCTAAATAATGGGTATCAAAGTGTTAATTTCCTCCACTGACTATACACCTTTAGAGAGGAGAGAAAATGGCAGCCAGCATGCTGGCTAATGTGATGGAATTTAAAACATGTCTACATACAGTACAATGATGCCTTAGGAGCAATAAATACTTAGGACAAAAAAACACTCACAGGAGTTTGCATGACAGTTCACCAGGTTGACTTCCGATGTA
Source organism: Gastrophryne carolinensis (assembly GCA_027917425.1). Classification (NCBI taxonomy): domain Eukaryota; kingdom Metazoa; phylum Chordata; class Amphibia; order Anura; family Microhylidae; genus Gastrophryne; species Gastrophryne carolinensis. The sequence continues at coordinate 268,537,797 of CM051238.1, read as the reverse complement.
GATTCACTAAACGTTCATGTTCTGTATAGCAGCCCAGTTAAACATCCTTAGTATGTAATAACTGCTGCGACATTCCGAGAGTTTGGCTCACTTTTTCAGAACAAATAAAAGTAGCTTCCTAATATTTATCCACCTTCCACACAACTTTCTTATTAACACACTATTTTCAATTTGAGAATATTTACAGAGAGACATCATTTTGATATCTAGGTTTCAATAAGATATCCCTTCAGATGCCCTATTGGTTATCGCTAGGTTTTTGAAGCAAGAAAAAGCCCTGGTGGAGGTATACTAAGGGGGTTATTTAAGAAGGGATAGCGGCAGGTAGTACTTCGTAGCGAACGCTGGGCGCTGTACGCAAAACCACATTTAAGAAAGCAAATCTGGTGAGCGCCTCTAACAGCACCATGTAGCGTCTGATGTATTATTACAGGCAGCTCAGCGTATAGCGCCGGTGCTCTAGCTTCCAGAGCGCCAGGTATTACATTTCGCTCACTGACGCTCTCCCATACATTTCAATGGCCATTCACTTTTTTGCTCAAATCATTGTGTGACCTCTCCTGGCTGCAAACAAACATTTTTAGAAACTTTTGTGACTTTTTAAAATTTTTATGCAGAATTGTCATTGCAGGTCTGGCATCAAAGTATTATTGTCCCAGGGTCAAAATAATGTCATTCCATGTGTTTTCGCTTTGTTACTGGTGGATATGTGTTCAAAAACACACTTTAATCACACAGCGTCTGGCACTCTATACTATAGTGACCAGCTTTAGAGCGCCGCCGCTGTGTGTGTGTGGAGCGATGAGAGTCGGTCGCACTGAACTGGCGCTACCTTTTGCTCGCTGCAGCACTGTACTGGTATTAGAGCGCCCAACAGACATCACATTCATCAATGGGAGCCAAGTTACTACAGCGGCTGTGTCGCTGTGTTACAGCGCCTGATACCCACTTACAGCGTCTACTAGCAGTCGCTCTAAGCGCTGCTATACAGACACTCATCTGCCGATACCTGACATTAGTAATGAATCAGCCTCCCCTTTTGAGAAGTGGTGCATACCAAAAAGATTGATGGTTCTGTTGCGCAAAAGGTTGTAAATATTTTGTTCCACCATGGTTGTCTTTTGAAGAAACCACTGAGTGTGCACAACTATGTTTTTCTTTTTTTAGTTCTTTTACTATTTCTTCTCTCCATTCCTATCATTTTTTTATTTTTGTTTTCTTTTTTTCAAATTTTTGTAACGCACCTAACAAACCACAACCTCAGGAGTTACAGTGATCCTATACACATATGCTTACCACTTCCTCATTCATGTATGGCAGCTAATCATGCCGCTGCCTGTGACCAATTAAGATTGCCAAGTTTCTTGGGACATCAAATTGAATGGTTGCTGGTGGTTACCTGATGAGAAAGTGGTGACTATAGTTGTTTTTTAAAATTGGGCCACTAGTTAAAAAGTCATACTACACTTTGGAGAGTCTGCTTGAGCTCAAATGGCTAAAACGGTATATCCATACAAAATGTAAAAATATGGATGATGAAGAGCTAACTATCCCTGACCACCACTCCATGCTCTAGGCATAAGACTAAAGTGCTCAGACCATAAATAAATAAATATTGCTTAATAATATAATAATATTGCTTTAACTATGCTAATATTTTTTTCACTATTATTTTGTACATTCCATTTCTTTATTAAAGGGGACCAAAACCCAGGATTTTGACTAGCCCCACTGTGTGAAACACCCCAGGTCACCTGACCAAACTTACCTCTCCCCGGTGCTACGACGCATGCACAGCCTCTCGTCCAATCAGTGCACTAGATCTGCTCCCGTCCCTTCATCTAAGCCTTTGGCGAGCGGATCCGAGCCTGCTGGTAGGCGCATCCCCCGCTACCCTCTAACAGGGAGCGCGCCCACGACGGCCATTCATGGCGCTGGCACATGCCCTGCAGAAAACAGCAGTATCTACATGCATGATGCTTTGTTATTTGTAGATGGTAATGTATTATAAAAAAGAATATATATATATATATATATATATATATACCCATATTTATTTTCATTTCTGATTTTACTGTGATATTTTTATATCAATATCCAGGAGCAATGTTGAGGACCTCTATCATTACGTTACAGTTACAGACTGATCTCCCAACATGCTGTCAGACTAGAGTGCAGGATACATCCTAGCATAAAGCTCCTCAGGCTAAAGGGGGATGCTGAGTTGTAGTGATGGATGAGATACTCCAAAGCCATGTCACATGAAACATCATATATATACATAGCAATGGCTTGTGAAGACGCACTGGTAAATCACTACTGAAAACATTCAGTAGAGATTTAATTTAGTATCAAATGCAGTGGTAACATGATTTGACATCAGGCTATATTAGTAAAAATGAAATGGGAACTTTTTAGTAATAAAAATCATCACTTATATTAATACCATAGCAATACATGATGTATAACATATATATATATATATATATATATATATATATATATATATATATATATATATTTTGTGGTAAAGCCTAATTAAAGGGAAGCCTAATTAAAGGAGCCGATGAGGCTTTTAGTTTGCTGGTGAACAGCCTGGGATGAGGAGCTGGGGTTTAACCAGCCCTCTACCAATGACGTAACCCAAGTATTTTGCCTCCTCCAGACCCACTGCACACTTCTCAGGGTTTATGGTTAAGCCAGCATTACTGATGGAGTCTAGGACATACCTTGCAGAGGTGACCCTTCCAATCAGATGAAAAAATGATCATATCATCCAGGTAATCAGCGGCATAATCCCGATGTGGTCTCAAGATCATGTCCATCAAGCCTCTGAAAGGTAGCAGGGGCCCCATGTAACCCAAATGGCATCACAACATACTGAAACAGGCCTTCTGGGGTGGAAAATGCTATCTTTTCTTTGGCGTCCTCAGACAATGGAATCTGTCCCTTTGTGAGATGCAGGGTTGTTATGTATCTTGCCCTCCCGAGCTTTTCAATCAACTTATCTACCCGGGGCATGGGATATGCATAAAATTTGAGACCTCACTGAGTTTTCTGAAATCGTTACAGAATCTCCAGGTCCCATTGGGCTTTGGTATTAGGACAATGGGACTTGACCAGCCACTAGAAGACTCCTCAGTGACGCCTAACTCTAAAATGCACTTAACTTCTGAGAAGATCGCCTCTCTACATGCTTCAGGTATCCTGTACGGTTTAAGGTTTACCTTACTGTAGGGTTCAGTTTTAATGTGATGTTTTATTAGGCGAGTACGGCCCGGTAGGTCAGAAAACTTATCTCTATTTCCCTGTAGAGGACTGGGGATGTGGACTGGGATCCTGTAAACCCGGCATGGATTGTGCCTGATTGAGCAAAGCAGGGGAAAAATATACACCATTCAGCACTTTCCCATACACTTTACCACAATATATATATATATATATATATATATATATATATATATATATGCCTTGAGTTTTGAGAGACTTTCTAGCTCAAAATACAATAAAAATCAATTTTGTTAATTCATTTCAGTTTGGCGAGATGCAGTTTTCCAATGACATAGAAATTATGGTTTGATTACAATTACGGAACCTATAATATTATAGTGCATTCAGTCTTATTCAAACTATTTACAGGATTATTGATCTTGTGACTTTTTAATATTATTTGCAGTTGCATTTACTTTAGCAATATCAATCAAGGGCATTGCTTTGTGCATCCCCTGCTGCTATCTGGTATTATATAGTAATGGATTTACAGATGGCTAAATAATGGGTATCAAAGTGTTGTTGTTAATGATACTCAGACAGGCTGATGCAAGTGGTGTACTGCAAGGCTCTGTTCTGGGCCCCATTCTTTTTATTATGGTTGTAAGTGACATAGGAGAAGGCTTTGTAAGTAAAGTTTGACTCTTTTCCGATGGTACAAAGGTGAGTAACAGAGTGGATATTCCTGGAGGTGTTTGCATCATGGAAAATGATTTGGCTTTTCTGTATTAATGATCATAACTGGAGTTCAATTAACTGATCTTGTGATGGGAAGGTTTCAGGTTCAATTCCCGGCTGGGCATGACTGAGGCGCTCTTGCACAAGTGACTTAGCCCCATAACTGCTTCCCAGGCTCTCACTGCACTGATGGGTTAAATGTGGAGGAAGAATTCCTATATGTTAGCAAATATACAATGGTCATATATGCATAAAAATATGTGTGAGCCAGGTCTTCAGAAGAGAGTTATTTAGGGATACTGAGCAATGAAATTTGAAATGTAACCAGGGTGTGGGGAAAGTATGTTCAGCTGCATAGCTCGAGGCATCACCAGTGCCATGAGTCTTATGATGTCACTTTGAATACATTACTACTAAAATGTTTCAAGAACTGAAACGTAAAGTGGACCAACAGTCTAAACAAAAAAAACCCAGAGGTCTCACCTTTTCCAGTGTAGGTCCGGATGTCCCTGCAGCCACAAACCCGACTGTGGTTGCTTCTGCATGTTGCTTCCGGGTTCATGGAGCTGCAGGCTACAGGCCGGTGAAGCCAGTAACCGGCCAAAGTCCACAGCTTCTTTCCTCAGGAACTCCCGCCCTGCTGCCATCGCCTGCTATCATAGCTCCCGCTCATCATGCCGCCCCTCACCATTGCAAAGCAAGCTGCTCACTGCACCCCAGAAGAATTGTGGAAGATGTGCAAGATGGTGGCTCGGGGGAAAGATGTCCAGGAGACGGAGGGCAGGTAAGGTGAGTAGGTTATTAAGCATGAAGTGGTTTGTATGCTTATTAATGACCTTTTTTATTTTCTAAGTTTAAAAGTAAAAAAAAGAATAATGATAGACTTGTCTACTTTGCAAAGCCTGGAGGAAAGCCGGAAAAGAGGGGACACAAGGTCTTTAAATATTTTCAGGAGTTGACTTAGGCCCTTATTTAACAAGGGATAGCGACAGGTAGCGACTGGTGAGCGGCCGGTAATGACGGGCCCCGCCACGAGAACGCCGGCTCCCCACCACAATCACACATTTATCAAGGCAATCCTGCTTAGCGACTGAGATAGCGCCAGATAGCCACTCATTCATCATTATTCCAGCCTCAGCCCACAGCGCCAGCGTCCGACCTTGAACAGCGACAGGTATGACCTCTCGCTACCTGGCGCTCTCCAATGCATTTCAATGGAACAATCTTTAAATATTCATAATTAAGTGTTATTAATGTTTTTTTTTTTTTTTTTTAAATGTGAAAAATTCTGTGACCACTTCTGCCATTTTAAATAATTTTTTTAAGGTAAAAAAAAAAAAAAAAATGTACAGAATTGATATTACAGGTCTGATATTAATGTATTCATATTACACAATTATTTTAAAAACTTGTTTTTTTTGGTTTCCAAAAATATGGTTGTTTAAAACTACCTTTAACCCATCGCCGCCAGCACTCTGGGGTTTAAACATGCATTTTACAGCGCAATAATTTTTTGAGCGTGATTTGTTAATGAATATGTTGAAAGCCGGTCGCTCTGACCAGTCGCTATCATGCGCTCCCATACAGCGCGGAACCTGTCAAATAGCGACTCCTCACCCAATATTCAACATTACGGCAAACCGACTGAGTCGCTATCAACTACCGAACGGCCAAGCACAGCGACTACTAGCGGGCGCTCTGAAAATGCCGCTACAGTCGCTCAACTGTCGCTACCTGTCACGATCACGCTCTATCCATACGCCAGACAGAGTGTGATGGTACCAGGGTTAACACGCCAATAGACCCCTAGACAGGGACTACTAGTCCCAGCAAGTCATCAATTAACCCTAATAAACATGTATCACCAGAGCTTCCCTCAGGAAGGTGAGCTCATCTATTTAGAGGTCAAAGACTAGAGCTGATTAATTAAACATTTAATCTGATAAAAGGTATCACAGTGCTGGATGTAATTTATAACAATAAAATGACATACAAAAAATACAGAAAGAGTATACAGCAAATAACAGTTCAAAAAGTCCTTACGCAGTCCCTTTTGTTGGAGCTTTCCGTGGTTGCTTGTTGCTTGGGACGATCTTATGATCCCAGGTCCTTAGCTTGTAATGCACACCAACATGTCAGCTCTCCTAGCTTTTGTTAGCCAGAATTTGGAGGGAAAAATGGCTTAACAGGACACCTTCCATTTCCATGGAATTCCTAAGGGTGGGGTGGAGATTCTATTTCCCAGGTCCCCTTATCTGATTGCCGGTTTATGGCCAGAGCAAAGACAACAGCCTGGCACTTCAAAGAGGAAGTATCACAGAGTCTTAATTAAGTTGGAATGTACACGCTGCATGGCCCTGTTTTTATATAGGAGGGTGTTTTATGGCACACGGGTGGAGGGGAAAGCTGCTGGTCCATATTCAAATATACACACACATATATACACTCATAATACGTATGTTCTATAATCATGCCCTGGGCATGACACTACCTGTCGCTGTTAATGAATCGGCCTCTAAGATACAGGAGTGTTTTTAGAAGAAACCTAATGATAGAACAAGAGGGCACAGGCTAAATCTAGTTAGAGGGAAGATCAGGAGCAATGTCAGTAAATATTATTCTACTGAAAGAGTAGTGGATCCTTGGCACAAACCTCTAGTAAATGTGATTGGAAAATCAACAAATCGAGTGAATTTAAACATGCCTGGGATAAGCATACTGTATCCTAAGATAAGAGATCATACACACATAAGGGCAAACTAGATGGTCCATGTGGTCTATTTCTACCGTCAACCTTCTATGTTTCTGTGTTAAACAGGAACTTTACTGACACAATGGCCTTGATTCACTAAGAGTTGAAAAAAATTCTCATGGTAGTAAAAAATTCAATTCATGAGAAAAAAGCCTGAGAATGTCACTGTTAGTGAATCACCAGATAGGAAGACAATGAAAGTCAATGGCACTTTTTTACTCTTTTCCTATCTGGTGATTCACTAACAGTGACATTCTCAGGCTTTTTTCTCATGAATTGAATTATTTACTACCATAAGAGTTTTTTTCAACCCTTTGTGAATCAAGGCCAATGTTCTCATCATTTCAGCTACTTATTTTCCTAAAAGTTGGGGAGAAGATATATCATTGAAATAGCAGTTTCCATTCTTTTTTTATAATTTGGGAATGAAGTCCATATTACCTGAAACAGTACCACTCAGGACAAGTAACTATAGATCTAATAAAGTGGCTTTTATGGTCTATGCTGGTTTAATTGAAATAAATCTCATACTACTTTCAGAATGAGTTCAGACCTCCTAGCGATTGTTACTGGCAGCCTTTTCATTTTGGAGCATTTCACCTGTCTCCACATGATCGGTGGCTGCATTCATGCACAGTTTCACATGAATCACATTGTTTTAATAGTGCAGCACAATCATTTCAGATATTTGTTCTAGTTTTCTCGTCTGCACATTTCACACATTGCTGTATAAATGAGACAAATTCACACTGCAGCTTTAGTTGCTGTCAAATAAGCTGCGGAAATGTAATCAGCAGCTTTGATCTTGGTCATTCCAGAAGGTGAATAAAGCACCAGGGAAGCTTTAACAATGAGGGAAAAAGTATAAAAGATGACACAATGCAAGTAATTTACTGACACATTTGTAAAATGTCTTCATAACTGTAATCACAAGAGGAAAGCTTTTTTTTTATTATTCTACAATTCGCTTTCCAGCTGTTGCAAAACTCCTATTGATATTCAGCAAATACTATACTGTATAGTATTTCTTTAGCTTTTCAGCTGGGTGCACATTAACCAATAAATAGAGAGGAGGAACGTTGCCCTCGATTGATGGCGTCAAGGGTCAGAAAATCTAGTTATAGCAGTAGAATGCTGGGAAAAACAGTTTAAAGCAAAAGCATGGCAACTAACATGCCAACAAACTGACAGCTAAAGCATGTAATAGGCAGCACAAGGTGTATATTCATGTACTTACTCAGCACCACCTTGGCCTACATTTGTGTCAGGTAACTATAAAGCTGTTTTTTGGTTCTTTCGTCCCTATTCATATGCCACATTGGCAGGGATGGATGGAAGTACCTTAGGCCAACCAAAGGAAATAGTTTTTAGGGTCCATCCTTCATCTTAAAATGGCAGTACACTGCAGCACCACGCACTGCATGTGTGTGCAGCCATTTCTGGGACTGTCAGATAGAGCAGCACAATCAAAAGTTAGGCATAGCATCACTGTGGTCTGTGGGGATTGTGGGCAGTGGGTTAACAATCCCTATATCATAGCAGCACAGGGTTTACCACCCCCTCTCAGTTATCCCCAGAGATCCCAAATCAGGATAGCTATAGGCTAAAAACCTGGATATCTGGGAAAATATTTACCCACTAGTTTTCTTATGATCATGGCAGTTGTGTCTGCATTCACTGCTCTCCCTGCAACCCAAAGGAATCGCTGCGTGGTCATGCGTGTATCATAGTGAGCGGTGAAACTAATCTGGTTTTCTGCCTGATTTTCTGCCCTCCCAGAGATCTGTCCACAGGGGGATTTTCAAATTTGTGATACCTGTTGTGGGTAAAAAGCATTGAAGTGACCCCAGTGAAATACGTTTGGAGGTTGCATACTGGCCTCAGGTCACTGGTACGCAACTACTGGAATACATCACCAGCGAAGATATGGCGCACACACAGGCTCTCCTCCAACCAGCAGCTTACTTGATTACCACAATACTCCCCCAATGATGGCAGGGCTCTGAATGTCAGCCATAGGCTTAAGTGACAGTTGCACTTGAGCAAAAGACCAGAACATGGATCAGTACAAGGGGTTGGGTGACTGCTGACCTGTCACTCAAGGTCCCCAGCTTCCGTGCAAAGAAAGTTTTGTCGGCGAGATCCACAAAACATGACCTGTTGGTATCCCCTTTAGGGGGGCCTTGGTGCCAGGAAGGCAGGAGGCAAGCCCTGCCATGTCCTGGGTGTGTGTGGAGAATAAAGCTACGTCACTAACAGGAGCAAAGTGTGGCTTGGAAGCATGGCGTCTTACCCACTCTTTTGCTTCCCATTCTCCCCTGTCCATACTATAGAGATAAACGGTCATGTGACACCTCCCTCAACTGTCTGAGATGCAGATAATGGGGAGCAGAATGCAGGAACAAAGGCGAGTATAAAATCACACTTCCAAGCCAGCCTCCATTACAGAACATTGATTAATATTTTACAGGAATCCGCTTGTATTATGCATATACATTATTGGGTCTGGGGGTCTGCTAGCACTCTTCTTAGTAACTGTAGGGTTTGTGGTGTGGCACTAGCTACTATAGTGGGTGGGTCACCCTATGTAGTCTAGAAACTGCCCTGGAACACTTATCCCATGGCGCATAAACAGGCTCTCCTCCATTCAGCGGCTCACCTGATCCCCACAATCCTCCTCTGATGATGATGGGGGTGGGGCTTTGTATGGTAGCCATGGGCTTGATTGACAGTTGGACTTGTGTGACAGACCAGAACACTGCTGCATGGGATTATGTAACTGATACCCAATTGGGCTAACAAAATGCTTGGATTTCCTTTTATTATTATTGTTTATTTACATAGCGCTGTACAAAGTAGTAATTACAGACAGGGTAGAAACATACAGTACATAGACTATTACAAATGCAGTGTTACAGAGTTTACAATGAATATTCTGAATACAAGATACAATAGGACAGATAGTCCCAACAAGGCAATCATCATATATTTAACGAAAGCCAACAGTCAAAAAATACCTGCCCTGAGTTCTATTTAGCCTAGAAACTAGACCAACACAGGAAATCTAGAGGCAGCAATTCTAGCGGAATAGTATACAGTATGGAGGCCAAAAATAAAATAAATGACACAAATACTGGACATTGAAGTTGATGTTGAAAGCCCCATGCCATTTTTGCCCAACATAATCAATATTTAAAATAATCCTAACTGATGATAAGGAAAAAGGCTTTTTCAAAATTCATTTATGTGCATTCGGGAAGCAGTACCTTATCAGCATCATGATCTTTACTTGGCAAGCAAGATGGGATTATAAAACAAAATGGATTGTATTAAAATGGAAGTCAAGACAAATAAAAAAGAAAACCTTTGATCCAGTTGTGCATTTATCACCTTACTTTGATAAACATAAAAATCAACAGTTTAACCTGCTTAATTTTGCTATGATTATCAAATTATAGTTTTTAAGGAGAAAAAAGTATTCATTGGCATAACTAAATGCAATGGGTCCCTGGGGTGCCGGGCGCAGTATGTGAAAACTATATATATGAAAGTCAATCTGGTGAGCGCCTCTAATAGCGCCATGTAGCGTCACATGTATCACTAGCGGTGGCTCAGTGTAAAGCTCTGCGGGTCTTTGTTCAGCAGCGCCATGTAGCACCTGTAACTCAGTTGCGTTCTTCCATACAATTCAATGTCTTTAATTTGTTTGTGTATAAATAGAGTTTGGATCCACTTTTTCCCACAATTTTATCTATTTGGCTCTCTGGCCACCAACCAAAGACTTATATTGTCATATATTTAATTTTTTTATTTTCAGAATTGTATGTGTTGTTCTGCCATTGCAGTGTTAGTGTTACAGTGTAGAAACAATGTCATTCCATGTGTTTTCGCTCTGGTGCTGGTGTATATGTGTTCAGAAACATTTTTTATATTGCGTCCGGCGCAAGTCGCTAGAGTACCCAGTTTTATAGAGCTGATACTGGCTTTTTGATTTTTTTTCTTAAATATGGGCTTCAGCGCCGCGCGTCAGACACACTTAACTGGTGCTGCCTAGGGTTCGCTGCATCGTTGTTCGGTCGCCATATGTAGCATCACCTTGGGCGGCTTTCCCTCTGGGCGCTACATATGCATTGATTCAGGAAGAGCGCTTCTACAGTTCCCTCCAGACATCACATTTATCAAAGCTGGACAGGATACTACAGTGTCACTTGTCCAGCGCTAAAGCTATGTTATAGCACCCATTTGCAGCGTACTCTTGTGGACACTCTAAGCTCTATCTGTGATTCTTTGAAGTATAATTCTATTTATATTGTATAGGCTTTCATATGTAGTGTATATGCATTTATATATTTAAATTCTGCCTGCAACAGCCAGTAGTAGCCAGACAGGACATGAGCTGGATGTAGTGTCAGTTAAAATCAGTTCAGTTCAGCTTCTTGTACACAAAAATTATTTTATCTTTTTGTAACTCCTGCCGTGGTCGACCCCCCCCCTCCTATGGAGCTGCCAGTGGCCTGCAAAAGGGAAGTGCCTCTGGGTTTCCTGTCACTTTGCATTGTGGGTAATGTCAGTTAATTCCAGCCAGCAGCATGGCTGGGTTGCTGGGAAAGGGAGGTCCCATGTTCTCCAAGGTGGCCACATCCAGGAGAAAGCCGGTGAGGCAGAGTTTCGGCATTGAGTGGATTCAGGAGCAAGTAATCTCATTAATTAAGTAAGTGTAAGTGCTGTAAGTGTTTCAGTATCATACATGCAGATGGGCAAGTGAGTTTTGAGGATTTTTTTGTACAACTTCGCAAGGCTTTTGGTCGAGTTCAATCCTGGTGGTTTTCTAACAATACATTATCGGTGTAGTTGTAAAGAACAGAAAGAAAACAACAGTGTTTATGCTGTCTATACTGGTATGCAAACATCTAGTAATCAAATAAAAAATACATACTGTAGACCTACTGAGGTGCAGAATGCAGTTAGCCGATGATATAATACAACAACCAGATAACAACTATAAGGCGGAGGAGGAGCTGTGTCATATTTATGATGCAAAAAATGTTTAGCACCTCTCCTAGCATCCATGTATCAAGAGTACTGGGTGCTTTGTTAGCCCCGGCACAGTGTTCCCTACAGCACCACATCACATGAGGCGCTCATGTGTCGTTCTCCCATTGACTTCAATTAGCCATTCCATTTTTTTTTTTGGTGACTTCTGGTTAGCTTTTTTAATTTTTTTTGTGCTCACTCAAGTCCCACAGGATCCCTGGCCCCTGTGTCAATACTGTACTTAGGTTACCTGCTGCTAACCTGCGCTACCTGTCGCTATCTCCATTGAAAAAAAACAAACAAGACACAGCACCACAGCTAGCCTACAGTGCCGAACCCTAACAGCGCCGTCTGCCTATGGCTTAGGTGGTAATAGCAAGACGCTATTGATAAATTGGCCTCCACATCAATTACTATATATATCTTTTACAGGGTTCCTATTTTTCAGCTATAGGATGTACTTACAATCACATTTTAGGTCAAATTTAAACACAAAAATATATTTTTTCCTTTATTCGATTTTATTTTTATTGTTAAATGAAACCTGCAGTGTAAAAATGTAAGGACACTGACACTGTTGACCATTTACTACAATTGGTTGTTGGTTTTATTAGTGCATTCATTAATGATTTAAGTAAAAGAAATGTATACAAATCCTAAGCCCTGACTTTATTCTAGCATCAGCAGGAATTACAGATCAAAGAAACAGTAAAGCATGTCAGCCAAGTAATTAGCATTTCCAAGGGACGTCAGCAATGGCATTGCCTATATTTTAAATACAGTAATTTTCCCCTATGCTCTATTCACCCCAAAATGTATGCATTGTGTTTTCCATATGTTGACATGTGTTTCCATGACCTTTCCGGTGCAGTTTTTATTTATTTATAGGGGACAAAGACACTATTAAATTGCGTTCTGCTGGACATTTTAAAGTGTTCTGCAATGCAACTTGCCTTAAATGGGAAAAAACATTAATACTTAGCCTGCGGCACCCCTGCTCATCAACATGCAATGTGCTGAATTCCCAGCCTGGTCAGTCGAAGCGGCTGACCATGCCCACTCCATTTACTCCATGGTCAGCCTGTGACACCTAGCTTAACCTCACTGGCTTCCTGGTCACTCAACAAGTATGCTCCAAGGCCGAGGCTATAGCATTGCAGGGACAGATCATGGGCATGAATAGGCAGTGTGACCACGCCACAGCTAGAAGCTGAGAGGGGGATGTGGTCGGCGGCGGTGCTCTTTTCGTCTGCTTAGCCATTCAGGGCTGAAAGGAGCCAAGTGAAATTGAGTGTGCCGATTGGCTGAGCTGGCCAGATCTCCCTGTGCCCATTTCACTCCTAATGTTTGCTGGTTTAAAAGGTGAACGTGGTAACCATCATGCCAACTAATCTCCACTCAAACTGAGGAGGGCAAATAGATAGAAGTGCGCAGGCGCCAGATCGTAAGGATTCCGTCTGGACGATTATTTTTGGAAAAAGTGAAACAGAATCTATCGGGAAACGTAAAGGATTCGTGTGAGGATACGATGGGAAAAGGGCAAAGACGAAAGCCTACGTTGTTACCTGAGAAAATGAATCTGAAAAGTCTCGATGGAAAATGACATCCTCGTACTCGTACTCTGGCATACGAGCGGACGGAAACTTTACAGAACGTTTACAATGCATGCATAGAATCGCTCGCACATTCATACAAGAGCGGGAACATTTGAAAATAATACAACATCGGCACTAAAACGGAAGGTTTTTTTTGTCTCTCTGAATTGAGCCAAAAGTCCACAAACTTAGCAGCAGCGTGTAACCGATATTGCAGCGGGGATGATGGAGATCAAATTCCTCAAATGGCCAGCTGACTCTTTCCTTAGTTCAAGGCAAATGAACCCACTTATTGGGGGCAATAAAAGTCAGTGCTGGTTAAGCAACAAGTATAGCCCACAGGCACTGACGTGTCCAGATTAATGTGGAGGACAAGGGTAAATAGAGGGCACATATGACGGGAGCTAAGCTGCTGGGGCCCGTCTGCCTGATATACCACGGCTGCCTCCTCGTGCAGTCAGCTGCTCCACCGTCCTCCGCGCTGGATGGCTGCCACCGCCTCCTTCAACACGAGCTTCCCCACGTGGGCATGTTGACGCTGGTGTCTCGCAAACTCATATTCATGGTTTTATCTACCCAAAGTGCAGCACAAAAAACACTTAAAGCCGAAAGGGCAAATAAAAACCAGGGAGTGTCCACTAATCCAAACGAGTGGTGCACTGCCCGTAATCGGGGCGCCTCGCTTAACCAGAAGCAACTATAAACCAAACACACACACAGAGGTTGATTATCCTAGGAGGCTGGCACAAAACACCCACGGCCACAATTTAGCCAAAAACACTCAAAATTTAATTATCAAATTGCATACAGGTATGGCACATGACACATGACAAACACAGGGCACACATAAATCTGTACATGTATATAAAAAGCAATTGCTAGTTAAAAACAGGGGCCCCCACCAGGGTAAACCTGGATTCCACACATCCCCCCCACTCACGCCACTTTCACACATGCCGACCGGCAACAACCTGAGGGACAAAGGGCCTGATGCAGAGCCTCCTCTGAACTGCCCTTAAAACCTTCCGATTGTCCGGGTCTCCCGTTTGAATCGTGGCTCAAATGTGATGCAGAGCCTCCGTCGGAATGGCTCCCTAACTGATCCGTCAATTTCACTTTACTCGGAAAGCTTTTTTTGCTCTCTCGGGTGCCTTCAATTTGATCGGGGCTCCCGTTCACGTTCACACGGGCGGCCCGTTTTTCCCTGATTTTTCCTGGCTTTTTGAACGTACCTGCTTGGTTTCCGTCGTATTTGACCTTCCATTTTGGTGGTTTGAGCAAGTATACTTACGTCTCCATGGCTCTTCAGTTGCCAATCTGGCTACACGCAAGCGCACATCCCTCAAACTCCCTTGGAATATGCATATGGCCACAAAAGCAAATTTGACACAAATCTTTTTTTTTTTTTCTTTTTTTGTGGGGGTTTCCTTGTCCTTAATGCATACCTTAATCATCTAGTAGTTCCTTCTTCCTTGTCCTTAATGCATACCTTAATTGTTTGTGTGTTTTTCAGATTTATTGTCCCATATCTAAACCTTTGGTGTCATGGAAATGTGTGCAGATGTTGTGTGATTGTACTTTTGCAGGAAAGCCAACTCTCAAAATATGTTATTTTTTTTATTATTCAAACGTTGGTTTTTTTGGGTGGTTTTTTTTAGTTTTTTTTTGGGGGGGGGTAAAACCGAAACAAATATTTACATGTTTAAAATTCTTTAAAAAATTAGGCCTCGGGGTCTTCGGGATGTTGTCTTCTTTGATCTGTGAATGAAAAACAACATTAGTTTAGCATTGTTTTTTTGGTTTTGTTGGGCGTGGTTTTTTTGGGGCCCATATCCAACCGGACCTTCTGCGTGATTTCATGAAAAGCACAAACTATTTTTAAAAGATTCCGCAGCATCTTAAAATAATATATAGTAAGTTTTTAGTCAATTAATTATTATTATTTCCCCCACTGGGCTGCAACTCAGTTCAGGAATTTAGGATACGTGCGCCGCCATCTTGACTCTGAAGCATCACATTTACTGAGGAGAGGAGAGTGGGATAAGGTACAGGGGGTGGGTTATAGCTGTGCTTTGCTCACACAGAGCAGAGCTGTGCTCTTGAAAAGGTTGGTAAGATGATTTGTAAGGTGGACAATCTGTATGTACAGGGTGTGGGAAATATTTAAGATAGACTCTTATTCAGAGTTAAGGTCCGCTTTAAGTGCTTTTTTTATAAAAATTAATTTGGAAATGTTTCTGAATTTTAGTTTTCAAATGTAATTGTTTGCTCATTTTCTTTAGTTTAAATAAACACCACTTACAAGGTTTGGGCCGCACATTGCGTCGGGGGCGGAGTCTCCCTTCAGCCTCCCTCTGTTGCTGTTGTGAATCTGTATGGATGACAAACACACTGATATTAGAGACTGTTGTTCTTTCATGAATAGAATATTAAGTTAGGCTTCTAGGTATCAATCTACTCACCTTCCCCAGCAACCTCTTCCTCCTCGCCCCCTTCCTCACTCATCCTTTGGGATGTTCCAGCGACGTCTGAATCTACAACAATAGTGCTCATGAGTATCTGTATTTAATGCATGTATTTCCACATATCTAACTATATTTCCCTTACCGGAGTCCGGTTGAGGCTCTGTTATGCTCGACTCCCTGCCGTCAGATCCCCCCCTCCCCTGCATGCTGAGGTCCAGCGGCTCCTCCGAGTCACTTACAGAGGAGGGGGTGGCCGTTGACCCTGGCGGTGGGCCACCTACACCTTCACCTGTTTCGCCCAACACTGGGCTGCGTGTCCTGGTCCGGGTGGGGCGGAACCGTAGTTTCCATTCATGGGCTGAAATACAAACACAATCATTAAACCACGCCCAGGCGATGACAGGGTTATAGGTGCATTTACATTTTCTACACTTACATGGAAAATGTTTGTCGAAGTACCGCCTCACCCGGGGCTTATGCCTTCTTTTTAAATCAGACCAGTGTTGGGCGATCTGGGTGAAGGTATAGGTGGTTTGGGTTCGGCGTTCTATCGCCTCCACCACCTCCAGGGCCAACGTCCGTTTGGCATAATCAGACGGCAGGAAGTCGTAGCGATTCCTCAGCATCATCTGTTAATAAAAAATACAAGGACACACCATTAAGCCACCAAATACATTAACAAGTTTCCTGGCCTAACTCAAGTCACTTTATTAACCTCTTGCTGCCTCATATTGCCCTAGTTCTGCTCTCTGCATGTAGGCTAGTTTGTTGCTGCGTACATGTGTTAAACTAAGGTGGGCTGGTATGTAACGTGACAAACTAAGTTGTTTCAGACTATTCTTGTTTTTTGTTTTTTTTTAATTACAAGGAATGTGTGCGCGCACATAAACGCACGCTCGCATACTCACATCCATGATGATGTCTTCCTGCTCCGGGGTAAAGATGGCGGGCGACATCTTGTTTTCTTTACAAAGCTAGATAGCTCTGACGTTCCCCCGCGTTGACGTGCGTGCGTGCGCGCAGGCGCGCACTCGCTGTTGTGCACGCCCACACGGGAAACATATTTAAAGAACAAGCCACTCCGCTCGGTGTAGGATACCATATCAATATTGGCAGACCTAAAGTGAGCAAAAATAGGCAAGCAAGGCCAAAGGCACATAGCAGCCGCACACATGACTCATTCTAAATAAAACAGAAGAGCAGGCACAACACACATGCAGAACATGCACCAACTTAAACGGTGGGTACTCCACAGACACAGGCACATTCCCCAAAACGCAGGAGCAAGGAGACATTAACCCATTCTCAACCACCGGCCCAAAAACCACACACGACTCCCCAGATAGCCAACCATCTATTTCAAGTGATGCAGGGGACAACACACACCCATGTGGGCGATAACCACGCCCCGGGTCCCTAACAGGCCGTTTTTGATAAGCACAAAGCATGGCTGTTGCCAATGCTGTTTGGGTACATTATGGTGTTCTGTCCATCGAGATACTGAACAAATCAAGCGGACAGTTGTGGACCTGAAATCATATAGTTGGCCAAAAATGGACATGCGCCGGCAGCAGAGGTAAAGCCCAAATGCATTTAGAGTCGCTTTGTGACCAGCATGTAACACTTATTAGGTGTGATTTAATCTTCCCCAGCCTGCAGACAGGGGGTGGTTTCAAGAAAATACATTGGCCACAAGGTCAGCACGGATTGTGTGTGCTGGCCCACTTGGTGTACCAGTGTAAGGAGGGGTCTGCTCGTCAGAAATAGGGAAAGGTTCTGCACCCAGGTCAGTATATCGAGCAATCCTGCTTCTAATGGCAAGGTTGTGCAGGACCCCACAAGCAATAATTATTTTGATAACCTTGCCAGGCTGATACTGAAGAGAACCCCCACTGTGATCCAGACATCGGAAACGCATCTTCCACAACCCAAAGGCACGTTCCACCACAGAGCGAGACCTCCTATGGGCTGTGTTGTAGCGCTCCTGTGCCTGGGAAGATGGGTGCAGGATGGGTGTGAGCAGCCATGGTAACAAGGGATAGCCTGAGTCACCTGCAAAAATACAAAAGACAAACATAAGGTGGATGCCTAAAAAAAGGTTTAGGTGTGCATAGAAACATTAGTACACAGGGACAAATAGGTGAGCTAGGTATGGTGGGAGGAATTGACATTTTTACTGAGCCTACAAACACATGCAACCTGTACACTCCTTAAAAATGCCTGCGTAATGCTACTGAGATAAGAGGGCCAGAACATAAGCCAATAGTGGAGAATACTTTCACCCATTAATTAAACCAAAAACCTTTTCAAGTTTCCAGGAAAGGTCTCACAGATTAGTGGGGTAGTGGCAAATCCACACTCAAACCTGGGGGACAAGAAATACAACTTTAATACACATACCCAGTAACCATCCTCCAGAAATATCTCCAGATTGAAACCGTTGATAGAGGCTGGAGTTCCTCAAAATGTGCGCATCATGCGTGGACCCAGGAAAGCCAGCAAACAGACTGAAAAATTGAAGATCAGGGCCCGCCACTGCCTGAACATTGATGGAATGGCCCATCTTCCTGTTCCTGCACCAAGCAAAACACAAGTGTAATTAGTGTGAGCCATAAAAAATGTGTGATAACCAGAAAAAAAGCAGACCCAAACCACATACCTGAACAGATATTCCTGGTCCGCAGGGGGGATGAGCGAGACATGTGTGCAATCGATTGCACCAAGGATGTTGGGCATGTCGGCTATGTTATAAAAGCCCAACTTAACCGCATTCCAGGCTTCCCCTGTTTGAGGGAAAAAAATGTAATTCTGTGCCAGGGTAGCCATGCCATCCAAAAACTTGGTTAGGCTGCGGCTCAGCGTAGACTGGGACATCCCCACGGAGAAGGCACCCAGTCTCTGGAACGAGCCGTTCGCCAAAAATTGCAGGCAGCCAACCAATTTGGTCATACCTGCAATTGCATGCCCCTTTCTTGTGGTGGGGGCTAACCATGGCCGCAGCTCGCTATACAAGGCATGGAGAGAAACACGGTTAAGGCGGGTGAGCTCGAATAGGTCAACGTCACTCATGCCATCGATGTCCAAAGGCGTGCGCTGCAGCCTGGTTTCTGCCATACTCAGAACTACCAGACGGCGTAGCTGGCGCCTTTGATGTTGGCCCACAGAGGAATGCATTCCTAAATAGCACGGAGCTCCAATACGGCTGGTCAGACTTGCCGTAAGTGAAGGCTCGGCGGCCCCGTTTTATTAGGCTGATTTCAATCGGAAACCAAGGCTCTGCATCACTGAAAAAAACGGGCCAATTAACGAGGCGTCCGTTTTCCCGGAAAACAGCCTCGTGCGAGCCGACAATCGGAAAGGCGGCTGAGCGCACACCTGAGCGCATAAACGCACACTAAAATCAACGTAGCACCCTTTCCTGACCCGATCAAAGGCCAAAACCAACGGGAAAATGCACGGGATAGCTGAACGGGGAGGCTCTGCATCAAGCCAAAAAGCCTCGATTCAGAGACACATTCGTCCGAACTTCCATAGCTGTCTGTAAAAGTTTTGGTGGCTAATTTTTTTGCTTTTTTTCCCCCATTTTTCATTCGTACGAACGTTCGGGAATGCGCTTTCGATGAACGGAAGCAAATCGGAACATTTCCGTTAGTTCGGATCATTTTCCAAACAAAATCGGAAATTTTCCGTTCGTTCAGATAACTTCCGTTGTTGGGATGGGTTTCTGTCTGATTCAGAGAGCTGATTTCCGACGTGATTGGCGGCGTACGTACGGCCGCCAATCACGGCCAATCATGACGAAGCTCCCAAGGCGGAGTGAAACGTACGTTGGTGACGGCCCCTAACCACGCCCCCCCCCTCCTCTGACGTAACCATGTAATGGTCGGCCGTGATTGGCGGCCGTACGCAGTAAACTACAGCCTTAGATTGCTTCTGCAGTCATACTGTGTAGGTGTATATAACAAATGGTGCTACTACTCTAAAATAAAACACATAGAAATAAGACTAATATAGATACATTGCTCTCTATGAGTAATGATTCCTGCAGGCACAGACTACAGTTGTCCAATTTAGTAATTTTTTTGTCTGGCTTAGATAATAATCTAATATGCATTATAACCATAAATATGGCTATGACACGGATACTGACATGGGAACTTGGAAATTGCCTATTGTTCTTCACAAAGCTTTCATAGCACAGTTCTGATGCAATAGTTATGAGAAAGGGTAGACAGACATGATGAATATAGGTAGCTGGTTAAATAGGAAGTAGAGTCAATTTTAAAAATCTCTCAATGGGAATTAAAAAAGTCAAAGGTCACAGATAAGGAAAATCTACCCAATCAAACATTGGTCTAGTAAACCTATGACTATCTACAGCTGTCTGCAGCTACTGGATGTCAAATATCTTCGAATCAGGAAGCTTGTCTACAAATTAAAACCTATTAGTACTAAGAAAGGAATTAACACTATTTATAAAAGGTTAATTAGCATAGATTACTTTTCCTCTATCCTCCCCCATAAGACAGCCCTGGGTGCAGTTACACTGAACACATTTCCTCTGCTCCCCTTACACCAGTGCTGTACTGAAACGCCATAGTGCTTGCTCACAACTCTGTGCCCGATCTGTCCTCTGCAACTTTAGGTGTGTATGACTTTATTCATGATTGCCAGTCATTTTCTACAGACCCATTACAAATAGACATGTCCAGGACCATGGTGCAATATATAAATAATTATGATATGCTTAATGCATTTAAATATTCATGTAGACATTAACCTTAAAAACTAGAAATGCTAACAATAATGAAATGTAATACTCTGAAAAATGAAAGGTTTTAGTAGCGCAGAGTAATGTATTTAAATTAGTGATATAGAAAAAGTGATATGTAATTTAGAAGAAAAAACTGTAAAACCTTTAAATCAAATTCAGACTGCTGTTGGAAATTAGGCACAGTTGGCAGTGATTTTGAAAAAAGTACTTTAACATACAATTTTTGACACATTTCCATATTTTTACTCAGAACACAGGCAAAACTAAAGCCTTAAAGAGGAAAATCTGACATAAGACAAATGTCGGCGTTTCCAGCTCCCCCACCCCTGTTGGGTCCTGCTTACCTTTCGGATGCTGCCACCTCTTCATGTGGTGATATTCGGCTGCTTCAGGGCCAAATCCTCGCCCCCCCGCAGGCTTAGCCATCACTACTTGGCAGCCGTGCTCTTTAAAGTTCAGCACCGCTCAGCGAAGTCTTGCGGATTTCCGAGCGGTCCCCATTGTATCCCAATAATGGGCACTGTGCAGGTGCTTGATGGGATACGAGATAGTGTAGACCGCAATCCGTGGGACCTGGAAGATGGACACCACATCGAGGTGAGTATGAACTGCCCAAAGCTGAAACCAAAGGAGGGGAGCAGCAGTCCAGTGAGGTTTGGGGGAGGTTTTAACCTCCCCCGATGTTCCTCTTTAATGTGGCTCTTGCCTCTATATTCAAAAGACTTAAATGCTTGTAAGGGAAGTGCTTTAGTAAATATACTTGTATCGATCATAAGATCATGGGCCCTGTCTTTTATTTCATGCATAGCAGCTGCCACCATTTTAGATGATTTTGATTCCCCCAATATAAAGTTCAGCTGTTCTAATAGGATTTAGTAGGATCTAGTGGGACATTTTCTTGGTTGTCGGGCAGGCTGGTTCATTACTAGCGCCAGGTATCGGCAGATAAGCGTCTGTACAGAGGCGCTAAGAGCGAGTAGACGCTGTGATCGGCTATCGGTCGCTGTAATAGAGCGCCTCAGTCACTGTAGTAACCTGGCGGCATTGATGAATAAGATGTATGTTGGCAGTTCTAACACCACAAGCATCGGTGATCTGGATCACAGAGCAATCACAGAGCATCGGATCACAGAGCAATCACAGAGCATCGGCGCTCTGGAGCTGGTCGCTATAGCATAGAGCGCCAGACGCTATGTGATTAAAGCCTGTTTTTGAACACATATCCAGCAGTAACAAAGTGAAAACACATGGAATTAAATTGTTGTAACGTTGTGACATTAACACTTAAAAAAGTTTTCAAAAATGACTTTTTCTAGGCCAGGAGAGGTCACATAATTATTTGAGCAAAAAAAATAACAATTACAACACACAAAACCCTGTTTAAGCAGAAGAAAAGGAGCATTCATTGAAATGTATGGGAGAGTGACAGGTAGCGACAGGTAATACCTGGCGCTCTGGAAGCTAGAGCGGTGGAACTATACGCTGATCCGCCTGTAATGATAAATCGGACACTACATGGCGTTGTTATAGTCGCTCACCAGAATCGCCTTCATAAATGTGAATGTGGTATTGCGTACAGTGCCCAGCGTTCACCAGACACTGCCTGCCGCTACGAGGCACTACCTGCCACTATCCCTTGATGAATAAACCCCAAAGTCATCAATTTAAAAGACAGCAGACATGTCTTTTAAACTCAGATCTATAGCGTTATCTATTTTGGCAGTAACTATTTTCTACCCCCTAGTTTAATTTATTTATGACCCATATCCTTACCTGCCTCTGGCCGGCAGCTCTAGACCCCCTCCCTCAGCATTCCTGCAACTCTGCCTGACTGAACCCCTAAATAAATTCTAATGGAGCAACCAGAACAACAAGAAAGATAAGAAGTCCAGATTTTAGTGAACTGGGTACTAAATAATGTCTATAGTATATAGTAGTAGTATAGTATGTGGCTTTGTCCTTAGCAATGAGTCTGCTAGTTGTCAGGTTTCAAATATTGGACAAGGCAGAACTTTTCTTCTTTATAAATCTTTGGTTATACTTCACCTTGAATATGAAATACAGGTTTGGGCATCAGTCCATCAAAAAGACATTACAGATCTGGAGAGCGTCCAGGGATGGGTAAAAAATAAGAAAGGGAATTAAAGATTTTGGTCATGAGAAAAGCTGGCCAAAGTTGGTTTAATCACATTAGAAAAGGAGAGATTATGAGGGGATATGAAAGCTATAAATATATCCAAGGTCAGTGCAGTGAAATGAGACAACTGTGTACAATGAAAGCACAGTAAATAGTGTAGCAGTCCAGGAAATAAAGGGATGCTTTTTAAAATGTGTGAATACATGTACATTTTTTTTAAGGCAGCAGAAAGCATATAAAAGGCTCTAACATATATAACACTAGTCTCTGAAATGGAAGGATTTAGTCTGATTTTTTCTGTGGGCACCTTAACCCTCTAACCTGTTGGTGTGATAGAAAAACTTCCAAATATTCAAAAATGTGTCGACAATAGCAGGGTCAGCTCCAGACACAGAGGGAAAAACGGGGTTAAAGGGGAACTATAGTCAGAAATTAGCATAGTCCCTCTTTAATATCCTGATATGCCCTGCTGTGCATGGCTGGGCTAAAACAAAGAACCGGCCGTCAAGATACTCCCCTGTTCTGGGTTGCACTCCCATGTACCACGAGCAGCCTATCAGCTCGGCCAGAGGTATTGGCTGTGCAAGCTGATAGGCTGTTCTACTGCTGCCGTAGAAGAATCCCGGAATAGGAGAGTACCTGGGCGACTCAATTCCAGTGCGATCCACAATGGGGCAACCCGGGTTGAGCTGCCCCACTGCTGCATATTAAAAAGGAACTACGGTCATTCCTCACCAAAGTTCCTCCTTAACTCCCTAACTGTCCTAGTGAAATAAAAAAAACCTCCATTAGCAGGGGCAGTTGACAGGGCAGAGGTCCTGACACACTGGCCGCCATGGCCTAGTGGTTAAGAAATCGTTTCCGGGTTGAGACATGACTGAATTGCCCTTGAGCTAATTCCCCAAATGCCTCCCTGTGGAGCACAAATTCCTTTGTATGGGCAATAAAAGTTCCCGTCCAGGCAAACACTATCCCCTGCAACTTTTCCCCAATGTAAAATGAGTTATTCTAAAACATTGCAGAATGTCTAATTATATGTAAAGACCTTATGTATTCTAAGCAAAATTTGGAGCCCTGCTGTGTCTTCTGCAGACACTGCGGGAAATGGGGGAGAGCCACATGGGACAGGCATCTGGTGAGCTTTTGGCTGCCTTATTATTGCAATTGCCTGGACTGTCCCTTTAAGATTGGTTTATGTGGGGAACATGCTTTGGTGGGATCACCATGCTGTAGCAGGATTAGTCACCCCATATGTACTACCATCTGCTTCAAAAACGTAAAGCAGTCATAACTAGCATCCATACCTAGCCAATAAAGAAGCAGGCGTTGTGAAACAGACCCCCAAGCCTGAAAGCCTAAAGTCCATCCTGGTTAGAGTAGGAGTTTCCACATTTCCATTGATAATCAGATTCCACATTAAGTACTTTTTTCCATAGACACCTCTACAATGAGAAATCCAATACACCACAATTCTTGCATATTAGACTAACTTTAGAGTTAAAATGTTACTATTTACTGAATAGAAGAAAAGGGCAATCTTTTAAAATACACTTCAGTGATATGTTGATATTTAATTTTCATCTATTCAGTTAGCCAGTACATGTAATTACTTTATCCTTTGATTTCCTGCGAATCACTTCAAAAGAGTTCACATCCTTGTGAAATGTTGCCTTTCCATACATTTGGCATTAATGGTGAAAAATTAGTCATGTTTCTGTGCTTGAGAATGAGCACATTGTGATGATCTGATGGTCCGTGTGGCCAGTAACAAAGCTATCGGTGGCAGTGCCCCCCCCCCCCCCATGCAAGGGCAGCCAAAGCCACCACAGGGCAGGATGTAGAGTCTAGACAAGCAAAGCTGCCGCCAGCAACACTACAGTGATGGGTGGGCGCACAGCTGTCAGTCGGTGGCCGCTCACTGCACATAAGCCACCAAGCACAGCTGCTGGCACTCAATGCTGAACCAGCTGGGCGACTATTCCCCCCCCCTCCGCCCAGAATGGCATAGCAAGAGCTCCCGAGCAGCACGCATCTGCACAAGGGTGGCACAAGGATCTCTATCTGACGTTCCAGCAAGTAGGTGAGTGCCAGACAACCATCAATCAGTTACTTGGCTGGACTATTATTTTAAAGGAGATAAAATACTGTATCTGGTGCCTCCATCAGATTTTGTGCCCAGAGGCCTCCACCACACGTAATCCGGCCCTGAAGGTAGTAATGGTAAAGGAACTATGGGCACCTCTTTATTTACATGCCTTGGCTAACATCTATATGAGCTGGTGGGAAGTGCGGCACATCTGTGTAGATGGAATCCCCTTCAGAGACAGTATTTACATGTATGGACATGTATCTTATAGATTCCAGGTCCGATGGCTGTGGGTTGTAGTCTCCTTTAAACACCCCTGAGAAGAAATGGGTACCCCCAAAACAGCTCTTATCCGAGAGTCCTACAGATAATATAACTTGCCTGCAGATAAAGTATGCTTCTTAATCAAACTTAATATTATTTTAATTAAGACTGTTGATTTCAGTGCAGCAACAAACCATACTTGGATATGGCTGATGACCTTTCCCTGTCTATCAACAATGCAGAAGCACACAAGCAGCAATAATGGTAATCTGCCCCCCTGTTCTAGTAAGCAGTTTGTATAAGGAAGCCAGGGAACATCCACTGCACAAAGGGAATTGTAAATTAATTTCTGCTGAGAAGCTACAGTAATTACATTTCAAACAACTCAAAAACTTTTTACATATAAAATGTATAAAATAATGACAGATTGGTTCATAATTAGTGTAATACTCTCATAATATCATTGCAAGTTATTGCAGTATGGTAATCGAATTGCATCACCTGTTCTCTCTTTTAGATACAGCCTTGTTTGCACAAAAATTCTGCCACTGAGACATTATCAAATCTTAAAGTGGACCAAAACCCATAACGATCGGCCTTGGAATCTATAAGATTCCCAAGCCAATCGATTACCTCCCCCCCCGGGAATCCAAAATCGGGATGCCCCGCTGTGTGAAACCCCCCAGGTTGCCCCATACACTTACCTTGTTTCCCGGTCCAACTGCCCATGCCTGAGGACCAAATCCCAGGACAGTCATAATTCTAGGTTTTGGTCCACTTTAAGGCTGACTTCACAACAGCACAGATGCATAGTAATCTAAGGGTGCTTTCACATGTAAATCTAAAGAGCCAAAACTCCTGTTTTTGATCAAGTAGAGAAGGGTCATGGTCTTTCTGTTGTCTGCAACACTATTGGGGACCTTATCAACAGGTAGTGCAGTAAATAAACAAATCAAATATCTCTGGGCACCTCTAATGCAGTTTGTCCAAACTTGGAATAAGATAATCTTACTGTACCTCTAGAAGCATGTTCCACAGACTACTGGAAGGAGTTTTGTGGGTGCTCGATGATGGACGTAACCAGGAGAAAATCAGTGAAGCAGCGTTTCCACTTTGAGGAAGGAGCAAGTGCCGACAATGATTCAGTATTATGCTTACAGATGATATGAGTTTTTTTCAGGTGTACAAGGCAGCAGGTTCAGTTTAAGATCAATCTTCCTATGTGGAATGGTATGGGGGGTCCCCATCAGGGCAGTATAGGCATGAATCCTGTATGGGTCCAGGGCTTTAGGGGGGGCTCGGCTGCCAGCCCTGATGCCGTTCAACCTACTCTAATACTCCCACTGTGTGCTCCCTGTTTATCTGATTCATCATACAGCAGCTGGTGTGATAGCAGTATATGTGCCACCTTTTTATTAGCACTGAAAGGTGGACATACAAGCAGGGGCGTAACTTGAAAGGGTGCAGGGGGTGCTACTTCATGGCGGCCCAGAAGGTTAGGGGGCACCATCATTGTTCCTCCTCCACATAATCTATCATATTTGTGTTTACTTGGCATAATTTTGATAAAGGAAGAAGCATTTGTTTCTGTTGTTTTAGTTCTTAGTGGTCTAGCCCCATCCAATTAAAGACAGAAAGTTTACTGTATGAGCTGTAAAAGTGAAAGGGGCTAACCATTCAGGGGCTGGGCTGAAGGAAAGGGGCTATACATCCAGGGGCTGGGCCACAGGAAAGGGGCTAACCATCCAGGGGCTGGGCTACAGGAAAGGGGCTAACCATCCAGGCGCTGTGCTACAGGAAAGGGGGTAACCATCCAGTCGCTGTGCTACAGGAAAGGGGGTAACCATCCAGGGGCTGTGCTACAGGAAAGGGGGTAACCATCCAGGGGCTGTGCTACAGGAAAGGGGCTAACCATCCAGGCGCTGTGCTACAGGAAAGGGACTAACCATCCAGGGACTGGGCTACAGGAAAGGGGCTAACCATCCAGGGGCTGTGCTACAGGAAAGGGGCTAACCATCCAGGGGCTGTGCTACAGGAAAGGGGCTAACCATCCAGGGGCTGTGCTACAGGAAAGGGGCTAACCATTCAGGGGCTGTGCTACAGGAAAGGGGCTAACCATCCAGGGACTGGGCTACAGGAAAGGGGCTAACCATCCAGGCGCTGTGCTACAGGAAAGGGACTAACCATCCAGGGACTGGGCTACAGGAAAGGGGCTAACCATCCAGGGACTGGGCTACAGGAAAGGGGCTAACCATCCAGTGGCTGGGCGACAGAAAAGGGGCTAACCATCCAGGGGCTGTGCTACAGGAAAGGGGCTAACCATCCAGGGGCTGTGCTACAGGAAAGGGGCTAACCATTCAGGGGCTGTGCTACAGGAAAGGGGCTAACCATCCAGGGGCTGTGCTACAGGAAAGGGGCTAACCATCCAGGGGCTGGGCTACAGTAAAGGGGCTAACCATCCAGGCGCTGTGCTACAGGAAAGGGGGTAACCATCCAGGGGCTGTGCTACAGGAAAGGGGGTAACCATCCAGGGGCTGTGCTACAGGAAAGGGGCTAACCATCCAGGGGCTGTGCTACAGGAAAGGGGCTAACCATCCAGGGGCTGGGCTACAGGAAAGGGGCTAACCATCCAGGGACTGGGCTACAGGAAAGGGGCTAACCATCCAGGGGCTGTGCTACAGGAAAGGGGCTAACCATCCAGGGGCTGTGCTGCAGGAAAGGGGCTAACCATCCAGGGGCTGTGCTGCAGGAAAGGGGCTAACCATCCAGGGGCTGTGCTACAGGAAAGGGGCTAACCATTCAGTGGCTGGGCGACAGAAAAGGGGCTAACCATCCAGGGGCTGTGCTACAGGAAAGGGGCTAACCATCCAGGGGCTGTGCTACAGGAAAGGGGCTAACCATTCAGGGGCTGTGCTACAGGAAAGGGGCTAACCATCCAGGGACTGGGCTACAGGAAAGGGGCTAACCATCCAGGCGCTGTGCTACAGGAAAGGGACTAACCATCCAGGGACTGGGCTACAGGAAAGGGGCTAACCATCCAGGGGCTGTGCTACAGGAAAGGGGCTAACCATTCAGTGGCTGGGCGACGGAAAAGGGGCTAACCATCCAGGGGCTGTGCTACAGGAAAGGGGCTAACCATTCAGGGGCTGTGCTACAGGAAAGGGGCTAACCATCCAGGGGCTGTGCTGCAGGAAAGGGGCTAACCATCCAGGTGCTGGGCTACAGGAAAGGGGCTAACCATCCAGAGGCTGGGCTACAGGAAAGGGGCTAACCATCCAGAGGCTGGGCTACAGGAAAGGGGCTAACCATCCAGAGGCTGGGCTACAGGAAAGGGGCTAACCATCCAGGGGCTGGGCTACAGGAAAGGGGCTAACCATCCAGGGGCTGGGCTGCAGGAAAGGGGCTAACCATCCAGGGGCTGGGCTACAGGAAAGGGGCTAACCATCCAGGGGCTTGGATACAGAAAAGGGGCTAACCATCCAGGGGCTGGGCTACAGGAAAGGGGCTAACCATCCAGGGGCTGTGCTACAGAAAAGGGGCTAACCATCCAGGGGCTGGGCTACAGGAAAGGGGCTAAGCATCCAGGGACTGGGCTACAGGAAAGGGGCTAACCATCCAGGGACTGGGCTACAGGAAAGGGGCTAACCATCCAGGGGCTGGGATACAGAAAAGGGGCTAACCATCCAGGGGCTGTGCTACGGGTAAGGGGCTAACCATCCAGGGACTGGGCTACAGGAAAGGGGCTAACCCTTCATTGGCTGGGCGACAAGAAAGGGGCTAACCATCCAGGGGCTGTGTTACAGGAAAGGGGCTAACCATCCAGTGGCTGGGCTACAGGAAAAGAGCTAACCAATCCAGGGATTGGGCTACAGGAAAGGGGCTAACCATCCAGGGGCTGTGCTACAGGTAAGGGACTAACCATCCAGGGACTGGGCTACAGGAAAGGGGCTAACCATCCAGGGGCTGTGCTACAGGAAAGGGGCTAACCATCCAGAGGCTGGGCTACAGGAAAGGGGCTAACCATCCAGGGACTGGGCTACAGGAAAGGGGCTAACCATCCAGAGGCTGGGCTACAGGAAAGGGGCTAAGCATCCAGGGGCTGGGCTACAGGAAAGGAGCTAAGCATCCAGGGGCTGGGATACAGGAAAGGGGCTAACCTTCCAGGGGCTGGGCTACAGGAAAGGGGCTAAGCATCCAGGGGCTGGGATACAGGAAAGGGGCTAACCTTCCAGGGGCTGGGCTACAGGAAAGGGGCTAACCATCCAGGGGCTTGGCTACAGGAAAGGGGCTAAGCATCCAGGGGCTGGGATACAGGAAAGGGGCTAACCTTCCAGGGGCTGGGCTACAGGAAAGGGGCTAAGCATCCAGGGGCTGGGATACAGGAAAGGGGCTAACCTTCCAGGGGCTGGGCTACAGGAAAGGGGCTAACCATCCAGGGGCTTGGCTACAGGAAAGGGGCTAAGCATCCAGGGGCTGGGATACAGAAAAGGGGCTAACCATCCAGGGGCTGGGCTACAGGAAAGGGGCTAACCATCCAGGG
Source organism: Gastrophryne carolinensis (assembly GCA_027917425.1). Taxonomy (NCBI): domain Eukaryota; kingdom Metazoa; phylum Chordata; class Amphibia; order Anura; family Microhylidae; genus Gastrophryne; species Gastrophryne carolinensis. The sequence continues at coordinate 268,508,202 of CM051238.1, read as the reverse complement.
GCTGTGCTACAGGAAAGGGGCTAACCATCCAGGGGCTGAGCACATTGTGATGATCTGATGGTCCGTGTGGCCAGTAACAAAGCTATCGGTGGCAGTGCCCCCCCCCCCCCCCATGCCAGGGCAGGCCTTTTTTTGTTTTTGCAAACCTGCAGCCAAAGCCACCACAGGGCAGGATGTAGAGTCTAGACAAGCAAAGCTGCCGCCAGCAACACTACAGTGATGGGTGGGCGCACAGCTGTCAGTCGGTGGCCGCTCACTGCACATAAGCCACCAAGCACAGCTGCTGGCACTCAATGCTGAACCAGCTGGGCGACTATTCCCCCCCCTCCGCCCAGAATGGCATAGCAAGAGCTCCCGAGCAGCACGCATCTGCACAAGGGTGGCACAAGGATCTCTATCTGACGTTCCAGCAAGTAGGCGAGTGCCAGACAACCATCAATCAGTTACTTGGCTGGACTATTATTTTAAAGGAGATAAAATACTGTATCTGGTGCCTCCACCAGATTTTGTGCCCAGAGGCCTCCATCACACGTAATCCGGCCCTGAAGGTAGTAATGGTAAAGGAACTATGGGCACCTCTTTATTTACATGCCTTGGCTAACATCTATATGAGCTGGTGGGAAGTGCGGCACATCTGTGTAGATGGAATCCCCTTCAGAGACAGTATTTACATGTATGGACATGTATCTTATAGATTCCAGGGCTGATGGCTGTGGGTTGTAGTCTCCTTTAAACAGCCCTGAGAAGAAAAGGGTACCCCCAAAACAGCTCTTATCCGAGAGTCCTACAGATATTATAACTTGCCTGCAGATAAAGTATGCTTTTTAATCAAACTTAATATTATTTTAATTAAGACTGTTGATTTCAGTGCAGCAACAAACCATACTTGGATATGGCTGATGACCTTTCCCTGTCTATCAACAATGCACAAGCAGCAATAATGGTAATCTGCCCCCCTGTTCTAGTAAGCAGTTTGTTTAAGGAAGCCAGGGAACATCCACTGCACAAAGGGAATTGTAAATTAATTTCTGCTGAGAAGCTACAGTAATTACATTTCAAACAACTCAAAAACTTTTTACATATAAAATGTATAAAATAATGACAGATTGGTTCATAATTAGTGTAATACTCTCTCATAATATCATTGCAAGTTATTGCAGTATGGTAATCGAATTGCATCACCTGTTCTCTCTTTTAGATACAGCCTTGTTTGCACAAAAATTCTGCCACTGAGACATTATCAAATCTTAAAGTGGACCAAAACCCATAACGATCGGCCTTGGAATCTATAAGATTCCCAAGCCAATCGATTGCCTCCCCCCCGGGAATCCAAAATCGGGATGCCCCGCTGTGTGAAACCCCCCAGGTTGCCCCATACACTTACCTTGTTTCCCGGTCTCCCCATGCGCGAGGACCAAATCCCAGGACAGTCCTAATTCTAGGTTTTGGTCCACTGTAAGGCTGACTTCACAACAGCACAGATGCATAGTAATCTAAGGGTGCTTTCACATGTAAATCAGCCTAAAGAGCCAAAACTCCTGTTTTTGATCAAGTAGAGAAGGGTCATGTTCTTTCTGTTGTCTGCAACACTATTGGGGACCTTATCAACAGGTAGTGCAGTAAATAAACAAATCAAATATCTCTGGGCACCTCTAATGCAGTTTGTCCAAACTTGGAATAAGATAATCTTACTGTACCTCTAGAAGCATGTTCCACAGACTACTGGAAGGAGTTTTGTGGGTGCTCGATGATGGACGTAACCAGGAGAAAATCAGTGAAGCAGCGTTTCCACTTTGAGGAAGGAGCAAATGTAAGTGCCGACAATTATTCAGTATTATGCTTACAGATGATATGAGTTTTTTTCAGCTGTACAAGGCAGCAGGTTCAGTTTAAGATCAATCTGCCTATGTGGAATGGTATGGGGGGTCCCCATCAGGGCAGTATAGGCATGAATCCTGTATGGGTCCAGGGCTTTAGGGGGGGCTCGGCTGCCAGCCCTGATGCCGTTCAACCTACTCTAATACTCCCACTGTGTGCTCCCTGTTTATCTGATTCATCATACAGCAGCTGGTGTGATAGCAGTATATGTGCCACCTTTTTATTAGCACTGAAAGGTGGACATACAAGCAGGGGCGTAACTTGAAAGGGTGCAGGGGGTGCGACTTCACGGCGGCCCAGAAGGTTAGGGGGCACCATCATTGTTGCTCCTCCACATAATCTATCATATTTGTGTTCACTTGGCATAATTGGCATAATTTTGATAAAGGAAGAAGCATTTGTTTCTGTTGTTTTAGTTCTTAGTGGTCTAGCCCCATCCAATTAAAGACAGAAAGTTTACTGTATGAGCTGTAAAAGTGAAAGGGGCTAACCATTCAGGGGCTGGGCTGAAGGAAAGGGGCTATACATCCAGGGGCTGGGCCACAGGAAAGGGGCTAACCATCCAGGGGCTGGGCTACAGGAAAGGGGCTAACCATCCAGGGACTGGGCTACAGGAAAGGGGCTAACCATCCAGTCGCTGTGCTACAGGAAAGGGGGTAACCATCCAGGGGCTGTGCTACAGGAAAGGGGCTAACCATTCAGTGGCTGGGCGACAGAAAAGGGGCTAACCATCCAGGGGCTGTGCTACAGGAAAGGGGCTAACCATCCAGGGGCTGTGCTACAGGAAAGGGGCTAACCATTCAGGGGCTGTGCTACAGGAAAGGGGCTAACCATCCAGGGGCTGTGCTGCAGGAAAGGGGCTAACCATCCAGGGGCTGTGCTACAGGAAAGGGGCTAACCATCCAGAGGCTGGGCTACAGGAAAGGGGCTAACCATCCAGGGGATGTGCAACAGGAAAGGGGCTAAGCATCAAGGGGCTGGGATACAGGAAAGGGGCTAACCATCCAGGGGCTGGGCTACAGGAAAGGGGCTAACCATCCAGAGGCTGGGCTACAGGAAAGGGGCTAACCATCCAGGGGATGTGCAACAGGAAAGGGGCTAACCATCCAGGGGCTGTGCTGCAGGAAAGGGGCTAACCATCCAGGGGCTGTGCTACAGGAAAGGGGCTAACCATCCAGAGGCTGGGCTACAGGAAAGGGGCTAACCATCCAGGGGATGTGCAACAGGAAAGGGGCTAACCATCCAGGCGCTGTGCTACAGGAAAGGGGGTAACCATCCAGGGGCTGTGCTACAGGAAAGGGGGTAACCATCCAGGGGCTGGGATACAGGAAAGGGGCTAACCATCCAGGGGCTGGGCTACAGGAAAGGGGCTAAGCATCCAGGGGCTTTGCTACGGGTAAGGGGCTAACCATCCAGGGACTGGGCTACAGGAAAGGGGCTAATCATCCAGGGGCTGTGCTACAGGAAAGGGGCTAACCATTCAGTGGCTGGGCGGCAGGAAAGGGGCTAACCATCCAGGGGCTGTGCTACAGGAAAGGGGCTAACCATCCAGGGGCTGGGCTACAGGAAAGGAGCTAACCAATCCAAGAACTGGGCTACAGGAAAGGGGCTAAGCATTCAGGGGCTGGGATACAGAAAAGGGGCTAACCATCCAGGGGCTGTGCTACAGGTAAGGGACTAACCATCCAGGGACTGGGCTACAGGAAAGGGGCTAACCATCCAGGGGCTGTGCTAAAGGAAAGGGGCTAAGCATTCAGGGGCTGGGATACAGAAAAGGGGCTAACCATCCAGGGGCTGTGCTACAGGTAAGGGACTAACCATCCAGGGACTGGGCTACAGGAAAGGGGCTAACCATCCAGGGGCTGTGCTACAGGAAAGGGGCTAAGCATCCAGGGGCTGGGCTACAGGAAAGGAGCTAAGCATCCAGGGGCTGGGATACAGGAAAGGGGCTAGCCTTCCAGGGGCTGGGCTACAGGAAAGGGACTAACCATCCAGGGGCTGGGATACAGAAAAGGGGCTAACCATCCAGGGGCTTGGCTACAGGAAAGGGGCTAAGCATCCAGGGGCCGGGCTGGGATACAGAAAAGGGGCTAACCATCCAGGGGCTGGGCTACAGGAAAGGGGCTAACCATCCAGGGGCTGGGATACAGAAAAGGGGCTAACCATCCAGGGACTGTGCTACAGGAAAGGGGCTAACCATCCAGGGGCTGGGCTACAGGAAAGGGGCTAAGCATCCAGGGGCCGGGATACAGAAAGGGGGCTAACCATCCAGGGGCTGGGCTACAGGAAAGGGGCTAAGCATCCAGTGGCTGGGATACAGAAAAGGGGCTAACCATCCAGGGGCTGGGCTATAGGAAAGGGGCTATGCATCCAGGGGCTGTGCTAAAGGAAAGGGGCTAAGCATCCAGGGGATGGGCTACAGGAAAGGGGCTAACCATCCAGGGGCTGGGCTACAGGAAAGGGGCTAAGCATCCAGGGGCTGGGATACAGGAAACGGGCTAACCATCCAGGGGCTGTGCTACAGGGAAGGGGCTAACCATCCAGGGACTGGGCTACAGGAAAGGGGCTAAGCATCTAGGGGCTGGGATACAGGAAACGGGCTAACCATCCAGGGGCTGGGCTACAGGAAAGGGACTAACCATCCAGGGGCTGGGCTACAGGAAAGGGGCTAAGCATCCAGGGGCTGGGATACAGAAAAGGGGCTAACCATCCAGGGGCTGGGCTACAGGAAAGGGGCTAACCATCCAGGGGCTTTGCTACAGGAAAGGGGCTAACCATCCAGGGGCTGTGCTACAGGTAAGGGACTAACCATCCAGGGACTGGGCTACAGGAAAGGGGCTAACCATCCAGGGGCTGTGCTACAGGAAAGGGGCTAAGCATCCAGGGGCTGGGCTACAGGAAAGGAGCTAAGCATCCAGGGGCTGGGATACAGGAAAGGGGCTAACCTTCCAGGGGCTGGGCTACAGGAAAGGGGCTAACCATCCAGGGGCTGGGCTACAGGAAAGGGGCTAACCATCCAGGGGCTGGGATACAGAAAAGGGGCTAACCATCCAGGGGCTGAGCTACAGGAAAGGGGCTAAGCATCAAGGGGCCGGGCTGGGATACAGAAAAGGGGCTAACCATCCAGGGGCTGGGATACAGAAAAGGGGCTAACCATCCAGGGACTGTGCTACAGGAAAAGGGCTAACCATCCAGGGGCTGGGCTACAGGAAAGGGGCTAAGCATCCAGGGGCCGGGATACAGAAAAGGGGCTAACCATCCAGGGGCTGGGCTACAGGAAAGAGGCTAAGCATCCAGTGGCTGGGATACAGAAAAGGGGCTAACCATCCAGGGGCTGGGCTATAGGAAAGGGGCTATGCATCCAGGGGCTGTGCTAAAGGAAAGGGGCTAAGCATCCAGGGGATGGGCTACAGGAAAGGGGCTAACCATCCAGGGGCTGGGCTACAGGAAAGGGGCTAAGCATCCAGGGGCTGGGATACAGGAAACGGGCTAACCATCCAGGGGCTGTGCTACAGGGAAGGGGCTAACCATCCAGGGACTGGGCTACAGGAAAGGGGCTAAGCATCTAGGGGCTGGGATACAGGAAACGGGCTAACCATCCAGGGGCTGGGCTACAGGAAAGGGGCTAACCATCCAGGGGCTGGGCTACAGGAAAGGGGCTAAGCATCCAGGGGCTGGGATACAGAAAAGGGGCTAACCATCCAGGGGCTGTGCTACAGGAAAGGGGCTAACCATCCAGGGGCTTTGCTACAGGAAAGGGGCTAACCATCCAGGGGCTGGGCTACAGGAAAGGGGCTAAGCATCCAGTGGCCGGGCTGGGATACAGAAAAGGGGCTAACCATCCAGGGGCTGGGCTACAGGAAAGGGGCTAAGCATCCAGGGGCTGGGATACAGAAAAGGGGCTAACTATCCAGGGGCTGGGCTACAGGAAAGGGGCTAACCATCCAGGGGCTGGGCTACAGGAAAGGGGCTAAGCATCCAGGGGCCGGGATACAGAAAAGGGGCTAACCATCCAGGGGCTGGGCTACAGGAAAGGGGCTAAGCATCCAGTGGCTGGGATACAGAAAAGGGGCTAACCATCCAGGGGATGGGCTATAGGAAAGGGGCTATGCATCCAGGGGCTGTGCTAAAGGAAAGGGGCTAAGCATCCAGGGGATGGGCTACAGGAAAGGGGCTAACCATCCAGGGGCTGGGCTACAGGAAAGGGGCTAAGCATCCAGGGGCTGGGATACAGGAAACGGGCTAACCATCCAGGGGCTGTGCTACAGGGAAGGGGCTAACCATCCAGGGACTGGGCTACAGGAAAGGGGCTAAGCATCCAGGGGCTGGGATACAGGAAAGGGGCTAACCATCCAGGGGCTGGGCTACAGGAAAGGGGCTAACCATCGAGGGGCTGGGCTACAGGAAAGGGGCTAAACATCCAGGGGCTGGGATACAGAAAAGGGGCTAACCATCCAGGGGCTGGGCTACAGGAAAGGGGCTAACCATCCAGGGGCTGGGCTACAGGAAAGGGGCTAACCATCCAGGGGCTGGGATACAGAAAAGGGGCTAACCATCCAGGGGCTGGGCTACAGGAAAGGGGCTAAGCATCAAGGGGCGGGCTGGGATACAGAAAAGGGGCTAACCATCCAGGGGCTGGGCTACAGGAAAGGGGCTAACCATCCAGGGGCTGGGATACAGAAAAGGGGCTAACCATCCAGGGACTGTGCTACAGGAAAGGGGCTAACCATCCAGGGGCTGGGCTACAGGAAAGGGGCTAAGCATCCAGGGGCCGGGATACAGAAAAGGGGCTAACCATCCAGGGGCTGGGCTACAGGAAAGGGGCTAAGCATCCAGTGGCTGGGATACAGAAAAGGGGCTAACCATCCAGGGGCTGGGCTATAGGAAAGGGGCTATGCATCCAGGGGCTGTGCTAAAGGAAAGGGGCTAAGCATCCAGGGGATGGGCTACAGGAAAGGGGCTAACCATCCAGGGGCTGGGCTACCGGAAAGGGGCTAAGCATCCAGGGGCTGGGATACAGGAAATGGGCTAACCATCCAGGGGCTGTGCTACAGGGAAGGGGCTAACCATCCAGGGACTGGGCTACAGGAAAGGGGCTAAGCATCTAGGGGCTGGGATACAGGAAACGGGCTAACCATCCAGGGGCTGGGCTACAGGAAAGGGGCTAACCATCCAGGGGCTGGGCTACAGGAAAGGGGCTAAGCATCCAGGGGCTGGGATACAGAAAAGGGGCTAACCATCCAGGGGCTGGGCTACAGGAAAGGGGCTAACCATCCAGGGGCTTTGCTACAGGAAAGGGGCTAACCATCCAGGGGCTGGGCTACAGGAAAGGGGCTAAGCATCCAGGGGCCGGGCTGGGATACAGAAAAGGGGCTAACCATCCAGGGGCTGGGCTACAGGAAAGGGGCTAAGCATCCAGGGGCTGGGATACAGAAAAGGGGCTAACTTTCCAGGGGCTGGGCTACAGGAAAGGGGCTAACCATCCAGGGGCCGGGATACAGAAAAGGGGCTAACCATCCAGGGGCTGGGCTACAGGAAAGGGGCTAAGCATCCAGTGGCTGGGATACAGAAAAGGGGCTAACCATCCAGGGGCTGGGCTATAGGAAAGGGGCTATGCATCCAGGGGCTGTGCTAAAGGAAAGGGGCTAAGCATCCAGGGGATGGGCTACAGGAAAGGGGCTAACCATCCAGGGGCTGGGCTACAGGAAAGGGGCTAAGCATCCAGGGGCTGGGATACAGGAAACGGGCTAACCATCCAGGGGCTGTGCTACAGGGAAGGGGCTAACCATCCAGGGACTGGGCTACAGGAAAGGGGCTAAGCATCCAGGGGCTGGGATACAGGAAAGGGGCTAACCATCCAGGGGCTGGGCTACAGGAAATGGGCTAACCATCGAGGGGCTGGGCTACAGGAAAGGGGCTAAACATCCAGGGGCTGGGATACAGAAAAGGGGCTAACCATCCAGGGGCTGGGCTACAGGAAAGGGGCTAACCATCCAGGGGCTGGGCTACAGGAAAGGGGCTAACCATCCAGGGACTGGGATACAGGAAAGGGGCTAACCATCCAGGGGCTGGGCTACAGGAAATGGGCTAACCATCGAGGGGCTGGGCTACAGGAAAGGGGCTAAGCATCCAGGGGCTGGGATACAGAAAAGGGGCTAACCATCCAGGGGCTGGGATACAGAAAAGGGGCTAACCATCCAGGGGCTGGGCTACAGGAAAGGGGCTAACCATCCAGGGGCTGGGCTACAGGAAAGGGGCTAACCATCCAGGGACTGGGCTACAGGAAAGGGGCTAAGCATCCAGGGGCTGGGATACAGAAAAGGGGCTAACTATCCAGGGGCTGGGCTACAGGAAAGGGGCTAACCATCCAGGGGCTGGGCTACAGGACAGGGGCTAACCATCCAGGGGCTTGGCGACAGGAAAGGGGCTAACCATCCAGGGGCTGTGCTACAGGAAAGGGGCTAAATCTCAACCACAACAACTTTATTCAGCAGCACACCAGGGTTTGCCAACAATTATTTGTTTTTAACTTAGCTTGAACAAATCCATTAAAGTGGTAACAGGCTCCTACCATTTCCTTGGATAACCCAATTTATTAGGATAACCCAATTTATCGTACAAAATGCAACATATCATAGAAATAGTAAGGTTTGTGGCCAGTATAATGGTAAACATAGCAGAGGCTATTAGCAGGTATAGCACTTAAGGCAGTAAAAGTGCTGCTGTAATATTAGAAGCTTAACACAGGTACCACAAGTATACAAGATAAGCAACTGGAACACAAGCAAACAAGGCAGTTCAAATAATCTTCATCAAGTGGCCTTGTGTTAATTATTTTAGAAGAATTGTATTTACTAGTGATTTTATGAGCTCAATAAAGCTGCAGGGCTTTTTTCTTTAATCCATAAACATATACTTTCATGTCAGCTGTAACAAGCCAACTGCTTTCCTGCGTTCAAAGCCTGAGCCCTGGGCATGATGACTTGACAATGGACATTTAACACAGCAGTGTGTTTTGTGTCTTTACAAACAGAAACACTGATTTGTATGATTGCAGGAGCTAGGCCGCAGTGGAATATGCCTATAACGTGTTACTACAAAAGTCATTTGTTAAAAGAAATGTTGAGTTATGTTCAGTGGTGGGGCCCTGGTGCAAATATTAAATAGGACCATGTCAAGGCTGTCTTTTAACTCAATTGGATGCAGCTAGACAACTAAAGTCTGAACAATCAGCGACAAATGGTGCTTCCTTTCTCTAAATGATGCCAAATAAGCACAAATATGATATAATAAATAAGGTGGAGGAGCAACAATGATGGCATCTCTGACCTTCTGGGCCCCAGTGCGGTTGCATACCCTGCTACCACTCTAGTTATGATATTGTATACTTTTCCATAACAGTTAAACAAATCACCTGTTTAAAGTTGCTACTTTCACCTAAATTGGTTACACATTATACAGGTTTCAGCATTTGCAGTACAAGTACGAGTGGGTGAGTTAGGGCCAGGGAACTGCAGACAAAGAGGTAGTGAGGCAAGATCTTTGTGGTGTCACAGAATGCAAAATACATATGTTCAAACTTCTCTCTGAATCTCAAATAACTATTGTCCTTGTGCATCTGCCTGCCTCAAGTTGTTGCAGGAGATAGGAAGCTTTAAAGTTTCACTTTCTCCTTCCATTGATCACCAGCACCTTCTGCCTGAATCAGCTCTGTTCACTCGGGATATCCAAGATCCATTCCACATCCCAGGTCCTCTACAGGTTTTTCCCCTACTCACAGGTATTCCCAGGTGATGAGACTAATTGAAGGAAGGAAGTCCTATAAAAGGAGTGGCTGAGGCTTCCAGTGTGGAGACGGAGAGGCTGGGATGAGGAGCCTGTGCTTTGCTGCTGCCAATACTGACAGTGCTGAATTGCAGCCAAAGGACTTTATGTGTTACCTGTTCTTGAAACCTGTGGATTAACAGCCTGGGCTTGTATGCCCCAAAGAGGACCTGTGATATCAAGGACTTGCAATATGCTGTAATTATCATACACTGGACATTGCTAAAGTTGGTGAGGTAACCGCTTGCTGTACTGCATTGTATTATACTCTGAAGTTAAGAGAGTTTGCCTGTTGGACTTTATTTTCAATAAACCGCTTATTATTTGACTAAGAACTGTCTTCAGAGTCATTGCCGTTGTCCCCAGATCCTGACAATTGGTGGAGGATGCGGGCATTTGACTGTTGCTAGGGGCAACGGAATGACGAAAAAACCTCTGCGGTGCCATTTAACGGTGGATGGCTTTGTGAAAGCGGCAACAAAGATGTCTCACCAGTCGCAAATAGAGGAGGTGATAAAGCAGCTAGTACAGGCTAATCTCCAGCATGAGCGTGCCCTGGCACAAAATCAGCAGGCCATGGCACAACAGCACCAAACACAGCACTCGGCCATGGCAAAGCAGCAAGAAACAAACCACCTGTTAATGGAGCAGATTGTTGTGGCTAAAATCTCACAACCGGAGAGAAGCCCGGTTGAGACTGGTGGCGCTAGGAGGGGCGTTCAGCAGGTCTTGCAAAAGATGACACCTGATGATGATGTCGAGGCCTACCTCACTGTATTCGAGAGAGTGGCAATTACAGCATATTGCAAGTTCTTGATATAACAGGTCCTCTTTCAGGGCATACAAGTCCAGGCTGTTAATCCACAGGTTCCAAGCACAGAAAACACATAAAGTCCTTCGGCTGCAATTCAGCACTGTCAGTATTGGGAGTAGCAAGGCATGTACTCCTCATCCCAGCCCCTTCATCTCCACTCTGAAAGCCTCAGAAATTCCTTTTAAAGGGCTTCCTTTAATTAGTCTCATCACCTGGGAATACCTGTGAGTAGGGGAAAAACCCGTAGAGGACCCAGGATGTGGATTAGATCTCTGATATCCCGGCATGGATAGTGCCTGCCTGAAAAACTTATGGGAAAAATAGACCCCATCCACCACTTTTCCATACACTTTACCACAATATATATAACCTGATTCTAAGCCTCTCCAGATTTTTTTCTGTTGTCCTATCTGAGTTCTCTGTTGCTGGGTGTGACTCCAAGCCCATCCCCTGGGCCTCCTCCTCTTTAGCTGGTTCCTGTGCTTGTGTTGGGGAGTCCAAAGAGAAGTATGAGGACGCTGGCAATCTTTGGGGTTGAGTCCTTACTGGCACACCCAATCTTTGGCACGGCACTGGTCGGACCCTTCTGCTCCGCGTGGGCTTTATTCTCTGCCAGAACTCTGATGCCATAAGAGAAGCACAATTCAGTAACACAGTTCTGCATTACTGGGCAACTTATCTCTGAACCAGCCACTTACTTTGGAAGTTCTGGCAGAAAAACTGCTGTACCCAGGGCTTCTGCATCTTTTGAGGTCCGACCAGTGCTGCATTATCTTGGTTTGTGTGTAAGCCGTTTTGTTGTAGACCTGTCAGCAAACATCTGATCATTTCAGTCAGAGTTTGATTCTTTCTTTCAGTTACCCTTTTTTTATCTGGTGTACCTGGGACTGTCTTTTGAGGAGGGGAGGAGCAGGGGGGGCCAGGCCGGGTGACGTCAGTGGGCAAATCCTCCTTCTAAAATAAAAATAAATATAAAAAGCCAGACAGGGGGTTAAAAATACAGTGACATGCAGTGTTCATGATGGAGCTCCTCCACTCATGTCATCTGGCCTGGCGTTTTATTTGTACAATGTCATGATTAAAGTGACTTAAACCAGACCAACACAACAAACAATGCTCATATGCATCCCTCCCCATGGCAATTTAGATTGCTGCACATAAAATGTATTTACACTTTTCTAACTCCTGCTGTGATACATTTTAGAATCAAAATGGCTTCTCATGTATTTGCAGGCTGTCTGCAAACAGGAAGCCCTGCTGAGTTTCCTGTTACTGTGCATTGTCAGTTATGTCAGTTGAATCCAGGAAGCAGCATAGCTGAAATGCTGGGAAAGGAAGCTCCAAAATAGCTGATACCACTAGAAAACCAGTAAGGTGCGTTTCAGATTTGAGTGGATGCCGGAGCAAATGTAAGTGTCGACAATGCTTCAGTATCATGTGTACAGATGGGGCAAGTGAGTTTGGGAGAGTTTTTTTTTCTCATTGTGCCAGGCTGTTAGTTCAGTTCAGAATCTCGCCCAAAGCGCGTAGACATTTCTGATGCACTTTATGGACATAATTGTTTCATGATGAGTGAGTATGTTGTATTTTGGTTTGTCATTAATACGATAAAGTAAGTGTTTTTTATACTGTATCCTTCACTGGACATTTTATCCTTGATCATATTTGGATGATGGGAATCCTGGTCCTTGCGCGGCAGGGTATATGAGACGAGGTTTGGAGCGGACTTTCCTGTATATACTGCCCTTGTGCCTCCACTGATATAGCTGTGGCAAGATTGAAAAACTGTATTATTTTAAAACCTCATTTGAGTACTGTAATTATTGCATGACCAAATCTCTCATTGTAAAATTCTAAGATGGCTGAATCAGCAGGTGGCCCTCCACAGAGTAGTGTCAGTCCTTAAAGAGGAGACAGATTGGCCCTGCTGAGATCAGTGTATTCAAGTGGACCTATATCAACAGGAGACTACTGATTATAAGATTTTGTTAAACCTATTAAAGGATATTTCATCAAAGGAATTAAAAACATGGTGGGATTTGAATTCATTAGAACAATATGTGGAGAATAAAATGGTTCCCAGAGGACTAGACATAAAGAAAATCCCAACCACAGTTTGTGAAATCATGGGAAGCCATTCTTACTAATGCTTCATTGGAGCTGATGAATTTAATCATAAAATTTGAAAATGACAGGGGGGCGTGGCTTGGCCGGCGGGAAAGATGGCAGCCTGACACCGGAGCTTGTGTTGGCTTTTCCCGAAAGCTGATTTCTATGCTTCCTGTAGACCATGGGCAAGAGTAACAGATCGGAGACAACGGCTAAAACACCGAGGGCACCCCAGAACCCAAGCACGAGCACCAGGAACCTGCCAGACATGTTTAAGTTGCAGCGGCCTCGTTCTCACCTGAGAGCTCTCCTGACAGGTCCAGCTTAGCAGCCTCTGAGAGAGGGGAGCAGGACGTCGCGGCCCAACTCAGCCAACTCCCCACCCACTCAGAGCTGGCGAGATTTGCAGGGGAAATCAAGTCCACCATTGCGGAGGCAATAGCTGACCTTAAGGCTGACATGCGGTCTCTGGCCCAGAGAATGGAAGGGGTGGAGAGAGAGGAGGTGATCACAAGGCGCAGACTGCAGGAGGTGAGCGAGGTCGTTAACGTGCATAACAACTACATGCTTAATGTGCATAGGCACTTGGAAGATTTGGACAATAGAAATAGAAGGTGCAGTATTAGAGTGAGGGGAGTCCCAGGAGCGGTGGCGCAGGATCAGATCGCTAGCACCTTACTTTCTATTTTCAACACTCTCCTAGAGCGTCCACCAGACACTCCAATTGACCTGGTCCGAGCTCACAGAGCACGCCGTCCGAGGAACATGGGTGATTCCAGCCCCAGAGACATTATATGCTGTCTGCAAAGCTTTGCTCTAAAAGAGGAGATCATCTCAAAGGCCAGGACTCGGGGCTCGAACTTGTTTAACAACGATGAGATTCAGCTATTTCAGGACCTCTCTGGCATCACCCTTCAACACTGAAGGGCCGTAAGACCCCTCACATCACTACTGAGGGAGAGAGGCATCCCCTACCACTGGAGATTTCCTTTCACGCACTCAGCTACCAAGAACGGGAAAACAGGCACCCTGTGTGTCCCGGGAGACCTGGCGGACTTCTGCAACTCGCTTCACCTACCTCAAGTGTCGGTTCCGGACTGGTTCGTGGACGTTGCAATCCCGGATCTGTTGGCGTTCCCTTCCAGGGCTGGATCCCCTGGCACCTCACCAAAAAGAATCTCCCCTGAACTGTCTCCAAGAGGTCCTTCAGATCGACGCAACCTCGGGATATGGCAGGAGGGCCGAGAATGAGGACATTGACAGAAGGAAACCCGTCGTAGCTTCTTTTACACTCTAATGGCTGTCGTTCTGGCGGTAATATCGTTTACATGTAAGGTGCCTTAGGCCTGCTTCTGATCTGCGTATCCCACTCCGCAGGCTGCAGCGAGGGTGCAGTCAGACGCTGGCAGTTAGCACAAATCTACCTCCTTTATACCGATTGTAGTTGCTATTGGTAATGTGCTGCCTATTTGATTTTGCCTCTTTAGCTGAGCATGTGATAAGTTTTACATTTAATAGATAGTAAGGAGTCACAGCCTCCCCAGACCTACTGCAGGGATTCTAGTAGACCATTAGTATGGCGATGGGGACGCTCACTTAGGGACCGCTCGCTTCGATATGGCTTGAGTTTCTATAGTCTGATCGGCTGCCTTGAGTGGGCCCAGGGGCCCTCCCCCCCCCCCCCCGTCCCCTGCTTGTTCGGGGGAGTGGAGGGGGCAGCACTTACTGGGAGCGGCCTTTCACGGATCCTCTTATAGGAAATGATTGTTTGCATAGGGGTATTAAGGTTTGTCTGAGATGTGTTTTGCCGCCCTCATCCAATCTGTGCATCCCATTCCGCACTAGCGGCGAGGACGACATTGGATGTGGGCGATTACTATAATTCTACCTCATATATGTTGAACGCCGCGGATAGTTATGTTATGTGCCAGTCTTGGATGTGGCTTAGTTTTTCCTTTTTTGATTGGTTGGGCAGATGACATGTTTGGAACTTACTAATGAGCTGATAAAGTCAGCTTCCCTCGCGCTGATGACGCTGTCCCCTGGGGCAGTTGGAATTGCACTATTAAGATTGTACTGAGATGCTGCTCCACACGAGAGGGCTTTAAACTTAAGCTATGGTCTTAGGAATATATAGAGTATCGCCTCTCCATGTAGGGGTGGGCTCCCCCTTTTTGGGTTCCGCCTACAGCCCAAAGCTCCTGCATTGGTTATACCGGTGATGGAATATCTCTGTGACCGTTTATGTTGATGAGGGCGGGCTGGGGCTCTTTAGGCGGCAGCTGTATAGAAATGCATGAGCTGCCCTTGCTCTGCACATGATGCTGGATAGCTTTCCCCTGACTTGTGCCTCCCTCCCAGTCGTTGCGAACGGGGAGAGGGACGCTGAGGAGGTTCTGGGAACCTACACACCCTGTCAGTTTGTCTGCTTGGGTTAATCTGGGCCCCTCTAAGATATCAAAGCACGTGGACAGGGGAGCGCTCTCTCTTGTCATCGGAGGCCCTGGACACCCTGGTGGGGTTGAGGGGTGTCCCTTGGAGTATGGAGTGGGCTCTTGGCCTGCTCCCATACTCACTAGGGGTCATTTCCTCGTCGATCGTGCTACGGGATAGTTCCTGTCGGGGGGGGGGGGGTGGAGCGAGGAGTGGGGTCTCCCTTCTGGAAGCAGCTATTCTACTCTGTCTAAATTGAAGCTGGCCGGGACGCTCACGCCTTTATGGCCTCCGCTCTGGGGGACTTTGGCTGGGGCTTTGTTGGCCCTCCTTTCTAGCAATATATATGTTGGGGAGACTGCCGTATTGCATACTCCTGGTAGTTTGAATGCTGATGTTGTGCCAGCTAGGGGGTTTGAGGAGGCAAAATTTCTTGAAATTTCTTGCATGCCCATGGGAAGGGTTCAGTTGCATTAGTTCAGGACCGCTCACTGTGCAATGTTTTATTGATTAGTCTAATTTTTGTTACTTCTAGCTGTGGTCAAGGGTTTGCTGCTGCCCAGGACGGCCTTCCATGTTCTCCCAAACATCATTTTTATTCCAGGAACATCCGGGATCTTATACAGTTGGGTCCTGACTTTTGTGGGAAGGCGCACGCAGCCTTTGCCACCAGAGGAAAGTATTTAGAGTGGTTCTTTGACCATATAAGAAATCCACTTCTGGTTAGTTCCTTGTCAATTCTGTGGTTCTCTAGAACACAGGTAGGTCGTAGTTTTTCTTTTCTATACTTTCTGATACTCTGAATCCTCTTCCCTTCTTACCCTCACTTCTCTGCCACTTCCCTACCTACCTCCCCATCCAGTACCCGCCTTACCCTCGCTAGAAAGAGGGGGGGGAGTGGGGCTCACTCACCTGACGGCGGGATTACTCGCAAGACCCTTAGAGGGCCTGTAAATCAGTAAAGATGGGTGATAATCTTAAAATCAATGTTCTGTCAGTTAACGCCAGGGGTCTTAATTTCCCACACAAACGGCACTCTCTATTAAGGGAACTTAAGAGGTAGAGAGCCCATATTGCTCTGATTCAAGAGACGCATTTTCAGAAGGACAAGACTCCATACTTGGGTAATAGGACTTATAGCACTCATCGCTATGCTCCCTCTCCTTTATCCAAGACGAAAGGTGTTTCGATCCTAATTGATAAAGCATTGCCAATCACTATCACAGCTGAAAGCGCGGATAGTGATAGTGAAAGGTAAATTGCCCTCTGGGACCGCTATCACGATTACAAATGTATATACTCCTAATAGGGGCCAACAAGGTTTTTTAACTTCAACCCCGAGGCAGCTGAGGTCATTCCAGGAAGGAATTTTGATTTTGGGGGGAAATTTCAATTGTGCCCTTAATCCACTTGTAGACACGTCAGATGCCAAATCAACTATCACTTATAGAGCACTGAAGCAGATTAAGAACTCTTTGTCAAACATTCAGGCTATAGATACTTGGAGATTATTGCACCCTACTGAGATGGATTACACCTTTTACTCACCTATTCATAATAAATATTCACAAATAGATTATCTCTTCCTATCACAAAGAGATTTAGATAAAATAATGCCAGTTAAAATAGGCTGCATTTCGTTCTCGGATCACCCTCCTGTGATTCTTGGTTTGGAGTTTCTTGATAGGGAGCACAAGGAGTGGAATTGGAGGGTGAATACAGGACTACTGAAAGACAATAGGGTAGCTGACAGGGTAAAAGAGAATATTATACAGTTTTTCAGAGAAAATGTATCTGAAGAATTGAGCTCTTTGACCATCTGGGAAGCTCATAAGTGTACGATTAGGGGCCTTTTGATTCAGGAAGGGGCTAGACTAAAAAAAGAGAGAAGGACCAAACTGGAAGAAACAATTAAACAGGTAACACTACTGGAGGCAAAACATAAAAAATCCCTGATGGAGGGCCATCTCAAGGACCTGGAGGAGAAGAGAAGGGAGCTTAAAGACTTAATGGAGAGAGCAACTAGGAGAAGGACAGAGACATAGCGGAGCAATTCAGAACCTACTACACAGCACTTTATAATCTGCCAAACCAGGGACAAAAGGAAGCTTATAGGAATGTGATGTTGTCTTATCTTAAGGACTCCCAGATGCCCAGCCTTCCAGAGGAGGTTATTGAACAGCTGGAGGCTCCAATCACTGTCACTGAATTGCAGGAGGCTATTAAGGGTTCAAAGCCAGGTAAAGCCCCCAGCCCAGATAACTTCCCAAGCCAATACTATAAAACATTTGCCCCCTCGCTAGTCCCCCATTTTGCAAAGGCCTTTGAAACAACTGCTGAAACCAGGACTCTCTCATCCTCTTTTCTGGAAGCCCAAATAGTTGTCATTCATAAATCTGGTAAGGACGCTACGGACTGTAAGAACTACAGACCAATTGCCCTACTGAATGTCGACCTAAAATTTTTTGCCAAGGCTCTTGCGAAGAGACTTTCAAAGCTTTTGCCTGACTTGATCTCGCAGGACCAGGTGGGTTTTATTTCATCCAGAGAGGCGAGAGACAACGTCATTAAGGCCATAGATGTCCATTGGTGGGCCACAAATCACAAATCCCAGTCGATCATGCTTTCAACGGATGCCGAAAAGGCGTTCGATCGGGTCAGGTGGGAATGGGTAAAAGCGGTCCTAAATCACATAGATCTAGGTGAAGCAGCTCTGAATAGGATCCTAGCCCTCTACTCTGATCCAGTGGCAAGAGTGAGGGTGAACAACATTTACTCTCCTAGATTTGAGATCCAAAATGATACACGCCAGGGGTGCCCCCTGTCCCCCTTGATTTTCGCGCTGTCCTTGGAACCCTTCCTTAGAAGGGTCAATTTGAATGAGGGGGTCAGAGGTCTCATGATAGGTGACCGGGAAAGGAAAATTGCATCTTACGCTGATGACATGCTTTTCTTTATAGACTCCCCCAGGATATCGATCCCATCACTTCTAAAAGGAATTTGAAACATTTGGTAAAATCTCAAATTTGAAAATCAACTATAACAAATCATGCACCCTCAATATCTCTCTTCCAACACAAGAGGCAGAAGCTTTGAAAGAGATTTTCCCTTCCCTTGGGAGAAGGTTAGCATCACATATCTGGGGATACAACTTCCTAGGGTATTAAGTCAGTTGTTTCAACTAAACTTTGCTCCCCTAGGGGCCAGGTTGAAGAAAGACCTAGAGGCCTGGAGTAAATTGAAATTGTCCTGGTTTGGCAGAATAGCGGTCTTGAAAATGAATATTTTACCCAGGATTCTCTACCTCTTGCAATGCATCCCAATCAAGATCCCTGCCCGGTTTCTTAAAGACCTGAATAAGGCTTTCAGAGACTTTGTGTGGCAAAAGAAGCCCCCAAGAACGAGGAGAGAGATCTTGGTATGCAGGAGGGAGAGAGGGGGCACTGGCCTCCCCTGTATTAAAACTTATCTTAGGGCGGTCCATCTGGGAAGATTCATAGATTGACAGATCAACAAATCTCAAAAAGATTGGGTTAGGATCGAGGATGAGGTGGGAAAGGCAAAATTAAGAAGCATCTGCTTTTTGGAAAAAAAGGACACCCCAGGCCTTATTGCAGTTCATCCACTGATGGGAGAGACATTAAATAAGGTCAGACTAATAGGTAGGAAGCATTCAGATTTGATATCGGCTCCAGGCCCACTCACCCCAATTAGGAACAACCCAGCTTTCCCCCCAGGTTTGGACAAGAACTTTTTGACACAGTGCAGGGGATTGAAATCCCCTAGAGTAACACATCTGTATGATAGAGGTCAGTTCTTGGAAAGACCGGAGTTGCAAGAGAGGTGGGGGGGTCCAATTCCGGCTCTTTCATACATACAACTGCGTTATTATGCTAAGTGCAAAGAGATGAATGGAAAAGGTGCAAAAGCTTCATCAGAGGTGGAAAAGGCATGCATGGGAGAGGGACCAAGGGACCACTTACTATCCTGGGCCTACGGGATACTGAGTGACGCTAGGCAGGAAACTAAGAGACCTTGGGAGGACAAGTGGCAAAAAGACCTAGGCCTGGACCTTGCAACTGACGATTGGGAAGCTTTGTACAGGGGACTACATAAAGGTGTTGCCAATAGCTCCCTACAGGAGACTAATTATAAAATAGCCACTCGTTGGTATAGAACCCCTGAAGGACTTCATAGGATCTTTCCCGGAGTCCCGGATCGTTGCTGGAGGTGTGAAGGCCAGGGAGCATCCTTTCTTCACATCTGGTGGTCGTGCCCAAGAATAGCTACATTTTGGGAGAAAGTCCACGAGATTACTGGGAAAATTTTGGGATGCTCTTTGGATTGGGGACCAGCGGGCTACCTACTGAATTGGTCAACTGATAAGAGAGGTATAGGGGGCTTAAGCCCTCTAGGAATCCATCTGATGAATGCAGCGAGGGTTCTGATACCTAGGTGTTGGAGAACTCAGAAGACCCCTTCACTTAAAGAATGGTACATGCAAATTAATAATCTGGAAGAAATGGAGGAAATTTTACTGGCAAAACAGAACAGATTAGAGACCTTCAGAAAAACGTGGACAATTTGGGATATATTTAAGGATTCTGACGTATATAAAGATGCCTTTAATTAGAAGATGGGACTAAGCAGAAATGGATAGTAGAGTGGATGGGAGAGAAAAAGAAAAAAGGATATAGAAGGGAAAGAAATTTGGAGCTTCCTGGACTGTCGGAGAGGGGTCTCGACGATGTACCTCGTGAGAGGTGGGGCCTGATCTTCTCCCCTCCCTCTCTCTCCCCCCCCCATCCTTACCCTCTTCCCTCTCCTCTCCCCATCCGCTCTGCCCCCGATCTCGACTTTTCTTATTTCTTATCCCCTCCCTTCCTTCTTGCTCCTCTATCCCCCTCTCTCTTTTTCCTCGCATGAGGATACACCCTTTCTTCCCCCCTACACTTATAGCTACACCTTTCCCTCCTAATTCTCCTTCTCGCATCATAATTATCTCCTTGTCTGACATGTCTTGTTGACAACTTCTGGTTTTCTTAACTCTATTCTCTATATTTCTCCTCTTCTTCTTTCCCTCTATGTCTCTCCTCCTCTCCTCCTAGTCTATATAGGCCCGCCGGAGTTGATGCGGGGGCCGAGAGGAGTTGGAGAGGGATGCATGGGTCACTGGAGTTAACGTTAGGGGACAAATTGCTACCCAAGAGAGAATACTGGCAGGTTTAAGCTTGGGTAGCAGCAGATCCCGAGCTATCAGTAGGGGAGGTCCTTCTCCTCTCTAGACAGACTCACAAAGCCTACAAGGCCAACAAGACTCATACTGGAATTAAGTTGCTTCTCTTTTAGAAATGTAATTGATACTGTATTTAAATAGCACCTTTGGATCCTGATATGTATAACCTGCAAGAGGCTTGTCTGCTGACATGTTTGAACCTTGTATGTGACTGATGTATCCTTACCTCTCCTTTGTTATGGCATCCTTTATTATGTTAACTTTTGAAAATCCAAATAAAAACAGTATGAATAAAAAAAATTTAAAATGACAAAGTAACTACCCTGCAGAAGGACACAAACAGGGTTGGAATTGGAAAATTATCATTCATGTAAAATATAAGATGTTGAGAGCTAATATTAATTCAACTCTGAACAAGATGGAGAACAATATTGTGGACATTAAGTTTAAAAGGAACTTAAAATTATAACTGGAGGAGAAGTGTACCCTATTCACATCCACCTAGACCCCCTACCCCAGAGGGCAGAAGAAACAAAGTAGTGACCTTTACTCTTATGGATTACTCTTATGCATGCATTGTATTATCATTTAACAAAATACTGTATGTACTCAGAAGATTTTGTCTTCTTAATTCTAATAATGGAGTACTTGTTGGGTCACAATTTCTTTCGCTGCAGGGGGGACTTCTACCTCCGAAAATGTGGAGCCTCCATGGGAGCACCATTTTCACCCTCTCTGGCCCAACCTTACATGGTTGGCGGAAAGAGGCCTGCAAGAGTCCCCTTTGTGAGCAAATCATTTATTTTGGAATAATATATACAGAGCTCTTGTCCAATGAGAGTCGCCTGCTATGACTACATCATTTGGCGTGACTCTTGAAAATTGAAAGCAGGCGCTGCCATATCCCCTGCATTCTCGTCATCATGTGTGCGCTCCCGCCCGAGCCATGCAGCCCAAAATGAGAACTGCCTGCCGAATTACTTAGTCACAGCAGCCCGCTCTCATTGGACTAGACCCACGCATGCACAGTTGGTGTCTGGACAGATTCGTTTTTTTCTGGCTTCCTGGGGGGTTTCACACAGTGGGCACCTCGGGATGCCCAGGGGGCATGGATCACAACCCAGGAAAGTCAAATTTCCAGGTTTAATTCCCCTTCAAATATTTATTTAGGATTAGTTTTATGGCATTCTGTCATGTCTTCATAGGAAGATGGTTCTGTTCTGGATGGATTTTTGTTGCATTGGACTATTGGTAGTTTACCTTAAAGAGGAACAAAACATAAGTATTTCACTTTCTTGGGTTTTATTTCTCTGTGGCAGGGCAACCCAATTTACGATGCCTCGCTGTGTGTATCCACACAAATTGCCCATAAACACACCTCTTCCTGGTTTCCTATGTGTGTTACTCAGCCCACCAGTGCTAGTTCCATTCAGATTTCCTTTTCCACACTGATGTCAGTGCAGCAAGGGGAGCTAAGTTGAGAGAATGCTGCCGGCCACATCCCTGCTCACCTCTAGCTGTTGATATGCCATTCCTGATGTGGGTGCGCACCCCAGATGGAGTTATGTTAGGGATATGGTCACAGAGCAGTGAGGGCTCCGGGAAGAGGTAAGTCAATTGGGCGATCCAGGGGGTTTGTCATGGTGGGGCATCCCAATTATTATAGACTGGCCTGTTGGTTGCTCCTTTTTAAAGTAGACCAAAACCCTATCCATCTGGCCTTAGAGTTTGAAAAACTTTAGGGTAGAGTAAAAACTCTCCCCAACGGCATCTCAATTTGGAATGCCCAACTGTCAAACCCCCCAGAACCACTGCATATCTTTTCTCCTGCCTCGCTCCCACTCTGCATAAACATGCATCCCCCACCCCTTTATCCAAAGTCAAACCCTTGCCAGGCATAACTGAATGACCGCCGGCTGCGCACACAGCCAGCAGGAGATGCGTCGGAATAGATTGCATTAATATGCATGGCAATCTATTCTTATTTGCGGCTATCCAAGGGGTGTCACATGCAGGGGCATCCCAAATCAAGGTGCCCTTGTGTGCCAGCAGGGTGAAAATCATGAGTTTTGATTTACTTTTATAGACTCATCTATTGTATCTGCTGTACATATATTGGTCATGTTGATTTTAATATATTGGCTATATATTTTGCCATTGGATGAAGTCTAGAGATGAGCGAATCGATTCAGATGAACCCGAATTCGTTCCGAATTTCAGGAAAAATTCGATTCTGAACGAATCCGAATTTCCCCGCTATTCGATCGATCGAAGTTTTCCTTTAAACTCAATTTATTTCAATTACAGCCATTGTAAAATGGTGGATGGACATGTCCGGACATGTCCCCTGGGGTAAGTTATCATGGGAAGGTCACATGCAGCCTATCAGCAGCCAGGAAGCCCGGTGACGTCACAGTGCTATATAAACGGCGGCCATCTTGCTTGTGCGCATTTCAGCCTTGCATTGCAGACAGAACGGAGGTTGCTGCAGACAGGGAGAGATTAACAGACAGGCAGGGAGAGTCAGGGAGACCCACAGAGACCCACACAGTGCCAGGGAGAGCCAGGGAAAGATAGGGAAAAATCGGGAACGATCCAGGCAGGGACAGCAGAGAAAGTGACAGGGAATTTTTTTTTTTATTTTCACTTGGCTTCATTTGCCAGATCAGTTTTAAATTGCTTTTTTTTGTGCTGTAAATATTCCTGGCCACTGTGCATCCCATCTTGGCAGTGGCATATTTTACCCTATCTGTTACACAAAAGCATTTCTTATAACTCGATTAGTTTTAATTTTTTTTGTACGCTGTAAAAACCCCAGTCCACATAGGCATACTATTTCAGCACATTTCACCCTATCTAAATCAGCTTCTAAAGGCTCTGTTTAATTAATATATTGCATTTTGAATTGGTTTTGTGCATCCTGTAAAAACATCAAGCAACATGGGCATCCCAAACCAGCACATTTCACCCTATCTGTTATACTAAATCAGCTTCTAAAGGCTCTGTTTTATTAATATATTGCATTTTGAATTGGTTTTGTGCGTCCTGTAAAAACACCAGGCCGCAGGGTATCCCAAACCAGCACATTTCACCCTATCTGTTATACTAAAGCAGCTTCTAAAGGCTCTGTTTCATTAATATATTGCATTTTGAATTGGTTTTGTGCGTCCTGGAAAAACACCAGGCCGCAGGGTATCCCAAACCAGCACATTTCACCCTATCTGTTATACTAAATCAGCTTCTAAAGGCTCTGTTTTATTAATATATTGCATTTTGAATTGGTTTCATGCATCCTGTAAAAACACCAGGCCGCATGGGTATCCCAAACCGGCACATTTCACCCTATCTGTTATACTAAATCAGCTTCTACAGGCTCTGTGTTTATTAATATATTGCATTTTAAATTGGTTTTGTGCATCCTGTAAAAACACCAGGCCGCAGGGTATCCCAAACCAGCACATTTCACCCTATCTGTTATACTAAATCCGCTTCTAAAGGCTCTGTTTTATTAATATATTGCATTTTGAATTGCTTTTGTGCGTCCTGTAAAAACACCAGGCCGCAGGGTATCCCAAACCAGCACATTTCACCCTATCTGTTATACTAAAGCAGCTTCTAAAGGCTCTGTTTCATTAATATATTGCATTTTGAATTGGTTTTGTGCGTCCTGGAAAAACACCAGGCCGCAGGGTATCCCAAAACCAGCACATTTCACCCTATCTGTTATACTAAATCAGCTTCTACATGCTCTGTTTTATTAATATATTGCATTTTGAATTGGTTTCATGCATCCTGTAAAAACACCAGGCCGCATGGGTATCCCAAACTGGCACATTTCACCCTATCTGTTATACTAAATCAGCTTCTACAGGCTCTGTTTTATTAATATATTGCATTTTGAATTGCTTTTGTGCATCCTGTAAAAACACCAGGCCGAAGGGTATCCCAAACCGGCACATTTCACCCTATCTGTTATACTAAATCAGCTTCTAAAGGCTCTGTTTTATTAATATATTGCATTTTAAATTGGTTTTGTGTGTCCTGTAAAAACACCAGGCCGCAGGGTATCCCACACCAGCACATTTCACCCTATCTGTTATACTAAATCAGCTTCTAAAGGCTCTGTTTTATTAATATATTGCATTTTTAATTGGTTTTGTGTGTCCTGTAAAAACACCAGGCCGCAGGGTATCCCACACCAGCACATTTCACCCTATCTGTTATACTAAATCAGCTTCTAAAGGCTCTGTTTTATTAATATATTGCATTTTTAATTGGTTTTGTGCGTCCTGTAAAAACACCAGGCCACATGGGCATCCCAAACCAGCACATTTCACCCTATCTGTTATACTAAATCAGCTTCTAAAGGCTCCATTTTATTAATATATTGCATTTTGAATTGGTTTTGTGCGTTCTTTAAAAACACCAGGCCACAGGGTATCCCAAACTGGCACATTTCACCCTATCTGTTATACTAAAGCAGCTTCTACAGGCTCTGTTTTATTAATACATTGCATTTTGAACTGGTTTTGTGCGTCCTTTAAAAACACGAGGCCGCAGGGTATCCCAAACTGGCACATTTCACCCTATCTGTTATACTAAAGCAGCTTCTACAGGCTCTGTTTTATTAATATATTGCATTTTGAATTGGTTTTGTGCGTCCTGTAAAAACACCAGGCCGCAGGGTATACCAAACCAGCACATTTCACCCTATCTGTTATACTAAATCAGCTTCTACAGGCTCTGTTTTATTAATATATTGCATTTTGAATTGTTTTTTTGCGTCCTGTAAAAACACCAGGCCACAGGGTATCCCAAACCGGCACATTTCACCCTATCTGTTATACTAAAGCAGCTTCTACAGTCTCTGTTTTATTAATATATTGCTTTTGAACTGTTTTTTTGCGTCCTGTAAAAACACCAGTCCGCAGGGTATCCCAAACCGGCACATTTCACCCTATCTGTAATACTAAAGCAGCTTCTACAGGCTCTGTTTTATTAATATATTGCATTTTGAATTGGTTTTGTGCGTCCTGTAAAAACACCAGGCCAATGGGCATCCCATATTTGCACATTTGACCCTATCTGTTACACACAAGCAGCTGTTAAAGGGGATTTCTTCTAACTAGAGTACAGTTTGAATTGTTTTTGTGTCTGCTGTAAAAACCACAGGCCAATGGGCATCCCATATTAGCACATTTGACCCTATCTGTTACACACAAGCAGGCCTTAAAGGGGATTTCATCTAACTAGAGCACAGTTTTAATTGTTTTTGTGTCTGCTGTAAAAACCCCTGCCCATGGGGCATGCCATGTTTGCATATTTAACCCTATCTGTTACACACAAGCAGCTCTTAAAGGGGATTTCATCTAACTAGAGCACAGTTTAAATTGTTTTTGTGTCTGCTGTAAAAACCCCTGCCCACTGAGCATCCCATGTTAGCACATTTAACCCTATCTGTTACACACAAGCAGCTCTTAAAGGGGATTTCATCTAACTAGAGCACAGTTTTAATTGTTTTTGTGTCTGCTGTAAAAACCCCTGGCCACTGGGCATCCCAAACACTAGCATAAATATTTCAAGACTACCTGTCTAATAACTGCTTGCATTTTATAATTAACGTCACTTTTCCACAATCAAGGGAGGCCACCTCTGTATGTGAGCAGGGGGCATCCCAAACACTAGCATAAATATTTCAAGAGTACCTGTCTATTAACTGGTTGCATTTTGTAAAGAAAGTCACGTTGTAAATTGCCAGCAGCCATTGCCTTTAACCGGGGGGCATCCCAAATATGCTAGCATGTGTCTTTTAAGAGTGCTCACATTGGAGTTGGCAGCAGCAGCATTAGGAGCCCATATATTGCCTGAAAGACACACATATGAGCTGGCAGCAGCAGCATAGGGAGCCCATATATTGCCTGAAGGACACACCCAGGAGTTGGCAGCAGCATAGGGAGCCCATATATTGCCTGAAAGACACACCCTGGAGTTGGCAGCAGCATAAGGAGCTACCATGCTTCAGCTACTACCATGGATCAGCCATTGGTGGCTGGAAATCCTGGCTGAACCATGTCTGATTAATCTTCACAAAGGTGAGTCTCTCCACATTTTTCGTGGACAGACGAGTTCTCCTTGGCATGACCATGGTCCCTGCCGCACTAAACACCCGCTCAGATGGTACACTACTCGCTGGAAAGGACAGCTTTCCCAGGGAAAACTCTGCCAGTTGCGGCCACAAGTCAAGTTTGGCTGCCCAGAAATCCAGCGGGTCCTCAAGGTGCATTGGCATGGTCATGTCAAGGTATGATACTACCTGCTAGTTCAGGGCCTGCTCCAGGTCTTTCTGCTGCTCATGATTAGCCTCACTATGCGGGTCGCTTGTGATTAGGGTGTGATTCTGTTAGTTGTTATCTGATTCCGACCCAGCTTGATCGACCATTCCTGTCTGCTGCCTGTACCGACCTCTGCTTTGTCTGACCACGAACCTGCCTGCCCCTCTGGATACCCCGCGATCTCTGATCTCCCAGCTTGACCCAGCTTTGGCTACTCCTGACTACGCACCTGTCTCATCCCTGTACTCTGACGCACCCTCCGGATTGACTACCTGTGAACAACCTCGGCTTCGGGATACCCTCGTGGTTCATCGGCCTTCACCGTTAGCAGCCATCCTTTGCACCTATTAAGACCTGGGGGCAACCGTGTCTGGTGAGGCGTACCTAGCATCCCGGCAAACTGGGACTTGACTATAGGCAGAAGCGGCGGTGGAGATTGGGGGTTCCCTGCTTACAGAAGGCTGCTGTCCCGCTGGGCATCACAGTATGGACCATGGCATCGGCCATGCAGATAGGCATCGGCCAACTGACTACGTAGAATGTCTCTGTAGTAGGTCAGTTTGTCCTCCCTCTCAGTGGGTGTAAAAAAATGCCCCCATTTTGTGCCGGTAGTGAGGGTCCAATAAGGTGAAGAGCCAGAAGTCATCCCGCTGACAAATGGAGACAATTCTGCGGTTACTACGCAAGCACATGAGCATGCATCGTGCCATTTCTGCAAGTGACTCAGAGGGAGCATACTGCCACGGTGTGTCTGGGTCCTCTGTCTCGCCTTCCTCACAACCCTCTAGCTCCTCTGGCTGCTCCTGCTCCTCCTCTCCTGTCAGATGACTAGATAAAGTGGCCATTTTGTCAAACCTAAACTGTGCTTTGCTGTGCCCCACCCCCTCCTCCTCCTCCTCCACTTCAGCCCCCACAGGCTTCATGTGGCCGTGAAATGTAGGCGCCATGTCTTCAGTGCCCTGACCAGCCATGGTTTCCAACATGTGTTGTAGTACATGAAGCAGTGGAACCACATCGTTCATCCCATAGTCCTGGCGACTGACTAATAATTGGCTTCCTCAAAGGGCCTGAGCAAACGACAGGTGTCACGTATGTGCTGCCACTGGTTAACATTGAAGTTACACAGGGGAGTCCCCCTATCCGCTTGGACCATCAAAAAAACAGTGATGGCTTTTCTCAGTTCGTATAGTCGATCAAACATATGGAGGGTGGAAACATCGCAAATCAGACTATGTGGGGGGATAACGTTTTGATGCTGTAGCTCAAGAAGGGTGTGCTTGGCGGTGTAGGAGTGGCGGAAGTGCATGCAAAGTTTCCTTCCCATTGTTAGCATGTCTTGCAGCTGGGGGGAAGACTTCAGAAAATGCTTGACAACTAGGATGAACACGTGTGGCATACAGGGCGCATGGCTCAGGCTTCCTTGTCGCAGCGCAGGCAAGATGTTCTTCCCATTGTCAGTCACCATGGTTCCCATTTGCTATTTGGGTGGAGATTTATGATTTTTAGCAGTTCCTCCCATGTGTGACTCCATGGCTCAAGGCAAACCATGTGAAGAACAGCATAAGTCCTGCACACATACAAAAAAAATCAAAAAATATATATTTTTAAAAAATACAAAATATTAAAAAAAACAGAAAATTAAAAAAAAATACAAAATTAACCAAAAAAAAAAAAAATTGGATACATTTTATATGTTATTGTTATTATGTTATATGTTATTCTTATTATGTTATATGTTATTATTATTAATGTGTTCAAATAAGATAAATATTAACAATTAATATGTAACTGTCAATTAGGCACTTTTTTCTGTGACACCATTGCTAAGTGCAAGTGCACTGTCACAGGCACAACGGCCTAGGAGCATGGAGGTCACAGCGGAGGGACCTGTCCAAGTTGCTGTTGTGGTTGTGCAGGAACCACAATCACCCAGTGGTGCTTAAAGGATATGTATTGTCCCTGACCATAGTTACAGCTCCAGACATAGGCACTACCATGCACTTTGGTACACACTGACAGGCTAAAGGACTGGACCACCTTCTGTTCAACAAAATTGTACAGGGCTGGTACTGCCTTCTTCGCAAAGAAATGACAGCATGGGACTCTCCACCTCGGCTCGGCACAAGCCATTAGTTCTCTGAAAGGTCCACCACCTCAAAAGGGAGGGACTGCAGCACTAGCAACTTATACAGGAGCACATTTAGCTTCTGCACGTTGGATGGACACATACTGTTGTCTCTTGGACATGGCTTGGCCAATGGATTGCTGGCAGAATGACTGACTCGGATTAAGAGGAGGAGGAGCATCTGGAGCAACAGAGGATGGGTATGACACACAGGAGGTGGTGAAGTCTTGGCTGGCTGGAACAGAGAGCAACGTGCCACTGGGTAATGCAGCAGGCGGGACCACCACTTTGGAGCCAACTCTCCCAGGCCACTTTATGGTGACGCTACGCTTCAAATGTCGATGCAGGGCTGTGGGACCAACATTGGGACCCTAGCCACACTTCGCCTTCTGCCTACACATCTTTCATATAGCCATGTTAAGTGGATGATCGTGTTAACCAATGGATGACGGCAGATGGGTTGCTGGTCAAGACACCACCGCTAACTGATACCGGGAGATCAGGCCTCCTGCTGCTGCTGCTGCCAACTGCAGTGTGTCTTTAGGCCAATTTTTGGGTTCCTACTGCCAACCGCAGTGTCTCTTTCAAGCTATGCTTGGCCTCCTGCTGCTGCTGCGGCCAACTGCAGTGTGTCTTTAGGCCATTTTTTGGGTTCCTGCTGCCAACTCCAGTGTCTCTTTCAAGCTATGTTTGGGCTCCTGCTGCTGCTGCTTGCAACTCCAGGGTGTCATTCAGCCAATTTTTGGGCTCCTGCTGCCAACTCCAGTGTCTCTTTCAAGCTATGTTTGGGCTTCTGCTGCTGCTGCTGCTTGCAACTCCAGGGTGTCATTCAGCCTATTTTTGTGCTCCTGCTGTCAACTCCAGGATGTCTTTCAGCCTGTATTTGGGCTCCTGCTGCTGCCAGCTCCAGGGTGTGTTTTTCAGGCAATATAGGGGCCCCTCATAGTGATGCCACCTCAACTCTCTGCAATTGTGCCGCTCTACGATTCTAATAGCGATGCCTCTCATCTGCATGTCATAATTATTTACAGTATTATTTCACTAACCCAGTACGCATCCTATGCGTGTTACAGCAAGGCAGAATGGTTTACAACCCTATTGAGGCTCTAGGAAGCTCAGAAATAGCCGTTTTTAATAGTGATTCGTCGCGAATAAATTCAGACCGAAAATAATCTTGTTGGAAAATTCGGCGAATCAGCTGAATCGAATTTTTCAAAAGTTCGCTCATCCCTAATGAATTCGTTTCCAATTAATATGCCTAGGTTTACTTTCCCTCGCATCCACACACACTGTTTCCATAACAGTGAATGAAGTGAGCAGTACATGTCACAAGAGGTTGGGTGGAATCCCCGGGCACATGCACATTGTGGTGCCTCATAGTGTTTTTGGAAGACTATCTAGACATTGCTGAAGCAGCTGGTGCCGAGAGATTAGTTTTTTTGCTCCTTTTTTTCTTTTTTTGGCGCATGTCCAATGGCACATGGGCAGGCTTTCATCCAATCAGAGCCGTTTGCCTTTTGACAAATGGCTCTGATTGCTTACAGCACATGCTGTCACATCCCCTGCATCCCCGGTGGCCTGCGTGCGTTCCTGTCCCAGCCATTCATAGGTTGGGGGGGGGAGATAGGTTCCGCATAGAAGGCAATCAGAGCCTTTTGCCCTTAGCTCTTTGAAGTAAACACAGCAAAGGGCTTCGATTGGATGAGAGCCTGCATATGCTCTGTTGGACCGAGAAGAGCTGAGTTTTACTGGGCTAACTGGGGGGGGGGGGGGTTCACATAGCGGGTCATCCCAATTCAGGATGCCCTGGGTGCATGGAACAAAACCCAAGAAAGTCAAAGGGGGCATGGGGCAATTCGGCTTAAGCTTTATTTGGGGGGGCACCATTCTGCCCCGGGTGCAGAAAAGTCTAGCTACGCCTCTGGGTATGTTACATCTTATTACTATTTAAGATAGTGGTGTTTGATTTATACGTCATAATTAAGAGAAAGTTAGACATTTCTGATGCACTTTATGGACATTATCGTTTTATGGTGAGATAGTATGCTGTATTTTGGATTGTCATGGATACAATAAAATAAGTGTTTTTACTGCATCCTTCACTGGACATTTATCTGTGATTAAGTTTGGATGATGGGCATCCTGGTCCATGCGAGGTAGGATATGAGAGGAGTTTTGGAGCGGACTTACCTGAATATACAGTCCTTTGATACTCTATTCTGTTCTGCACTTTGTGTCCTGGGAATTCACCTCCTTTGTCACTTCGAAGTATGAGAGGGTTTTCTCTGAAACTTGTTACTTGTCTTTAATCCTGTAATTTGTAAAGAAATTCACTCCTGTGTTGCAAGTGACTCTGTATCTTGAACGGTCATCTATGAAAGTACCTGTTGCCTCCAGGTGTAAGTATGTTTAGGGGATCACATACACCACTGTGAGATAGGTCAAGTGGTCTTAAAGCTCTCTTCTGACTGACTTTAGGAAGTGTTGTTCTTCTAGCTTGTAGCTTTGGATTTGATACATTCACACAATGGAATTGAACAAGGGGGTACTGTAAGATCCTTTGTAAGATTCCTCTTTCATAGTTCTTGTATGCATTCTGGATGTCTCCGACCTAAACACCTGTGCCACATGTTTATACAGTCATTGTGTTTATGGGTGCACAGTCTCACCTTTTCCTTCACTGTGTTGAGGTGATACAGATAATCATCCATCTTGGTGCTCGCTATAGTCTGCTTGCCATTCAGGATAGAACACTTGTCACCTTGAAATTTTACAGTGAGTTCTTTGTCTGCCAGATGCTTCACAGATAATAGCCTTCCTTCTAGATCAGCAACATTAAGCACATCCTTCACTGGTATGGCTAAATTGTGTCCCCCATCATTGGGGCACCCTAGGGTTCCATGCCCATATTCCTCTGCATACATTTTACTTCCATCTACCTGGTAAATAGTCACTTTGTTATTCAGATCTGTGAAAAAGCTTCTATCACTTGTCATGTGATTGGTTTCACCCGAGTCAATGCACCGGCCTTGAAATGGTTGCCTATCACTTTAAATGTCCCAAAATCACATTCAGAGACAAGCAGAGGCTGTTGCAAAGTATTTTATTTCCCACACACCCAACCCCTGACAATCAATTATACCCTTGTGAAGAGAGTGTCTAACTTAAACAATCTTGATGCCCACATTATCCAGGACCTATCAGGCCAGGCTGCATCTTTATCATCTCTGATACTTAAGAGACTTCAAACTGATGTCATTCGCGCTAAAAACCTTACACATCAACACTACTGAAAGCATTTTGACAGGAAGCATCATGGGCTGGTGTGGGCACAGTAACCAAGCAGGAAAGACAAGCACCACAAATACAGTAGCTGAACAATTATACAGATGCGGCTGTCTGACCTGCAGGCCATATATCATACCTTACAACTTTTCAGGGTGGGAAAGAGGGACATTTGTTAAATTAAGCCACACCCCCTCACTAAGGGATTAATAGAACATAGGGTTTAACAGTTACAACAATATAAACACTATGAATAGGAATCATTTATTGATACATGTTACACCTCAAAGAGGGGCAAATGAGAACGAGGGACAAGGGGATATGGACTCAAAAAAGGGACAGTCCCTCTAAATCAGGGACAGTTGGGATGTATGCATATATAACAAGCAGTGCTGGGCCAAAGCCAGGAAATGGGCCATCACCATCCTAACAATGGACTGTTGACACTGTTGAGATCAGGGAAGTCTTTTTGCTCCGTAAAAACTAGAACTGTGAAGAGAGAATACATTTTTCACCCTAGAAATCTGGTGTCCTCCACAAAGCTCTCTAAAGCAATATTTGTTGTTCTCTGTAATTTATTCTCTTTCATATAGTTCTTGTTTGTTTCTCTAGGCCGCTGTATAGCAGATTTCACTGCATGGTGTACTGGACTGTGACTGTGTATGTGATCAATAAAGGTTGACTTGATTTGAACATACATTGGGACCCAGTGTTTTTTAAGCACAATTAAGCTAGCTCCCCTGCCACCTGCACTTCTAAAAAGCCTGGAACTTTCATACTTACCTCTGAAGCAAACCATAGCGGTCTTTTCTTGTGTATATGCTTCGCAAATGCCTTTGGGCAACAAACTGGGTAAAAGATAGTTATAAAAATTAGAAACATTTGATGCTTTCAGATTAGGTTTTGAAATACTGCATGATTTAAAAAACAGTTTGCAATGGGCAATGATTACTTTTCACTCAAGCAGGCAGAAAATACAGAGCCTGAGATTTGCTTTGA
This sequence comes from Gastrophryne carolinensis, assembly GCA_027917425.1. Lineage (NCBI taxonomy): Eukaryota > Metazoa > Chordata > Amphibia > Anura > Microhylidae > Gastrophryne > Gastrophryne carolinensis. The sequence goes on along the minus strand of CM051238.1, from coordinate 268,475,167 downwards.
AAAGTTATCTGAATGAGTTATTTCATATCTTAGATCAAAACCCTGGACACCCGAACCTAGAGGCTGGCACACCTGATTTGGGATGGCATAGGCATCAATAAACCTTCTATGCCAGTCATTTATATACAGGGCATAGAATGCTTATTGGAGGAGAGTTTTGCTCATGCAAAGGAGGGACAATCCCAGGCTGTCTTCCACTTTATTTGGCTTAGAATGTAATATCCTGTTGGAAACTTTATTTTTAACACCTCAAATAAAGAAAAATGTTTCTTATTTTCTGAGCTACTGATATCATTTCATAGTTACTTCTGAAGTGCCAGCCTCTAATAATGTCCATCGAGCACTGACCCCTGCCAGAATGTAGTTCTGTAGTGTACATGAAAGGGCTTTATTTCTCAGATGATACTTTGTGTAAAAGGCAGCAACTAGCTTTACTGATTTAGTATGTTTTTAAGGCTTCAACCCTTGGGCCTCCTTGGAGCAAGTCCTCCCAGGGAAAGCAATTAGGCATAGTTTGAAGAAGAAACTTCAAATATAGGGATAAGTGGACAGAGCTGGTCCAAAGGATATGCGTATTAATCAAATGTAGGGTCTCCACAGTCACAAGGGAACCTTATAAACCTTGCTTATGGTAGATTACATTTGAAAACATTATTGACACTAGCACCACAGATTTGGGGTAGAGCCAACATTCCTATTAGTACTTTTCCAGCAGATGCTTACAGCTTGAGTTTAGTTACAGTTCAAAACAACATCAAGTTCAACCAAGGGATATATACAGATAACAGCTAATTGTAAGCCCCTGGCCATGGACTCCATAATGAACTGCTGGGGAGCGGCTTTTATTCTTAGAGGGGGCCTCTCTGGAATCTGCCCATCACTTAGGGCATCACAAAATGGGAGGAGCCTAGAGGAATGGCACAGGAAAATCCTCTCTAGGCACCTCAATTACATCAGGGAGTTTGCATGGAGGCCACACCACACCACACCAAGTAAAAAAAGCTGGCACCCTGGCCCTAACTTCAGTCCCTCACTGGATAGCGAGGTTGAAAGAAGGGAAAACCTGTGTTCCCTCTTCATATAAATGGTGGTGCAGCCGTCAGCTTCTGAAGAGCCCCAAAGAAGGATGAAGAGACAAGATTAGATTAAAATATTGCATTTTTTACAGGTGTCAGAGGTAGGGGAGGGGTGGAGGTGGATGTGATGGTTTAAGTGTAGGAGACAGAGGAGGAGGAGGTAGCAAACGATTTAACCAGTCACTCAGGTGCTGGCACAGCCAAGTCCTGTGGGATCCATGCCTGCTTCCTCTTAAGGAATGTAAGGATGACCACGTTGACTGTGGATAGGTTGGATCCTCTGCCGTGTTGAAAACACTTGCCACAGGGCAGGGCAGCACCTCCAAGGCATAGGGTGAAAGTTCTGGCCACATGTCCAATTTAGCGACCCAGAAACTGAACGTGAAGGACCCATTGCTCAGTACCAGGAGAGGTGTGGACAGGTAGTCATCCACCATGTGAGTCAAAGTCTGCCCCCTGGTGCTGCGGGCTGTAAAATGGTGGTGGATGTGACAGACAATGGAATAAGTTGTTCCACATTGTGGCCATGCTCACCCTCTGGGAACTCTGCAGTAGTGCACCCACCAGTGTGCATTAGTACTTATTTTTCAATCCCACTCCTGTGTTGGAATCAAGGAGGTGATGTCCTTATAGCGGGGATCAAGCAAGGTGACCACCCAGTAACTATGGGGTAACTGGTGACTATGCAGGCAATGGAGCATGTTGTGGCTCAGCCTGGGTCAAGGAAAAGCTTTCCTCAGTGTCAGGTGTCTACTGCTACTCCTCCTGCTCCTCCCTCCAGCGACGATCCAGTGACACCCATGAGCTTCACTGATTGCCACCCTGCTGTAAGAGAAAGTAGTCCTCCTCCTCCCTTCAGATTCCTCCAAAACTGTTCTCTTGCTGGACATTGGTGTACTGGCCCACTGCCGACCCAGCAACCCACTCTGCGAGCCACATGTGCACTGTCCTGACAGCGGGAAATTGGGCCTTCCTCCTCCTCTGCTACCTCCTCCTCCTCAGTCATGGTGGTGAAGTGCTGCTGGTCCGCACTTCGACTCAATTGGGCATTTTGGAGCATGAACTTCGCTATCGCCTGCTGCTGCTCACACACGCTTTCCATTATGTACAAAATGGAATTCCACCTGGTGGGAAAGTCACCTATGAGGAAGTGGGTGGGAAGGCCAAAACTCCTCTGAAACGCAGACAGGTGAGGGGTAGCAGGGTGGGAAAACCAAAGGTGCGAGCACACACTATACACTTTATGGAGCAGCTCCTGCCAGGAAGCTCTGCACCACCAAGTTGAGCACATGTGACAGGCAAGGGATGTGCGTCAACCCTCCTCAACCCAAGGCTGCTACAAAGTTCGGCCCATTGTTGCACACCACCTTGCCAGGCTTCAGATCCAATGGCAGCAACCATTTATCTGTCTGGTCCTGGATGTTGGTCCACAGCTCCTGGGTGGTATAGGGTCTTTCACCCAGACAGATCAGTTTTATCACTGCATACTGCCATTTCCTCATGGCAGTGCTCAAATTGGTGGTGCAGGGACTGCGCTGACTGCCTGAGGAGGAAGTAGAGGAAGAAGGAGAGTAGGAGGAGGAGGCTACAGGAGGCACCGACTGATGACCCGCAATCCTGGGTGGTGGAAGAATCTGCCCCACAGTGCTTCTCGCCTCACTCCCAGCCATCACTACATTGACCCAGTGGGCAGTTAGAGAGATGTAACATCCCTGCCCATGCTTACTTGTCCACGTGTCCGTGGTGATGTGGACACTGCAACTAATGGACTGCCCAGTGCACGTCTTATTTTTTTCACAAGCTGTTGGTGCAGGGCAGGGATGGCCTGGTGAGAAAAGTAGTGGCGGCTGGGAACAGTATATTGTGGGAGCATTTCAATGGCCAGCATCTGTGAAATGCTCTCATTCAGGGCCAGGACTCGTGGGTGAGATGGGCCCAACTTCCGCTTTCCTTCCAAAGTTGGCTGGATGGAAAGCTGAATGCTTCCCTGGGATGATGTGGACCGGCTTGGTGGTGGTGCTGGAGGCGGTGGGGTTCCTACATTCTCCTTTTGGGGGGAGACAAATGGCATTGTTGTTGGGGAGGTGGAATTTAGAAAAAGGGAGACTCAGTCTCAACTACTTGTCTTGATTCTGATCTCTGTCTTGTCCGCTGTGGACTGCTTGAAAAAATGCCACACTGGTAAGATCCTTTGAGGCACCTTTGGCGTGCTCAGTCCTTGAGCTTAGTGGCCAGTAGTCGCAAAGGGCTGAACGCTGATGGTTTGCGCCCTTCTCCTCCTTCTGCTGGCTGCCTGGGTCTGTGTGACCACCACCTCCTCCACCAAAATGGTCTTCAGTCCACGTAAGGTTTAGCACCTCAATATCCTCCTTGGCATCCTCTTCCACCCACTCCTCCCGATTTTACGGGGGAGGGGCTGGGAGGTGGAGGGCTCTGCTCTCTCAGCAGCAGTGGAGTAAGTAGAAGACTATCCCATGGAACTGATATTACTGCATGCTATAATCTATGACTGCCTCAATATGGTCTGGCCCCACCAGTCTGGCAGCAATGTTGGGGCCTACAAAAATGTACTTCAAACCTTGGCACCTGCTTGCACCAGAGGAAAGTGTAGCAGGCTAGGATGGAAGATTTTAGGATGGAAGTTTTATCCCTGCAGCACCAGCAACCGGGCAAACGCTATCTCCATTAGCAGCAGCAGAAGCACCACCTCACTGTCCGTTATTTGCTGCTTTCTGCCTTGTAAGACACCTACAATTCAAGTGGCCTGAAATGGACAAATAAAAAACAATTTGCCGGAAAATGCACCTAAAGTACACAGAAAGTAGCTGTATAAAGGGGCACACTCACAGCATGAAATTACTTTCTTGGATACATAGCTTGTGTTATGGATGTTCGTTTCTCCACTCTTTCTTCTTTGATCTTTAGAGGGGCATACTCACCCCAGTCTTTACAGCAAGTTGTGGTATAGAGGGGCACACTCACCCCAGTCTTTACAGTAAGTTGTGGTATAGAGGGGCACACTCACCCCAGTCTTTACAGTAAGTTGTGGTATAAAGGGGCACACTCACAGTCTGTACTGCAAGTTGTGGTATAAAGGGGCACTCCCACCCCAGTCGTTACAGCTAGTATTGGTATAAGGGGGCACACTCTCACCCCAGTCTTTACAGCTAGTTGTGGTATAAAGGGGCACACCCACCCCAGTCTTTACATCTAGTAGTGATATAAAGGGACACACTCACCCCAGTCTTTACAGCTAGTTGTGGTTTGTGGTATAAAGGGGCACACCCACCCCAGTCTTTACATCTAGTAGTGATATAAAGGGACACACTCACCCCAGTCTTTACAGCTAGTTGTGGTATAAAGGGGCACACTCTCACCCCAGTCTTTACAGCTAGTTGTGGTATAAAGGGGCACACCCACCCCAGTCTTTACATCTAGTAGTGATATAAAGGGACACACTCACCCCAGTCTTTACAGCTAGTTGTGGTATAAAGGGGCACACTCACTCCAATCTTTACAGCAAGTTGTGGTATAAAGGGGCACACTCACCCCAGTCTTTACAGCAAGTTGTGGTATAAAGGAACACACTCACCCCAGTCTTTACAGCTAGTTGTGGTATAAAGGGGTACACTCACTCCAATCTTTACAGAAAGTTGTGGTATAAAGGGGTACACTCACTCCAATCTTTACAGAAAGTTGTGGTATAAAGGGGCACACTCACCCCAGTCTTTACAGCAAGTTGTGGTATAAGGGGGCACACTCTCACCCCAGTCTTTACAGCAAGTTGTGTTATAAAGGAGCACACTGACCCCAGTCTTTGCAGCTAGTTGTGGTATAAAGGAGCACACTCACCCCAGTCTTTGCAGCAAGTTGTGGTATAAAGGAGCACACTGACCCCAGTCTTTGCAGCTAGTTGTGGTATAAAGGAGCACACTGACCCCAGTCTTTGCAGCTAGTTGTGGTATAAAGGAGCACACTCACCCCAGTCTTTACAGCTAGTTGTGGTATAAAGGGGTACACTCACTCCAATCTTTACAGAAAGTTGTGGTATAAAGGGGCACACTCACCCCAGTCTTTACAGCAAGTTGTGGTATAAGGGGCACACCCACCCCAGTCTTTACATCTAGTTGTGGTATAAAGGGGCACACTCACCCCAGTCCTTACAGCAAGTTGTGGTATAAAGGGGCACACTCACTCCAATCTTTACAGCAAGTTGTGGTATAAAGGGGCACACTCACCCCAGTCTTTACAGCAAGTTGTGGTATAAAGGAACACACTCACCCCAGTCTTTACAGCTAGTTGTGGTATAAAGGGGTACACTCACTCCAATCTTTACAGAAAGTTGTGGTATAAAGGGGTACACTCACTCCAATCTTTACAGAAAGTTGTGGTATAAAGGGGCACACTCACCCCAGTCTTTACAGCAAGTTGTGGTATAAGGGGGCACACTCTCACCCCAGTCTTTACAGCAAGTTGTGTTATAAAGGAGCACACTGACCCCAGTCTTTGCAGCTAGTTGTGGTATAAAGGAGCACACTCACCCCAGTCTTTGCAGCAAGTTGTGGTATAAAGGAGCACACTGACCCCAGTCTTTGCAGCTAGTTGTGGTATAAAGGAGCACACTGACCCCAGTCTTTGCAGCTAGTTGTGGTATAAAGGAGCACACTGACCCCAGTCTTTGCAGCTAGTTGTGGTATAAAGGAGCACACTCACCCCAGTCTTTACAGCTAGTTGTGGTATAAAGGGGTACACTCACTCCAATCTTTACAGAAAGTTGTGGTATAAAGGGGCACACTCACCCCAGTCTTTACAGCAAGTTGTGGTATAAGGGGCACACCCACCCCAGTCTTTACATCTAGTTGTGGTATAAAGGGGCACACTCACCCCAGTCTTTACAGCAAGTTGTGGTATAAGGGGGCACACTCACCCCAGTCTTTACAGCAAGTTGTGTTATAAAGGAGCACACTGACCCCAGTCTTTGCAGCTAGTTGTGGTATAAAGGAGCACACTCACCCCAGTCTTTACAGCAAGTTGTGGTATAAGGGGGCACACTCTCACCCCAGTCTTTACAGCAAGTTGTGTTATAAAGGAGCACACTGACCCCAGTCTTTGCAGCTAGTTGTGGTATAAAGGAGCACACTCACCACAGTCTTTACAGCAAGTTGTGGTATAAAGGAGCAGTCTCACCCCAGTCTTTACAGCTAGTTGTGGCATAAGGGGACATCCAGACCCCAGTTGTGACAAGCCAGTGTTATTAATGCAGCAGTAATGAGCCCAACCCTAATTAGGTAGCAGCAACTTCTAGCACCATTGTAGTTCACAGCACAGTGCCAGAAAATGCCAAAAATGCCTCTGGGTTTGGTCAATTGTAGAAGTTATCTTTTTCAACAGGTTAACCAATGTGGACAGAGTAAAAAACACTGATTTTGTATTCAAGAATTTCCTTAAATACAAAATGCACCAGTAAACGTCTGACTGGAGACTCAGATCATGCATATTCCTACAGAGGACATCCCTTAAGTAGACTCAAACAATTATCAGCTACAGGCAGCACGATTAGGTTTTATTGCCTTTAAATAATATATAATTCACCCAGCCACCACTTTTATGAGTTCAGACAAAGTTGTGACATTTCAGAGCAAAGTCACTGTAATAGGGAAGTATCCACTGAGTTTATCTGGGCTTTAATTACTTCTCAACTGGTGGAATAAATCCCACAGTTTAGATCTGTTTGTGACATTTTTGCTTGTTATGTGTGTGCATTTTGAGCCTTATTTAAGAAGCGTCAAAGCCACACAGCATCACTTTTTTGGCCTCAGAGTTAAGAAATAAAAAAAACGACAGCACCATTGCGGATGCCGGCGAGCATCTTATTTAACACTAGCGCTGAAAAGGTTGCAGCGATGGGAGCTCTTGTTGAAGCAGCGCCAGTTGTAACCTGCTGTAACCTGTAGGTCATGATCCCATAGAGCACAATGGGCAGAACTGGATTGTAGTGTTTAAAGAGGAACAACACACATGAATTTCAATTTCCTGTTTGTTGTTCCTCCCAAATAGGGCTGTCCCGCTGTGTGTACACACCTAAGTCGCCCCGGCTAAGCCGAAGGGAGAGACGAGTGGCACCACTAGAAACATCCCCCACCCACCTTGCAGTGACCGTGCTACCCAGGTGAGCGGGGATGCGGCCAGAGAACACAGGCACGGCGAGGGCTCCGGGAGAGGGTGAGGTTTCTGGGGTTCATGGGGGTTTCACACAGCATGCCCCAAGGATTGGAACTCGGGAGGTCCTGGACTCTAAAAGAAGTTCCTCTTTAATGCTTATAATTAATATTACACACATTTATTTGAACAGAACTTGCATTGTGACTTGTCAATAATGGAAACGCAGGACCTAGGTGTGACATGTGTTTTTGGATTATTAAAATTAATTTTAGTGGCTTATTTTGCCTAACAATGTGTAATTTGGACAACAACAATTAAAACTCAGCCTAAACGCACTGTTACGTTTTTCCCCTTTGTCCCCAGCAGTGATTTCTTGTAACTGTAATGATGTTATGATGACAGCACTGGAAAAATACAGCACCAAAGATTTCAAGGAGGAAAAAAGTCCTAAATATGCTGGGGAGTGCCAGAAAAATGGTGGTCCAAAGTGGTGCTCACTGGTGCTGGGATTATCATCCGACAGGTCCAACAGGTGCTGACATAGGCCAGCTGGGCCAGATTATGAGAGGGGCGCAAGGGGCATGTGCCCCGGGGCTTCCATCACTTGCCCTGCAAAGGAGGCCTCCACCAACCTTTGGGTTATGGTCTGGTCCAGGAGACTTTTCAGTCCTTGGTCTGACAGCCGTCGGGCCGGCAACAAAGCTATCGGCGGCAGTGGGGGCCCCCCACACCTGGGCAGCCAAAGCCACCACAGGGCAGGATGAAGAGTCTAAAGCAGCAAAGCCACCGTCAGCAATGCTACAGTGATGGGTGTGTGAAGATCTGTCAATTGGCGGCATAAGCTACCAAGCACGGCCACTGGCAGCTCAATGCAGGAAACTGTTTTCTGCTGGACCAGCTGGGCGACTACACCCCCCCGCCCAGAATGACAAAGCAGGAGTTCCCAAGCAGCACGCACCCGCACAAGGGTAGCACAAGGGACTCAATCTGACAATCCAGTAAGTAGGCGGGTGCGAGGAAACCACCAATCAGTTACTTGGCTTGGAGAAAAAAAATACTGTATCTGGGGCCTCCACCAGATTTTGTGCCCAGGGGCCTCCACCACACTTAGTCCGGCCCTGTAGGCCAGCCAATGCCTAGTGCATCATTTAATGCCGTGCAGAGGTGCAGCGTCTTTCTTGTGGCAATAGCGCCAGTTTCGGAGCACCAGGATTTTTGTCTTATCTGGTGCTGTGCATTGGCACTACGTTTTCATTAGCTAATGAAAACGTAGTGCCAATGCACAGCACAGCACCAGATAAGACAAAAATTCTGGTGCTCCGAAACTGGCGCTATTTCCACAAGAAAGACGCTAAATGAGGCACAACATAAATAAGGCCCTCTATCACCTGGCAATGAGAATGCGGCTTGAGAAATAATTTCAGTGTGAATATCTATGCACAAGGGGAGGGTGACCGCAGAAGCCTTATATGTATACTAAGCCTTTTGGATTTAGTGCGCCTTTAATTTATTGCTAGCCAGGCTCTAATCCATGGAAGCAGAAGGATATGTTTATTGCTAGCTGGGCATCAATACATGTAAGCAAAAATTATGGATTTAACGCTAGTTAGACATTAATAGATGAGTGCAGAATGATTGATTTATTGATAGTCATGTATCACTCCACAAGGAAAGATTAATGTATTTTCTGAAAGTCAAGCTTCGGAACAAGAAGGCAGATATATGGTTGTTTGCTTTCTCTATGGTAATTCATAAAATCAGAATGGCCTTTTTAGTGTTTAGAATTTATCATTCACAAGAAAAGACTTGTACTTTTCATCCAAGCGTAGCATCAATCCTGAAATTATGGGATTTATTTACCTATTAAATAAGGTCTTTAGTGGATGTCAAGAATTATTTTATGGCAGCAAAATAATAATGAATATGCAGTGCCTTTTTCTAAGACTCTGAACACATCTTTATTCTACGCCTGGGCCTTTTAGTATTTTAAATGTATATGCATTTAAGCCATCCACGTTGTTTAAAGTCATTTAGGAAATTTTAATTCTAATAAAAAATTGGTCTTGTACAACTTACTATGCAAAAATGCACAAATATGATGTCAGAGGGGTCAGTTCAGCACCAGGTGTACTTTGGAGTAAAAAGCGTACTTTAGGTAATAAAAATAAAAAAAGAAAAGAAAGGAAAGTGCACTTTTTTCTCCAAATTAAAGTAGCGCACTTTTTGCACCTGGTGCTAAATCTATCAGGGTCAGTTCAGCACCAGTTGCAAAAACTGCACTATGCTGTGTTTGGAGCAAAAGCTACAATTCTTTTTTAGTTCCTACCAAGTGTTTTTTTGTATAATTAGGGTATTTTTATTTCAAAGTGCTTTTTTTGAACTTGGTGCTGAATCAAGTTACTAAGGCTGAGGAAAAGTTTCTTAGGGCCTTATTTATGATGTGTGCCTTTTAGTACCAATGCAAGTTCTGTTCAAATATATGTGTGTAATATTAATTATAAGCATTAAACACTTCAATCCATTTCTGCCCATTGTGCTCTATGGGATCTTGAGCAACAGGGCCAGGTTTCATCTCTACAACCACAGCGCCCATTGAGGCGCCATAAAACACGTTGTAGTGTTAAATAAGACATATGCTGGCGACCAACCGGCGTTAGCATGTTTTTAGTTGTTAAATCGTATGCTGAGAAAAAAGTGATGCTGGGTAGCGCTGGCACTTCTTAAATAAGGCTCCCTATAACCCAGTTCCAGCACAAAGTTTTAAAGCTTTGGACATGGTAAAAAATGGTTTAATACAGTGAGGAGGAGGAGGTTCAGGGGTAGCAACTACAACAGGGCTTCTTTAAAGCTGTGCTGCCACAATACATGTATGTCAGCATTGTTGGAGAAAGCAGCCTACAAGATAGCTGTCATAATTGCTGCTAATAGCATAGGAAAGGAGACATTGGTTCTTTCCAGAAGTATAACTACACTGGTTGTATTTTCCCACTAAAGTCACAGAAGGCAAAATATTAAAGGACAAGTATCATTAAAATGTCTGAAATTAAACTAATGTATGTTAGATTGGACCTTGACACATGTTTTATGGTACTTACCGAGCCCCCCTGACCGACAGGTATCATAAAATTTAGGGCCTCATTTATGAAATGCGCTGTTGTTTATCATCTTTCTGGGGCCTATAGCGCCAGTTTCGGATAGCATTTTTGTCTGGCATTGGAGCTATAGGCCACTGCGTTAATTAGCTTTGATTGTTGCACTAGGAATTGGCCGGCCTATGTCAGCGCCTGTTGGACCTGGCTACCGATTATCCCAGCGCCAGTGAGCATCACTTTGTACTGCTGTTTTTCCGTCACTCTACAGCATGTTTTTTCCTCCTTGAAATCTTTGTCGCTTTTTTCCAGTGCTGGTCAGCGTTTCATCATCACACCTGGGATGGAGGGGACAAACTTTTACAGTGCATTTTGGCTGTGGTTTAGTTGTTGTCCATATTACACATTGTTAAGTAAAAAAAGCCTGTAAAATCAATTTTAATAACCCATAGTCCCAATGCAAGTTCTGTACAAATAAATGTGTGTAATATTAATTATAAGCATTACAGTTCTGCCTATTGTGCTCTATGGGATCTTGTGTTACAGCTCCAGGTTTCATCTGGTGCTGCTTCAACCACAGCACCTGGCGCTGCAACCTTTTCAGCGCTAGCGTTAAATGAGACGCTAGCTGGCGGCCGCATCGGCGCTGCCGTTTCTTTCTGTCTCAAAGTGAACCAACAGTCAAAAATGACTTAAACCAGACCTACTTAACAAACAGTGCTCATATGCATCCCTCCCAAGGGCAATTTAGATTGCTGCACATACAAATTCATTTACCTTTTTCTAACTCTTGCTGTGTTAACGTTTAAAAACAAGATGGTGGCTCATGCATCTGAAAGCCATATGCAAACAGGAAGTGCTACTGGACTTCCTGTTACTGTGCATTGTCAGTTATGTCAGTTGGGAGAGGATGATTCAAAATGGCTGCTACCTTTCTTTTTCAACTGCACCATACAGCTAATCTGGTTTAAATTGTACGCTGAGGCAAAAAAAGTGGCGCTGTGTGGCGCTAACGCTTCTTCCCAACAGCTGCTACAGATAAAAGTGATTTATGGCTTCTTTGATGTGTCTGTGTGTTTTCTCTGGATTGAAGGGAAATGCTGAGCAGAGAAAAAACATACAGTCACTACACTGTTATCTGTATTAGCAGCAAGCCCACTGCAGGGCAACATAGGAGATGACTGGAATGGATGCAGGGCTGTTTGTGAGGTAAACACAGCCATATTCCAGCATTATCAGGGACACAACTTCATTCTGGGGTATCTGTTTGTTCTGGAGTCTCACTGGAAAATGGAAATTGTTTTTTTGTACATTAGGTATATCATAATTTGATTCAGGGTCCAGGCTGTGATAAATTAGCCTCAGAAAATGCTGAGAATTCCAATAAATAGCTGTGTCTGAGAATGTGTATGTAAATATTTTCTAAGAAACGGCAGCAGCAATACTGTGTAGGAAACAATTTCCTGTTACCGAGTCCTCCATCCATCAGTAATGTATGATGTATACAGGTTAAAGTTCAATGACATATACATACACTAGGATTTACCCTGGAAATTGCTTACTAACACAAAAGGTAACATCAGATAAACACTGGTGGCAATCATAGAAGGCAACCCTCACACAAATTGACATAACGTTATCTGCCAATCCTGTATAGAATAAATAGATCCTGTCAAAACATCCATCACTACCACAAGGGTCTTGATTTAGTAAAACTGCATTTAACACAGATAAATGTAAGGTTATGCACATGGGAAGGAGAAATTTGTGGCATGACTACACACTAAATAAGGAAATGCTACGTAATACTACAATGGAAAAGGACCTAGGGGTTTTAGTTAACAATAAACGTATGCCCTTATTCATCAAGCGATAGCGCCAGGTAGTGTCTGACGAGCGCCAGGTAGCGGCAGCTAACAGCGACTACCGACTCAAGTACGCCCGGCGGCGGTCACAATGACGCATTTATCAAGCAAAATGAGGCTAGCGCCGGCGAGAGCGACAGCTAGCGCGGCATTCATCATGAAGCCGCCTGGACCGAACAGCGCCGCTGCAAATTCCCTCACAGCGCCAGGTATGAGCTGTCGCTCCCTGGCGATGTCCAATGCATTTCAATGGAGCAATCTATAATTATTCATAATTAATTGGTATTAATTTTTTTTTTTTTTTTTTTAATGTCAAAAAATCGGAGACCACTTCTGCAATGTTAGGATTTATTTTTAAGTTAAAAAAAAATTTAAAAAAAATTTGTGCAGAATTGATCTAACAGGTCTGAGATTAATGTATTCATATTACAAAATGATTCTAAACACATGTATAATGTTACATTCAAAAAATATGGTTGTTTAGGGGTTAAAAACTAGTTAATACACATCGCCGCCAGCGCTCTGGGGTTTAAACAAGGAATGGACAGCGACAGCACATTCGGAGCGTGATTTGTTAATGAATATGAAGCTAGCCGTTCGCTCTGGCCATTCATTGTCAGGCGCTCACATACAACGCTGGACCTGTGAAACAGCGACCCCCCAGCCCGTATTCAACATTACCGCACACCGACTGAGTCGCTGTCATCAAGCTAACGCCGGCCAAGCACAGCGAATACTGGCTGGCGCTGAAAAAATCACGCTACAGTCGCTCATCTGTCGCTACCTGGCGCTATTAATGAATCGGCCTCCCCACTTTAGGGATCAATGGCAGGCAGCGGCTGCCAAGGCAAGCAATGTTATTAGTTATTAAGGCTGTGGTTGTACACCAAATAAGAAAGAAGAGTAAGAATAAGTAGTTAAATGCAAGGGCTTATGCAGACCTCATATCATGGTTAGCCTGGGGCACGAGACACCTCACTTACCTTGCACCTGATCCCATGTTGTACAACTCTCAACTGCAGCAGTATGAAAAGCTGGTGCAGCAGGTGGGCGTGGCCTCACTATGACCAGTCCCATAAAGACTAATGGGTGCCTCCATACACAGAAACTCCTTGTGCAGGTGCCTATTGATATCAATAGGAGTGTACAGTAATGAGGTGAGAGATGTGCGCCACGGGAACCGGTTGAAGGTAAGTTGGGTGTCCCGTACCCCCTAATGAAAAAACTCCTTTAAAACAATGATATACAAATGCCTCTTTTAAATCTACTAATTCCCTGACCCCTTTAGAAAAATGTAGTTAAATAGAATATTGCATATATAAAAAGACTTGATTATGAGCTGTTTAAGGTTCCTTCACTACCAGCAGTGAACTGCACTGTATGAGGAGTCTCAGATGTTATGTCCTGCTCTGCAATGCTAGAAGGGAAGGGAACTAAAGGAGTATGGGCGGTGACAGGGGATTGAAAATGGCAGCCCTGCTAAACTGCCCAGATTTTACAGATTTGAATATTACCAAGAGCCGTAACAGACATTGCATCATAGTAAGATAAAATAAATATGCAGATGACTGGTTATTTGTAACAGAAAGCTATGGGTGCTAAACCTGACATAAGCAGAACATACCAGTGTCACTGCCTTGGTCACAGTGACAGTTGCCAAATTTCTTGTAGGCTCATAGTGTGTGTCCAAGACAGCAAAAAGAACATTACATTGGCTCTAATCCATACACATTTTACCCACATGATAACTCTATATGCTGAAAACAGCTATTTCATTTGTTCAAATGCTTGTTTCTCCCTTGGGCACATAGATGTTTTCTTTTTTTTTCTTCTGCTTCTTCTGTCTTAGTTGAGTAGAACACTGATATTACAGGCAGGGTTTTCCAGATCATACTGTTTTCTAAGCACATCAATATATAGATACAAAGCAAGTTTTCCCCCATGATGTAGGCCTAGTTACAGAACAGAATCCTGGATTAGCTGTGCTGCTCTGCATTAAGTATGCCTAAAGTGTTTTCTTCTAGCCTACCATTAATCAAATTGTAGCAGATGATAAATTGGGCATAGTCATGTATGTAAAAAAGGTCAAAGACTTCATCAATTAGTGGTATCCTTTACTGGACACGTAGCAGACAAATGTGATCCTGCCAATGACATATGGAGACAGCCAATCAGTGGAAAAGGCATTACATTTAGCTAGCAGAGTCATGGATTTAGCCTAAAACCAACATGAATCCACAAAAGAAGCTCCTCATGCCAGACACCAATGCAGGGAAGCAGAATGGAAAATTTACAGCCTGGCCGACATCAGTTCACGAGAACACTATGATGGATTTTCTTCTAGAAATGCATTTATCTATTAAAGTTCTGCAGAGTGATAGATTTAGTGATACACATCAATTCAGAGTGGAAAATTTGATTTCCTAACAGGAATTATCCAGCAAGATGGGGACAATGAAATTACTTTGTTTCCAGTATTGTAGAAAAGAAAAATTAACATTGAACCTCGAATAATTTCATCATTTTTTAAATTAAAAAAAAAAAAAAAACATCCTGGAAGTTTGGATGAGAGTCAGCACTTTTCAAAAGCCAAGCTCCAGTTTTAAGTTCTTGATAGAGTGTTAAATGATTATGTAAGTATCTACATTTAACACAAGGTATGGGTGAAATCTGAGCAGCGGTCACAAGCACAAAATAAAACAGTGTCTCTATCCTCCATAGCTTTTCTGCACAGCAGCCAATCAGGGCTCTTACCCACCGTTCATTGGCCCGGCGGGTCATATAAAAGGCAGGATCCATGTCACGCCGCACACCACCACTGCTCGCTCTGCATTACAGGTACTGTCCTTGTGAGGACATTTATATAGGCAAAGCATTTTCAGTCAGTTGTTAAAGCATGCTACTGTGCTTTTCAGGACATTTAGTCAGGGAAAGCTGCTGGAGTGAGGGTGAGATAGGTAGGGTGTCAGTACTCTGTAATAGCCCCTTAGTGTCAGTACTCTGATAGTACTGCAGCAGTGTCAGTACTCTGTAATAGCATTTTACTGTCAGTACTCTGATAGCACAGCAGTGTCAGTACTGTGTAATAGTATTTCAGTGTCAGTAATCTGATAGTACTGCAGCAGTGTCAGTACTGTGTAATAGCATTTCAGTGTCAGTACTCTGATAGCACAGCAGCGTCAGTACTCTAATAGCACAGCAGTGTCAGTACTGTGTAATAGCATTTCAGTGTCAGTACTCTGATAGCACAGCAGTGTCAGTACTCTAATAGCACAGCAGTGTCAGTACTGTGTAATAGCATTTCAGTGTCAGTACTCTGATAGCACAGCAGTGTCAGTACTATGATAGCGCTGCAGCAGTGTCAGTACTGTGTAATAGCATTGCAGTGTCAGTACTCTGTAATAGCATCTCAGTGTCAGTACCAATGGTTCAAGGCAGCTTTGTGTTAGTGCCCACTTATACTAAGGGCCTTATTTATCACGGGCTAGCGCCAGGTAGTGTCTGATGAGCCCCAGGTACCGCCAGCTATCGGCGGCTACCGACTCAAGTACGCCCGGCGGCGGTCACAATGACGCATTTATCAAGCTAAATGAGGCTAGCGCCGGCGAGAGCGTCAGCTAGCGCGGGATTCATCATGAAGCTGCCTGGAACGAACAGCGCCGCTGCAAATTCCTTCACAGCGCCAGGTATGACCTGTCGCTCCCTGGCATTGTCCAATGCATTTCAATGGAGCAATGTTTAATTAATCATAATTAATTGGTAATATTTTTTTTTTTTTTTTTTTTTTAATGTCAAAAATTCTGAGACCACTTCTGCAATGTTCGGTTTTATTTTAAAGTAAAAAAATTAAAAAAAAAAATGTGTGCAGAATTGATCTTACAGGTCTGATATTAATATATTCATATTACAAAATGATTCCAAAAACATGTATAACGTTACAATCAAAAAATATGGTTGTTTAGGGGTTAAAAACTAGTTAACACCCATCGCCGCCAGCGCACTGGGGTTTAAACAAGGAATAGACAGCGCCAGCAAATTCGGAGCGTCATTTTTTAATGAATATGAAGCAAGCCGTTCGCTCTGGCCATTCGTTGTCAGGCGCTCACATACAACGCTGAACCTGTGAAACAGCGACCCCTAAGCCCGTATTCAACATTACCGCACACCGACTGAGTCGCTGTCATCAAGCAAATGCCGGCCAAGCACAGCGAATACTGGCTGGCGCTGTAAAAATCACGCTACAGTCGCTTATCTGTCGCTACCTGGCGCTGATAATGAATCGGCCTCTAATAGTTTAAGACACCTGTCTGTTAGTGTCCATTTATACTAATAGTTCAAGGCACCTCTGTGTTAGTGCTCATTTATACCAACTGTTAGTGGAGTATCCACTGGTTCAGTACACTTAAGGGGCCATCCTAGCCACATGCCATGGAGTCAATAATGTTGACACTCCTAGCCGGCATACTGTGGGCCATCCACCTGCCCCAGTTGAAGCCTCTACCATTGTTTCCCTAATGACAAGGCCACCTGTTTCCCCCAAAGGCTATCGCCCAGGTGCCCACCACCCCCAATTTGGCCTTTAAAAAATAACGGTAAAAAAAAAAATAATTTTTATTTCTTTTAATATAAAGGGGTACACCAGTTGTTTCGATTTCATAGTAGAATAAAAAAGCTAAAATGTCTAAAAGCTATACACCATTTTACCACTATTTGTCTTTAGAAGCTCTTTAAATAATTTAAAATGCATACATCATAATCAAATTAATATAACGGTGATATTACAGTATATTTTGATTAATGATGTGATCCTGACATCATATCATAAAATACTGGGCTCAAAGCCAGCTGAGATTGTTTTGGTTATAGAGTGTGATGTGTGATTTTGTTACAATTAAATATAAAGCATTTCTTGCAGTTAAGGAGGGTGAATAGCACTAGTAGCAATTCCCTTCATCTGGAGGGTGACACAGTTAGTTAATTAGTTTTATCTTTGTACTCACTATATTATAGAGAAAATCGTTCCTCAGCCCCAGTCACTGATTTGGACTGAATTTGCTGCCCGAAGGGATCACTTAGTTGTGCCTCATTATAGGACAGTTGCTGTAGAGTAGACAGTGTCTGTTCAATACACATAACTTGTCTGTTTGATGATGTAACTCAGGGGACACTGAACTCCCCAGTGAGGACAGCATTCTGTGTCCCTGTTAAAGCCTGAATGCAGTCATTGATGAAGGTCCAGTCTAGGTCTGCATGAGCGGCCAGTATTTAGACATATTTAAATGCACTATCATAAAAAATGGTTGGCAAAATGAGTGGTTGTTGCAACAGAAAATGTCCCGCCAAGCTTTTTTTTGCTGAAAGAAGGAATCATCAGAGGTAACGGATTTGAAGAAGTCACAGAGCAGTGTCCAGTTGTGTGTCAGTGCATTTACAGGGCAAATTGCTCACTTCTAACAGCATGTCCACTAAACAAGCCTGTGCTGGACTAACAGTGTAATGCTATTTCAATCCTTTTGATGTTTGTAGATGCTTTTACCTATCATGCACTGCTTTGGGCAGATATTAAAGTGTCAAGTGACTCAAGAGTCACGCAGTTAGAGGTGAGCAGCTCTCCCCTATATAAGCAGTATCATACGCTCACCCAAGAACTGTCACTCATGGATTTTATTATTACCAGTGGAAAAAAAGTGTAAGCTGGGCAGAATTTATTTAGGTAGGGTGCAAACGTAACTCCTCGGGTCCAGGGGCACATGCCTGCATTGCCACTATGATATATATGCCCCTGCTGGTGAATTTCTCCTACCGCGAGAAAAAAATAAATTTCAGTTGGGGTGTATAAGTGACTGCACCTCTCACTATTCAACATACCTGTAGGAATCCTTTAACTTTGCTACAGGTTTGCCTATGTGCATATTTGTATCTCCAAGATAATTGTTACTCAAGGAAATTGCTTCCCAGTTAAACAAATAAAAAATGTTCCAAGAAATTCAGGTTCATCTCATCACTAAAAAAAAAAAAAAAAAAACACCAAAAAACACCAAACAACTCACCTCCTCCCTTGCTATGCTGCGGCATGGTGCCCCCCAGCTCTGCAGCTGGCCAGAAGACACAGATCCTCTGCCATCCCAGCTCGCCTTCCAGCTTACTCCCTGCGGCAGGTAGCCCCTCCCTGCTGTGGGAAGCAAGATGGTGGAAGCTCAGTGCCAGACAGAGGATCTGTATCCTTCATCCAGCTGCAGAACGACGTGGGACCCCCGCATTGAGGATTGTGAGTGAGGAGGTGAGTAAGTCACTTACCTGCATGCGGCTCCCCCATACACTCTTTGCAGCGCAGGAAGCTAGCTTGTGCAGGTGACAGTGCGGCTGGCCTCCTCAGCTCCCCCCCTGCATGCATGTGCTCCTGCATAGCCACAGGGGAGCAGCTGGAAGCCAGCTGCAGGAGCCCGCTTACAGTGCTACAAAGACGCCCGCTGCCAGCTGTCCATAGTGGAACCAGAGAGACAACGAGGGAGCTGGAATGCAGGTAAGTGACAGTGATTGTTTTAAAAAGAATTTCAGGGAATATTTGATTGGCACAAATCCCCAGAAATGTCCTTAAAGTGGACCAACACCCAGGATTTTGACTATCCTGGGTATTGGTCCACTTCCCCGGGGCACCCCGATCGGGGGTGCCCCGCTGTGTGAAACCCCCCAGAAAGCCCCCAAAACTCACCTCTCCCCGCCACGGACAAGCTGATTGACAGTGACGGACAAGCAGCTTGCCCGTCGGCGCCTCCCGCGCGTCACTCTTGACGTGTGCGCGCCCGCGCCGGCCATTCAGAGACGGCCGGCGCGGGCACTTCTAGAGGAGCGCGAGTGAGGCGGCGGCAGCGGAAGCAGCGGCTGGAGAGGTAAGGTTTTTCGGGGGTTTTGGGGGGTTTACACCCCGCGGGACATCCCGATCTCGGATGTCCCGCGGTGTGTGAGGTGATCGGCCCGAGAATCTTATAGATTCCCGGGCCGATCACCTCAGGGTGTTGGTCCACTTTAAATCATATATATATATATATATATATATATATATATTGTGGAGATTAGCTCTGGTAGGCGACCGGGTGTCAGCAGTATAGAGGCGGAGGCAAACAGTTCAAAGTAAAGTCTGTGTTTATTTCACACAAAAATCCACAAAAGCATATGTCCATACAGGTTACATCACCTTTTCAGGAAACCGCAGCATAAATGATACAGTCAGGCAAACAGCTTTTAGTCCTTGAGCAAAGGTCCTGTTTACAGTCAAATAGGCCTCAGGTCCGCATGAACAGCCTCCACAGGAGATTTCAGCCAGGCTCACAGAGTCTCACTCCCATGTGAGCTCTAGACAAAGGACAGGCCACAGCTGATTCCCCAGGATATTTAAACAGCCCGCAAAACCCGGACCTGGGTAGTGGGATGGAGTCCCACCCTGCTCTGCTCCATCCCAGTAAAGCCGTCCCAGGTTAGCCTTTCGGCTATTCTAAAGCAACAGCAGCAAACTGCCACCAGCAGCTGATGCTGGAAATCAGACTACACAACTTTACTGCACCAATGCCAGGTACATTGGTGCTACATACCTGCCATCAATGACGGCCCCTTGCACCACCTTACCACATACCCCCCCCCCCCTTTGTTCAACCCTGAGGGGGTGGACACATGCCAAACAATGTGCTCGGGACAGGGCATCCGCATTACCCAATAATCGTCCCGCTCTGTGCTCAACTGTGAACTTGAAGTTTTGTAGTGACAAGAACCATCGGGTGACCCTGGCATTCCTGTCCTTAGCCTGGCACATCCACTTGAGGGGAGAGTGGTCCGTAATCAGACAGAACCTTCTCCCCAGCAAGTAGTAGCGAAGAGACTCCAGGGCCCATTTAATGGCCAAACACTCCCTCTCCACTATACTATACCGGGTCTCCGCGGGTGTCAATTTGCGACTCATGTAGACAACGGGGTGCTCCTCCCCGTTGACTTCCTGAGACAGTACAGCACCGAGACCTACCTCGGAGGCATCGGTCTGCACTATGAACTCCCTCTTAACCACACACCCAGGGCAGACTTCAAAGCGGAGAACGCTTTTTCGGCCTGTTAATTCCACTTCACCATGACAGACTTGCGTCCCTTTAACAGGTCTGTCAATGGTGCCGCTAGGGTGGCAAAATTGGGAATGAACCGCATATAATATCCCACCAACCCCAGAAATGACTTTACTTGGCGGGTGGTGTTAGGACGTGGCCAGTTACGGATGGCTTCTATTTTGTTCACCTGGGGCTTGACCACTCCTCGTCCAATCACATAGCCCAGGTATTTTGTTTCTTCTAGGCCTAAAGCACATTTTTTCGGGTTTGCCGTCAACCCAGCCTTCCTGAGGGAATCCACTACGGCCTGGACTTTGGGTAGGTGACTTTCCCAATCCGTGCTATGGATAATTATATCGTCCAGATATGCCGAAGCATACCGACGATGTGGCCTGAGGACAATATCCATTAACCTTTGGAACGTAGCGGGAGCGCCGTGTAACCCAAAGGGTAATACCTTGTATTGGAACAGTCCCTCTGGTGTAATAAAGGCTGTTTTCTCCTTGGCAGCCTCAGTCAAGGGCACCTGTCAGTACCCTTTTGTGAGGTCCAAAACCGAAAAGTACCTGGCTTGGCCTAGCTTCTCAATGAGTTCATCTACCCGGGGCATAGGGTAGGCATCAAACTTGGAAACTTCATTAAGTTTGCGGAAATCGTTACAGAACCGCAACGTACCATCGGGCTTGGGAATCAAGACTATGGGGCTGGCCCACTCACTCTTTGATTCTTCAATCACGTCTAACCGGAGCATTTGCTGCACTTCCTCCACGATAGCTTGTCGCCGGGACTCAGGTACCCGGTAAGGCCTCAACCGGACCTTGACCTGAGGTTCCGTGACAACATCATGTTGGATGACCGAAGTGCGCCCAGGGAGTTCTGAAAACACGTCCGTGTTTCTGCTAATAAACTCCCTGGCTTCCTGAGTATGTTTAGAGGAGAGGTTGTCGCCAGTTTTCACCTCGACTACTGCTTCTCTAATAACAGACCGAGGAATGGGAAGCTCCACCCCCACCATACCTGGTCGGGGACTGTCACCCCCAGGGGTCTCCCTGTCTTTCCACAGTTTCAACAGGTTTACATGGTACACCTGCTCTGGCTTCCTCCGCCCAGGCTGATGTACCTTGTAAGTCACTTCCCCAACTTTTTCAATGACCTCATAGGGACCCTGCCACCTAGCTAGAAATTTACTGTCCACCGTGGGTACCAGAACCACAACTCTGTACCCTGGCTTGCCGATTATAAATCCTGCTTTGGGCCCGCTGCGCTGCCTCCATGTGTTCTCTGACAAGCGGCAAGATGGTCTCTATCCGTTCCTGTAGGTGAGTAACGTACTCTACCACACTTTTGTGGGGTGTGGGTTGCTGTTCCCAGGCCTCCTTGGCTATATCCAACAGGCCCCGTGGATGTCGACCGTATAAGAGTTTCGAAGGGCGAGAACCCCGTAGAGGCCTGGGGCACCTCTCGCACTGCGAACATCAGATAGGGCAGCAGCAAGTCCCAATTCTTCCCATCCTTGGCGACCACCCTTTTTAACATGGTCTTTAAAGTTTGATTAAACCGTTCTACTAGGCCGTCTGTTTGCGGGTGGTAAACGGATGTCCGCAACTGTTTCACCTGCAGCAGTTTACAGAGCTCTTTCATTACTTTCGACATAAATGGGGTACCTTGATCGGTCAGGACCTCTTTAGGCAGACCTACTCTGGAAAACATTTCCATAAGCTCCTTAGCAATGAGCTTGGCAGAGGTGTGACGCAGGGGCACTGCCTCAGGGTACCGCGTGGCATAGTCCAAGATCACCAGAATATGTTGGTGCCCTCTAGCGGATTTTGGCACTGGACCCACTAGACCCACTAGATCCATGGCAATCCGCTCAAAGGGTACCTCAATAACTGGGAGAGGAACTAAGGGACTACGGTAATGAGGCTGAGGGCTGGTCATCTGACATGTTGGGCAGGACTCATCTCCACCTCCACCTCCTTGTACACACTGGGCCAGTAGAATCGTTGTAAAACGCGGTCCAGAGTTTTCTGCTGGCCTAGGTGTCCACCCAGAACATGTTGGTGGGCCAAATCCAACACCAACTTGCGATATGGATTGGGTACCACCAATTGTTCCACCACCTCTTCACGTACCTTGTTTACTCGGTACAACATTTCCTGGTGAACCACAAAGCGAGGAAACTGTAACTCCGCCCCTGGTTCACCTTCCACCTCAAGAACATTCTCCCAGGCCCGAGACAGTGTCGGGTCCTGGTGTTGAGCAGTACCAAAGTTAATTGTGGGGACATGGAGATCTGCCAACTCTGGACCTGTTGCCAACTCTTCCACATCTCCAACCATAACATTTAGTGGGGTTGACTCCCCCTCTTCCATTTTAGGGGCGGGCACCTCTTCCACGGTGCCTCCTGATTCCGGTTCCCAGGGTACCGGGGTCTCCCCTGAGTAGGGCCAGTCTATTGGGGACACACCCGCCTCGCGGGTTTCCGGAACTGCCAACTTGGCCCACAGGGACCTGAACCCTGGAAAATCTCTCTGTAAGGAACTTACCTGGGAGTCTGTCCCGCGGTGCCTCAGCACGCTCACTGGTGGCGCGGCCCCTCCGGCGGCCGCGCCAGGCAGCCGCCCCTCCAGCGTCGGGCGCACCGGCAGCCAACGGCCGTGCACGTGCCCGCGTGCTAGCACGTTCCCTTTATGTCCCCCGGCGGCGCTGCTCCCAGCGCATTCGCCGGGGGCAGATTTAAAAGGACCAATCCTGACCCAGGAATCCTCTGCTCTGGGAAGGTCAGGGAATGGACAGCCTGACTGGCCAGGGCGGTCCAGTCCCTGGAGTTTCTCCTATCAGGGGTGAGATCGTGTGTTGCACCAATCAGCACATTCCCCTTCCCATTGGTCAGTCACCATTTAAATATTTTCCCGCCCGAACCACCAGTGCCTGTTATAGCCATTTACTAGCTTGGGTGTGCTTCTGAATCTCGTCTTAGTGTGTTTGATCCGGCTTCGTCCTTGACTACTCCTGCTCGCTGCCTGAACCGACCTTCTGCCTGTCTGACTTCGTTTCTGCTTAACCCCTTGGATACCGCGCTTCTGTGATCACCTGGCCTTGACCCTTGCCAGTCCCGACTACTCTTTGCCTTGCCCCTTGGTTTTGACGTTTACAGACTTTGGTGCATGAACTCCTGATTTGGGATACCCCGCAGTTCATCCGTCTTTATCGTAAGCCAGCAATCTTTGCGCCAGTAAGACCTGGGGGCAACCGAGTCTGGAGAGGCATAACCCGTGTCTCCAGCAAGCGGGGGCTTGTCTATAGGCACAAGAGGCGGTGGAGATTGGGGATTGTTGGCTCACGAGAGAAGGGTGTCCAGCGGTCCCTGACAGTATAACAGGCCAGAACTATGGACAAAATTTTGGAGCAGGTGCAGGCCTTGACTGCGGCTGTTGAGCACCTGGCTCATCGAGTGGCGGCCCAGGAGAACCGTCCAACTCCTATCAACCCAGTCCCTTTGGGGGCACCGGCCGTCCATCCTGTGGAACCCAAGATCCCACTCCCCGATAAGTTCACTGGGGACAGAAGCAAGTTTTCCAACTTTCGGGATGCCTGCAAACTTTATTTTCAACTCCGCCCACACTCCTCTGGCTCCCAAGAACAACGTGTGGGCCTGGTCATCTCCCTCCTGCAAGGGGACCCACAGTCCTGGGCATTCGGCCTGTCACCTCAGGACCCAGCACGGCAATCGGTCGATGTGTTTTTTTCAGCTATGGAAATTCTTTATGATGACCCAGATAGGGGTGCCACTGCTGATGCCAAACTGCGTTCCTTGCGACAGGGTCGCCGGCAGGCCGAGGAGTATTGTTCCGAATTCCGTCGGTGGGCTGTGGACTCTCGGTGGAATGACCCTGCCCTGTGTGGTCAATTCCGGTTGGGCCTATCTGACGCCATTAAGGACATTTTTGTGAATCACCCTGTAACTCAGTCTTTGGATGAAACCATGCAACTCGCTATCCGAATCGACCAGCGTTTACGGGAGAGACGCCTTGAAAGAGGGGCGCATCCCGATACCAGCTGGAAAGCTGGAGCTCCAGCCCCTTTACCAGTCGAGGAACCTATGCAGCTGGGAGCTACCAAGCTTTCTGAGGCTGAGAGGCGTCGGCGATTGACAGAAGGACTGTGTCTCTACTGTGGGGGGACCGGTCACCTAGTCAGAGTCTGCCCCAAGAAGCAGCCGGGAAACTTCAGAGCCTAGGTGGGGTTGAGGGAACCCACCTAGGCTGCAAGGTATTTCCTCAGATTTATTCCCAGTTTATGGTCCCAGTCCAGATTAAAGTGGACCTTGAATTTAAAAATTTGGAGGCCCTTCTTGATTGTGGGGCTGCAGGGAATTTTCTTGACTTAGAGCTAGCTCAAAGTTTGAAGATTCCGCTCCAACCTCTGTCTAAGGTTATCCGGGTTTTAGCCATTGATGACACACCTATTGCGGGGGGCCTCATACACTTTAAGACCCCACCAGTGTTTCTTAGAGTGGGAGCAGGGCATTCTGAATGGATTTGCTTTTTTGTCTTAAAAATGCCCTTAACTCCATTAGTACTCGGGTTGCCTTGGTTACAAAAGCATAACCCTCAGATTGACTGGGCTGCGAGGCAGATTACTAAATGGGGCCCGTCATGTTTCCAGTCCTGTTTGGAAGTCCCGGTGCGTGCCACACAGCTACTCCCCGATGGGGTTCCAGGCCCTTATCATGATTTTCTCGATGTATTTTCGGAAAAAGCGGCGGATGTTCTTCCGCCTCATAGGTCCTTTGACTGCCCCATAGAACTTCTTCCGGGGACTATGCCACCCAGGGGAAAAATCTATAATTTGACCCGGGCGGAAAACAAAGCTATGAAAGATTACATAGCTGAGAATTTACAGAAGGGGTTCATCCGGGCATCCACTTCTCCGGCTGGGGCGGGTTTTTTCTTTGTTGAAAAAAAAAATGGGGGGCTCCGCCCCTGTATAGATTACCGGGGTTTGAATAAAATAACCATTAAAAATAAATACCCCCTTCCTCTGATTGATGGGTTATTTACACAGATCATCGGGGCCCAAGTCTTTACCAAGTTGGATCTACGGGGGGGCCTATAACTTGATAAGGATCCGTCAGGGTGATGAATGGAAGACCGCCTTCAACACCCAAGATGGGCATTACGAGTACCTTGTGATGCCCTTTGGTTTGTGTAACGCCCCGGCCGCCTTCCAGGACTTTGTAAACGAAATTTTTAGAGAGTATTTGGGTCGCTTTGTAGTAGTGTACCTCGATGATATTTTGATTTTTTCTTCCTCTTTAATGGAACATCGTGAACATGTTCGCCTTGTCTTACAAAAATTAAGAGAGAATTGCTTATACGCTAAACTCAAGAAATGTGTATTCGAGGTTCCTGAGGTCCCTTTTTTAGTGTATATAATTTCTAACACTGGGTTATCTATGGATCAGGCTAAGGTCAAAGCTGTACTTGAGTGGGAGCAACCTAGAGATTTAAAGGGGCTACAAAGATTCCTGGGATTCGCCAACTTTTATAGGAGATTTATTAAGAACTTCTCCACCCTAGTAGCACCTCTCACAGATCTCACCAAGA
Source organism: Gastrophryne carolinensis (assembly GCA_027917425.1). Lineage (NCBI taxonomy): Eukaryota > Metazoa > Chordata > Amphibia > Anura > Microhylidae > Gastrophryne > Gastrophryne carolinensis. Next base: position 268,449,276 of record CM051238.1, on the reverse strand, counting down.
AGGGGAGCTTCCCATCACCCTGGCCGGAACGATCCTTTCAAGCCTTTAGAAAGTTAAAAGAAGTCTTTAGCTCTGCCCCAGTATTAGTTCACCCAGAATGTCAACGAGCTTTTATAGTCGAAGTTGACGCTTCCGAGCTTGGCGTTGGGGCAGTTCTCTCACAGTAAAGCGGTTCCCCAGGAACGACTTCACCCTTGTGCTTTTTTCTCGAAAAAATTCAATCCCGCTGAGCGGAATTATGACATTGGGAATCGGGAGCTCTTGGCGGTTAAACTAGCCTTTCAAGAATGGAGACACTGGTTAGAAGGGGCCCAGTTCCCTGTTACGGTCTTCACGGACCATAAAAATTTAGAATATATTCAGTCTGCAAAGAGGTTAACCCCTAGGCAAGCTCGGTGGTCCCTGTTCTTTTCCCGATTTAACTTTACAATTACTTACAAACCGGGGTCAAAGAACGTAAAAGCTGATGCCTTGTCTCGAAGCTTTTCCACGACTAACTTACCTGAGGGGAAGAATTTGCCCATACTGCCACAACACATGGTGGTAGCTGTGATTCAGCCGAACCTCTCTGACCTGAATCAGTTTCAGTCTGAATCTCCGCCTGGTAAACCGGCTCATGTCCAGTTTGTACCTGCGTCACATCGTTCGGCCATCCTACAGCAATTTCATGCCTCTAAAACTGTAGGCCATCCTGGAGTTAAGAAAACCATTTCCATGTTGTCACGTCATGTTTGGTGGCCCTCTATTAAAAAAGATGCTCAGGATTATGTTCGAGCCTGTAAGATTTGTGCCCGGAGTAAAACCCCTAGACATTCTCCTGAAGGTTCACTGTTGCCCTTATCCATTCCTTCCCGACCATGGACACACCTTGCCATGGATTTCATCACCGATCTTCCATCATCGCAGGGGTTTACCGTCATCTGGGTGGTGGTAGATCGGTTCAGTAAGATGGCACACTTTATCCCGTTAAAAAAGTTACCAACCGCTCAAGACCTTGCACAACATTTATTAACACATATATTCAGACTCCATGGAATCCCGGAGGATGTGGTCTCTGACAGGGGGGTACAGTTTGTCTCTCAGTTTTGGAGGGCATTTTGTGCCAGGTTGGGGTTCTCTGTCTCTCTGTCCTCTGCATTTCATCCCCAATCAAATGGACAGACAGAGAGAACCAACCAATCACTGGAGCAGTACCTTCGATGTTTTGTTTCCGATGTCCAGACAGATTGGTTACTGTACCTTCCGTTTGCAGAGTTTGCTCTAAATAATGCCACCCATACTTCCACAGGGGTTTCCCCATTTCGCTGTGTCTTCGGTAGGGACCTCAAGTTTTCTGCTTTGTCTGAAGAACCCTCTAGAGTGCCCTCGCTTGAGGAATGGTTGTCCCAATGGCCGGACTTATGGGCAAAGATCCAGCAAAACTTGACCAGGGCTGTCGGCCAGCAGAAAACTTTTGCCGATCACGGTCGGTCTAGTGACCCTGATTATGAGGTGGCGGAGTTAGTTTGGCTTTCCACCAAAAATTTGGCATTACGTCAACCCTCTGCCAAGCTAGTTCCAAGGTTTATTGGCCCTTTTCCTATACTACGGAAGATTAATCGAGTTACTTATCGCCTTGATCTCCCTCCCTCCATGAAAATTTGCAATTCTTTTCATGTTTCCCTTTTAAAATCTGCCAAGGGTATTGAGCCAGATACTTCCCCTGCTGCCATCCTGGTAGACGGGCAGCAAGAATTCGAGGTAGCCCGGATATTGGACTCACGTTTCTTCCGAAACTCTCTCCAGTACCTAGTAGATTGGAAGGGATACGGTCCAGAAGAGAGGTCTTGGGTCCTGGCCAGAGATGTCCACGCGGGGAGGTTGGTTAGGAAGTTTCACAGAGAGAACCCTCAGAAACCCAGCTTGGAGGGTCCAGAGGCCCCTCCTCAAGGGGGGGGTAATGTAAGGAACTTACCTGGGAGTCTGTCCCGCGGTGCCTCCGCACGCTCACTGGTGGCGCGGCCCCTCCGGCGGCCGCGCCAGGCAGCCGCCCCTCCAGCATCGGGCGCACCGGCAGCCGACGGCCGTGCACGTGCCCGCGTGCTAGCACGTTCCCTTTATGTCCCCCGGCGGCGCTGCTCCCAGCGCATTCGCCGGGGGCAGATTTAAAAGGACCAATCCTGACCCAGGAATCCTCTGCTCTGGGAAGGTCAGGGAATGGACAGCCTGACTGACACAATCTCCTATCAGGGGTGAGATCGTGTGTTGCACCAATCAGCACATTCCCCTTCCCATTGGTCAGTCACCATTTAAATATTTTCCCGCCCGAACCACCAGTGCCTGTTATAGCCATTTACTAGCTTGGGTGTGCTTCTGAATCTCGTCTTAGTGTGTTTGATCCGGCTTCGTCCTTGACTACTCCTGCTCGCTGCCTGAACCGACCTTCTGCCTGTCTGACTTAACCCCTTGGATACCGCGCTTCTGTGATCACCCGGCCTTGACCCTTGCCAGTCCCGACTACTCTTTGCCTTACCCCTTGGTTTTGACGTTTACAGACTTTGGTGCATGAACTCCTGATTTGGGATACCCCGCAGTTCATCCGTCTTTATCGTAAGCCAGCAATCTTTGCGCCAGTAAGACCTGGGGGCAACCGAGTCTGGAGAGGCATAACCCATGTCTCCAGCAAGCGGGGGCTTGTCTATAGGCACAAGAGGTGGTGGAGATTGGGGATTGTTGGCTCACGAGAGAAGGGTGTCCAGCGGTCCCTGACACTCTCCCAATAATCAGTTCATACGGGAGTTTAGCGGCGACAGCGACTTCATGTTTCCAGCTGCCGGAGACGGTGGTGAGAGACACTTGTGCTGTGGCATAGTCTCTCAAGTCCCCATGAATGCACAAAACCCCGGTTTTCCGCCCAGTGTACTCATCGGGCAGTACTAAGGCGGGTCTTGCCAGGGTAACCATACTCCCCGAGTCCAAAAGGGCCACAGCCAGGGTGTCTCCCACTTTCACCTGACAGAGGTGACTTTGCCCCACAAGCTCAGGGACACCGGCAGCACACAGCCTCCTGGCATACATGGAAGGGCGGTAACCAAAGTTCACGTCCATGGGCTCCCCCTGGTGGGGACAATTGGCTCTGATATGTCCCGGCTCCTTACATCCCCAACACAACACTTGGGCAGGGACTTTGGGTGGTAGGTCCTGAGGGGGTTTAGGGGATGCCACTCGCCTGAGCTGGGGCGGAGACCTCCGGGGTTTCCCCGAATCCCTCCTTATGGAGCCGCCTTGCACGTTCCTGGTGGCCTCATATCGCTCCACTAGGTCCACCATCCCTAGTGCGTTGTCAGGGGATACCTGGCCAACCCAGTGCTGAAGAGGGTGCGGTAAAGCTCTCCAGAAAATGTCCGCCAGCAAGCGGTCCAACATGGCAGTGGGGCTTAACAACTCCGGCTGCAGCCATTTTTGCAGCAGGTGCAGCAGTTTATAATACTGGGGTCGGGCGGGCTCTGCCGACTGGTAGCTCCATTGATGCACCCGCTGAGCCCGAACCCACACATTCACCCCCAGTCTGGCCAGTATCTCACCCTTCAAAGTCGGGTAGTCAGCGGCTTGGTCCTCTGGGAGATCAAACAACACCTGCTGGGGTCCAGACGCCAGAAATGGAGCGATGACATCAGCCCACTGGTCATGCGGCAACTTCTCCCTTGCAGCCACCTTTTCAAACACCGCCAGGTAAGTCTCAACGTCATCTGAAGGGGTCATTTTTGTGAGCGCCGAGCGGACAGCTTTCCGGGCATCAGGAATACTTTTGGGCACACCTGCAGCTTGCTGCGCCATCATATGTTGCAAAAACAGCTGGTTGGTCTCCTGCTGCTGCTTGTTGGCCTCCAAGAGCGCTTTCACGACCGCCTCCATTTTGTCTGCAGTCCCAGGTAGCAGCCTGGCAGGTTTAATATAGGACATGCACAAAACAAAAAACTTTTTCGTCGGTTGCTCCTAGCAACGGCCTCACTGCTGTGCCCGCATCCGACACCAAATGTGGAGATTAGCTCTGGTAGGCGACCGGGTGTCAGCAGTATAGAGGCGGAGGCAAACAGTTCAAAGTAAAGTCTGTGTTTATTTCACACAAAAATCCACAAAAGCATATGTCCATACAGATTACATCACCTTTTCAGGAAACCGCAGCATAAATGATACAGTCAGGCAAACAGCTTTTAGTCCTTGAGCAAAGGTCCTGTTTATAGTCAAATAGGCCTCAGGTCCGCATGAACAGCCTCCACAGGAGATTTCAGCCAGGCTCACTCCCATGTGAGCTCTAGACAAAGGACAGGCCACAGCTGATTCCCCAGGCTATTTAAACAGCCCGCAAAACCCGGACCTGGGTAGTGGGATGGAGTCCCACCCTGCTCTGCTCCATCCCAGTAAAGCCTTCCCAGGTTAGCCTTTCGGCTATTCTAAAGCAACAGCAGCAAACTGCCACCAGCAGCTGATGCTGGAAATCAGACTACACGACTTTACTGCACCAATGCCAGGTACATTGGTGCTACATACCTGCCGTCACTGACGGCCCCTTGCACCACCTTACCACAATATATATATATATACAGTAAATGTGGATAATTAGGACAAAACTTGCTTAGTGCTGTCTGTGAGGATAGTGAACCTCAGCTTTCTTTTGCTTTTGACAGGTATGTCATTTTATTAAACAAGCAAACCTTTGTTACATCTGTAAAGGTTCTCATTCATTCAGGTGATGATATAGTGTTTAATCAAGGCAACTGGACCTGCTGCTTTATTTTCTTGAAGACGTTTCCCGTTTCTCAAGTCATCTGACTGAGTGACTTATACAGGAATCTAGCAGCAATAAGTAGTAGCTCCAGTCCAATGCTCTGTTTATCATAAATAGTATGGAGGTGAGATGTTAATTGCATTAGCATGATCAGAGCTAGAGGTGTTAGTAGGCTGCTTTTATTGGGGTGTAAACAAGGCATTTTAAGTGCTCAACAACTGAGAAGCTGAAAAGCAAGATAGAATAAAGTATATAGCCATACTGTTTGTAGCCGGGTTGTCAGAAAATGTGATGTAGCCTTAAAGGAGCACTATCACGAAAAAATGGCCCAATAATAAAAATCCTTATAAATATGATGGATGGCGAGTGGAGGTTTGACTTATACACGTGGCATGAGGAAATATCCAGCCAGGCTTGTTTTTTTATTTTTAATGCTAAAGAGGAAATCGCTGGTGACAGGCTCTGTCACCCCTCATAGACTAAACCTGTCACTCCTGGATTTTATTCCTACCAAGAGAAGAAAACCACAAGTTTTTGGGAGTTTTATTCAGTTCATCTCATTTGCCAAGATGTATATATGTATTTTTGATATTACACAATTTCGCGATAGTGCTCCTTTAACCAACATTTCATCTTTCTGCTTTAAAGAAGAGCAACGGTCCCCTCAAGTCTATAACACTCTTGGGGGGTTGGTCTACATTTTTATGCAGCATCCTGAAATTGAATTTCCTGCTGTGTGAACCCCCCCAGAACACCCGATCCACTCACCCCTTTGACAAGCTTGCGCCGCATCTCAATACCACGGCCGCATCCCCACCAAGCTCAGTGAGGCCAGTAGCATCCCCGCCCTGCCTCTAGCTGTGGGCGTGCCCGCATGGGCCATTGAGAGGGGCCTGGTATGGGTGCGCCCCTAGCTAGAGGTATGCTGGAGATGTGGCCAGTAACCGGTAAGTGCTGCAGATTGGCAGAGCTGCCAGCATTGCTTTTAAACATTGTGTATGAAGTGCAGTGCAATGGGCAGTGCCCGGACAGGTATGTGAACAGAAGCTACACCAGCAGAGTGCACAACACGGAAGGGACAACTCCTGTGACCTGTGTACCTATATCTGAAAGACACAGGACACTCATATTATTACAGTCAAGTAGACATTTATGTGAAAGAGAAGAATCCAAGTTTGAATGGGGAGGGGGGGGGGGGGCTGCGACACCTCTTGTTGCCCACTTAAAATGCAGTGTTAACACACCATTCAAGGCAGCCTACTAACACCTCAATGCTCCAGTCAATCAACACACCTCTCACCTCAACACTGTTTATGATACACAGAGGAAATGCATTGGAGCTATTACTTATTATTATTATTACTTATTGCTGCCAGATTCCTGTACAAGTCACCCTGAATTGAAAAAGTCAGTTAAATGACTAATGAAACATATTCAAGAAAATTAAAGCAGCAAGTCCAGTTGCATTAATTTATTCCTACAGATATGTTGAAGGAAACTTTAAGCTAATTGCGGCTATATCCGGTCTCATGATTGGTGAACAGCCACCTGCTGGTGCCAGGTAATGGATAGCGGAGGGGCATCAAAATATCAGAAATAATTTGTCTTCTCCATTCTATGTTTTCCTCTTTAAGAAATAACACACTACTGCATTGGTAAATCCCCCTGTGTCCAGACCTTTCACATAAGCATTGTGTTTATAGTAAGGGGAAAATATCTAGACACACATGCCAATTTGTGAGCTCCCGCGTTCTTATTTTTAGGATTTCCTCCACTTGGTCGTGTTAGCGAGCTGACTAAATGATGCAATATGGAGGACATTTTGAGCCGTTGTAAACAAAAGCAGCTGAGGGATTTTATATAACCGCAGCTCTATTTACAGCACAGCGCAGTGGATAAAGCTGTACATTTAAGTGCTTGGTCCGCAGAGTATACAACTTAAGCAGACACATTGTGAAGGAATGAACATGAAATAGAAATATTCTAAACTGGAATTGGCTGTCTGCATTTCTGAAGATGAATATTCTAAATTGCCGTCCTATTTGTGGAAAGTCTCTCTCAGAAGAGCATCTTCTCTGTGCTTCTATAATAGCATATTAAGCTCTCGCTATCTGTGTTGACACGAGTTGGGATAAGCAGTAATTTGATTTCCCCTGAGGGCTGCTGCCCCTATCCTGCCGATTATAGACGCTGGTCTAACACCCCCTCCATTTTAATGCCAGCCCGTTGCTCCCGGCTACTAATCTCATTAGCCCAATTTTGTCCAAGCCCCTCATATCACACGCTTTGAAGAACCACAGGACCTGGAGGAAGAATGCTGTCAGATTGTGTCTGTAAACGCTGCTTTTAACTCCTCCTCTCGCTCTGCATGTTCTGGCCCTTCCCCTTGTTCCATATAACCATTTGTATTAATCTATGGTACTGCTCTTTTAAACCTATCTGTGATGGTAGCCTAGCTCTCCAGATCCGCATGACAGTTATCTCCACGCCATGGCTATCCCTATTCTGTCTGTCACCGAAGCTCGGTACACTCGGTAGCCGCTACCTTTCTAGAATGATTGCTTATTTTGTCTGTGAAAAAGAGGGCAATAAAATATTTAGGTCCCATCATGTAACAACATGAATATGTCGTTTACCTTTGTTTAAGGTTCATATCACATCACATGTCAGGCTGACAGCATGGCTCACACTAGATTGGACTGGATTTATTATGCTCAAGGCACGTATGAAAAAATTCATATAAGGGTGACAGCCTTTTAATGAATGAACGCTTATTGTATGGCAGAAGAACCTTGCTGTAAATGTAGATAATTTCCATCATGACAAGCCCTTTATTACTTCTAAATGATAACTGTTCCTGTTAGGTCGTGTTCATGTATAGCAATTAGATTCACTGAAGTGATGCCATCACTAGAGATGTAAGGATGCTTGTTAGCTCCCTAATGATGCTACAGCACTTTTCACTACTTGGAGTGATTTTGGAGTTAGATACATTTGTGCTCTGGCCTATTTTGCTGTTGGCACCGGGATGATTTGGCCCATATAAGTCATTTTTTGTAGGGTATAAGGTTAATGTCACATTTCCTTTTAAAGCAGTAAAAAATAACTGTTCACAGCAGGACGAAGATCCCAATTTGTTATTAGCAGCAAGACTGATACCAAGCAGCTTAAATACTTCCATGTTTCCTTAAAGTGGAAGTCCAGTCTCTCGGTAATTTTGGGTCCTGGGCGCAGCCATCTGGGAGAGAATGTACAGAGTGGCAGGTCTGTTCCCCCAATCTCCTGACTGTACTGGTCATTTACTCAAATGCACCTATCACTCAGGTATACGGCTGCCCCCCCCCCCCCCCCCCCCTGGATTCAGGGAAGAATTGTGGTGATCAGGTTAGTTTCTTTTTATTGTTTTAAAGCCCAAATTGGGCTTAGCCAATTGCTCTCCACTTCTTCTGTTATTCAGCCACTTTATGCTGTGTTCCAATGTGACTGGTTTCCACTGTGAGCTCTGGCAAAGAAACTGCTGTTCAAAGTGTACAAGATTTTTGCTCCAAAATATAAGATCGTCAGGAACCTTCCCACATGCCTCCTCAGCCTCGTTTAAACTAACTAACAAAGTCAGCTGAGGTAAGACTGAGACTCGGGGGGGTTAGTCACCCCCACCCCCTTTACTCGGGTTAGTCATCAAGCCATAGCGCCAGGTAGCGACCGGCTGCGTCAGGTAGCGAACTGTGAACACTGGGCGCTGTACGCAATACCACATTTATCAAAGCGATTCCGGTGAGCAACTCTAACAGCGCCATGTAGAGTCCGATTCATCATCACAGATGGCTCAGCATATACTGCCGGCGCTCTGGGTCTAGAACGCCTGGGATTACCTGTCGCTACCTGTCGCTCTGCGATACATTTCAATGGATGTTACATTTCTTCTCTTTAAACAGGGTTTTCTTTTATTTATTAATTTATCAAATAATTGTGTGACCTATCCTAAACTATTAAAAGTCATCTGTTGAAAACTTTTTTGATTTTTTATATTTTTATGTAGAATTGTCATTACAGGTCTGGTATTAAAGTGTTAATGTCACAATGTAATAACAATGTAATTCCATATGTTTTCGCTTTGTTACTAGTGGATATGTGTTCAAAAACGGACTTTAATCACACAGCGCCTGGCGTTCTGGGCTAGAGAGACCCAATTTTGAGCGCCGGCGCTGTGTGAGGCTGTTTGATGAATATGGTTTGAGTCGCTCACACTGACCAGTCGCTACCGTTCACTCCCATATAGTGCTGTAAAGGTGTTATAGCGACTTACACATCATATTCATCAATGCTGGCCAGCAACTGAGGTGCTCAGTAACAGCGAACCATAGCCGATCACAGCGACTACTAGTGGTCGCTCTGAGCGCCTCATTACAGACGCTCATCTGCCAGTACGTGGCACTAGTAATGAATCAGCCTCTAGGATTCAAAACAGATGTAAGGTGGTGAGTTATTTTCCCTTTTAGTTCTATGAAGGTTTTTATGTTTTTTTTTTTTAGTTCAGAAGCTCAGGTTAATCAGATGGGGGTGTAGTTATATGCAGTGGCCAGTAAATGACACTGTTTGCTAAGAAATTAATGTTATATAATGGGAAGTTGGAACAGGCTTATTTTTCAGTGGCGTTAGTTCTAGAAGTTTCCACTGAATGGTCTGTCCCAAGTGCTCATAAGGCTTGGGCAGCCTTTGACAGGGTTTGTTCTGCTGGATCTGAACGGAGGTAGTCCTGTTTCAGAGAAGAAACCACTCTGCAAACAGAAGAATGGAGACAGGGTTTTCGAGAGCACCCATCCAAAGGGCGTCCTCAGGATTAAAGAATAAGGCAGACAAGGAAGATCAGTTTAGCAAGTGTAGTGCAGAGATACTAAGAGGAATAAGTAAGCCTGAGCCCAGTTTGGGGAAGGAGAAAAGAACTTTACTGCGTGAGTCTGCGTGACCATTTGAAGCTGTTCTGCTGTCGACACTTTTGCTGCTGATTATGGCTGGAGGCTGACTCCAAGACTGGTTGAACCCTGAGAGAGTACATACTACCTCTAAATCATACTTTATTAAGGCCTGCATACTTGTCTGGGCTTCCCCATAAGGCTGCTGTGCATGTGGCAGTAACACATCCTAGCTGGGGCATCCCACAATACTGTTACACAGACATGTGAGTGATGCTGTTTGCAGAGCCCCACACTTACAGCCTGTTGATGATAGAGAATGATTTGGACCGCTTCAATTCACATTTTCATTTTTTGGTCACATTAGACAGAAAGTTTATTTAACTGAAGATAAATGGATGCCAATGAAAGTATATGTTGGGGACCAATGTAAAATATACGGTTCCTAAACAAGTAAACCAACCGGTCACAAGGACTTTTTGCTAGATAAAATTGCTGCTTTGTCATCACAGCCAGCAAGTAAACTACTATAATACAATTACAGACAGCAAAACAGTACAGCAATTCTGATTAGTAATGAGTGGAACAGACTATTCTGTTCCGTTGAAGGTTCAAACTGTTGACCGAAACAAAACACTATTAAAGCCCATGGAAAGGGAAAATGGCCAAATGGTTTAGCAGTTTTTCCCCTTTTTTCATTTTTTTAGATTCACAGTCCTATTCTAACTAGGCCGCTGGCATGGGAACCCTCCATTTAATCATAAATATCAGCACTGGAGCTGCCAGAGCTAAAACCAGAGGGCTGCAGCCTGCAGGACTGTGGGATAAAGCCTGCGGACGGGGGCATAAGTGTCTGGCTTCACACTGGTGAAGCAAGGTTAAAGAAGCAAAGTTAATGGAGTGGGTATGCTACCATCACTGTGACTGTAACCAGTCCACTAAATGTAGGCCATCAGTAGAGAATGTTACTAAATCTGCCAGCTCCTTAACTGACAGAAGAAAATGGCTAATAAAATGGATAATGGATAATAAAATGAGCTTATAATAAGGGGAACTGGGCAAAGACATTAAAGTGAGTCTTTGATTTGTTTAAAACTCCGGGAGCACCACTACACATTCCCTGATCCCCTCTCCCACAGAACATATGCGGCCCTTTGACGGTATCTCACCAGCAGATTAATGTAAATGGTCTTGCTTATTATTCTGACTCACCGAATGGCAGTAATGTGGGTTCTGTAGACAGCTTTACCTTGTCTGTAAGTGTGTGTCTGTATCGGACGTGTTCTTACTTTATAAAGATAATCAGATAGGTTACTTGGCTGATGGGGCACATGGGACATCTCGGAAGAGCTTTATTTTCAGTGTAGAATCTTGTTATGTACAAGGTAAAAAGACTGCAAGTTGCCAGTATAGAAAATGGTTGAGGGGAGAGGGAGAAAGGAGGATCTGCTTATATCACAGCTAGACTACGTGAGCTCAGAACAAACCAGTAAAAGGCACATTGCTCCGCCTATGTAACATAAACCAGTAAAAGGGAACACATGGACATGACACTTATTTTTCCTTAAAGTGGACCAACACCCAGGGGGGATCGGCCGGGAAATCTATAAGATTCCCGGGCCGATCAGATCCCTCCCCGCGGGGCATCCGAAATCGGGATGTCCCACGGGGTGAAACCCCCCAGGAAGCCCAGAAACCTTACCTTAACCCCGTTCCAACGGCGCATGCGCGGGCCACGTCTCACGCTTCCCTCTAGCAGGGCGCGCCGGCCGTTTGTGAATGGCCGGCGCGGCCGCGCACCCTGCAAGAGGGACGCGCAAGACGTGGCCTCCAGCGCTCAGAGCCGCTGTGGTTGGACGCCGCTTGTACGTGCATACCACAGCGGCTCTGAGCGATCTGATTGGATGAGCGCCAGCGTAGGAGCGTGGTGAGGTGAGTGTTTCTGGGCATTCTGGGGGGTTTCACACAGCGGGGCACCCCCGATCGGGGTGCCCCACCGAAGTGGACCAAAACCCAGGAAAGTCAAAATCCTGGGTGTTGGTCCACTTTAAGATATCTATTAAGAACAACCACCAGGAATTTCAGTACCCTGATGATTGTTTCACTCCAGTGGGGCATCCTGATTTTTGATGCCCCACTGTATGAAAACCAAAGATCCCATGGCTCACATGCAGGCTGTCCTATAATCAGTGGCTCACGCTCTATCCAGCTTCACTATGTGGCTCAGATGTTAAAATGGCTTAGTAAAGCTAAATGAAGTCTCTGGCAACTCCCTTTCGGCTATGCATGCCCATGACAGCCATTCAGAAATGCCTGGGGCAGGTGTGCGCATCAGGGATGCGTGGGATGCTGCTGCAACTCGCACATGTGCTGTCAGCAAGGAGAGCATACACAGCAATCAGGGAGATTTAACACATTGCAAAGAGACCACTGGCCACTGGGGCCTTTTAGACGCCATGCTAGTAGTTGCCCCTCTTAAAAGCCAAATAATATTAAATTATAATATCTTTACTACTATTAAAAATCCATTTTTTATGAAACAATTGTGCACATTGTAATTATCCTCTTTTTCAGGAGAGTTTCCATTAGTTTTATCACTACAGGTGTTAAAGTGGACCAACACCCAGGATTTTGACTATCCTGGGTCTTGGTCCACTTCGGTGGGGCACCCCCGATCGGGGTGCCCCGCTGTGTGAAACCCCCCCGAACCCCCCGAACTCACCTCTCCCCGCGCCGACGGACAAGCCGCGGACAAGCGGCTCCTCCGCCGCCGCCTCCCGCGCGTCCCTCTCGAGGCGCGCGTGCCCGCGCCGGCCATTCACAGACGGCCGGCGCGGGCGCGCGCACGTCTAGAGAGGCGAGAGGGAGAAAACTGAGGTAAGGAGTTTGGGGTGTTTGGGGGGGTTTCACCGATCTCGGATGTCCCGCGGGGAGGGAGGTGATCGGCCCGGGAATCTTATAGATTCCCAGGCCGATCACCGGTGGGTGTTGGTCCACTTTAAGCTAACTGGCCTGTAGTTCCTGACTTCCTCTCTACTCCCCTTCTTATGGATGGGTACAACATTGACCATTCTCCAATCATCTGGAACCTCACCTGTTGAAAAGGAATGGTTTAACAAATTCTTAGTAAGGTGGGGGATTCTGCACACTGTTTGTTCTGAGGTTCTTGTGGGTATATACTACACACTGCCTGGTATGGGTTCTTGTGGGGGATTCTGCACACTAAACAAAAGACACCGAAAAAGACAAGTGGTTCTTATAGGGCTGGCACTTACAGAATAAACATATGCACACCAGGCTGCTTATCGCAACACCGCAATCATATTTATTTAAATATAGCACATACAAATATGGAAAACAAACCCACTCCTCCAATTAAAAAGCTAGCATAGCTTAAAAATAGACACGGGGGGTGGCGCGCGCGCGTGGCCGTGACGAATGGCCGCAGGCTGAGACGGCTCCGCGCGATCGGGAGGCTCTACCACACTACCTAAGCCCGGGCACTAACCTTGTTGCGTCAGCTGGTCGGTGAGAGGAGCGGGCACAGTTGGGGCATGATGAGTGCGGCCCCAGGCAAGAGGAAAGCCCTTAAAGAGGCAAGAAAATCGGCGGCTCCGGGATCCAAGATGGCGGCCGCAGCTTCTGCTGAAGTGAGGGACGGAGGGGAGGAGACGCAGACAGGCCCTGGAGGAGACGAGACTGAGAGGGTGAGTGGCGATGATATTTCACTAGACTCATCAGATAGCTGGCCACGTCTCCCCTCAGCCCCTAACAGTGTGATGCAGCCCCCATATGACAGCCAGCCCTTACTGTCCCAACTCAGAACCATCGTCAGGGAAGAAGTGACTGCTGTAACAACCAAGCACACTGACACCCTTCTTAAAGAGATAAGGGACATAGGAGGTCGTACTGAAGCCCTGGAGTCCCGTATGGACGATGTCACACGGGTCTTAGAGGACCATAAGAACATGTTTGACCAACTACAGGAAGAAATCGCCTCCCTTAGTTCCCAGAATGAAGAGCTGGAAAATAGGAACAGGAGGGCAAACCTCAGATTCCGGGGCCTTCCAGAATCCATGGAGGACACAATGGGCACCATAACAGCTCTGTTACAGGAACTTGTTCCTGAACTCCCAGTCGACAGATTAGAATTGGACCGGGCGCATAGGGCGCTGACCAAGCGATCAGTAGATGGCCCGCCACGTGATATAATAGTCCGATTCCATTTTTACCAGACCAAAGAGGCGGTGCTGAGGGCCTCCAGGGAGAAGGCGCCCCTCACCTTCCAGAAGCAGAGCTACCAAATTTACGCAGATTTGTCACAAACCACCATCCAAAAGAGACGGGCATTCCGTCCATACCTCCAGTCCCTTCAAGCCCAGGGCATCCGATATAGATGGGGATTCCCTTTTAGGCTTTCTTTCACACACCAGGGGAAGCCCATACAAGTCTCCACACCAGCGGAGCTGATTGAGAAATTTAAGGTGTTGGAAATAAAACTCCCGGACTCTGACGCGGTGGCCTCCTCCCTCCCTACCACCCCAAGAACCCCTAGACCCGGCTATAGAAACAACCAGCAAGTCACACCATCGCCGAAGCGACCTGCACAAGCACGGCACTCCCCAGCCATGAAACGCCTCCTTTCTCAAATGTTCCACCCGGTGTCTAAAGACTGAGATATCTGTGCCTTGTTCTATTTTTGCACCAATTTCGGATCGTCACCGCCTGGATACCGCCTCCCCAGACGGGGGGGGGGTCTTGTTCCCTGGTGGAGATCAACAGATCAGGAGCATGGGCAGGAAACCCATTCCTCCTCCAGCGCGCCTGGAGGACCACTTACTAAGAAGTCAGGATGACTGCTGCATACAAGTTGTGACCCAGTGAAATACCTGTTGGACCTATCTGTTGAAACACCCCCCTTCCCCCCCCCCCCCCTTTTTTACTCAGCATCCTTTTTTATTGGACTCTCCTTTTGTATATAGTTATAGCACTAGCTAAGTTATACAACCTAAATCTGGACGTTTCTGAGACTGCCCGTCGGGTATAGTGAACAGCCAAGTTGCCCAGAACGAACTAGCAGATCCCTCAGCTAGCAAAACTATTTAATTATATAAAGGGGGGAGGTCCCATAGACCCAGAAATCCTAAGAGCCTCGATCGTAATGATCCCGAAACCTGGTAAAGATCACCAACTATGGGCAAACTATAGGCCCATCTCGCTTCTGAATATTGACCTAAAACTCCTCACCAAGATCCTGGCCAGTAGAATAAACAAATTCCTGGGGAACATCATCCATAAAGATCAAGTGGGATTTGTCCCCAGAAGGCAGGCAGGAGATGGAGTCAGAAGGATAATGCAGCTCTTGCATAGAGCTAAGTCTCAAAGCATTGAAGCCATGCTCCTCTCCCTTGATGTGGAGAAAGCCTTTGACTCCATCTCCTGGCAGTATCTACAATTCGTTCTAGAGAGGTGGGGATTTGGAGCTGGGTTTTTGACTTGGATTTCAGCCTTGTACTCGCGGCCGACGGCCCATGTTAAATATTCAGGATTCACATCATCAAACTTTCCTATACAGCGTGGTACAAGGCAAGGATGCCCACTGTCCCCTGTACTGTTTGTCCTAGCTCTAGAACCCTTAGCACAGAAAATTAGACAAAATCCCTCAATCAAAGGTATCCCCTTTGGCCCTCAGGAACACAAAATATCCCTTTTTGCGGACGATATGATGTTGATGATGTCATCCCCCCATATATCTGCCCCTAATGCCGTTAAAGTTTTCAATGAGTTCAGTCAAATATCTGGCCTTAAGCTGAATGCTGCTAAGTCCATGGCCCTAGATGTCTCGCTCACCAAGCACACCAAACAGATAATTATGCAGAATTACACGTGGCAGTGGACCCAGAAATTACCATACCTGGGGATTAAGCTAACGGCTAACAATGCAGACCTATATAAGGCAAATTACCCTGGGGCTCTTAAAATATTAGAGGGGCTGCTCAGGTCTTGGCAGTTTCTAAGACTGTCGTGGCTGGGACGTATAGCAGCTCTTAAGATGACCATATTGCCTAAGATCCTATACTATTTCAGGGTCCTGCCCATCCATGTCCCTAAGACCACCCTTGATCTAATACAGCAGAAATTCCTGTCATTCATCTGGAGTAGGACTAAACCTAGGGTAAGCAAAGCAACCCTGTATTGCAAAAAAGAAAGGGGAGGTTTGTCTTTCCCTTCAATTCATAAATATTATATTGCAGCTCAGGTGGCGCCATTGGTCTTACTGCATACACCAAGACACAAGCCCCTCTGGGTGATGAATGACATGGAAAGCTGCGACCAGATTTCCCCTTCCGCCCTGCTGTGGATCCCTAAAACCCTGAGACCCAAGGCCCTTCCCCCAATCCTATCATTCTCCCTATCAGTTTGGGATAGAGTTCAAAATAATTTCAGCTCTCCCCACTTGCCTGCTTCCCCCATACTCGGAAACCCGCTGTTCCCTCCGGGAATATCTCATTCTGCTAATTTTAAATGGTGGACCCAAAATAATTATAAAATAGTAGACAATTTTTGTACCCCAAGTGGGATGAAGAGCCCTCAGGACCTCACGCCAGGTGAGGCCCGACCTCCAGCAGAGACATTTCGGCTCCTACAGATCCAACATTTCATCAAAACCCTCTTAAAGAGGGCGCCCCCTCCATACCGGCATACAGAGTTTGAGAACAGGTGTATTCGGGACCACTTTGGGGGAGGTTTAATCACCTATCTATATGATGCATTGGTAGCTCAGCCACCTACATTCAAACATAACTATATGATAGCCTGGGAAAAGGAGCTAGGCACGACCAGGGATGAAAAGAGTTGGCAGAGAATCTGGGACCAAACGAAAAAAGCATCCAGCAACACAGTGGTACTGGAGAATGCTTATAAGGTATTGTTCAGATGGTATTATACCCCAGCCCGAATCCACAGATTCTCTCCTTCTACATCGCCATGGTGCTTTAGGGGATGTCAGGCCTCGGGGACAATGGCTCATATCTGGTGGTATTGCCCTATAGCTAAAACCACCTGGGACAAAACGTATAGATTGCTAGCAGATGTTCTGCATGTCAGCAGAGAGGGAGATATCTGGGAAGCACTTATGTTGCATAAAGCTAGCACCCTGAACAAATCAGAATGGAAACTGGCTCAGCATATTTTTGCGGCAGTTAAAACCACTATTGCTAGAAATTGGAAAACCCCAAACATCCCTTGGCCGGAAATTCAAAACAAAATTTTTGATACCATGAGTAATGAAAAGATGTCGGCCATAAAGAATGATACCTACAATAAATTTCTCAAGACCTGGTCCCCCTGGATTGACTATGTAGGCCTGACTCGAAACCAAACAGACCCGGTGCACCCAATTTAATAGACCCTTGTAAGAGAGAGCGAGGGCCCTCACCTGGCCAGAGGTATTTTCCCCCTTCCCCTCCCCCCCTTTCCCCCTTTCTCTCTTTTCTCACTGCCTCCCCTCTTTTTACTCTTCTTTTCTCAATACTTCTAGTTAAACGTTAAGAGGTAGTAATGTTATATGTATGGTATAAGTTGAACAAGTACTGGTCATACCAATGCAGTCTCCACAAGCTTTTCATGATACGTCATTAATAACTACGCTAGTATGATAAAGATATTTTTATTGGACAACATAGTATATAGTTCATATCTGTCACACTACAACTATCGTCGAGAATGTAGTCAGATGTTCTCTTCAGCTAATTATATTGATTTGTAATTTTAGCAATACATCTCCTATTCTCCTGTATGTGATACACATTATAAATGTCTATACCCAGTACGTGTATAATTGCCATATGTAACTTATGACTTCTGAAAAACTCAAAAAAAAAAAAAAAAAAAAAATAGACACGGGGGCCCCGCACACTTATTGCCACACCTCCTCACAAGCACACATGCCACCACACATCCCTAAGTTAATTGGCTGGCCAGCCACTAATAAATACTCAAATTGAGGGCTGCCTGAGTAAGGGATACTGGTCCAGGAACAGGCCATCCACATAAATAAACTAATGTGCAGGGTGCTATAAGCAAAGAAGGCTCAAAAAGCACGTGACTAAATAGCAGCAAAGTCCAGTTGGATGATCCTAGTCGTGCTTAAATGCTGTTATACGTCCAATCACTGATTGGTTGATAGATCAGAGCAGTGTATGTCATCACCCAATGGATGTTAATGTCCGCGCTGGCAAAGGCACATATCAATTGCACAGTCACTATTGCACCTTGATGTATTCTTGATACTGAACACTAGCAGCTTAGAGGTATGTGGTAAAGACGGCCACAACGACAGGACACATATAACACACGGGAGCCGCGCTGGGCCCGGCCGCGCTGATGCGTCCGGCCTCCTACCCTGTTCCCCGCAGCTCTACCGTGTTACCTCTCCTAGACGGCAGCCTGGTGTACAATCTCGCGCTGGAACGCGCCTTCCATCGTCAGCGTATAGACACAGCTAGGCCAGCGTGTGTGGTGAGGAGAAGGAGAGGAGATTCTGTGCAGGATTCTGCACACTGCCTGTTCTGAGGTTCCTGTGGGGGATACTACACAGTGCCTGGTATGGGTTCTTGTGGGGAATTCTGCACACTGCCTGTTCTGAGGTTCCTGTGGGGGATACTACACAGTGCCTGGTATGGGTTCTTGTGGGGGATTCTGCACACTGCCTGTTCTGAGGTTCCTGTGGGGGATACTACACACTGCCTGGTATGGGTTCTTGGGAGAGGGATTCTGCACACTGCTTGTTCTGAGGTTCTTGTGGGGGATTCTGCACACTGCTTGTTCTGAGGTTCTTGTGGGGGATTCTGCACACTGCTTGTTCTGAGGTTCTTGTGGGGGATTCTGCACACTGCCTGTTCTGAGGTTCCTGTGGGGGATACTACACACTGCCTGGTATGGGTTCTTGTGGGGGATTCTGCACACTGCCTGTTCTGAGGTTCCTGTGGGGGATACTACACAGTGCCTGGTATGGGTTCTTGTGGGGGATTCTGCACACTGCCTGTTCTGAGGTTCCTGTGGGGGATACTACACACTGCCTGGTATGGGTTCTTGGGAGAGGGATTCTGCACACTGCCTGTTCTGAGGTTCTTGTGGGGGATTCTGCACACTGCTTGTTCTGAGGTTCTTGTGGGGGATTCTGCACACTGCTTGTTCTGAGGTTCTTGTGGGGGATTCTGCACACTGCCTGTTCTGAGGTTCCTGTGGGGGATACTACACACTGCCTGGTATGGGTTCTTGGGAGAGGGATTCTGCACACTGCTTGTTCTGAGGTTCTTGTGGGGGATTCTGCACACTGCCTGTTCTGAGGTTCTTGTGGGGGATTCTGCACACTGCTTGTTCTGAGGTTCTTGTGGGGGATTCTGCACACTGCCTGTTCTGAGGTTCTTGTGGGGGATTCTGCACACTGCTTGTTCTGAGGTTCTTGTGGGGGATTCTGCACACTGCCTGTTCTGAGGTTCCTGTGGGGGATACTACACACTGCCTGGTATGTGTTCTTGGGAGAGTGATTCTGCACACTGCTTGTTCTGAGGTTCCTGTGGGGGATACTACACACTGCCTGGTATGGGTTCTTGGGAGAGGGATTCTGCACACTGCTTGTTCTGAGGTTCTTGTGGGGGATTCTGCACACTGCTTGTTCTGAGGTTCTTGTGGGGGATTCTGCACACTGCTTGTTCTGAGGTTCCTGTGGGGGATACTACACACTGCCTGGTATGGGTTCTTGGGAGAGGGATTCTGCACACTGCTTGTTCTGAGGTTCTTGTGGGGGATACTACACACTGCCTGGTATGGGTTCTTGGGAGAGGGATTCTGCACACTGCTTGTTCTGAGGTTCTTGTGGGGGATTCTGCACACTGCTTGTTCTGAGGTTCTTGTGGGGGATTCTGCACACTGCCTGTTCTGAGGTTCTTGTGGGGGATTCTGCACACTGCTTGTTCTGAGGTTCTTGTGGGGGATTCTGCACACTGCCTGTTCTGAGGTTCCTGTGGGGGATACTACACACTGCCTGGTATGTGTTCTTGGGAGAGTGATTCTGCACACTGCTTGTTCTGAGGTTCCTGTGGGGGATACTACACACTGCCTGGTATGGGTTCTTGGGAGAGGGATTCTGCACACTGCTTGTTCTGAGGTTCTTGTGGGGGATTCTGCACACTGCTTGTTCTGAGGTTCTTGTGGGGGATTCTGCACACTGCTTGTTCTGAGGTTCCTGTGGGGGATACTACACACTGCCTGGTATGGGTTCTTGGGAGAGGGATTCTGCACACTGCTTGTTCTGAGGTTCTTGTGGGGGATACTACACACTGCCTGGTATGGGTTCTTGGGAGAGGGATTCTGCACACTGCCTGTTCTGAGGTTCTTGTGGGGGATACTACACAGTGCCTGGTATGGGTTCTTGGGAGAGGGATTCTGCACACTGCCTGTTCTGAGGTTCTTGTGGGGGATACTACACACTGCCTGGTATGGGTTCTTGGGAGAGGGATTTTGCACAATGCCTGTTTTACTGTTTATGCTGTGTGGTACTTACTGCCAGGGCAGTTTCTAGGGGAGCACAAGCAGAGAGATTGCCCTGGGTGCCAAGGCCATTGGGGGTGTCTTTATGCCAGCCATCCTGCTTTCTGCAGATGAGTCTGGGCCACTGTTAGTAGGGTAGGCCCTCATTCCCACATATTGACTGCCTTGAGAAGGGGTCACTGTCTGCTGCTAAGATAACATCACAGCATGGGTGAGGAGGGGGCAGATTTTTTTCATTCCCACACTGAACGTTATTTTACCTAGAAACTGCCCTGCTTACTGCTCCCGTTACTGCAAAATGACACAAGTACGCAGTCTGCATCTGACCAACAAGATTTACCAACCAGATTTACTAGTGACTGTAAGTCTTTGCCCTAATTCTGCACCACTCGTCAATGCTTCTCTCATTTAATTCCCCATCATGTGTCAGTATGAAGAGGATTGAGTTTTGTGTTTTAAGGTTTGTGTTTTTTTACAGGTGAATTGCATAAGTGACAAGGTGATGTGGTGAAGAGAAGGGTAAAAACAGGATAAAAGGCCTGCCCCTAATGTAAATAAAGGGGAGCCGAATAGGAAGCGGTATTTCATAGACATGTATAATAAGGAATAATAGGAAAAAATCCACACTGCACAAAGCTTATGAAATGTTTTTTAATGAGTTTTATCATAAATGCCAAATCACTGTAGTGTGACAGTATGGCTCACAGACATTTCACAAGTGCAGAAATGATTTTGTGTTTATTGCCATGATCATTTCATGAAAGATAAACAACATACATATCCTGATGGGTTCCATTCTATTTATGAAATGTAACTGGCTTTGCTCTATATTGTTCAGCCCTGATGCTGTTTGCATACAGGGATCGGCATCAGTGATCTCTAGATTGATTCTAAATGCTGCCTGCTGGCTGTTGATGGGAGGATGACATGGAAAGGCTGGCTCCTTGCTGTACATTTTTCACAGGCCTGAATGTTTACGGCTTTGTTTAAGCTGTAGTTTAGCTTCTGCTGTAACGCAATCCCTGCTGCTGTTGCTGCGCTGGATAACCTCTAGATTTGCGCCATCTAGTGTTTACATCATGCTCCTATGCCTTTATTCCCGAAAGCATGTGACGAGATGCTGCCACCTTGTGAGGCCGAGAGCATAAACAGTTCTGCCTAGCCTAAGGTTATTCTGAGTCATGATCACTCTGGCCAGCTAATCATATCAGTATCATAGCTCCCACTGCCCCTCATTTCAAGGGATAATCCTTTTATTAGGTAATCACTATTTTCCTATTTCTGCTCAATGGCAAAGCAAAAATTTCCATTTATATTTGTTTATTTGCCCTAAATGTGTATATTTATGATTTTTCTATACTTATATAGTATTAAATGTAGTTGATACTGAATACATTTTGGATAGTGATTTTGTTTGTGTTACTGGTATAAGAAGAGTGTGTATTTTATTGGGATGTAGAAAATCTCATTCCTCCCAACTTTCCAAATCACCAATTATTTCTATTTTAACATTAGTGATTAATGTTAATATAGAAATTATTGGTGATCTTTCCTTAAACATGAATATAACATTAAGGAATACTTTTTTTTTATAAATATGCAATAATAATCTATTACATTTTAATTCTCCAACCATTCAATAACCATTTATAATCCTAAAAATATCAATTGATCCTTTATCATCCCCATATTCCCAAAGTTAATTCGATATACGACTAATAAGAGAAAGAAAGAAAAAAAACAAGCAGAAAAAAAGCACAAACCATCACTCCACAAAATTCCCATTGCTTCCCGTTCCCCTCCCCATCCCTCTCGTGTTCCCTCTCTGTATTGTATCCATGGGTTCCAAAAGGACCAGAACTGTTCCTGGGTGTCATTCATAAGGATTGATATTTTTTTATTTACCGTTTGTATAAAATTAAAAATCT
Organism: Gastrophryne carolinensis; assembly: GCA_027917425.1. Lineage (NCBI taxonomy): Eukaryota > Metazoa > Chordata > Amphibia > Anura > Microhylidae > Gastrophryne > Gastrophryne carolinensis. The sequence goes on along the minus strand of CM051238.1, from coordinate 268,427,113 downwards.
AATTTCATTTGGTGGTATATTCAATTTATTTTTCATGGCTGACACCTTGCCCCTTGGAAAACAGTGTGCTTTCCTTATCAACCCCGGGTTAATCCACCAATGAAAACCTTTTGTTGAACCATTGTTCATTGTTTGTTGAACCTGCCGCCCATTCACTCAGGAGAGCGGAGCGGGCCCCTGGATAAGGTAAGGCGTCTTTTTCTTTCTAACCCCTCGCCTGCCTCAGTGCCAGGGTAGGGTGGTAGGGCAGGAGAGTGTCATTTTTTGACTAAACTTCCGCTTTAATAGACAAAACTCAATAAAAGTAGAATAGCTTAGGAAGAATCCAGAACCAGAGAGAAGACATATTTTCCATTAGTTCAATTTTTCCCTAAAATTTTTATAAAATTAATAAAGCTGATACATTTTTTTGCATTGGGAGATATCCTAATCTACAGGTAGGGTATCTATCAACATATATAAATGTTCTTTTACAATATTGTTTCCCATTAGGTTCATTGCTGTCAATATCTCCTCATTCACTTTCAGTCCAGATATTTCATAGATATTACATATTTACAATGTGTTCATTTTTGATCTGAAATATTATAGACAGATTCGGGTGTCAGCCAAGGGGGTACGATGTGCACCGTCAGTGGCTAATCTCTTCTTAGGATAGTGGGACAGGGAGATTGCCTTTAGCAAACAACTGGAGTGGTACCAGGCCTGTATTTTGGGCTGGTACTTCTTCATAGACGATATCCTAGTTATGTGGTGGGGCTCTTCCAACCTTGTTGTGAATTATTGCATGAACTACATAGAAATGATTACAACATCCACCTGACATTCTCAGTCTCCACTAAACAGGTGACCTTTTTGGACCTGAACCTGTCTCTGCAGGATGATGGTCATATTGGAACAACCTTGTATAGGAAGAATACAGCTACGAATAGTGTGCTACATTTTGACAGCTTCCATCAGAAAAAAACGCAAAGAGGGCATACCTATTGGCCAATTTTTCAGTAAGAAGGAATTGCTCCTTGGAGGAGGATTACAGGGTAGAATCTCACTACATGAAAATAGATTCTTGAGACATGGCTACCCAAAAGGTATAGTACAAAAGGCACGCTGGAGGGCGGCGCAAACTCCAAGGGATGAATTACTCTGTTATAGGACACATACCCCGAACGAGGAGGTAAGATTTATTACAACATTTACGGTTGGGATTCAAAAGATTTTGCAAACGCACTGGATGGTCTTGAAAACGGATTCATTTCTAACACGATGGGTTAGGAACGGACCACACGTGACACATCGGCACGCCCCTAATTTAAGGGACTGCCTTTGCAGTACCCACTACACTGGACCTAGGTCATGGTTGAATGGCAACAGAGCATGTGCCAACCTTGTGGGTGGTGGAATATTTGTACATATGTTCAAAAATGTACGTTGGTAAGAAACATCAGGACAGCCAAGGAGTTCTCAATCCGACATCAGCTCAGTTGTAGATCTGAAGGGGTAATCTGTGTTCTACAATGTATCTGCCCCAAGCAGTATGTGCTAGGTGTCAAAAATAGGATACAAGGTAATCTTTCTAACATCCGACTGGCGACAATGGATAGGGAGGCAGGCAAAAACATCACACCTGTAGCGGCACACTTTTTGGACCATCATGGTGGTCGCCCAGCAGGACTACAGGTCTTCTGGGTGGAAAAGGTGAGTCTGGGGGTACGAGGGGGCAATTTCAATAGAAGACTCCAACAGCGTGAACTGGAGTAGATTTTTACGTTGGACACTAAAGTGCCATTTGGTATTATAATGATGTGAGTTTCTCGCCCTTTTTGGGCAGGGACTGATTAATCCAATTTTGCTTTTGTTCGAATTTAACACGTGGGTGTATTGTTTTATTGGTTGGGGCCATATAAAGTTTTCTGCATGTTTTTTTTGTTCTCTGTTTACCCTTTTTGTTTTTCTTTTAGATTATTAAACAGTGGGGATTTGATGATGTAACTCTGTGTTCCGGCCCTCTACTCTTACCCCCTAACTTTGGATTCACCGGCCAGGATTCATCGGCAGCCCCAAAGTGCATGTCAAGATTTATTGGCAGTGTGTTGCCTGGGCGACAGTCCTTCAGTATATGTCATATAAAATCACATAATGGATGTTTTGTCAAGCCAGCAGAATAGCTGCTCCCTTCTGCTGGGGTTTTTTCTCTCTTTTTGTTCTCTTTGTGTTCTGTTAATGTTTTAGATGTCATTTTTATTATATTTTTTTCATTTCGCATAGCTGGCACTCATACATTTCGATGTACGGGGATGCATTCAAATTATTGTGGATTGTGTATCAGTTCTTTCATATTATCTCTGACATCTTTAATGCAGTGCCCTAGTATACAAACAAAATTCATCAATCCAAGTCCACTAACTTAATTCAATCTTTAATTATGTGCCATTGTTGATTCTTTGTTGTTGCTGTATAATATAGGTTAAGCTCCATATATCCCATGTCCCTATCCAAAAAACACTGTATGCCCTGCTATGCCACCATCCCTAGGGGTATCCAGCTGTGTCTAAATGCCCGTGTCCCTCCCCCCGGGGCCATGCTCGGCACACGCCTGATCTGCTGCGTCGGCACACTGACAATCCCTACCGCAAGGGGAGCTTGTCGGGTGGAGCAGTCATGTCCTGACTGACGTGAGCCAAGGGCGACTTCCAGGTTTGCGCTTAAAGCCGGCTGGCTGCCGGCGGGGAAGTATGGTGACGTGCTGCGCTTACGTGACTCATGTGGGGAGCGGGCGGAGACTGGGCGCTTCCTGAATGGAGGCATTTAAAAGGGAGATTTTGCTTAGGCACAAGGTAACATCCTGATGAAGTTGTTGTTTCCCCCTACGCAATGTGTCGGTGGTGCCTCTGTTTGGTGGTGACCTATGCTCAGATGAAATTCTGGTGATATTTATTCATATTGCATTAACCCTGTGATGCCCGTCTAATCTGTTTTGGCACTAGTTTTTTTGCTTTACTCACTCTTCTTTTGATTTTTGTTGTCACTATTCTATGGGCAGTTTTTCCTAACCTTATGTCTAAACTGATTTACACCAATATATATACTCTTTATGTGAGCATGTGCGCTTTTTTTCTATACATATGCAATACATTTGCTTGAGTTCACATGTTTAAATATTATATATGTTTTTATGTATGTTGTTATATGTTTTTTTAACTGTTTGGTGTTTTGGCTGTATGTCTTTGGAACAATAAAGATGGTCGTTTACCCTTTTTACACAGTGTGCAGCAAAAAGTGGTGGGGTACATTTCTGGGCAGTTAGGGAGGCTCAGGCAGTTTGTTTGGTGTTAGCACTATGTTGAATTTGTTATTATACTTTTTAGGCTGTGCGTGCAGCTTTTTGCTATGTTTTGTATACTTCTTTTGCTAAAGGTTTTCTTACAGACATTTCTGCCATATTATACTGTTTGCTATTTTGCATGATTTTAACTGCTCTGTGACCAATGACCTATACTTGTATGCAGGGGCATAGCTAGGGGGCAGCAGGGGGGGGGGCACTTGCCCCGGGTGCAGCAGGTCAGGGGGGTACCAAAGTGGGGTCCGAGAACAGATGGGGGGTGCCATTTCGAGTCTTTGCCCCGGGTGCCAGAAAGCCTAACTACTCCTCTGCTTGCATGTGTATCACTGAGTCAGAAGTACTCCTTGAGGAATGCTGCACATAGTGCAGATGGACTGTTGCGTTAACTCATTATGGACTGTATGAACTGTCATAAAGTACATGTGCACCCATAATACTATACACTGTTTGATGCTGTGCACCCATGATACCATGGACTGTGATGCTGTGCACCCATGATTCAATGGTCTGTGATGCTGGGAGGACTGTCAAGAATGTCTGTGATTTACAATGAAAGATTACACCAGATTTGGTCAGCCCAAATCATATGAACATTATAACATTTGTGTGGTGGCTAAAGGATACAAACTGTAACTTAAGATACTGTAGGTCGTGATAGCGTAATAGTGTAACGTATTGGTGGGTCCCATCAGTCTCAGCAAATTTTAATCGATTTTAAGGCTTACGTTTTATATATTTTAAAGAGCAAGTTTGTTTGAGTAGTGTCAGCACAGTTTTTAGGCAAGACAAGTTGGGAGGACAGGTTCTGGACAGGGTATAACTTTCCGGGGAAAAGTGAGAGGAGGGGAAGAGCCCTAGAAGGAAGAGAGCCATGGAGATAGCCAGGGGTAGGAGGCCCAAGCTGCCAGCTGGGAGGTCAGCTTAGAGGTTTCCCTGTCAGGAGGGTAAATATATTTTTGCAGTACAAACAAGACTAATGGGTTATTTAAGAAGGGATAGCATCAGATAGTGCTTCGTAGCGGCAGGCAGCGTCTGGTGAACGCTGGGCGCTGTACGGCAAACCACATTTATGAACGCGAATCTGGTGAGCGACTCTAACAGTGCCATGTAGCGTCACATGTATTATTACAGATGGTTCAGCAGATCCCAGGTATTACCTTTCGCTCAGTGTCGCTCTTCCATACATTTCAATGGCCATTCATTTGCTTGAGTTTAAACAGCGTTTTTGACCATTTTTTTTTGTTTGTTTGTTTTTTTGCTCAAATCATTGTGTGACGTCTCCTGGCTGCAAACAAGCACTTTTAGAACATTTTCTGACTTTTCATATTTTTATGCAGAATTGTCATTACAGGCCTGGCACTAAAGTGTTAATATCACAGTGTTAAAACAATGGCTAATAATTAGAGATGAGCGAGTAGTGAAATATTCGAAATTTCGAATTTCGATTCGAATAGACCGCGTTACTCGACTACTCGACCGATTATCGAATCCCATTATAGTCTATGGGAAAAAAATGCTCGCCACTTGGAAATCTCAATTCGACCACTTGGAGGTCACCAAGTCCACCCTGAAACATCAGAAAATGATGCCAACACTGCTGGAATGCAACTGGGACAGCAGGGGAAGCATGTCTGGGTGCATATAACGCGCCCAAGTCGCACTATTACGCCACTATCACAGCCACTCAACAATACACTCCAAACACAATATAACTTCTACGTAAAGTGAGACAAGACAAGGAAACCTTCTTTCCTCTACATTGCCATGGACCCCAAGCCAAACTGTACAAAAAAGAAGAACAAAATTCTGCACCCCTTAAAATCACGTTGCCTAATGACAACCACAGATGGCATAGGCAAGGGGGAAAATAAATAGACCCCACCCCTAATTGTCATTGTGTGTGTGTGTGTGTGTGTGTGTGTGTGTGTGAGATGTGGTCAGACATGTCCTCTTGTGTCATTGTGTCACCCCAGCAGTAAGGGAAGCTTAAAGGAGGAGGTTTGTTACAGTGTGTCACCCCAGCAGTCAGGGAAGCTTACAGGAGGAGGTTTGTTACAGTGTGTCACCCCAGCAGTAAGGGAAGCTTACAGGAGGAGGTTTGTTACAGTGTGTTACCCCAGCAGTAAGGGAAGCTTACAGGAGGAGGTTTGTTACAGTGTGTTACCCCAGCAGTAAGGGAAGCTTACAGGAGGAGGTTTGTTACATTGTGTCACCCCAGCAGTAAGGGAAGCTTACAGGAGGAGGTTTGTTACAGTGTGTCACCCCAGCAGTAAGGGAAGCTTACAGGAGGAGGTTTGTTACATTGTGTCACCCCAGCAGTCAGGGAAGCTTACAGGAGGAGGTTTGTTACAGTGTGTCACCCCAGCAGTAAGGGAAGCTTACAGGAGGAGGTTTGTTACATTGTGTCACCCCAGCAGTCAGGGAAGCTTACAGGAGGAGGTTTGTTACAGTGTGTTACCCCAGCAGTAAGGGAAGCTTACAGGAGGAGGTTTGTTACAGTGTGTCACCCCAGCAGTAAGGGAAGCTTACAGGAGGAGGTTTGTTACAGTGTGTCACCCCAGCAGTCAGGGAAGCTTACAGGAGGAGGTTTGTTACAGTGTGTCACCCCAGCAGTCAGGAAAGCTTACAGGAGGAGGTTTGTTACAGTGTGTTACCCCAGCAGTAAGGGAAACTTACAGGAGGAGGTTTGTTACATTGTGTCACCCCAGCAGTAAGGGAAGCTTACAGGAGGAGGTTTGTTACATTGTGTCACCCCAGCAGTAAGGGAAGCTTACAGGAGGAGGTTTGTTACAGTGTGTCACCCCAGCAGTAAGGGAAGCTTAAAGGTGGTAAATGGTGGTAAATGGTGGTATATGGTGGTAAATGCGATATTCTGAGCTTCTGGGGCCCTGCCTGCCTACATATGAGCTATATACTGTTCAACATAGTAGCCGTAATAAGGGCTCTCAATGACTCTCTTGTCTTCTGGTAGCTGGTATATATGGTGGTAAATGCGATATTCTGAGCTTCTGGGGCCCTGCCTGCCTACATATGGGCTATATACTGTTCAGCATAGTAGCCCTAATAATAAGGACTCTCAATGACTCTCTTGTCTTCTGGTAGCTGGTATATATGGTGGTAAATGCGATATTCTGAGCTTCTGGGGCCCTGCCTGCCTACATATGAGCTATATACTGTTCAACATAGTAGCCCTAATAAGGGCTCTCAATGACTCTCTTGTCTTCTGGTAGCTGGTATATATGGTGGTAAAAGCGATATTCTGAGCTTCTGGGGCCCTGCCTGCCTACATATGGGCTATATACTGTTCAGCATAGTAGCCCTAATAAGGGCTCTCAATGACTCTCTTGTCTTCTGGTAGCTGGTATATATGGTGGTAAATGTGATATTCTGAGCTTCTGGGGCCCTGCCTGCCTACATATGGGCTATATACTGTTCAGCATAGTAGCCCTAATAAGGGCTCTCAATGACTCTCTTGTCTTCTGGTAGCTGGTATATATGGTGGTAAATGCGATATTCTGAGCTTCTGGGGCCCTGCCTGCCTACATATGGGCTATATACTGTTCAGCATAGTAGCCCTAATAATAAGGACTCTCAATGACTCTCTTGTCTTCTGGTAGCTGGTATATATGGTGGTAAATGCGATATTCTGAGCTTCTGGGGCCCTGCCTGCCTACATATGGGCTATATACTGTTCAGCATAGTAGCCCTAATAAGGGCTCTCAATGACTCTCTTGTCTTCTGGTAGCTGGTATATATGGTGGTAAATGCGATATTCTGAGCTTCTGGGGCCCTGCCTGCCTACATAGGATATGAGCTATATACTGTTCAACATAGCAGCACTAATAAGGGATTAAGGACTCTCTTGTCTTCTGGTAGCTGGTATATATGGTGGTAAATGCGAGATTCTGAGCTTCTGGGGCCCTGCCTGCCTACATATGATATGAGCTATATACTGTTCAGCATAGCAGCACTAATAAGGGATTAAGGACTCTCTTGTCTTCTGGTAGCTGGTATATATGGTGGTAAATGCGAGATTCTGAGCTTCTGGGGCCCTGCCTGCCTACATATGAGCTATATACTGTTCAGCGTAGTAGCCCTAATAAGGGCTCTTAATGACTCTCTTGTCTTCTGGTAGCTGGTATATATGGTGGTAAATGCGAGATTCTGAGCTTCTGGGGCCCTGCCTGCCTACATAGGATATGAGCTATATACTGTTCAACATAGCAGCACTAATAAGGGATTAAGGACTCTCTTGTCTTCTGGTAGCTGGTATATATGGTGGTAAATGCGAGATTCTGAGCTTCTGGGGCCCTGCCTGCCTACATATGAGCTATATACTGTTCAGCGTAGTAGCCCTAATAAGGGCTCTTAATGACTCTCTTGTCTTCTGGTAGCTGGTATATATGGTGGTAAATGCGAGATTCTGAGCTTCTGGGGCCCTGCCTGCCTACATAGGATATGAGCTATATACTGTTCAACATAGCAGCACTAATAAGGGATTAAGGACTCTCTTGTCTTCTGGTAGCTGGTATATATGGTGGTAAATGCGAGATTCTGAGCTTCTGGGGACCTGCCTGCCTACATATGAGCTATATACTGTTCAGCGTAGTAGCCCTAATAAGGGCTCTTAATGACTCTCTTGTCTTCTGGTAGCTGGTATATATGGTGGTAAATGCGAGATTCTGAGCTTCTGGGGCCCTGCCTGCCTACATAGGATATGAGCTATATACTGTTCAACATAGCAGCACTAATAAGGGATTAAGGACTCTCTTGTCTTCTGGTAGCTGGTATATATGGTGGTAAATGCGAGATTCTGAGCTTCTGGGGCCCTGCCTGCCTACATATGATATGAGCTATATACTGTTCAGCATAGCAGCACTAATAAGGGATTAAGGACTCTCTTGTCTTCTGGTAGCTGGTATATATGGTGGTAAATGCGAGATTCTGAGCTTCTGGGGCCCTGCCTGCCTACATATGAGCTATATACTGTTCAGCGTAGTAGCCCTAATAAGGGCTCTTAATGACTCTCTTGTCTTCTGGTAGCTGGTATATATGGTGGTAAATGCGAGATTCTGAGCTTCTGGGGCCCTGCCTGCCTACATAGGATATGAGCTATATACTGTTCAACATAGCAGCACTAATAAGGGATTAAGGACTCTCTTGTCTTCTGGTAGCTGGTATATATGGTGGTAAATGCGAGATTCTGAGCTTCTGGGGCCCTGCCTGCCTACATATGAGCTATATACTGTTCAGCGTAGTAGCCCTAATAAGGGCTCTTAATGACTCTCTTGTCTTCTGGTAGCTGGTATATATGGTGGTAAATGCGAGATTCTGAGCTTCTGGGGCCCTGCCTGCCTACATAGGATATGAGCTATATACTGTTCAACATAGCAGCACTAATAAGGGATTAAGGACTCTCTTGTCTTCTGGTAGCTGGTATATATGGTGGTAAATGCGAGATGCTGAGCTTCTGGGGCCCTGCCTGCCTACATATGATATGAGTGTTACGCACCGGGTGCGAAGAAGTGGACCCGCAGGGTCTGCAGAACTGTTTTGGCAGATACCGCGTCAGGGGAGCGGAGTCTAAGGAGCCACTGGTTTTCACCAGAGCCCACCGCAAGGCGGGATGGTCTTGTGCGGCAGGTGACTCCCAGGTCGCTACCCCCCAACAGCGGCACAGTTCCACAAACTGCTGAAGTGACGTGCAGCAGAGACAAACAGTGGTCGGAGGAGAAGGTCGAGGTCAGGACTGGCAGCGCGGGTTCTGTAGCGGTGAGACAAGCCGAGGTTGGGACTGGCAGCGCGGGTTCAATAGCGGTGAGACAAGCCGAGGTCGGGACGGGCAGCACAGGTTCGAAGGTCAAAAGGAGAGCCGAGGTCATACACGAGGAATCAAGCAATACAGCGATAATCATTCAGGGAACAACACCGAAGATCCGGCACAGGAAGTAAGGCAGGGTTTAATTTATAGGAAGCGCCAAAAAGAGATTGGATGGCAGAAACCAATTAACAGGGCCTTGGCCCTTTAAATCTGAGGAGGTTGACGCGCGCGCCCCCTAGTGGCCGGGGACGTGCGCGCAGGGAAGACGGAAGAGACACAGAAGGAGGAAGCCGGCGGCCATGCCGGTCAGAGGAGGAGGCGCGGGGACCAGGTAAGGGGGAACCGCAGCCAGGGGGGCCAGCAGCAGACGCCCGGATGGCGGTGAAGCGGGGAGCGCTGCAGGAAGGGGACGCAGCGCTCGCCCGAGGAGAGGCACGGAGGGGGGCGCTGCGCGGGGAAGACGCAGCGCTCGCCCTAACAGTACCCCCCCCCTTAGGTCTCCCCCTCTTTTTGGGACCGAGGAAGTTTGAAATAAGGCTCCGATCGAGGATATTCTCCTCAGGCTCCCAGGACCTCTCTTCAGGACCGCAATTCTCCCAATCCACTAGAAAGTATCGTCTCCCTCTGGATGTTTTGGAAGCCAGAATCTCTCTCACCGAGAAGGCATCTTCGGTACCCGCGACCGGAAGTGGCTCCAACGTTTTAGAAGAGAATCGATTAGTCGTCAGAGGTTTCAATAATGAAACATGAAAAGAGTTGGGAATACGTAAGGAGGCTGGCAAATGAAGTTTGTAACAGACCGGATTAATTTGTTGCTTGATCCTGTACGGCCCTAAATAGCGAGGGCCCAATTTATAACTGGGTATCTTGAAACGAATGTACTTGGCTGAAAGCCAAACTTTATCTCCAGGAGAGAAAACAGGAGCGATTCTCCTTCTTTTATTAGCGCTGCTCTTCATGCGGGTAGAGGCTAGAACAAGAGAATGTCGTGTTTCACGCCAGATAGAGGAGAAAAACTGTGTTAAGTCATCCACGGCGGGTACCCCCGACTGTGTAGGTAAGGGTAGAGGAGGCAAAGGTTGGCGGCCATAAACAATGAAGAATGGAGATTTCTTTGTGGCTTCAGAATCTTTGAAATTATAAGAGAACTCCGCCCATGGCAAGAGATCGACCCAGTCGTCTTGTCGGGCCGAAACAAAGTGACGTAGATATTGTCCTAGAACCTGATTGACCCTCTCCACTTGGCCGTTGGACTGGGGGTGGTAAGCCGAGGAAAAATCTAATTTCACCTTTAACTGAGTACAGAGAGCCCTCCAGAATTTTGAAACAAACTGAACTCCCCTGTCGGAGACAATATGGGAAGGAAGTCCATGGAGCCGAAAAATATGTTTAAAAAAGTTCTTAGCCAACTGAGGAGCGGATGGGAGTCCTGGAAGCGGAACGAAGTGCGCCATTTTTGAAAAACGATCCACAACAACCCAGATCACTGTATTGCCTTGAGATGGAGGAAGATCCGTGATAAAGTCCATAGCGATGTGAGACCAAGGGATTTCAGGAATAGGAAGAGGATGAAGAAGACCCGCCGGTCTTTGGCGAGGCGTTTTATTACGTGCACAGGTGGTACAAGCTTGCACGAATTCTGCCACATCCTTCTCAATGGAGGGCCACCAATAATATCTGGCAATAATTGCGTTAGACTTTTTGATACCAGCATGCCCGGCAATACGGGAAGCATGACCCCATTTTAATATTTGGAGGCGTCGGCGAACCGGGACAAAGGTTTTCCCAGGCGGAGCCTGCACTAGGGAGGCAGGAGCGGAATGAACCAAATGATCAGGAGATATAATGAACTGAGGAGCAGCGTCCACGTCTGTGACATCCGAGGAGCGAGATAGAGCATCTGCCCTGATGTTCTTAGAGGCAGGTCGAAAATGAATGCGGAAATTAAACCGCGCGAAGAATAGTGACCAACGAGCTTGGCGAGGATTCAAGCGTTGAGCAGTTTGAAGATACAAAAGGTTCTTATGGTCGGTAAAAATAGATATGGGGTGAAGCGACCCTTCTAGAAGATGTCTCCACTCTTCAAGAGCTAATTTGATAGCCAGGAGTTCACGATCCCCAATAGAATAATTTCGCTCCGCGGAAGAAAAGGTCCTAGAAAAGAACCCACAAGTAAGATTTTTCCCTGAAGGAGACCTCTGTGTGAGAACAGCTCCTGCTCCGATGGAAGAAGCGTCAACCTCTAGAGAAAAAGGACGAGAAGGGTCTGGTCTGGTGAGCACCGGGGCCATAGAGAAAGTCTTTTTCAAAGTTAAAAAGGCTGCCTCCGCCTGTGGAGGCCATGACTTGGGGTTGGCTCCCTTTTTGGTGAGAGCCACAATGGGGGCCACGATAGTGGAAAAATGGGGTATGAATTGACGGTAATAGTTGGCGAAGCCCAGAAATCGTTGAATGGAACGCAGACCAACAGGCCGAGGCCAATCTAAAACCGCTCTCAATTTGCTAGGGTCCATTTGTAGTCCTTGGGCTGAAACAGTATAACCCAAAAAGGGCAGAGCGGTTTGGTGAAAGAGACACTTTTCTAATTTGGCATAAAGATGATGCTGCCGAAGGCGGGATAGTACCAGACGAACGTGCCGGTGATGCTCTTCGAGGGAAGAAGAGAAGATGAGGATATCATCTAAATAGACCACGACACAGGAGTACAACAAGTCCCGGAAGATGTCATTGACGAACTCTTGAAATACGGCAGGGGCATTACAAAGCCCGAAGGGCATCACCAAATACTCGAAATGACCGTCACGGGTATTAAAGGCAGTCTTCCATTCGTCTCCCTTGCGGATGCGGATCAGATTGTAGGCTCCTCGGAGATCCAGTTTGGAAAAGATCCTGGAGCCACGAAGACGGTCGAAGAGTTCTGGAATTAAGGGTAAGGGGTATCGGTTCTTTACCGTGATCTTGTTAAGACCCCGATAGTCGATACAGGGTCGGAGAGAACCGTCTTTTTTCTGTACAAAAAAAAAGCCAGCCCCAGCGGGAGAAGAGGACTTCCGGATGAAGCCCCTCTGCAGATTTTCTTGTATGTAGGTAGCCATTGCTTGAGTTTCGGGGACGGATAGTGGGTAGATACGGCCACGAGGAGGAGTGGTCCCAGGCAGGAGGTCGATCGGGCAGTCATAAGGGCGATGAGGCGGAAGAGTCTCAGCTTGCTTCTTACAGAAGACATCAGCGTAAGCCCGGTAAACTTCGGGTAGGCCCGGTAGAGATGTGGTAGGATGATCGGTTCGAACTGGTAAAGCTTTCAAGCAATTCTTGAAGCAGGTTGTACCCCACGCCTTGATGTCCCCAGTGACCCAGTCTAGGGTAGGATTATGAAGCTGAAGCCAAGGAAGACCCAATAGGATTGGGGAAGTACAATGGGGTAACACAAAGAGTTCCAAGTATTCCTGGTGAAAGAGGCCAATCTTAAGGAGCAAAGGCTTGGTACGGTACTGCACCATACAATTCAGTCTATCTCCATTAACTGAGGCGATGAATAACGGTTTGGCCAAGCGGTTAACTGCTATGTCGTATTTCTTGATCAGGGAGGCCTCTATGAAATTGCCCGCCGAACCAGAATCCAGGAAGACCGGTAAATTAAGCACAGAGGCAGATGAGAGACAAAGCTGTGCAGGTACGGTAAATCTTGGAGAGGAAGCACACACACCCAGAGACGCCTCTCCCACCGAGTCTAGGTGCGCCCGTTTCCCAGTCGAGAAGGACGAATGGGGCAATCTCTTAGAAAATGATCAGGACTGGCGCAATACAGACAGAGATTTTCATTTCTCCTGCGAGACCTCTCCACGGGGGTTAGGCGAGAGCGGCCGACCTGCATGGCTTCCACCTCTGGAGAAGATGGTACAGACAAAGGTTTCTGAAAGGTGGGAGCCAAACGGAACATCCTCCTGTCACGTTGGGAATCTCTCTCCAGGCGAAGTTCCTCACGCCTCTCAGCAAAGCGTATGTCAATGCGAGTGACGAGATGAATGAGTTCAGAAAGGGAGTCAGGAATCTCTCGGGCCGCTAGAACATCTTTGATCTTGCTAGAGAGACCTTTCTTAAAACAAGCGCAGAGGGCCTCATTATTCCATGCTAACTCGGAGGCCAAAGTACGGAATCGAATAGCATATTCACCAACAGAAAGATCGCCTTGCGTTAAATTCAATAGAGCGGACTCGGCTGATGAGGCCCGAGCGGGTTCTTCAAAAACCTGACGGAATTCAGTAACAAAGGCCTGAACGGTGAAGGTGAGAGGATCATTACGGTCCCACAAGGGAGTGGCCCAAGCCAAGGCTTTCCCGGAGAGCAGACTAATGATGAAGGCCACTTTAGAGCGTTCGGTGGGAAATTGATCAAACAATAATTCCAGGTGCATAGAGCACTGGGCTAGAAAGCCTCTGCACAACTTCGCGTCTCCCTCATATTTTGCTGGTAAGGAGAGGCGGATTCTGGATGGGGAAACTGCTGGAGACTGCGGTGGCGGCACCGGTGGCGGTGGAGAAGGCGACAACTGCTGGGTCAAGAGTTGCTGCATCATAGCGGTAAGCTGATTAATCTGCCGAGACTGCAAAGCCACCAGCGCTGGGAGTTCGGAAGTCTCCGGCAAGGGCACCTCAGCGGGATCCATGGCCGGATCTTACTGTTACGCACCGGGTGCGAAGAAGTGGACCCGCAGGGTCTGCAGAACTGTTTTGGCAGATACCGCGTCAGGGGAGCGGAGTCTAAGGAGCCACTGGTTTTCACCAGAGCCCACCGCAAGGCGGGATGGTCTTGTGCGGCAGGTGACTCCCAGGTCGCTACCCCCCAACAGCGGCACAGTTCCACAAACTGCTGAAGTGACGTGCAGCAGAGACAAACAGTGGTCGGAGGAGAAGGTCGAGGTCAGGACTGGCAGCGCGGGTTCTGTAGCGGTGAGACAAGCCGAGGTTGGGACTGGCAGCGCGGGTTCAATAGCGGTGAGACAAGCCGAGGTCGGGACGGGCAGCACAGGTTCGAAGGTCAAAAGGAGAGCCGAGGTCATACACGAGGAATCAAGCAATACAGCGATAATCATTCAGGGAACAACACCGAAGATCCGGCACAGGAAGTAAGGCAGGGTTTAATTTATAGGAAGCGCCAAAAAGAGATTGGATGGCAGAAACCAATTAACAGGGCCTTGGCCCTTTAAATCTGAGGAGGTTGACGCGCGCGCCCCCTAGTGGCCGGGGACGTGCGCGCAGGGAAGACGGAAGAGACACAGAAGGAGGAAGCCGGCGGCCATGCCGGTCAGAGGAGGAGGCGCGGGGACCAGGTAAGGGGGAACCGCAGCCAGGGGGGCCAGCAGCAGACGCCCGGATGGCGGTGAAGCGGGGAGCGCTGCAGGAAGGGGACGCAGCGCTCGCCCGAGGAGAGGCACGGAGGGGGGCGCTGCGCGGGGAAGACGCAGCGCTCGCCCTAACAATGAGCTATATACTGTTCAGCATAGCAGCACTAATAAGGGATTAAGGACTCTCTTGTCTTCTGGTAGCTGGTATATATGGTGGTAAATGCGAGATTCTGAGCTTCTGGGGCCCTGCCTGCCTACATATGAGCTATATACTGTTCAGCGTAGTAGCCCTAATAAGGGCTCTTAATGACTCTCTTGTCTTCTGGTAGCTGGTATATATGGTGGTAAATGCGAGATTCTGAGCTTCTGGGGCCCTGCCTGCCTACATAGGATATGAGCTATATACTGTTCAACATAGCAGCACTAATAAGGGATTAAGGACTCTCTTGTCTTCTGGTAGCTGGTATATATGGTGGTAAATGCGAGATTCTGAGCTTCTGGGGCCCTGCCTGCCTACATATGATATGAGCTATATACTGTTCAGCATAGCAGCACTAATAAGGGATTAAGGACTCTCTTGTCTTCTGGTAGCTGGTATATATGGTGGTAAATGCGAGATTCTGAGCTTCTGGGGCCCTGCCTGCCTACATATGAGCTATATACTGTTCAGCGTAGTAGCCCTAATAAGGGCTCTTAATGACTCTCTTGTCTTCTGGTAACTGGTATATATGGTGGTAAATGCGAGATTCTGAGCTTCTGGGGCCCTGCCTGCCTACATAGGATATGAGCTATATACTGTTCAACATAGCAGCACTAATAAGGGATTAAGGACTCTCTTGTCTTCTGGTAGCTGGTATATATGGTGGTAAATGCGAGATGCTGAGCTTCTGGGGCCCTGCCTGCCTACATATGATATGAGCTATATACTGTTCAGCATAGCAGCACTAATAAGGGATTAAGGACTCTCTTGTCTTCTGGTAGCTGGTATATATGGTGGTAAATGCGAGATTCTGAGCTTCTGGGGCCCTGCCTGCCTACATATGAGCTAT
Source organism: Gastrophryne carolinensis (assembly GCA_027917425.1). Taxonomy (NCBI): domain Eukaryota; kingdom Metazoa; phylum Chordata; class Amphibia; order Anura; family Microhylidae; genus Gastrophryne; species Gastrophryne carolinensis. The sequence continues at coordinate 268,411,559 of CM051238.1, read as the reverse complement.
ATACTGTTCAGCGTAGTAGCCCTAATAAGGGCTCTTAATGACTCTCTTGTCTTCTGGTAGCTGGTATATATGGTGGTAAATGCGAGATTCTGAGCTTCTATGGCCCTGCCTGCCTACATATGAGCTATATACTGTTCAGCGTAGTAGCCCTAATAAGGGCTCTTAATGACTTTCTTGTCTTCTGGTAGCTGGTATATATGGTGGTAAATGCGAGATTCTGAGCTTCTGGGGCCCTGCCTGCCTACATATGAGCCATATACCGTTCAGCATAGTAGCCCTAATAAGGGCTCTTAATGACTCTCTTGTCTTCTGGTAGCTGGTATAGATGGTGGTAAATGCGAGATTCCGAGCTTCTGGGGCCCTGCCAGCGACAGCCTGTCTTTCCCTGCTGTGAGCGTCTGTCCCTCACTAAGTTCAAGCTGCTAATGCTGACGAAGAGGAAGTGCTGAGTTTTGTATATTCGAGGTCACGTGGTTTTTCCAGCCAATGCGTGTAGACGCCGTTCTCGCGATGCCAGCGTCCTCCCAGGACCTGTCCCACCCCCCCTGCATGGTGATTGGTGTAAAAAACGCGCCAGGGAAGGTGGGAGGGGAAACGAATTGTGAGTGCGCCATCGCCGCTGTACTCGATCGAAATCGAGTATGACGAACAGCGTAGTATTCGATCGAATACCGGCTCGGTCGAATACTACTCGCTCATCTCTACTAATAATGCAAAAAAGGAATATGCACAGCCTCATATATGAATGGTGCAGGCCCTGGGAAAACGTTACAAGTCACTATCACAATTCATTGGGGCTCTAGAGCTGACCCATTGTAAATCCCAAGCAGGTGGCCGCACACAATATGACCACAGTCAAAGTAAAGTTTATTAAATCAAGTTGTCCAATGCATAAAACGTGTTCCAAAAGACAAGACAAACATACACAGCAATGGTTAAAAAACATAAAACAGTAAGCTGGGTGGGGGGGATAAAGATAGGGCTAATTCATCAAAAATAATTATTCAAAAATCATCATCACAGAGTAGTAAATAGTACCCAATACAGAGTAGTAAATAGTGCCAAAAACATGTTGGACGGCCAGACACTATAAAGTGCTAGTGCCTACTATTTAATAAGAAAGATAATATTGCAACCAGAGAGCAAGTGGGATAATATTTGTGCAAAAAACAATAGCAGCAGCGATACTAATAGAAAAGTGCAGATTTTTAAAATAGTGCAAGGTGCAGTAGTGCATGTAGAAAGTATGGCAAATGAATACCAAATGGAATGGCAAATAGTTAGGGCAGAGTGCCAAGAAAGTGTCAGCCTGTTCAGCATGTACTAGGCAGTAATCATTACATCACCAATCACAAGCAGAGCGCCGTCCTCCCCACGTCCTCCCCACATACTTCACCACTTCTACATGCACTACTGCACCTTGCACTTTTTTTTAAATCTGCACTTTTCTATTAGTATCGCTGCTGCTATTGTTTTTTGCAGAATGCATTATCCCACTTGCTCTCTGGTTGCAATATTATCTTTCTTATTAAATAGTAGGCACTAGCACTTTATAGTGTCTGGCCATCCAACATGTTTTTGGCACTATTTACTACTCTGTGATGATGATTTTTTGAATAATAATTTTTGATGAATTAGCCCCATCTTTATCCCCCCCACCCAGCTTACTGTTTTATGTTTTTTAACCATTGCTGTCTATGTTTGTCTTGTCTTTTGGAACACTTTTTATGCATTGGACAACTTGGACAAATTTAATAAACTTTACTTTGACTGTGATCATATTGTGTGCGGCCACCTGCTTGGGATTTACAAGGGGGCAGCTCTAGAGCCCGATTGAATTGTGACAGTGTTAAAACAATGTCATTCCATGTGTTTTCACTTTGTTCAAAAACAGACTTTAATTACACAGCGCCTGGCGTTCTATGCTATAGCGACCAGATTTAGAGCGGCGACGCTGTGTGTGTGTCCTTTTTTGATAAGTATGGTGTGGAGCGCCGAGAGTCAGTTTTGCCCCCTTTCGCTCCCTGCAGCGCTGTACTGGTGTTAGAGCGCCCAACATACATCCCATTCATCAATGCCAGCCAGGTCACTACAGCGACTGAGGCGCTCTGTTACAGCGCCCGATACCCGCTTACAGCGTCTACTAGCGTTCGCTCTAAGCACTGTAATACAGACGCTCATCTGCCGATGCCTGGTGTTAGTAGGGAATCAGCCTCCACATCATTAACATTATACATATGCCTGACATATAACTCTCCATCCTAGCATGTTGTACCTTCTTTGTAATTGTATCTTGTATTTTTGTACCCAATATAAGACTTTATTTATTTGTCTCAGTGATTCTTTGAAATGCCAGATGTCTAAGGCTCTATTCACAGTGACTGGGCAACACAGTCACTATACAGGGGGAAATGCTGCCCATTATTTGAAATGTTCAGTTCACATATGTAATATATAAATCTGAACTGGCCCCTAAAAAATAAATAATGGGCAGCATTTTCACTTGCGTTGGGACTCTGCATTGCCCAAAGCAGTGCAAGCGGAGAGATGTCAATAGACCCTAATGAAAGCAAGCCCGCTGATTGGTTGGACGCCAGCTCAGCCAATCAGTCTCTGTCGTGGGAGTGACAGGAAGGTGAGTGACCTAGGAGCATAAATTCAGCAGGACATCGCAATTCGGGATGCCCCCACTGAGAGGAACAACACACCAAAAAGTGAAAATTGGGTGTTGTTCCTCTTTAATATCAACTCAGGTGTTCAGCCAGCGGTTTGTGAATCCTGGACTGTAGTACAAGAGTGGCTATCTGACCCAAACTCTACAGCCACTCCTAAATCCCGGACCCAGAAGTCCAATTTATACAAACTGCTTGACGACTTAAATTTAGTTCTACACTGGTAGTCAAGAGCATATTCAGCTCTGATCTCAAACTCTTGATTTGTTCAAAAAAGATGCTGCTGAAGGAACTGCTTATGCTCTTTAACCAGTTCATTAAACTCTTTTGGTTATTTTTTTAATGTTTCCCATCCTATTTGAATCAAACGCCCTCTAATAATCTTATGTGCTAACCAGTTTGGCTTGATCTGGCCAAGGAATTTAAATAATTTAGCATTTTTTATTTTTTGAGGCGACTGGGGTGGGGACAAAAACATGGTCAATAAATAGGTTAGATAAGAGGTGGAAAAGTAGAGTCTCTAACTTTTGGATTACATTCTTTTCACACGTCTAATAGCTCAGCAAGCATCAGCAAATAATTTAACCAACTGTCAACTCTTTCATGGGGGGGGGGGTTTAATTTCCCCTAAACTGAGGTAGTTTCATCTGTTGAAGGACCGAGAGCCAGGTTTGAATCCCTGCCCCTAATTGCACTCCCTCTAATAGGGGGAATCATTTTTTTAATCACTTTCTGAAAGTAGTGTGTCTGTTGTGTATTTGGGGCAATATAACTAATTAATGACACTTTCGCAAAAAAAATCCATTAATGGCACCTCTATGGCCCCTTTCACACCTCTCCACTGAGGTAGAGAGGAGAAAAATGCATCTGCGAAAAAGTCCTGTCTGCTTTGTCTTGGCTGCAAACGCATCCCAATAAACAGGGTTATCCTTTAAAAGCAGGCACAAACGGTTGATTTGCTTTGGAGGTATACCTTTTTTATATCAAACTTCCTAATCTGAAGAAATTAGCTATATTTCAAGGACCAGAGTGATCTTGGAACATTGCTTTAATACAAATTGTATTATTAGGTTTATTAGGGAAGTGCGGGCTATACTCCTTCTGCTTCAATTAGGCCTTGATTCGTGCTGCTGACCTTGGCTGACTAGACACCTCTAAACACAATCCCTTTTGCTCCTCTGTTCTGTAAACAACTACGTGTGGACTAACCAACCCATTACTGTGCAACTAAAGCTCCTCTTAGATCCCCAGTCAGAAAAATAAAGTTTAGTTCCTCTCACCCCCTTCAATGATCAGTTGAGTAGACTGTTTGAGAAGCCATAACACAATGCAGATGTTGTAGAATATATTTGTAAATGCTGCATTCCTGGACTGCATTGGAATGGCCATCTTGCTAGAAACCTGAGTGCCCTGCTAAACATATGATCATGAGTGGGGGGAGAGCTTCCTTGTGACCAGGTCATCTAGATGGGGGGGGGGGATTTTACCTGTTTCCACACATGTTAGAAATACATTAAATTTTTCTCCAGCTGGCTGTATTGATGAAAAGTTCCCAGCTGTGCTGCAGAGTGCATGTGTGATATTGCCTCTCACCACAAGACAGGTTGTTGATAAATTTCCTAGAAAAACAGAGCAGCATCCCTGTCATGCTGCACACACTAAATCAAATCAAATGTGTGAGGAAATCTATGTAATATTGGGTTCTCTATGTAACAGCAGGGTTCTCTGCTATGAGTAGAGCAAAGGTGAGTCATTACAACTGATGTTCTACCTCTTGCTAGAGATAATGGAAGCATGCTATTTTTTAAAGCAAGGCTGTCAGCTGTGTAGCAAGATGGAAGCTTCCATGCAGTTGAGAAGGGCAGCTTCTGCATTCTATTTTACAACATCTGATCAAATAGCTTATGCTATTGATTGCCGGGGGGGGGCTTTAGGGAAGCAATTTACTAAGCTTTTGTTTTTTTGACTGGAGGGCCCGCTTTAAGCCCTTCAGACCTCCGGAAGAGTAGAGAGGTCCCACCTATAGGTTAAGCATGATATGATAGATAGAGTTTGCTGAGAACGTGTGTACATGCAAACCCTATTGTTTTTCACCAGTACAGACCATGATTTGCACCAGCACAGGACCCCGGGAAGAATATCAAAGCCTAATTTCAGACTAACTTCATGGCTGCTTTAAGGGGTAATCATTGTTTGCCCCCTGCAACTATGACGCCAATACTGACAACTTGAAACATCAAACAGGGAGCAAAATAATTGTACAAATCAGAAAAAATTTGCCCCATCACCAACACATGAGTTCTCTGGAAACTAGTGGAATAAATTACACAAATTCCTAAGTGAATGTAAACTTTCCTTTAGAGCCATAACTTTGTTTACTGAATAGCATTAATAGCTCCATGATTGATTGTTCTTGGAACTGTGCTTTATGCAAAAGGTGCCAAAGCTGTCTAATAACCACTGCTGATTACTCAGTAATGACCACATAAACATAAAAAGTAATTGTGATTCCTGCACTATTTGAGGTATCTCCATAAGGCTACAATTTGTGTGTGTTTCAAGTGTGCCGCAGCATTGATAGCACACAGTAACCCGATTGTTGAGCGCCTTGTTGTTTCATCATAATGTGGCCACAGCATTCTCTGCCTTTAAATGGTTTTGTTTGTAATGTATAACTCCTGTTTATAATACAAGAAGTTGAGGAATGGAAGAGATCTGTGAGTCCAGACCCTCCACAAAGTCTAACCCCTTCCTAGCCGACAGCTGCCCATCCCTCAAACTACTTGTAACTTGGAAAGTTAAAACATTTAAAACAAATGTGTTCCTAAAATATAGCCAATTGCTTGATCAGGATAAATGCAATAGTGGAAACAACTTAACAGGGGACTTTTTGTCCATGTGTCTCCAAAATAAAGCAGGGATTAGGTGCAAGCCAGATGAGTTTGAATTTTCCATTAATCACAAGAAGAACAAACAAGAGGGTATGATGGAACAGGGACATGCTTAGTGACAAGCAAATTAACATTAAAAAGTACGGAAAAATGCTTCTAATTTGCCAAATTCCATACAATGTAACTTATAGTTTTATATGGAGGGTCATTGCTGAAACGAGTTGAAAGAGGCACAAAACCCTTTTCTGGCCCCCTGGCGTCCCCTACCTGTAGTCTGGGATGCGCCCCTGCCCCATGCACTAGAATGTGCCCCTGGCTTCTCTGTAGTCTGGGATGCGCCAAAGCTCCAGGGAAATCGGGGTTGCGACCACCAGCAAAGACAGCACCGTGGGTGCCACTGGGAAAGGTGAGTCTGCTGGTGCCCCCTGGGGTTTCACACAGTGGGGCATGCTGATTTTGGAAGGCCCGGGGGCATAGCTTTACACCCGACTTAACTTTTGAGTGTGAGACCTGTATCTCAGTGAGCTACTTAACACACATTTAACACTCATTTTTATTTGAGTTTATTTGTGTTAAAAAGCTTGCCTGGATTTTTTTAGTTTTAGCTTCCGACCATCGGCAATGAACTTGACTTGGTTCTTCTCTCTGGAGTGTTAAGTTAAGTAGCCCAGCGATGGTAATTTTTTTTTAGTGTTGCTGCTGAGATTCAGTTATATTAACCTTTAAACGTCACTTTTACAGATTCGGAAGAAACGATTTTGGCACAAGAGGTTCCCTTTAACAAAATATAATTAAAATGAAAGCAAAAGTCCCTTTTGCTTCATTACAACATCTGTATCTGATTCTGGTGGAACCATTTAACAAAGTAATGTATTTAGTGTTACATAAAAATTATACTTTATCGTAAAACATGTTGTTCAACATGATCAAATCATGTATTTTTAGAGTGAAAGAAAAAGTCCCTTTTAAGGTGGATCAAAGCACCTTTTTTGCCGCCCTCCCTTTGACTTTGAGCAATGCTGCTGGCTCGGCAGGGGCCCAGTTTTCACTGTGTTTTCCCACCGCTGAAGCTGCACCCAGCAGCACTTTTGAGATCAGCGATTGGCTGATCTCAAAAGGGCCGTATGACGCATCCCTAGCTTTCTGCTTGGGTGTGGGAGCCATTCAGATAGGCTTATGTTTAAAGGAACACTATTGTGAAAACATGGGCCAGTGATAAAAATCCATAAATATGCAGGATGGGGAGAGGAGAGGTCACTTGTACACCCATCATCAAGAAATATCCAGACGGGCCCCTGATACACTAAAGCTGACACCCTTGGATTTTATTCCTACCAGGAGAAGAAAACCACAAGCTTGGCTGGAGTTTGATTCAGTTTGGGTGTATAAGTGACCCCTCCTCTCATTAGCCCATGTATTTATATGGATACTTAATATTACACAATTTTGCGATAGTGCTCCTTTAACTTTATTATATGTAAACATTCATTTTCTAGCTAAAGCATATCTTTATCTTTATACTGTATGCTAGAGGGGAATTCTTCTTTCACTCAACAATAGTACCATTGAGTACTGTATATTATTTGGCTAAAAGGGGTCCTGACTTGTTTAATTTGTATAATGTACAGTAGATGTGCGGTAGTCTTTAAGCACAGTTTGTGGACATTTGATATATATATAATCACTTTTCAGATTTTTCATATTGAGTCCTCCTGAATCTAGCCATTTCTGAAAAATCTGGCTGAACTGTATGTAAGATAAAGAGGCATATTCAAGCAACACTAAGGGGTTTATTTAAGAAATGATAACGCAAGGTAGTGCCACGTAGCGTCGGGTGAACGCTGGACGCTGTATGTGAAAACCACATTTAAGAAAATCAATCTTGTGAGCGCCTCTAAAAGCATCATGTAGCGTCACATGTATTTCTAGAGGCGGCTTAGTGTATAGCGCCGGTGCTCTAGGTTCAGCAGCAGCATGTAGTACCTGTCGCTCAGCAGTGCTCTCCGATACATTTCAATGTTGTTTCATTTGCTTGTGTTTAAATAGCGTGTTGCTAAAGTAAACTTTAACATTTTGGGGTCAAATGATTATGTGGCCTCTCCTGTCCAGCAAACAAACATTTTTATTGTTTTTTTGTTTTGTTTTGTTTTTATGCAGAATTGTATGTGCAGTTCTGCCATTGCAGTATCTTTATCACAGTGTTAAAACAATGTCATTCCATATGTTTTCGCTCTGTTGCTGGTGTATATGTGTTGAGAACTTGAACTTATCACATAGCTTCTGGCGCTCAGCGTTAGAGCACCCAGTTTTATAGTGGCGGTGCTGGTTGTGTGTAGTTTTTTCTTGAATATGGGCTTCAGCGCCCAGTGCACTTAATTGGCGCTACCTATCGCTCGCTGCAGCGTTGTCCTGTTGTTAGATTTAGCGTAGTCTTGGGCGATTAGACCTCGGGACACCACCTAGCGTTCGCTATTGGCTCTACAGTAGATCAGGGAGAATGCTTCTACAGTGCCCTCCAGACATCACATTCATCAATGCTGGAGAGGATAGTACAGCGTCACTTGTCCGGCCGCTAAGCTAGGTCACAGTGCCAGACACCCACTTGCAGCTTCTACTAGCGGTCACTCTAGTGGCAATATGTGATGCTAGTCTTAAATCAGCCTCTAAGAGCCTAAGAAAACTAAAAGAACAAAAAACAGAAACATCAGTGCAGCAACCAGCTAGCGTCTTATTTAACACTAGCGCCCAGAATACCTGGGCACTCTGGTTGATGCAGCGGCAGATGAAACCTGCCGCTGTAGGTCAGGATCCCCTAGAGCACAATGGGCAGAACGAGATTGAAGTGCTTAATGCTTATAATTATTATTACACACATGTATTTGTACAGAACTTGCATTGTGACTTGTTAGTAATGGAAACACAGGACCTAGATGTCACAAAATGCTTCAAAAAATGTGTTGCTTCTTTTGGTTACAAATGTGTAATCTGGACAAAAACAACTTAAATGCAGCCTAGACGCACTGTAAAGTTTGTCCCCTTTGTCCCCAACAGTGATTTCTTGTAACTGTAATGTAGAAACGCCGACCAGAAAAATACAGCGCCAATCTTTTGAAAGGAGGAAAAATGTCATAAATACACTGTGCAGCACCAGAAAAGATGGTGGTACAAAGTAGTGCTCACTGGTGCTATGATAATCAGCAGTCAGATCCAACAGGTGTTTGTCGCTGCAACAAGATTAAAATGCTGGTGCTGCAAAACTGGCGCTATAGCCACCAGGAAGATGCTAAATGGCACACGTCATAAATAAAGCCCTTAGGCCCTTATTTAAGAAGGGATAGCGGCAGGTGGTGCCTTGTTAATGAGAGGTAGCGACAGGTGAACACCGGACACGGCACGCAATTACACATTTATCAAGCAGAATCTGTTTAGCGACTGGGATAGCGCCATGTAGCGTCCGATTCATCATTTTCACAGCCTCAGCGAACAGCGCCGGCGTTCAGCCTTGCACAGCGCCAGGTATGACCTCTCTCTACCTGTCGCTCTCCCATACATTTCAATGGACGATCCTTTTCTTCTCTTTAAACAGGGTTTTTATTTATTATTTAAAAAAAAAAAAAAAATCTCAAATAATGCTGTGACCTCTTCTGGCATTGAAAAAGCAGTTTTTTGACAAATGTTTCATTTTTCAGATATTTCTGCAGAAATGACATTACAGGTCTGGCATTAAAGTGTTCATGTTACAATGTTATTACAATGTAATTCCACATGTTTTCGCTTTGTTACTAGTGGATACATACTGAAAAACAAACTTTAAACACACCGCCTCCTGCGCTCTGGGGTTCAAACAGGCATTTTTCAGCGCCAGAGTTTTGTGGGGCTGTTTTTTTGCTGAATATGGTGTGAGTCGGTCGCTAGGACCAGTCGCTAACATGCGCTCCCATACAGCGCTGTACTGGTCAAATAGCGACTCCTCACAATGTATTCATCCTTGCTGCACAGCGACTGAGTCCCTATGAAGTAGCGACCCACGGCCAAGCACAGTGACTACTAGCGGGCGCTCTGAAAATGCCTGCTATAGACGCTCATCTGTCGCTACCTAGCGTTATTGATGTATCAGCCTGCCCGTGTTTTGGTGCTGAAATATGCTGGTGGCCAAATTACTTAGTAATATGAGAGGAACATCATTCCTGATGCTGGTCAATAAAGTACAGGAACCATTGTTGCTAACTTGCCACAGCATAAAAAATACAGAATACAGCTGCCTTACATCTAAATGGACCACATACAGCTGCCATTTTGTCATTTACAATATATTTCCATCTTCCCTGAAGAATTAATGCAAGATAAAAGACAAATGAACACACTGTATGTACATAAAAGGCAGCCCTAAATGCGAAACATCGTTATATGGATCATATAACACAGTTTCGATAATTAAGATCATTTGTCATACAGTTAGGGGCAACGCTACACACACTACGCACACAAGCTACACACACACAGACATTCTGTGGGGAGGAATCTAATTGGTATAGCAAGAGGAGAAATAAAAAGAAAGGGGACCAAAAAAGAGCTGTATCTCTCCAAGCTAGTTCTACAAGAGGTCCCGCATGCAGCATCTCAGGGGCGTGACTCAGTGGTAGTGGTAGTAGGGATTTTGGGGTGCCCCACTGAGTGAAACCCCGCCGTTTGGTGAGTGATGCCGGTGTCAGTCACGTATGCGCCATGGTCTCGGGTAAACTGTAAGATTTGCGGCAACCTGGGGGGATGCCTTGACGGGAGAGAGTAAGTCTCATAGATTCCAGGGTGGGTTTTGGTCCACTTTAAATTAAGTCCTATCCCAAACATAAGCCCTAGTTTCAGTTACAGGAGCAATTAAAGACAATTTCCTGGGACACTAGGAGCAGAAGGTCCCATCCCATCCAGGGCCACCAGGTCTCCCTGCCCGCTAGCAACCTACCATGCCAATATGTAACAGGGGCGATGCGACAGACTGTGTCATATTGTGGAGCTGCACAGATGCCAGAGAGCCACATGCAGGAGCCAGGGCCACTTTCAGTGGTGTCTGTCCATCCCTAAGTAGAAGCCCATAGCAAATTTTAACATTTGTTTTACAGAGTGGCACCCACCAGGAACATGGGGGGTGCACTGCCATATCTCTAGCTCTATCAACTTTGTAATGAAAATGAAAAACCAGTGTAGGCTGTTGGTGGAAAAATAAGCCACCACTGAAAATAAGCCCTAGCAACTCATTTGGAACAAAAATAATATAGACCCTGCCATTTTTGATGAAACCAGAACCCACATTTTTTGCCATTTTAATTGGCATCCTTTGAATTGCTCCCTCCATGTAGAACTTTTTCAATTTTTGTGAAATTTTGACTGCTTCTGCTTCACTCTGCTTCGAGATAATGGCGCCTGTTTAAAGATCTGGGTTTTGGTCCTTTCCCCCAGGGCACCCTGATAGGGGATGCCCCACTGTGTGAAACCCTTTAGAATGCCCGAAAAAACTCACCGCTTCACGGTAGTATGGCACATGCGCTGCCGATCGTCCAGTCAGCGCGCTCAGAGCCACTGATGTCACGCCATCTAAGATGGCGTCTAAGGTCAGCGGCTCAGAGCGTGCTGGCGGCCGCATCCCCCACTTCCCTCTAACAGGGAGCGTGCCCGCAACGGTCATTCACACGCGCCTAGCTAGAGAGATAGCGGGGATGCAGTTATGCGGCGTTGGACCAGGAAGCAAGGCAAGTGAATGGGGCTACCTGGAGGGTTTCAAACAGCGGGGCATCCTGATTTTGAATGCCCCTGGGGGGAGGGAATCGATCGAGCTAGGTTTTGGTCCACTTTATCTGTAAAGCTCCGCCTCCTCCATTCATTGTCACTGTTGTGTGTGGCAATAATGTCACACCTATGCAATGACTGATTTCCTGCCATCTTACAGAGAGGGAAAGCAAAAAAACAGTTTTCCAGCACAATTTGAAAAGCGAAAATATCAATTTCTAGTTCTACACCCTAAGAGGGGAATATTGGCAGGGCTTTTGACAAATTCATCCCAAGTTCAGTGCGTTTTGGTCTGCTTTAAGCTGGACCAACAGCCATTTTTCTCTGAATGGATGCTGGTACTGAGTGCAGAGGGCACCCCAATTGCTGGGGCCCTATACATTTAGCTCCATCAAGCAGAGATTTTCTTACCTTGCTCCCCCAGTGAGTTCATGGGGCAAGGATTTGGGCTAGCACCCATTACGTGGTCTGCTTTAAAGTGAATCTTTCACCAGGTAGACTCAGGATGAGGAGATGTATGTGTGCTGTTTTTGCATACAACTAGATCTGGTGATTTTAAAGCAGAACAAAACCCAGGATTTTCACATTCCTAGGTTTCCCCTGCCCCAGTTTGGAAAGCCTTGCTGTTTGAACCCCCCCCCCCCCCCCAGACCGCCCATCCAAATGCACCTTTCCATGATCCTACGGGGCATGCCTGGACTCGCATTTGCAGTGCGTATTTAATGTTTGCCAAGTGGCTCTGTTTACGGCAATGGAAGCAAGAAAGGCAGCATCCCCGCTCTCATCCCGCATTGTTTACAGCTGCTGAGGGAGCCACCGGAGGAGGTGAGTTTTGTGTTGCCCTGGGGTGGGGGGGTTACACAGCGGGAAAGGGGACGCAGGCAGAGGAAGGCCAGCGGTCTTTTCAATTCCAGGGCTGGCCGCGTTGGGTTTAGTTTTCCTCTATAAGGAGCAACAACGCCTCCCAGAGATTGCTAAGGCACTTTCACCTTGAAAAGGGAGAAGACTAGGGGCCTGATTTATCAAGCACCTCTGCCAGACAGGGCCACATCGGTATAGATTAGAGTAGAGTTGGCCTTTAGCTAATGCCAGATTTGGAAAAATCAATGAAATTGCTTGAGAAAATGGTTCCTCCCCTAATTAATTATAAGACATCCATGTTGATACCAGAAAATGATTGTTACTAGTGGTAATGAGAGGCTAGTTTATTGGAAAATGTACGTTGTGACCCATATTACTAAAGATCAGTCATATGGTATATGGTTGCTATGGATATGGGTGCACAATAAGCTCAATCTGTGGTTACCCAGTGAGGCCTGATTGTAGGGGAGGGGGGCTTTATTATTGCTCAGGTTTCCGAAAGTCTTGTCCCCTAGAGTTTTTACCGCAAGTACATGTTTTCTTAATTCTTAGTGTACATTGGGGCCATGTGAATTTCAGGATTTTACTGCTTTAATAATAGTCTGCAATGGGCAGGCTGCTGCTGCAGAGTGGATTGCTCTGATGGATTTGCCAATGGAACCTGTAAGTAGGCGAGTATGCAGACTCCTAGAGCAGGTAATACCAAGCTCTGCTGAGCATCCTAAATTGGGATGGCATTTAGCAATCATTTTCAATGAGCTGTTTAAACATGGATGGTGCTGCCTGTTTACAGCATGAATTATACTAACAGATTAGTAGTGTTACAGATTATAAAATAGAAAATGCATAATGAAAATATGCCCTGTTTCCCTGAAAATAATACCTACCCCGAAAATAAGATTTTTTTTAATTTTTTGGCAATGCGTGAAATATAAGCCCTGCACCAAAAAAATAAGCCATAGTTACAATTTATTATCCAGCTGCCAGGCTTCAGCAGAGGGACGGGAGTGGCTGGAAAGGAGGGCGAGGACACATCAAGGCTGTAAAGAAGGGTGAGGAGAGGACACATCAGATCACACAGGTAAGCTTGTCTGTCGGGAGTGCAATGTCTGATCTTGCTGGCTCTACCCCAGCCTGCCTCCATGCCAGGCACATTGCCTCATCCCCCCGCATCCCTCTGCTTCCAGCCGGCTGTGTGCATGTACTGTACTGGATCTTCTGTACTGCTGCCTCCATCTTGCCGTCTTGGCAGCTGGAGCAAAAATTAATGTAAGATCTGTCTAATTTTCAGGGAAACATAATAAGAAAAGATAGAACATAAGAGAAGTCAGTGTTGACTAAATTAGCTTTTTTTTTTGTTTGCAAAGATCTAGCAGTTGTAGGAGTACATACTCTTCCCTGTACTGCCCCAAGAGTCTTCCCATCTCAAGCTTTGCCATTGCATAGTTGTTTTAAACTCTATTTACCCTGTTTCTTTCATTTAGAGAAGAATCTCAAAGTGGACAGCCCTGAAGTGATCAATAATACATTGGACTAAACAAAGGAAGAGAAAACGTTACATTCTGGGTCATATAGATCCAGTCCAATATAACTAATGGTTTAGCTAATGGGATGACAGTTTTCTATTCATGTAGTCTGAAAATATCTAAAGTCGTTGTCCAGCCAGACATCCAGGACTGAGTCAGCTGTGACCGTTCATGAGAGAGGAAACATGAGAAGAGGCAGTCCAATTTGTGGCGTGCTGAGGATTACTGTCATCATAAAACACTGGAGAAACAACTGTCCATAGGATAGACATTAGCATGTTTTTAGAATTAGTGCTTTGATAGCAATTCCCAGTCTAATATTATCCTGCAGGATATGTGCATGTACATGTATTTACAAAGTAAATGGACGTTTGTGGTAGTAGACCATGTACATTTTTAAATTCCCTGCTTTCTTCTAAAATAAATAGTTAGGAGTCCAAGCTAAAATTAGATTACACCATCTCCGTTGCGTTGCCCTGAAGCAGGAACACTTCGATGTAAATTGTCGGAGAAGCACAAGGATTTGGGGGACTTTTTTCTCCTCCAAGCCCTTTTTCCCGTAGCACAAGTGCAATACAGGAAACAGAGGTCTATAGAAAGTGCAGATAAACTGGTCACCTCTTGTCTTTGATGCCTACTGTTGGTCTTCTGATCCCCACTGCCAGGCTCGTCTCTTCCCCTGTAATCTTCCAGGAACTGTGTTTTGCTGCTTTAACTTCAAGGCAGCAGCCAGTAGGAGAAGGGATGTTGCTGGGCCAGGAAAGTGGCAGCAGCAGCAGCTCCCGGGCCACCCTCAGTTGCACCGGTGTAACAGGCCAGATTATACCTCCAGTCCTGACTATACCTGGGATTAAAGTGGCCTAGGCTAGATTATACCCTGGGTATATTCTGGCCTAGGCCAATTTATACAAAAATATTAGATCTGCATCAGTGCACACCAATATTTCAACTAAACAATGCCTTATGGTCAGATGCATCTATACTCAACAGATCCCTTTCCCCTGAGGATCCCAAAAGACAATGACACATTTTTTTGGAGCTAATGCACACCATCAACCAGTTTTTGATTGCAAAAATAAAGTGTATTATAAAGTGTATTATTAAGTGCAGAAACAAATATATCTATACATTACATCTCCTTTGTATTTGAAAGCTTGTTAGTAATAAAGAAATATCACCTCCAGGTGGTGCCCATTGTAAGTCCCCAATTAGGATTTATGCAAACAAACAGATAAAACAGAAACAATGATTTCTGTGCAAAAATATGCTACAGTCATTGAGGCAGATCTGATTCCCAACATTTCTGACCCTAACTGGGTCCTTCCTCAGGGGCAAACAGCGGGTATGGCTTTCCCCAGCCAGCCAGTGATGTGGGCATATAAATTAGTCAGTGGGCCTACTCCACCAAGTCATTGAGAAATTCAACACAGGTGAAATATGAGGCTATATTAAGATGTTCATAATTGTTTAGACGAGCAGATGCATGACCTCAAGCCCTCTTGTCCTTATCCTCTGCTTCTTGTTCAGTGAGATCACGATGCCAGTTATTATTTAGCTGTCCATACTGGGAGAAATAGATCTTTTGCCCACGGATTCATTCAAGGTGGGGAAAAGCCACCATCAAGAGATTCCTGGGAAAGTTGCCATCATCAAGGGAGCCCAACAGCTCAATATGCAGACACGCATTTATCTACAGTATTAAAAAGATAATATTAGACCATGCATATAAACGTGATACCCCGGCAATAATATCGCATGGTGAAAAAAGAAGAAAAATGTAAAGATCAGTGCTCTATCGTGAATATAGCTATTTACAAAACAGACAGTTAGTGACCGAAAGGAGTATTTTCTCATTTAGGTAGTAACATCACCCACCAATGTATAGTGGGGCTCTTAAGGGTACAGGGGGTAATATTCAGTGGGGCCATAGTGCCTCTCCTATAGTGTCTATTTACTATATTCCTAATGTTATCTGATTGTCTGGAATATGTTAAGACTAAGGGAAGGTGGTCATCTTGGGTCTTAGGCCTGAATCTCAATAGGTCCAGCCTTGTTTTTTTCTGGCTTTATCACGGTTTTCCACAACCAGTTCCTTATTGTAACCCAATTTCACATAGGCATCTAAAAAGTGTACTTCTTCTAGTAACAGGGGTGCACCAGACAATACCACTGAATATAAACATGTGCTCACTCACAAGAACCAAACAAGACTGAAGTGGACGTGTCCAATTACACACCTTTCTTCAAAAAGGAGCACCAATATCAATGTGGATACAAAATTCTTTAATATGAAAAAGGAGATACTTTTAAAATACACAAAAACACACTGGACAATTAAAATCACATGGATGACCCCATGGTCTCAATAATATTCATGAAAAAAAAACCCTAAGGGGAACAATGCATCAAAAGATCCTATGTGCGCTTATTAGATCCTATTATAATAGTTATTTTATGCCGGCATAAAAATTATATGTGTAAACCCTCAAAGTGTACAACCAATATCTACTACATATAAACCATGAGACATGCTGATAGTCTCCTATACAAATAAGTGTCAACTCTTAACAACAATCCCTCATATGTGAAAATAAATAAAAAACTAAATTCCACAGAAAATATATTGACAAACTTGCCCAGTTCAAACAGTTATAAGTGAATGGAAACAATAAAGATATACTCAAAGTGCACGTGTGCATGCTAAATGACACCAGCAAACCTGAATATTCAAGAATAAAGAATGGCACCTTGAAGCGACATGGGAGTCGCGGGCGCGGTGATTTATATTTGATGACCCTGTGATGCTGACTCTATGTGCCATTCTTTATTCTTGAATATTCAGGTTTGCTGGTGTCATTTAGCACGCACACGTGCACTTTGAGTATATCTTTATTGTTTCCATTCACTTATAACTGTTTGAACTGGGCAAGTTTGTAATATATTTTCTGTGGAATTTAGTTTTTTATTTATTTTCACATTCTCCTTTTTCATAATAAAGAATTTTGTATCCATATTGATATTGGTGCTCCTTTTTGAAGAAAGGTGTGTAATTGGACACGTCCACTTCAGTCTTGTTTAAAAAGTGTACTTCATTATGGCTTGTGTCCAAGGAAAATGAAATGGCTGGTCTAGCTTGATTAAGCAATAGAAAAAATTCCTGCAAAGCTGAGGATGTCCCTTTCCAAATGAAGAAAATATTTTCTGAAGCAGCATCATAGTAAAATGTTTACCTCGAATGCCAGTGTATTGTATGCATGTTCAGTTTCAAAGTCAGCCATGTAAAGACTTGCATAGCTTGGGGCCATATTGGCCCCCATTGCAGTACCCTGTCGTTGAAGATTAAAAACAGTTGTTAAACATGAAATTATTTTTTCATGGTATAAACTCCAGAAGTCTAATAACAAACGAGCGTAATGCAGTGGAAATCTCTGAATTAGCAAGATATTTGTAGATTACTCTGATGCTATCCTCATGGGGGATTGCCATAGTAGCAAGTATACAGTCGTTGGGAATCTGGCTGAGTGTAGAGAAATGCTGTAAAAAAATCGGTTGTGTCTAAAAGATAAGATGGCTTTAAGCAACTATGGGGCACCCCTGTGGATTCTGTAAACTCTAATGGATTTTAGGCAATAGAACAATGGTATTGGTGGAAACTGATTAGTCAGAAGTTTATGCAGTTTATCATCAATAATTTCTGCTTCCAATGTAACTTTTAGAACCTTGTCCATTGTTTGCTTAATGGTATTAGTAGGATCAAATTGTATTTTTTCATATACTTGGGAGTCATTAAGCTGATGCATGACCTCATTGTAGTATTTATCATTATCCTGTCGAACAATAGCACCTCCCTTATCCGCGAGTCATGTTGAAGTTGTTTGAGGGCATGTAGTTACTGTTTTGTTCGATTAGGTTTACAGTATTTTTTTTCTTATCTGTACCCCAGTGTATATCCTTCATATCCCTCTCCACCAATTTAAATAAAAGTTTCCATGCTATGGGATGAACCTTGTGGCATCCAAGTGCTCTTGGGTCTACATTTAGTTAGGTCAACGTCTGAATATCCAATAGGACAATAGCTTGGTACCTCAGGGCTAACTATAAAAAAGGCTTTTAGCCGTAACATTCTGAAAAATTTTTGCAGACTTAAGTCAGCATCTAGTCTATCACCTTTGAAGGGACAAAGCCTAAGCCTCTTTCAAGTACCTGGATTTCTTTAGCTGTGAGTCCCCTGGAAGGCAGGTTTACCACTAGCGAGGTTGTACTGTTTGGCTCCAAGTTTCATATCGTTTCTGGGTAGGAAGCTGGTGATTTTCCAGATCTGCAGTTTTCCCTTCCGGGTCCTCTATTGTTGAAGCGAACCTGGCACCTGTTTCCTAAAAAAGGTGGAGCAGAGGTGGAGGCACTGCTATCAGAGTTGATTCTGGGGGGACGTGAGCTGAAGTCGTCCGTGGTAGGTGTCTCACCAGGTATATACCCTCCCTATCTGGTAGTCAAGGGCGTTGTGTTTGTATTTATTCAATTTAAACTGTAGGTTATATTGGTGATATTTATCTAGTGTTGCTTTACATGTACCAGTATAGTTCCTTTAAGCCTGCTTCAAGTTTGGCCTTAAGGGTATACACTGTTTGTTTTTAGTTCAGACTGTATGTCTTCAATAGTTAAAGTAATTAGGTCCAAACTATATTTGTTTAAGATCTTATGCCAGTTTTCCACACATTTTTTGTTATTCTGGCAGAATGTGGGGTGTGTTGCCAATCTTAAACCTCGCAGAATTTGTTTTGCTCGTAAGTTTTTGATTAAGGGGTCGATATGGAGTCAATACTGGATTGTTTTGCATTTCATTTTTTTTAATTGATGAAAGGTCTTTCAGGAAGGGGCTGTCAGATCTTGTATATTCCATCAACAAACTGGCTATATGCCAGGGCATCTGCCTGCTGCTGTGTCAAGCTGTTAATGTCATTAAATTACATATTTTTAGGATAGTAGAGAGATAGATAAAGAGAAGGGTGCAAACAAGATGCCCGGAGAAACAAAATACAGACAAAAATATTAGATCTACATCAGTGCACAACAATATTTCAACTAAACAATGTCTTATAGTCAGGTGCATCTATACTCAGCAGATCCTTTTCCCCTCAGGGTCCCAAAAGACACTGAACTTTTTTTTGAGCAAATGCACACCATCAACCAGAGTTTTTGATTTAAAAGATAAAGTGTATTATTTAGTGCAGAAACAATTAAATATATATACACATTACATCTGCTTTGTGTACCTTCTATGTACGAATATTGCCTTTGAGAGAATTACCAGATACTAGTCACATTATAAAGCAATTTCCCATGTAGATTTGACACTGCAGAAAGTCTAAAGCTATAAACTAGCCTAGGCCAATTCATAACACTCAGGCCATGATATCAATTGCATTGAGTGAGATATACAAGAATTACTTATTTTTTCAACTTTTTACTAGGGATTCAGCTTCACCAGAAAAACTTGACTATTCATAATATAATAAAATCCTGAAACTTCAAATTTTAAAGGTGGCCTTACATGGGCCGATTATTGGCCGGATGTTTATGGGTCACCTGAACAGCGCATGACTTGTCATACATTGATTCGGTGACCCAGAAGCCCTGCAGAGTTAAAAAAGTGAAATTCAAAAGCTGCAGCCAGAGATGTGAGAAATGTAGCTGACAAAGACAAGGAGAAGGGACTGAGGAGGGCAAGGGCATGTGTTGCGGGGGGGGGGGAGTGGGGGAAATCTATATGGGATGGTACAGCTACGTGTGGGTGTAGAATGCCTCTTTAACACACTGACTCAACAGCACGGCATCAATGCAATAATCAGCTTACTTTAGTTTTCCAATGTCCCCGGGGCCCGGTAGCTCCTATTTCACGGCAACAAGTTAATTCAAATTACAGTTACAGGCACACAGTTCTCGGCATAAGGCTTAGGTACTCTTGAGCCCCTCTTGGTCAGAGGACCCAGTCACAATTGTGTCACAAACACAGTTTAGAAGAAACATAAGCAGTAACTTCCAGGTTTAGAGACCCAGTGACCACCATCAAGCTCGACCTGAGCCTCCCCCTACTCCTACTGATTCCTTAATGGTCTGAGACTGGGAAGCTGCAAAACCAGGGAACCCGCCCCCCACTGTAACCCATCCAGGAGGAAGAGTGGGGACCCACCCAGGCCATCCCCCTTTGCAGATGGCGATTTTCTTTAACGGTCCATGGGTGCATGTGCCATGGGACACCCACCAGAAAGAAGCATATTTAGATGACAGCCCAGCCAGAGGCCCTACTACCTCTAGTCAGCAGCAGCCTGGCAGATCACACCAAGAGGAGGACCTGACAAGGCAACCCCTAACCTTGGCTAAGTGAGAACTAAGAGAGGAAAAGGGACCAGAGCTACCAAGGAGAACCTGGGCCACCCCTGGGGGCCTGCAGCTGGCAAGGGAGAGGACCAGCATAGGGACACCCACCAACACTCTGGGACAGCCCAGTACTCTATCCCTAGGAATACCAACCCTCACAGGCAACAACCTGGTGAGTAACCCATGTATTTACCTTAGGTGAGAAGGCCAGGAGGAGACCAATACTTATCTTAGGATCCAGGCTCCCATCTACCCTAACAGTTCCTCCCCTGTTCTGTCTCTATAGAATCCCTCTACACTACATGCCAACTGTGGTCTGGAGGAAGACCCTGGGACGTCCACAGCAAGAAGGATCTCCAGGACCCCCTTTGTTTGGGGCCCTGTTGGCTCCCTTTAATTCCCTATACCCTTCCCCTAATAAATCCCAATGCTTGTAAGGCAACCATGGTCTTGTTTATTGTATTGTTTTGTACTGTGCTACTACACATGCTGCGCAGTGAGTATATCATTATTTGTTCTCAGCAATTTAGTGTTAGTGATAAGTCACTTATTGCTCAATGCAAGGGACAACTACCTGGGACAACAAATTACCCAATAGTCGCCCCGTTTATTGAGACCTTTAGACTAGTAAGTCCTTGCTACAATATAACATTTAAATATATACACTGATAACGAATTAAGGTAAGTGTTTGGGTATATGGATATATTTATGGTTTCATCCTTTGTATTACACTGGTCCACGTAGGATGGAAAGACTTTTGGGTGTGTAAGTAATGAAGTTGGGATTCACTGAGAGTGGAGAAAAAGTTCTAGTGGATGTAGCTGAAGACCCGAAAGAAGCAGTACCCATCACCTTTGGTTTAACATATATGCTGTGGTTGTCCAAGGTCCTTTGTGCATCCATAGTATACAACCCTACCAAACGTAAGGCCAAGCGTTATGCTAAGATACTTCCTTCCTGAACTTGGTAGTCGATTGAAAGTTTTAGTTTGCTTGGATATATATATATAAGTCTGGCCTAGGCTATTCTATGACCCCAGGTATAGAGTTTGTCCCCGGGGTATAATGAGGCCTGGGCCAGACCAGGTCTCACAGTAGATGGCTATATTCTGTCCTGCAGGGATATAGTTTGGCCTAGGCTAAAAAAAGATCTGCACAATTTTAACAAATTAGAAACAGAGTGAGAAAACCAGTGAAGTGATAGTATTTTGGCCTGGAGATATAAAGTCTGGCCTAAGCTATTTTACACCACCATGTATATAGTGTATAATGTGGCCTGGGCCAGACTATACCCGGGTCTAACATTAGGTGGATATATTCTGTTGTGAAGGAGTACAGTTTGGCCTAGGCTATTTTACACCACTGGGTAAAGCTTGGCCTAGGCCAATTCATACTCCGGGGTATAGCTTGACCTAGCCCAATTTATACCCCAGAGTATAGCTTAGCCTAGGCCAATTTGTACCCCAGGGTATAGTTTAGCCTAGGCCAATATATACCCCCGGGTAATAGTTTGGCCTGGAGGGGTATAGTTTGGCCTTAGCCAATCTATTCCCTGGGTATAGTTTGGCATAGACCAATTTATACTCTGGCCCAGGCTAAACTATATCCATGTTTAATCTGAGACAAGGTTCATTAGGCCTGCTACACTGGCACCAGCTCGCTGGTGGAGAACAAGGAGCTAGAGGCCTGGTATTCCACCAGTACAGTACACAAATGTTCGCTGAGCTGCTTTGTGCTGCATTGTCTGTAGTACAGCATGGGCTCAATGGTACAGTAAGTGTGAAGGGCCCTAATACTACCAGCAGAGCCAGGTAATATGTCAGGTCTTTGGCTGCAGCCATGGTTTGTCCCCAGCAGGGGGCTCTGGCCAGCTGAATTGCACACAGCTTGAATTAAAACAGACGCTTTGCCTCTGTACTGAAAGCATGTGCTATAAAGACTGCTCTACAGCCTGATCTATTATCAGATTCCTGTTGCCAAGTTCCAGCATTTATATTCTTACGTTCTCTCTGGATCTGTGACCCATGCTTATGCTTCCAGTAACCCAAGCAGTCTTACTAGTTGGGGTCCTTTGTTTCTATGTGTGTTGTGCTTGTTTGCTGTGTATAGGCTGTATTATTGTCAGCTATATATTAAGTTAGTAGGTCATTTGTAGAAAGTGTGTAGCATACTTATTGTTATGTTTATATCGGTGTTTGTGACTGCTGATTTTCATTAGTGGTTTCCAATAGCACTAATAAGACACTTTGTGGCTATGTAACCACCTTTTGATCCTGTCTGCAGCTGCGCGGCACTTGTGGGTGTGGCAGATACATTTGTAACAGTTACACTAACATTTTGCATGTGTTAGTAACATTTTTCAAAAGTTTAATGTAATCATTTCCTGTCATTGCTTAATAGTGCCATCTGTTAGAAAACTGTTATGTATAAAACTAATGACTAATTAAAACAACAGTTAAAACTTTATGGGCAAGTAAGCGTACAAGGCAGAACTGCTACTTTTACTGTGGACTTCCAGGCTCAAATTACCCCAGTCTTAATTAATATACGTGGGTGTCATTGAGATGGAAGTGATGTCACTGGAAAAAGGCCGTACTTTTGTTCAGGTGACCCCCAGACAGGGTGAAGCTAGTATATCTGCTGCCTGAGGCGAACTATAGAAAGGCACCTGAGCTCCACTCCTCAAGAGAGCAACCAGGAGGTAGGGCCGAGGCTGCTGAACCCTCAATGACTGATTTAAACAAGTCATTAAAACGTGCAATGCTCTGATCGCCACTAAACCACTAATAAAATAGTAAAAGACATACAGTAATAAAACAAAACTTATCCAGCGTTTGATGCCCCCTCTGTATTGCTGCCTTAATACAGGTGCACCCCTGCACCAAGGGTTTTTTTGTGTAATCTCCCCTCCCTTTTATGGATTTTTGAGGTCACTCCCTTAGTTATATTCATATGGGCATTCTAAAGAAGGCATGATCTATGTGTATGAGGTCACATGATGTTTTAGTCATTTTTTAAATGTTTTTCATATATTTCATTCCAAAGCTAGAGGCAAGCTCGTAGTCAGTTGATGGTTGTTTTCATGTTAATTAATAGTTCTTTCCATTGTGGTTTAACCGACACAGTCACATATCCTGCAGAAAAGCATGTGTAAGATACTAATCACTATTAGTGACTAATTTTTACATATTGAAACAGTTTCTCTTCACTTCCTTAGGTTGAAGATATTATCCATGTATTTCTCTGTGGTTTTAGAATGTTATTTCCTCTTCTACTTTCAAGTATTTTGCTTCGGATTTTGCAAACTTACTTTTCTAATTTTATGGAAATTACAGTGCTGCAGCTGAACACCTTTGTGGGATTATTATTGTTAATTTATAAAGCACCATCATATTCGGTGGGATGCCAGAATGGGGTGATTATACCACACGGTAGCGGTCTTTTAAGTTGTGGGGATACCAAATCAGCATGCCCCTTAGGGAAGGATTAAAAGTGGAGAAGGGAGTTAAAACGCAAAACAATCTACTTAGAAGTACTGAATTTATAAAAGAATAACATTTGTTTTAATGCGTTCTATAGCATGGGGTACTAAAGGTTCTCCCTTACGGAAGGGAGAAACTGGGGGGGGTAGGGGGCTATTTAAAAGGGATAACAATCTACTGGCCAGTATTGGACTCATGAAACGTGCAAAGGAGTTTATCAAAATAATTGATACGTATTAAAGAATCTTACACAATATCCTTCAATACTCAGACATGTACACATATATAGATCACAGATATATAGAGCAAAACATCCCCAACTGGGTCATATTTAAAGTGGACCAATCACCAGGATTATGACTAACCTGGTGACTGGTCCCTGTCTGGGGGGAATCCCAATATAGGAACTGTGTGCCGGCATAGGCGTGCCAGCAGCTGCATCCCCAGCTCCCCTGTGGAGTGCGCGCTCCCGAAGCCAGGGATGTGGCCGTCGGTGAAGACAGTATAGTGGGAGCCTCTGGGATCAGGTAATATTACCAGCACCCTGGAGCAGTTTCACACAGCAGGGCATCTGGCATAGGATGCCCTGGGGCAGGGGTGTAGCTAGGGGGAGCAGGGGCACTTGCCCCAGGTGCAGCAGGTCAGGGGGTCACCAAAGAGGGCCTGAGAACAGATGGGCGTGTCATTTCAAGTCTTTGCCCCGGGTGCAAGAAAGCCTAGCTAGCGGCCGGTCCTGGGGTTGATTGGTCCACTTGAAAGAGCTGTATATGTCAATAGACATGAAATAACATTTAGCTATAGAAAGCTTATAGAGATGAACAATAACCTATGTACAAATAGTATTCAAAAAAGGATAATTAGCATTTGTTTTATCCACCTCTCAGATTATATCCCATTAAACCAAAATTCCTATCAATAGCCCATTATAGAGAGTAAAGACGCGACATAGTCACCTATATAGACTGCTAAGGAGAGAAAAGCCTTACAGCCGTTTTAGCTCCCAGGTGACCTTTCGTCTGAAGCAAGCTGCACTATAAGCTCTCCAAATATGACCCAGTTGGGTTTGCTGTATAAATCTGTGATTTATATACCCGTGCATATCTGTGTAATGAGGGATGCTGTGTAAGATTCGGTTTGAAGTACTGATCTGTTATTTTGATAAATTCAATTAGCCTTAGCAAGCAGAGTGTGAGCACCTCATTATTATTTTCCTGGTCCTCTTTAGAGGGGAAATTTGTGGATACCGCTGCACACATCTCGTTAGGCATCTATGTGGGTAATTATAAGGTGCTGGACCAAATAGATTTTTTCAGTATTGAAGTCATACAAGAATAAGATTTTCTTAATTAAAGTTCTATAGCAGGGGTTCCCAGCCAGTGGTATGAGTACCATTGTTTAATTAATCTAATTAATCCATTAAGCTAATCAGGTGGCACCCAGTAAGTTTGCATACCGACCTATACCCCAACCTGATCTGCTGCCATCTGTACTTTACCCAAACATGATTTGCTCAATAAGTACAAAACTTCCCCAAAACAAAAGATGAATGCATGTTTGTTCATTTCATGCAGTTTTGTGTGTTTTTAGGTGACTAACTACTCACATGTAGCACCCAAGTTGTACTTACAAAATGGAAAGTGGTACTTGCTGAAAAATAGGTTCAAAACACTTGTTGTACAGTAAATCATCCTAATTCCATCTATAGATAACAATTGTTAAGTACTGCTACTAGGTTACAAAAGGACACCCTAATTACTATATTCGGTGAAGCTAGGTGTGATTCCTAGAAAATATATGCCATTGGTGAACCCTCTGCCCAAATACCAGTCACTGTGGTGATCATGGTTGATCTAGAAGAAGCTGAATAAGTGGTAAGAGTAAAGCCCCACTATCTGCCAGGTCATGTGGTGAACTAATTACTGATGCTTAGGCTAATTTCACACCAGGGCCTTAGGGGTTGCCATTTCCTCAGAAATTGCTAGTGCTGAAACGATCACCTGTATCCCAGTGACTTACTAGCGATTGCGTTTGTTTATTGCAGCAAAAATGCGCATGCAAGGTTTTGGTGGGGACGATCACAGCGATTGCAGGGCCGGCAGCGAATAGCGATTGGCCCTCGATCACCCTAGTATGAGCCAATGAAAAAGAAGCTTACACATAAACCTCATCATTCATAGTTACTATTTCTGCCTACTAATTTTGTGATAATAATGTATTAAACCAAACCTTCACCATGAATAAGAGCCTATCTTATATGTTTCCCCCACCCTGTACATACAGATTGCTCACATTAAAAATCATCCTACCTGCATCTACTGCATTTTCTGAATCTTTAAACATCCATGCAGATGGCTGCACATGTAGTCTTAGGCTGCCTGCAAACTGGAAGTGCCTTCTTACTATGCCTCTCTGCATGGATCCTTTTTTCATGCCCCAGCTCTGCTCTGTCTAAGCTAAGCACAGCAATAACCTTCCCCCTGCATTTTTGCCACCTCTCCCCAGTATGTGATGCTTCTGATGCAAGATGGCGGCATTCATATCCTAGAACAGAGTTGCAGCCCAGTGGGGGAAAGAATAAAAAGTGACTAAAAACGTAAAATATATTCATTTTAGATGCTGGAGAATACTTTCTTATGGGGTTGGGCATTTTAATAAATGATACTGAAGGTCCAGTTTAACTAATTTGGAAACAGTCAAAGCAGGACCTATTTTCAAAAAGAACCTAGCAGTGCACAGACGCTTCTTATTAGTATCCTATGCTAAATACAGGCTTACTTTGAATTTGAGCAATACCAAGAATAATCTGATATGTGCAATAAATAAGGTAGGGATGTTTTTTATGTTAATCCTACCACAGAAACTTGGTGGTAGGGTAAACCATAAATGTAATTGTAACTGTAGCAGTGTGGGTAACCATGAATAAATAAATACAAAAACATGACACCTCTACTTATACAGTAACTTCAATACATTGAAATAGTCCTGATTTGCTCTAATTAAAGTGGAGACCTCAATAAGTCCAGAATGAATTTATTGCCAGGCTCTGCGTATACAGAAGGCTCCACAATTAGAGCATTCTATTGTTAGTATACGCATGCTTTGGCAAGGTGAATAAAAACTGCCTGATCAAGATTGCAATCGGTGCAATCTATGGCAAGCACAGTGACAGAATGATACGGTGACTGGGTAGCACAGAGAGGACACATTTGTTCATAATAATAAAAGTGGACCAAAACCCAATGCGATCAGCCCAGGAATATCCCCCCGGGGCATTTAAAATCGGGATGTCCCGCTGTGTGCAACCCCCCAGGTCACTCCAACACTTACCTGTTTCCCGGTCCAACGTTGTGGATGGCCAGCACTGGCACGCTCCCTGTTAGATGGTAGCAGGGGATGCGGCCGTCAGTGCGCTCTGGGCCACTGGATTTAGACAAAAGACAATGTGATGTCAGCGGCTTAGAGCGCGCTGATTGGACGAGCAGCCACGCATGCGCCGTAGGCCTGAGAAGAGGTGAGTTGGCTTAGGTGATCTGGGGGGTTTCACGTAGCGGGGCACGGGGGAAAGGACCAAAACCCATGATATTTAAAATCCTGGGTTTTGGTCCATTTTGATACAGTCCTCCCTCTTATGATGATAGGGTTTAACAAGTAGATATTGTTCCCCAGGTATCTGGCACCAAAGATGATATTGCAGGGTGGGTTCAATCCTTCCACCAAAATCTAACAACACTGCAGCATGTGTAGGTTACTCATATAGTCACCTTGTCCCAGTTTTATCTATACACAGTAACGGCGCATCCCTGGACACAATGACGCTTATTTTTTAGAAAACACAAAAAGAAAATGATTGAAAACAGGACATTAGGGATCCATTTGACCCCATTATCCCATAACAACAACTGTACCAACAAGAAAAGCCAACAGGATTTTCTGTAGTACATACACATTCAGGCTATCAGGAAAAATGATGGTGATGCTCCAGCTCTGCTGTTTCGATATTCAGTTGGAGTGTAGGTCTGTAATACACAACAAACGGCCTTGAGATGCATGGCTCGAAACTTCTCTGCTAGTTAGTCCTGTTTTCGCTATCTCTGCCATGTATCCACCTCCATTTCAGATCAAACAAGCTTATTTGCTACATTGTTTATCTGTGCCATGCAGGGGAACACACGTATTCAGACAAGAGGCCCGACACTGGACACTGGACTTCACATTGAATACTTAATATAATTATTACAAGTAATTTGTTTTAAACCAGTCCAAATTGGGATGCCTGTGTCACCTCCTCCAAATTCACCTCCTAATGGCTGCCCTTTCTCTTCCTGTCAACACACAGCTGTTCCTGGAAGTAGAAACAAGGTAAAGAGTAGTGGCACACCCCCTGAATTCCTTTGCCATAGACCACCAAATAAAGGGTTTGACTGGTTCTATTGCTCCACCCCATTTGTCAGCTCAGCAAGAGCAAGCACACTAGCATTCTGCAACCTGAACCATCTTATTAGCATATGAATATGCTCACTTTAAATTACCACTGTACCTAATTAGCGTTGCAATCACAATCGCATCAGCATTTGAATTGTCCATGGCTGCCTTGTGGTTGTAATTAGGTTTTACCATCAGAGCTTTGGAACAAGGCAATAGAGCCTGCACCCCTCCCTTCACTCAATATGATCAGACTGTGGCTGGAAATCACTCTGCTGGTGTGTATAAACCGATTCTAACCAATGTATAAGAACACTAGCAACAGGGAGTGAGGGAGGCGCACACCCAGGGTGATGAGAAGGCCTGTTTCTGAAGCACAATATTGGGCTCTTACAGACCCTGCCCATTGTGCTGATTATTATGCAGCATCACAGCTCCAAGGGCCACACCTACTTGCTTCAGAATATAAATCATAAGGTGAAACTGTAAACCTTGATATCTCTGCCAGTTCTTCTTCAATTTAAAAATGGACAGTGTCAAACATAGCACAAAACAATGTTCTAAATATTGCCTTTGCCTTTTCTATCCCTTTAAATTTCTCACCTCTTTCATTGCTCCAGAAGTGTAATTTCTCAGCACTGAAGTACATGCATTGCATCCCTTTAGCCAATGAGTGTGATGAATTGCTTGCCTGCCATCTCAAGCAGACAGGGGTTACCTCTTATACTCACACACATGACCTCTCAGGGCATCCTTCTATCCATGCAATGTCTGTTTGAGACCGGAGACAAACCAATCATGCTGACAGATCATGTCTAAAGGGATACTGGGGATGCTGTTGTATGTGGAAATGTGCCATAAATGAAATCACTGGAGCCAGGAAAGAGGTGAGATATTAACCTGCTCTTTACGACAGGGCATCCCAAACCAGACATCCCATGCCAGGTGTCTGTTGTTTAAGCTTAAACATTTCTACACCACTACATCATACTGGTATCTGTGGAACATTGTACCTGCATTGAAGCACAGAATAAATAACACACAAGGCCAAGTTTATTATGTGAATTTTTATATATTAAATATAGAAAATGTTACATTGAGTACATTAGACCAAGGTGCATGTTTTGATAACCAGAGGCAGTTAGTAACTTCTGACTTTTACGGTTAATTAACAGCATTGATTGAAAATGTAGCATTAATGGTGCAATGACACATTGACCAGATTGCCGTGCATAGCATTTCTAATTCATTTCTGTAAGCAACATTTGCAAGCCTGGCACAGCAAACATCTGTCAGCATGACGAGTGATACTGAGCCCCAACCTGAGCCCAGATACATTAGATTAGTGCTTCCAAGAATGGTACAGCAGAAAACATTACATGAATGGTGGCATATCGAGGTTTGCTTCAGTAATATTTTCCCATCATAGTATATTAATGAGATTGGGACTGAGTTTGTAGCTTCATTAACATTGTTTAGAGATGGGGTGGGACTGGAAAAAAACAAGAATAAATATGCAATGGGAATGGAGGTAATATACACACAGCAATGCATATTAATTAACAATACCGCATTGCAAATAAATAATTCAGACCGAATAACTACATAAAGAATCATCTGATTGCTATTACTGGCATATGTTATTAATAATCTCCCTGATAAGAAGAATAAGGTTAGCTGCATGCTTCCACAAGGAGAAAGGGTTGTAATCAGGTTGTAGACCTAAAGTGATCTTTTTTAAATTGACCAGATGTCCCATTTTCGTTGAGACAGTCCCACTTTGAGGAATTTTGTCCTACTGCCCCCCTGAAAGCACTCTGAAGACAGCTAAATGTCCCACTTTGCTGACATTATGGTGGGGGGGACTGTCCCACTGAATGCATGATGCAGGATATCTGGTCTGCTTACCACTGTTGTCACTCTTTGACTGAATGGTGGTAGGGGAGTCCCTGGATTGCCCATCGTCTTATGAACCAAAGATCCCCGGAGCATGTGACCGAGGGCAGGGCTACACTTACTTACACACATAAGTAGCATAGAATGTTGTGATATTTGTTTCTAAAAAGCTTGTAAATAAAACACACCCCTAAAACTACACACCCACCGCCCATCACCACCAATCTGGGTTAATGCCTGTCACTCATTATCACGGTCGGCATTTGGGGTCTGCAAGGTGTGCACAGGAAGCCATCCCAACCTCGGGCGCCAGGAGCTCTCCACTGAAAAAGCAGGCCTCTCTTCTCCAAAATACCCCAATCTCTCTCCTTTCTTGTTTGCACATTTATTTATAATTCTCTATTACATTTTCCTTCTGCTTGAATTTCCTTACCTCTTTTATTTCGTGATCCCTTCATCTTTCTCTGTTTCCGTATCCCCCTTTTCATCTAATCTGTCGTTCTTTTCCGCTTCTTTCCCTCTTTTCCCGCTCCCTTCTCTCATTTTCTTTCGTTGCCCTCTCTTTATCATCTTTCTATATTACTTTCATTCTCTCTTGTTCTTCTTTTCTTTTTCTATTCTTCCTTCTCTTTTATGCTCTTTGTTTTTTTCTTTATCTCTTTCTCTATTTTTCTCTATTTCTTCTTTTTTTCGCTCTATTCAGCTCTCTTGTTTTTCAATGTTTACATTCCTCCCATCTCAATCTCATTCCCTCATTCATTCTTACCCTTGCTCTCATTTTCCCACATTCTCTCAATCCTGCTCTTGTCACATTACTTCAGTCTCCTTCTCTCTCTCTCACTTTCTAGGTCATTCTATCTTTTATTACATTTTCTCCCTTCTCTTTTCCACATTACCTCATTCCTGTCTATTCACTTTCTCTTCATATTGCCTTCCTTCTTCCAATCTTATTTCCACATTTCCTCTTTTTTTTCTGTTTTCCACCTTCAGTCTATCTTTTTTTGCTTTTTCTTGTCCAATTTCTCTGTTTCTCTATATCCTGTGTTTCCTCCTGAAATCTTGCCCATGGCCACACTGACACTAAGGCTAGTCCTGCTCATTATCACCAGCCAGTGGCACTTAGAGAAGAAAGGAAGGAGCTAGGTACACAGGTGGAAAAGCTATGACCAGGTGAGTCTTCTTAGCATAAGGTGGACTTAGCATTTCAGCCATAGGGTCAATTTAAAATCACACTTAGGAAATCCATGCTCAGTGCAATCTGCAGAAATTCATGCATGTCAGAGAATGTAGAGCAGTGCTCAGCACCATGGTACAGTTTTCATCCATGTATCACTACACGCTAGGGCCACAAATGGGGAGATCACGGTGGGAGGTGGTGCACATTGCCACTGATGGGAGGGAACAATTTTATTTCTTGAGAGCACAAATTTGTAAGAAACTGCTAAAGGTAGTAATGTTAGTATAAGAAAATAAAACATCACCTTTATTAGGTCAGTTTAAAAGTCTAGCCAAGGATGCAGAAAAAAAGGCAGAGCAACAGCCCAAACTGTTGACGTGTTTCTGACCCAGACAGGTCCTTAATCATGGCAATTTCACATTTACATTTGCTCCTTTTTATCTTACCACATATTGCACCCATAATTATGCCCCCCCCCCCACACTTACCACATGCCAGGTGAAGAGGATCCCAGTCCATCCAAAAGCAGAGGCGGACTACAGGTCCCAGGTGGCAGAAGAGT
Organism: Gastrophryne carolinensis; assembly: GCA_027917425.1. NCBI lineage: Eukaryota > Metazoa > Chordata > Amphibia > Anura > Microhylidae > Gastrophryne > Gastrophryne carolinensis. The sequence goes on along the minus strand of CM051238.1, from coordinate 268,379,911 downwards.
ATTCCCAGAAGCCAGACGGCCAGAACACTCTCCAGTGTGTGTCACATGCTGCGGCCACAAGTCGAGCCTGTAAGGAAAACATGGGGCAGGGGCACAGCAAGAATGCCTGCATATCTCCCCCAGCCGCACCAGCAAACACCTCACAGACCAAGGCAATAGTGGAACACCGCATTCTTCGGCCAAGCGGGAGTGCAACCGGCCACTATAGGGGAAGGGAATAGGAGGACAGCCCGGCCAAGGGCCCACAGCTGGCAAGGGAATACAAGAGAGTGGAAGATGGACTTAAATAAGGGGCGCAATTTGAGTCACTAACGAGGGCATAATACAGTACAAATATATAAGTGGCAAGTCACAAAAACCTAACATAAATCATATATATGGTAGGAAGAAGGAGAGAAACACAATCCGCATACATTTTAGAATCAGTAACTTAATAAACCTATCATATAAATTATAAGATGACAGAGAGGGTTAATTGTATTCCTCCAAATGGAGAAATAAATCTAAATAAATATATCCCACAACCCGATAAAATCCAACTGTTATTATAACCCATACTGACATGTGAATAAATGTAAATCAAACTAAGGTGATCTAATCGGGATTCAGGATGTAAATAGGTAAAATATTGTTTAAAGAGTGCATAAATTCACATCCCATTTCTGATTCATTCCTTGTGGATATCTGGTTCCTAAATGAAAAATCCAGAATATTTCATGACATAAACTTTTTTTATATCTTCCCCCTCCCCAACGCCTATGTACTCATTCTATTCCTGTGCCTTTGAAAGCTGATAAATTTGCCCTGTGGCAATCTTTAAAATGCTTAGAGACATTTGAAATATTAGAGATATTTGTGTCCTTCACCCCATATATGTGTTCAGATATCCTATTTTTTAGCATCTGAGTGGTACAGCCCACGTATTGTAAACGGTAGATAGTCCATGACACCAGGTATGACGACTTACAATTAATATATTGTTTTATGGCGTATGCACTTCCTGTCATGTAAGATTTAAATTCTTTCCCTGAATCCAGATAGGGGCAAGTACCACATTGGTGTATTGCACATAAGTACATTCTTATGGTAATCAACCAAGTATGTATTCCCGTTTTGCTACAACCATGCTGGGATTGAGCTTCTGTGCAAGAGTAGGGGCTTTCCTACTGAATATTCCATGTCCACTGCATAAAATGCATTTGAAATCTGGATCACAGAATAGTAATGAGGGGTGTCTCACTGTTATTCTTGTAACTTTTGTAAAATTTGGAGCTGTAACTGTAACCGATGATTTTTTTAAATTTTTAATTACATACATTTGTCATTGAAATAAGGGTCCAGTTCAGGCACATCTCGAAAATCATTAGGCCATACAAAAAGTAGGTCATCTATGTACCTCCTATACAACACAACACTATTTCTTAGGGGGACCCCTCCCCAAAGAATGCGGGACCCTCCCGCCATTCTATAGAGATTGGCAAGAGAAGGTGAAAAAGGAGCACCCATGAAGGCCCTGCACCTCTGGAGATAGTACCCCCCCCCAATACAGAAAGAAATTGTGTGTAAAGATATACTCTAAAGCCAGGACGAGGAAAGTACAAAGCTCCTGGCTGTAGTTAAAGAACCTTGTTGCATGAAAATAAATCCGGCGTACCAGTGGCTGGAGGTATGAGTCAACAAGCTTTCCCAGCCCCTCATTCACCCCCCCCCATTTCAGCCACAATAGGGTAAACTGATTAAGGAAAGCCATTCTTGTGGATTTTGGGTAGATGGTAAAAGATCGGGATAACCGGTGACTCAACCACCTGCCATTTCGCTGTAATATTGCTCAGGAAACTCAGGGCCACACCCTCTTTAATCACCATCCCTAATCCCTCTTTATTTTAAGATATATAAGATGTGGTTAGGTCTGACAACTGTTGCAGAGATTCAGAGTGTTATGTCTCAAAATCCTGAACCACAACGGAGCTCTCCTTGTCTGCCAGTCTAATTACAAATGAATCATTATCCTCAAAGAATATATTGCTTTAGATTTACAAATTGGAGCTGCTGCGGGCACCAGACAGTCTAGTGGAGAGGGCCACTAAGTCCTTCTTCACCTGCTCCTGGAAAATATTCAGTACAGGTGGAAGGGAGTAGCTGGGGTAAAAATCTTTATCTCCCCATTTAGGATCAAGTGGGACATCTATTTTCTCAATGCTTGCACAAGTTAAAGCGGACCTTCACTCTGAATAAGAGTCTATTTTATATGTTTCCCACACCCTGTACATACAGATTGTTCACATTAAAAATCATCCTACCTGCATCTACTGCATGTTATGAGCCTTTAAACACCCAAAATGGCGGCTTATGGAACATCAGGCAGCCTGCAAACAGGAAGTGCCTTCTGACTGTGCTGCTCTGCATTCTGGGACTGCTGACCTTTTCCTGACCCCAGCTCTGCTCTGTCTGAGCAAAGCACAGCTATAACCGACCCCCTGTACTTTATCCCGCTCTCCTCTCCTCAGTAAGTGTCATGCTTCTGAGTCAAGATGGCGGCGCCCATATCCTAAAGTCCTTAACAGAGTTGCAGCCCAATGGGGAAAATAATAATAAGTTAGTGACTAAAAACTTAAAATATATTAATTCTAGATGCTGGGGAATAGTTTTTTAAGGGTTTGGGCTTTTCAATAAATCATGGTGAAGGTCCGGTTTAAATGTTGCAAATCATGTATCCCACATTGGTCCTGATAGGACCCTAACACTGCGTGGTCTCCCAAATGGAAGACCCAATAGATCCATCATCTGTATAGATATCGATTGTTATTACATCAACGTCCTGTTCCTTCTTAAAATGATTCCGAAGTATCAGATTTCTAGCAAACTTGTTTATGTCCAAAATAGTATTAAATACATTGAAATCGGTTGTTGGTGCAAATGTCAAACCCTTTGATAACACCAAATGTTCATCTGGGGTCAATATATGACTAGATAAGTCAACAACAGACTTCATGTCCTCTGGTGTCCCCTTTTCCTCAGTGAATATTGACTTGTTCATGTATTTCTTGTGTTTACGACTGGATCTTTTTCTTTTCTTTTGTGTTTGGGCTGTCCTTTCGACGTGCGGCTCTTGTGAACGTTTTTATTTCTCAGATCCACCTCTGAATCTAATTTGTCTATCACCTGAGGTGTCAGAGGAAGACAGGCCAAAAGAAACAGACTTTGGATGGGTGTGATCCTTCAGGATTGATCTCAGATATTTACTATTATTATACTTCAGCATTATTGTAGTCCCTAGTATCTCTTTCAAACGTGGTTGTCTTTAAATCCAGAATTTGGGACTCCAATTTTCCCAATCCTTGATATGATCTATATTTGCAATCAACACGGGGTCCTGTTCAAATGGCTTGATTTTAAGTTTGGTTTTAGCAACCTGAACATTCAAATAATTTTATTTGTCTTTTTCAAATTGTATAATAATCATCAAAGCTATTGATGCCTTACTAATATTTCATTCCATTTATTTTGAAATTTCTCTGAAAAAGAAAAGGTGGACATATTTTAATTATTAACCCCCTAGGGATTATATCTGCTTAGTGGACCAAAACCCACACAAATAAGATTCCCTGGCCAATCGATTCCCTCCCCTCAGGACATACAAAATCAGGTTGCCCAGGAGTGTGAAACCCATACACTTACCTTGTTTTCCGGTCCAACGGCGCATGCATAAGCTGTGGCAGCATCCCCGCTATCCCTCTAGCAGCATGGGTGCCCGCGCCAGGCATTTGTGAGTGGCCGACACGGGCACGCCCCCTGTTAGAGGGAAGCGGGGGGTGGAGCCGCCAGCATGCTCAGAGAGACATCGTGAAGTCAGCGGCACTGAGCGCACTGATTGGATGAGCGGTCACGCATGTGCCGTAGGACCAGGAAGAGTTGAGTTGGCATTGGCGATCTGGGGTGTTTCACACCCCCGAACGGGGTGCCCTGGGGATAAGGACCAAAACCCAGGATAGTCAAATTCCTGGGTTTTGGTCCACTTTAATAAATTCTTCCAGGGAGTTAAGGTCCCACCATGTACACAGTTCCTTAGACTTTAAGTCCTCAAAAGTGTTTTAATAAGGATTTGTAATCGATGGTTGGAGTTCCTTCTGCTGTTTTTTGTATCTTGTGTACACAGTACCCAGCCAATCTAATCATTCAGCAGTATCCTCGTCCTCCATTTTTAAATCACCACTTTCAAACACAAATCTCAAAATGAAACAGGGTATTACCTCTCAATCATTTTAAATTACTAGTGTAAATAGCGTGTCAAAAAGACATGTAACCCTAAAGCATCCTGGCAAAGAACAAAATGCAGTGCCGTGGGAGCCCAAATTGCATCAAGTCCGGAAATAAAGTCCGCTACACCACATCTGCTCCATGATAAACATGCATGGCCTGTGGGGTACTCCTCCAACCCCAGTTCAAGTAAAAGTAAAATGAAGCTATGAAGTTGCCCAATTTATAGGGATTTTAGTTCTTCAGGCACACAGCGGACGTTAAAAAAGCATAGAAGGAAACAGCAACCTTTAAGGGCTGTGAAAAAGCTGATAGTGTTCACATGTCAGTGGAGCTGGCATCACTACCCTGGTGCCAACCAGCAGTGCTTTGGTAATTGATCATTTTTCTCATTTGCTATATACTCAGATTTCGCATATCTGTTCCCATTGCTTCTAACTTTTGTATTTTGTATAACGTTAAATAGCCCGGCTACCATGACCACACACAGAAGAATGCTGAGCTTTAATCAGATCATTCATGACTTTTTATTTAAATTGTATGTTTTCACAAGCCCCTTTAATAAACAGCCAAACAAACAGGACAGAGCGTAATGATTGCAAGCTGAATATCTGCACTGGAACTTGACAGTAGTGAAGGCCCCATTACCGAGACCTGGCTTCATCTGTGCGGCTTACTACCAGGAAACGATCCAAGCTCTCTTTGTAGGGTTAGACCTAGGGGAGACACATATGGAAAAAAGAACATAATAATAAATGTATGAATAAATAAAACTGTAGCCAATTTTTTTTTCGGCAGTTATTGGGTTGTGGCTGAGCTGGGAAGGATGTGTCATGGTTCAGCTTTATGAGTCATGTATGCACTGTGGCCAGAGACAACTGTAGGACCACTGTGGCTTGCCTGATTGTTAGACCACTTTTTTGTGTGGTCTTGAAGAAATGTAATTGAAAGGATGGCAAAATTTGGAGCCTTGCTATGTCTTCTACCCAGCACTGCAGGAAATGGAGGAGAGGCACATAAGACAGGCGTTAGGTAAGATGCTTGCTGCCTTATTATTACCATTGGGTTTACAGTCCCCTTTAACTTCTTAAAGGGGCTTTAAAGCCAAATAAAAGCAAACAGGCACCTCCCATCTCTCCCCAGCTAGTTCACCGCTCATAAACCTCCTGTTTTCTGTAAACAAGGGGTGCCACGAGCATGCGCCCCAGTTATCTTGCGCCTGCTGCTGATGCTCCCTGACAGTCACAGTTCCTGTGCACAGCCCCTTCCATTCATTACAATGGAGGGAGCATGCCAGGCACGGACTTGGCATGCCCTCAATGGAGGGAGCATACAGAGTCGTCTTGAGGTGAGGGGCAGGAAACGGGAGCCCCATTCTCAGACTGCTATTGGGTAAAGAAGGTGAGTGCCAGTTTGATTAACGATTAAAACGAAAAATATAAATACTGTCCTACACAGTAGTTTCTTTGCCATCATGTGACCTAAAACGTACCAGTTTTAGCAATCGCATTATACAGCAACCCCTGCTGCCTTGTACAAAGAGAGCACATCCAGGCTATCCGGTTTGATGTACAAGCCAAGTCCTCAAACCAAATTGGTCACTGGCAGTCACATGATTGACAACCATACAATGAATGAGAAAGTGGTAAGCCTTGGCTGACTTTAGTTTATTCCTTTTCATGGATAGATTGGATAGGGGAGATTTTAATTAGGGAGGACTGATTGGAACATGAGATTATCCATGGGTTGCTGCTGTATAACTATCAACCCTTTCTTTTAGAGCAGGGGTTCTCATCCAGTGATACCAGTGGTCCTATCAGATGGTAATCAGCCAGGTTGCAGTCTGACCTGTACCCCAACTTAACCTGCTGCCATTTATACAAGTTGCTCCATCAGTACAAAATTGCACCAAAAAGTGATGAGATTATGTATGTGTGTTTTTGTCCATATCATACACTTCATATGTTTTATTTGTGTATTTTGACATTGTTTAAATGCTGCCAACCCATCCGTACCACCCAGGTGGTACTTGTGATATTTAAAAATAAAAAAGGTTGGAAACAGAGAGAAGGAGGAAATTATAGTTGTTAATGTTAAAGACAACTGAACACAGTGTTTAAGAAGTAGAAGCATATGTAAGTGTAAAAGCCTCTGGAGAGGCTAAGTTTTGAGATCCTTTAAGGCACCTTCTCATTAAAATCCCTTGCCAGGTACCCAGTGTCTCCCATCCGCTGTGGTTATTGTGTGTAAAAGCACTTTAAAATATCTAATTAAATACATGATGGCGTCTAAGCAAAGCTGCATGCTTCGCTTCCATTCCTGTGTATGACTTAGGACAGGCAATGTGAGCTGTGCAGCTTGATAAGTGATGGAGCTTGCTATGGATTAAGAAAGGTATTTTCTATTTTTCCCAATATAGCCATCATAATAATAATAATAATAAATGAAATGCATGCAAAATGTGAAAACACTGAAATGTGGACCAAACACAGATAAACATTTTATGCATCATAATAAACTTGCATGTGCTTAAATGTTACTTCACATTTTTCATTTCTTTTGTAAAGTATATCAGTCTATAAGAAACCCATTGCTGATTAGCCCAATACTAATAGGGAAATGAAGCTGGATATAGCCTGCTTTTTAAATTCGATATAGAACAATAATTGTATACAATAATCTCTGCTGCCTAGTTCCATGTCAGGCTCAGTAATGCCAATCCATACTTTAGCACGATATCTGCCCGTATCTGTAGCAGCAAACTATTAACACCCAATAATCCCTTTTTGTAAGTGCTATGTGTTACTACAGCCAATATCACCATGTTTGTCATGAGCATACCGCTGTTGTTTTGTGCATCAATGTGTGGTCTTGAGCTGCTGTTTTGTGTTATGCCTGACAAAGCCTTTGGAAAGCTGCATTTTTAGCATATTGAGTTAGCCAATAAATGGCATCACTTTAACTTTGGGCTTCTTGCAAAAGTGGAAAGTAGCGCTACACTTGAGTCCTGTTTTAAATGATGTTTTCGAAACGATTCCAGCTTTTCCCTGACTCTGCCTCCTCATATGTAGCCACACTGGTATTAAGAGCATTTTTTAGCCGTTTAGGACCATTAGTACTCTTGGGTCTGATACATAAAGCGCTCTTTGTAAGACACTGGACCTATGCCATGACAGTGCAGCAGAGGGGCCTTGCTTTACACAAGCAAGGTTTGAAATGTGATACCCGAGGCTGCCATTCATGATCCTAAGGTACAGCTTTGTAGGTAACATATAACACAGCAATGGATGCATACATTTTTTAAAAAAGACATTCACATATAAAACGTTTGCGCATTTACAGCTTTTCTTATATTGGTTGCCAAGGGTTTCTCTGGATTGAGGCCAGTCAAAGCAGTGATCTCACTCTTTTGGATTTAGAGACTAGTGAAATCATACACACTATGTAGACATCTAAAAATATATATTTTGTTTTACTTTTCCTAGTTGGCCTTAATTTTCTGGTCAGCTGAAATCTCAGATGATTTACTGGTTTTGTAACGGGTGGACTGTGATGACTAAACACTTCCTAAAAGTAGAAAGTAAATGGAAAGATATATGGAAAGATATACTGGTCAACATGGGTTTTTTAACATCTAAATTAAACTTTTATTTTCCAGAGATTAAATGCATAGATAAAATGTTCCCCATAGATTATTTAATGTTAAGGTGCGTATACGTGTGTGGAAATACTCTTTGGTAAAGAACGAGGTAGTCAGGTCTTACAGACTTTTGTTTGGATTTGCATTGGTCTTAGAAAAGCAGCCAGGGTGCCACTTTTGAGCAGATTACAATGAAATATCATCAGGGCCAGATTATGAGGGGGGTGCAAGGGGTGCACACCCCCGGGCCTCCAGCACTTGCCCTGCAAAGGGGGCCTCCAAGAGAGGAGGCTTTTCAGTCTTTGGTCTGACAGTGGGGGCACGCCTAGGCAAGCCTTTTTTGTTTTTGCAAACCTGCAGCCAAAGCCACCCCAGGACAAAGAGTCTAGAGCAGCAAAGCCACTACCAGCGATGCTACAGTGATGGGTGGGTGCAGAGCTGTCAATCGGCAGCCGCTCCCTGCACATAAGCCACCAAGTGCAGCTACTGGCAGCTCAATGCAGGGCATTGTTTTTTGCTGGACCAGCTGGGCCACTACGCCCAGAATAGCAAAACAGAAGTTCCCAAGCAGCACGCACCTACACAAGGGTGGCACAAGGGACTCGATCTGACGTTCAAGTATGTAGGCGGGTGCCAGTCAACCCCCGATTAGTTACTTGGCTAGACTATATAAGGAAAAAAATAATGTATCTAGGGCCTCCACCAGATTTTGTGCCCAGTGGCCTCCACTACACTTGGTCTGGCCCTGGATATCATGCTGCAGGTGTGTGAATGGGATAAAGAATTATTAGCATACCACAATTCCTTGCTGAATTAACTAAATATTGTGCTGGGGGAATTGTTCTAAGCGCAGAGGGAAAGCAGCACATCCTGGGCATTCAAGGTTGGATCTGCAGTATACATCTTCAAAATGCCCACAAATTAGCCATTGTATTCTGTCTTATATGTTAGTGGGTCCAACTAGTACTCAGAGTCACCACTGGTGAGCAATAGGGTTTGTCAGTTGCCATGCCCGCATGCAGCTCCATCCTCCAGACAGAAAAAAACTGGGCATCTATGAGACATTTCTACCAAATATAGAGTTGCTTATTTTCATCTTACTCTTCCAGCTGCTGTCTAGCTGATCAAGTGTTCCCGCTGTTTCTAAAGCTTTAAATCAGACAACAGAATTGTTACAGACTAGTGTCTTGGGTTATATCCATTAGATGAATGATCTCATGCTACCAAAGGAATACACTTTCTTGGTAATTGCCCTTATGTTAATGTTATACTGTAACTAGTGCATTGTGGAAATTCTCTGTATTATCTTTCATAATGGCCAACCTTGCTGCTTTAGAAATCAGTGTGAAACTACCATGATCAAACCTCAGCCAGATCTCCATAGAGCACATCCATCCAGATTAGAGGAAATGTTTGCGGACCTGCCAGAAGGGTTTTGCCCTCTTTGTGATCAACTCCATATTAAGGACTAAGGTCTTAATATTCCAAATCAGGGGTTTTCAATCTTTTTTATTCAAGTACCACTTTCATACCTATGAACTCTTTAGGGTGGGAAAGAGGGGCAATTGTTAAATTATGCCACCCCCATTGATTGATGGATAGGTAACAGTTACAACAATATAAACACGTTGAATGGGCAAATGAATAGTTTTTGGACTCAGATCTGCATATTAAACCTCCAAGAAGGACAGAGAAGAACAATGAGGGAAGGAGGGACAGTCCCTCCAAATCAGGGACAGTTGTGAGGTATGCACTTTCAATTTTCTAATTATATCAAGTACCACCTGGGTGGTGCGTGAGAATTGTCAGACACCAAAACCTATATTTAAAACACACAAAGCAGCCATTCTTAGTAAAATGAAGCACACCAAAAATAGGGCAGTTTTATATTTATGTTGCTTGTATAGATGTAGCAGATCAGGTTGGGGTACAAGTAAGTCTGCAGCCTTGCTGAGTCCCACCTGTGAGGATCTAGAGTACCACTAGTGCAGTACTACCACCTGTTGGGAACCCCCTGTCCTAAATCTATTGAAGGTTTATAGATGCTAAAGTGATAATACGACTAACAGGAGCTCATCTTGCCAAGGCTGACTGGGAAACTTAAAAAGATAAGAATAGCACAGTCAGTAAATTTTGCTACACTGTTAAAATCACTATAAAGGCACAGGCTGTAATGACCCTTTGACACAATGTCGACACCACCCATAAGGACCTTTAGTTCCTCAGCGACTCCGTTCCAAACAAATGGAAGCAATTGGCTGCTTCTATTAACTTCCAGAAATTTCTGTCACTGCCTTTTGCCAGAACATGTCTATTCATTCAGAGCCAGTCACTAAGTATATGAAGGTTTGATTGTAGCTTTACCATGATAAATATGAATTAAAATAAAGAAGGTTATATATGATTATATGTTTTGCTAATCAATAAAATCAATATATTATTTGTTTATGCTGTAAATATCAGTACAAGTGCTCTTCTATTATTCAAGCCTTGAACCAATGAGATAGTAAACACACTTGCATATAATTATATATTTTTAATAAAAATTTAAAAAGAGGACCCTTTATCCTTAAGCATTTCCATTTAATTCTGGATGTTCTTAATAAATTAATGTTAAGGACCAATATTTAATTCTTTTCAAACATCTGCATATATTTCTAAAGTTCCTTCTTAACTAAAACGTCAAAAGAACAATCATTCTTTTGTTCTGCCTTAATATTGGAATATTAAGTGGGAGAAAGCCGGAGATGTATAATGACTAGTGGCCTGCCTTGGACACTGAAGTGAAAAAAATGGAAAAAATAGCAGCTCCTTAATCACAAGGATTTGGAGCAAATCAGGTCCCTGGACGATTTTCAGATTTATTCTTAACAACTTGTTTTTAAGATAAACACCTTATTCCTTTACTGTATAGTTACAAGAATTTAGTTGGCACTGGACACAGTGTGTGGCTAAGGGCATGGCTTGTATATGCTTCTTTGGAGGCATCTTTAAGGTCATAGACAAAAAAAGTACTTCATCTTTTGTCAATTCATGGCTCCACTTATTGTTACTAACCAAATGACTGTAGCGGTAATCAAGCATGTGTACAGGGATGAAGTAGGCATAGGATGACCCAGGAAAATTCCCAGTCACCCACGTCATTTTGGGGCTAGTTGGGCTGCTGCTTCTAACACTGTACTCCCCAGCCAGGAAACCACAGTCCATGTTTTTCCCCATAGTGCTTTGGCTTCAGCATTGTGGTAGCTGTGGGCAGAGGTAGACTGGCCATAGAGAGACCCGGGCAAATGCCGGTCGGCCGTGCTGCTTTTGGGCAGTCCGAGCTACCTTTACTAACTCTCCCATCCAATTCCAGCCACCCACCCCCTTCCCCACTCTATCCCCTCACCCAAGCAAGCCCAAGCCATGCCCTCACCCTAGTGATATAGCCTCAGTCTTGGAGAACATTGGTTGACTGGCCAGGAAGCAGCAGAGATGCCGCTGGCTGGTCATGGACAGGCCAGGTGCTGGTAAAATCCCTGGGCTGATTTTTAGTTCCAGTTCACCACTGGCTGTGGGGGACCATAGCCATCTCTGCCACATTATGTGCCCCTACAATGCTAAAGCTGCAATACCATCAATTTAGGATAATAATATAGCCTCAAGTAAATATAAAATCAAAGTTATAAATACTGAGCAAGCCCAGAATATCTGTTTTAGTAGACTCAGTGAAGAGGAGGTTTGGTCTTTGGGGAAATGTCCTTTAGACCCCTCCGCATGCAATAATCCCGCTGGCGGGTCTCTTTTTGAAGTAGGGCACAGGAAGTTTAAATAGGGTTATATTCCTGCAGTGTGACATGTTAGTTCCTTATATTTAGTAGAATAGGAAACAGTTAAGTAAACTAGCTTTTTAAAATCCCTAGGGGCCATCTCTTCTGACCATTATTTTCCTGTTACAATAAGTACAAGAGGTTACTTATTTATTAAGCATACAAACAAATATTTTCTAAAAATAGAAAAACAAGATTACCATCCAGGGAATTTTTGTTCTTCTTTCCTCCCACACTTAAATAATGTGAAAAGTACTTCATAAGAAATATTGGGTCTGATCCTCTCTCAATTTCTAGCCGAAAAAAAGCAGCATAGATTCTATTATGTACTTACCAAATTTACATAATGTCTATTTGTAGGCTGGTGAACAGGCATGCCCATCCTTCCAGCTAAAAAGTTACAGGTCATGACTTCATTATGTTAAATAGTTCATACATTGGGTACATTCCTGCCTGATCATCCATCTGAACATAATAATAGAAATACACTGGCACAGGAAAATACCCAAGCAGTTAGTAGCAGTTTTATTGTACAGTAGTTATCATTAATAGAAAGGAGGTAGTTTAAGGCTAGCCTTGATTTCGGTTTGCAGTCCTTTTTCTTGTAGCTGGGCACTGGTAACACCTCCCAGCACACGACTTCCCAGTAGACAATACATAGGCCAATATAAGTAGCATCTTTGTAGGAAATAGGGAAATAGTGAGGGCATGGAAGTCAAGTGATAAAACTTGATGTTAACCCGAAGAAAGCCTATTTTATATTTATATATTATATATTTAATGAATGTCATGCTATTGCGGCTGCTTCTAACAATTGTATATTTGTGTACCAAAACATTAAAGCGGACCAAAACCCTCTGAACTGGTAAAAAACATTTGGCCAAAGCCCCTGCCGATACTCCCTTCTTAGGAACTAGAAAAGCGTATTTCCACTTTTTGAATAGTCCTGGAACACTGCTTTTTTTGGCTGTCCCTCTCCGTAATATGGCATGGGATCAGTCATTGCATAGGTGTGGTAATGACATCATTGCCACACACAACAGTGGCAATAAATGGAGGAGGCAGAGCTTTACAGCTAAAACTGGTGCCATTATCTGGGATTAGAGTGAAGCGGGAGCAGTGAAAATTAGCAAAAGGTACTCCTCATGGGGGGAGCAATTCAGGGGATGCTAGTTAGTGGTCCACTTTAAATATAATCTACAAGTATTTTGGGGCTATTTGTTACTCGTAGGTATTTTATACCCACTAAATAATTTATATCTCTGCCCAGGGCAGTCATTAGAATTTTGAGAGCACAACCATCATATAGGTTTTGGGGGGGCAGACTCTATAAAACCTATATTGTGTCTGTGCCCCATAACCAATAATGTGATAGCTAGGCTCCTAGTTTGAACATTGGAGCAGCTATCGAATATAGATTAATGTGGGGGGGGCAGACTCTATACAACAGATATAGTGTCTGCCCTCTCCCTATATCCTATATTCTAATGGTTGGGCCCCTAGGTTGAACATCAGTTTATGATGTGTCACATAAAGCAGGGCTTATGGCTGGGCAGTCCATTTGGCTCCATACTGGAGTTTTGGCTGTCCAGACTTGATGGCAGCTCTGGCTCTGCTGTGGGGATGGCAAGCAGATTTGTTACTTATGCTTTTTACTTTTTTCTCTTTTCTCCATCTTTTGGTCTTGATATCTGTCTTTTCTAACAGTATATGTTAAGATCATAGAATGCCATGTATACCAAGCATGGGGCCTATGGGCAAAGGGGTACAAATGGAAATTAGCTGTGGTAAATGTAATGGCTCAGTGGATATGGCAAGATAAAAATAGAACAATTCATTTAATTTCGGGAACTAATGCATTTCATATAGCTGCATTGTTATGGTCCTACTCCTATAACAGGAGCTTCCATTGCCATTGTGGACACTCTCTCATCTTATTCTGCTGCACTATACAGGGCTACCACCTTGATGCCAGCATCATAATACCATGTGACACATTTACATAATCCACAAATACTACTCACCACTTTTCGACCCTGTTCTTCCTTTTACTATGTCCAAGGTCCTTTTATTATGGGGTATTGAAACTGCAAAATAAATGGGATAAACTGTAATATAGCCATAACAGTAGGCTACAAATACCAGTACTGGCCCAAATAGTCATTGGAAATGATTGTCCTTCCTGCTGCCAAGTTGAATTTAACACTGGAGTGGGCCTCAGCTAAAGAAAGCCGGGGAGGCAGCCACCGGTCGCAGGTATGCAATCGCCCATCCTGTAGTATAAAAGACTACATCATAACAGGGCTCCAAAGTTTGTCCTCCTTTCAATTCCATTCCTGTAGGACAACGTAACCACTCTGTCCTTTGCTGTTGTCAGTGCAATGGAGCATGGCGGGCCATAGTGGTCCCGCAGCTCTCTCTGACCACAACATGCTCCTGACTGATTAAGCTGCACCATGACACGACCTTCCCAACTCAGTCACAACCCTGAAACAAAAGCGAAAAAAAGCAGCTTTGCTTAAAATGCATAAGCTATTTACATATAATGCTAGATTTTGAGATGCTACAAAATGGCTCATTTTACACTGTTCCCAAGAGGGGTGGGGAGAATGAATATAGTGAGCGCCCCCCACGGGGTCTTTAATTAGTACAGTACAGCTATAATGGATCATGGGAGAACAATTACGGTATGTTTAGTAGGAAAATACATTTTAATGCTTATTGGGGGGGGGGGGGGTGCTATGTGGAAATTATTTTCTGGTTTACAATACCTAGGTGTACTTTAAGGTTCATTTTGCCTGTGGCCCCATCTAAATTTTCATCATCACAGACAGAAAGAAAGGATAGCTCTTCACAGAAGCATCAAGTACAGCTACCACTGTGTATTTCTTTGCTGCTCAAAAAGATTTTGGTTGGAGTTGGACTTTAATACCTTATTGAGGGATGATTCTTGGATGTGTATGTGCTTTTCAAACAACGGAAGGTCTATTGGATGTAGAGTCAGACTAAAAATAAACAGTATGTCTTTTCTCAAGCCTGATTACTACAATAACATATATCTTTATAACAGCAGTAAGAACCACACAATGCTATAGCTTTATTAACTAAATGACTTACATTTTAAATGTACTATAGTATGCTAGATTTTGGGCTGCCTTACAAATAGCTCTGTATGTGCTCTACAATGCACATATGTCAGTAGGGGATGGGGCCGGCTTTGCAATGCATGCCAGTTACATAGGCTCTCCATACAGTCAGTCCTCTGTGTAGCTGGCACACAGTGTAATTGTTAATGTAGTTCTCACTAATGCACAACCTAGTGACACAATGTAGCATAGTTCCAGTGTGCGTCAGGAGTTCCAGCACACTTATTTGCACTGTGGTGTGCGGTGTAGGGGTTAAGCAGACAGGGTGGGACCCCAGTGTAACGTGAGTCCCTCGCACAATCACTCTGTGTCTGTACTGAGCAGTAGCTGGATGATGGCTGGAGCACCCCGCTTGCTGTTTCTGCTGCTCCTGGGGGGAGCCCTGCAAGACTTACGTTGTGAAGGTAAGAGTTTGCCTGCGATGGGTACATGGGGGGGAGCGAAAGGAGAAAATGGATGATATAGCGTGTTACTGCTTCACATAAAACTTTTCTTTGCACATGGTCTATTCTTCATTGTGCAGCATGCCCTGCTATGACTGCAGGACCGTGTCACTTACAATACTGTATATAGCTGCCTATTGTAGCTATATACCATCATGCTGTCAATGCTATGTTCCCCCCATACATGTTTTACAGCACACCATTCATTCTTTAGCCTTCAGATTAAGCAGCAGGTCTTATACTCAGTCCAATTTGTGCGTCTCCTTTCCTATCATTCTCCGAGTTCGCTTTGAATTTCTGTTTCTGCAATTACATATGACAGAGATATTTCTGTCTATGGACTCGGCTATATATTGCTATGTAGCCACAGATATGGATGTACCCATTCATCTCTCAATGAATGCCAGTGACAGCTCTGCCTCTGGGAGATGGATGGATACATTCACATTATGGTGACTAGAGACCAGCAACTGGCTAATGGTAAATGTTCATGAATAGGGTTGTTACAGCATGGACAATCTAGATACCGGGCAGTACACACAGGATTTCTGTATGTTGCCCAGTTGCTCATGGGGGTCAGCTTCTAGCCTTACTTACTTCAACACCGTCAGGTAATCTGGGTACACCCTACCTACAGCAGATTGCCACTGATTGGCCTCTATTCAGGTTCTTGGGCAGGTATTTCACCCTGGGTGCTATAAAAAAACTTTCTAATGCCTATTACAAAAGAAGTCTGCTGAAGCCATTTCGCCAGATATTTTTATTCTTGCCATGAGTGCTGTGACATACACTGTCCTAGTTATGCCCACAGCAGTTCCTCATTGTCACTTCACTACATCAGAATAAGAAGGGGATTTGGGGGGTAAACATTGAGGTTGTATGGGGACCAAAGATTATGCTGGGCCTGTCTAAATATGAGCCAGGGAATAATGGCTTTTTAACTTGCCAATAATGTTTCTGATAACACCTGTCATGTGCAGATATGAGCAGTCTACAAATATATATTGACCATTCATTCATTTAAAGAAGAAGCTATATGAATAGGGTTTATGGCTGACATCTGCACATGGAGATGACACTAGAAAGCTATTGGGATGTGAATTATACAAGTATGAAATGATAGGGAAGTGATAGGCTGTAAGTTCGTATGGTCCTATGTCTACTGCATCCTTTTATCTATGCATGTTCAGTGCATAGATCTGACTTGTGATACCCTGTGCAGTGATGAACTGGCCATAGAAAGCACAGAGTGAATTCCCAAGGGGATGCACTGCTTTTTGTGGCCAACTGGGCTGGCACCTAACCCAGAATGCACTCAGTCCTCATATAACATCCACCCTAAGCTACCAGTCTCCCAGATTTCCCCCCATACCTGGCCCCATTGTACCCTCCAGCTAAGACAACCCAGCTTACATTCTGCTTCCACCGTATCTTTCCCTATGCAAAAGGTTAAAAAGAATAAACTGCAGCTTACATAACTAAGTGTTCCTCCAGCTCTATGCATCCTCTTAGCATGGCGCCCAAAATGAGAAAATATACTTCCTTATATGCCCCTCCAGCCCCAGCCCACTGATGTGGACCACCAATACTAACTTGAGGAGGTAGTCTAAGCCACGCTTCCCCTGTATCGATGACTTGAATGGTGCTCTCAGAGCCATTTAAGCACCACTAAAAACACAGCCAGGGTGTTAAGAAGGATCTCAAGGTCTTACTCTGCCAATTAGGCTACATCACAGCTTTCAGGGCCACACCCACCTGCTTCAGAAGAGAAATCATGAGGTTAAACTGTAACCCTTAATAGCTCAGCCACTACTTCTTCAAATTAAAAACTGCAAACAGTGCAGCACTGTGCTAAATGTAGCCCAACGCAATGGGATAACAATTGCTTTTGTCTGTTCTATAACTTTATTCTTCAGTACCATCACTCTAAGAGTGACCATTTGTACCCCTGTCTATGATCTCTCCCCTGAACTGCTACTCCCTCATTTGCCAAACACACTCATTGACTGGAAGCACCATGGGGGCAGATCTCAGCAGCTCATGGGCTGGTCAGTGTGTTTTTTGGCAGCATTCTGCCCCTAACCTGATTATTATAAGTGCATTTTTCCTGGGGGAGGGGGGAGTTACTCCATCTGCAAATTGTTTCTTATACAACGTTATGGAAGACAGTAGCCTATTATTGCAGCTCTCTGTCCATAGGAGGCACAGGGGGTCAGAGAGAGGAACTCTGCAGACATCCATGAGGTTAGGGTTAGGTTTCCATATTGCCCAACGTAGCTGCTTTTCCAAAGGTAAGTATAATTCTAATAAATTAGCCCCTAAGGATATATGGAGAATTAAGCAGCCTTGTCAATAATTAGAAATTAAAGGGACGTTCCAGGCTAAGGGTTAAATCATCATGCATTCTTTTCTCCCCATGCTGGCTGTGAGGAGCTGCATCTTTCCTCCAGGCTTCATTCAGTGTGCTTTATATTTCTCAATTACTCCCAGTGAACTCTGTTAATTCTGCAGGGCCTTCTCAGCAGCAGACGATGACTTATCCATCAATTTTTGGTGAGCGTTTACTTCAGAAGTCAATGAATTGAGGGGATCCTGAAATATTATTCAGCAAAAGGGAGCCAGTTCCATAGGGAATACAAAGTGCTGGGGAACCAAAGACACAGCCCCTGACAGCCAGCGCGGGGCAAGCAGAAAGCGGGATGATTTAACACTTTGCATGGAATATTACAGCAGTAATATTAACTGAAAATTCCTGTATGAATGAATCTAGCCTGCTGCTTTATTTGCTTGAAGGTTTTTTCCTTGTCATCCAACTGGCTTTCTCAATTTTTCTTTTTCGTGGACTTTAGGCCTGCTTTAAAATGGGCTCAAGGCAGCTTCCTTGCACACTCTGCATGCCATACCCTCATCTCAAACCAATGTGGGGTCTACACTTCAGATCTACAACTAAACTGAACAAAGCCAAACCCATAACTTAAACGAAAATGTAAGTGTGATCCGCTGCAGAGCCACCATCATTTTCTGTCACAAACCTCTTACTCATGTAGAAGTATTTTTTTCTATCCCTCTTTAGTCTAGAATCTATCCCACTACCCCATCATCCAATAACTGTCTGACAGAAATCAAGTTCAGCCTATAAACAGTTTTAGCCATTTTTCCTGAATTGTTTCCACATCCATCCATTTTGCAGCCGCTCTGCTACTGTACATATATATTATACTTCCTTGTGTCAGGCCTATTGTATATAAACTTCTAAGCCATTTATCCCATTGAAATAAACATCTATTATTATGCTTCACATGTGTAAATCTAGTCTATTCATGTAGCAATTTAATATCCCTTTTCTCTCTTTATAGAGTCAACACTTTTCTTTCTGTCTAAATGAAGGCCAACCTTTACAATAAGAAAAGACGTCAAACTGACAGCTGGGAGAAAAAGCAGACACTACATTACATTACATTACAGCAGTGCAGACCTTGCTGCTTGAAATACACATTGCAGAATAGGCCTCCGTCCATTGCAGGGTGTATATACATTAGAAGAATGTGCCATACCATGGCTGCTGAAATGGCCAAAGGGGAATTTAAAGTGGACCAATCACCAGGATTTTGACTATCCTGGTGATTGGTTCCTGCTCTGGGGGCATCCCAATGTAGGATACCCCCTGTGTTAAATCCCCCCAGATCACCCAGTTTCACTCACCTTTCTGACACTTCCATGGTGCATGAGTGGGCACTTGGCCAATCACCCCTTTATGTGGTGCATACTAATGCCACAAATTTGAACTTGCACCCAGCATAGGCGTGCCAGCAGCCACATCCTCAGCTCCCCTGTGGAGTGCGCACACCCAGCCTATCTGAATGGCTGGGTGCAGGGAGCGTGCACAGCTACAAGGATGCCGGGGATCAGACTCCCCCGGGGGGTTTCACACAACCTATACCGACCTCAAGGGGCCGTTGACTCACTTTAAACTTGCTATATTAGCTGTAAATCCCCCTCCTGTAACCCTGTTCCTTATTTCTTTCTCCTAATCCACCAGGTTAATGACCAGAGACCATGGCTGACCTAAGAAACATGGGTGTGTCCTCTCTGCGAGCCACCCTAGGGTTTAGCATGAGGTGTGTCACATGAAGAGATGAACATGCTGCTTTTAACACCCACATTCAATACCTGATCCTCTTAGCCTCCCTCTCAGCCCCTGTACCCACAAGCCAGGGAACCCCAGCCCCCAGGGGCAGACTGGCCAGTGGAAGACCTGGGACAATGTCCGGTGAGCTGCACTGCTTTGGGGCCAGTTGTGCTCCTGCTTTTAACACCCACATTCCATCCCTGCCCCCTCAGGGTCCCCTGTACCCACAAACCAAGGAACCTCAGCCCCCAATGCTATAGTCCTGGCATCATGGTTGAAGGGCCACAGCAGGGATGTCTTGGGCCGACCAGGGGCTGGTAAAATCCAGGGCTGATCTTTGGCCTCAGTCCGCCACTGACTGCATCTGTTGTGAAATATGCTTAAAGCGGAAGTCCAGTCATGGGTTAACCCTCCCGCCCTGCCCTCTTCTCATGCTGCCCCCTCCCATGCTGCTGAGAAAAAATCCCTTACCTTGCCCAGGGCACCCTTCTCCTGGCACACTGGTCCCTGACTCCCATCTTCGGAGACAACACAAAGTGGCATCCCCAGGCTTCTGCCCGTCCATTCAAGGGAGTATGCACATTGAGGGGGATAATGCTTTTTTCTCTTTCTGTGTGGTGGCTGCAAGGACCCGGTAGATTGGTGCTGGACCATGGGTGAGGCAAGATTTTTTTTCTCTGTAACCCCCCCCTGTCCTGCCTCAGTGTCAGTGGAGGGTGGCTGGGTGGGGAGTTATTTTATGACAGGTCTTCCACTTTATCAGACCTACATGAGAAGAACTGAACAAAAATGCAGGGAGGGTATTTGTCAAGCTAAGATTTCGGTTTCTAATGTTTCCCAACAAAAGGTTGTTATTTTGCTTTAAATTGTGTTTCTGTGCAGGTATCTTTTTCCTGAGAAGTGTTTCCCTTGGTGTCCTGGCCACACTATGCAGAGGCTCAAAAAGTATAGTGCTACATATATTCTGAAGCTGTCATACTTCATTGCCCACTAAATCACTTAAGATTTCAGAAGCATTGTTAAAATAAGCCAATAAATTCTCCACTAACTCAGGCTGATTGAATGATGGCCTCAGATAGGCCTCTGGGCAGTTCAGTTACAGTTTTAAAGCAGACTTTTAAATTCTGAAGCAGTTTTTGGGAACTACTACATCGCCCACCCCCTGGCAAATCTAGTGTCCATTGTACAGTTAAGGGGAGGAACTGACAGTTAAAATTTACTGGGCCTACATTCCCACTCTGCTCAAGCATCCCATGTGACCATGAAGCCATTGAATTCCATTTTAATAACCCCCCCCCTAAAAAAAATAATTTTGTGACATCCTGGACCTGTGTTTTAATTGACAAGTCCCAATGCAAGTTGTGTACAAATAAATGTGTTTAAATCATAAAATGCTTCAAAGTGGACCAACACCCACGGGGATCACCCCAAGAATCTAAGATTCCCAGGCCGATTGATTCCCTCACCCCAGGACATCCAAAATCGGGATGCCCTGCTGTGTGAAACCCCCCAGGTCGCCCATAAACCTTCTTTTCCAGTGCAACGGCACATGCACGAGCCACGGCCACACCCCCGCTATCTCTCTAACAAGGTGCATGCCCATGGCAGGAATTTGTGACTGGCTGGCGCACGCTCCCTGTTATAGGGTAGCGGGAGCGGATCCGAGCGCACTGATTGGACGAGCGGCCACACATGCGCCGTAGGACCAGGAAGAGGTGAAGAGGTGAGTTTATTCGGGTGACCTGGGGGTATTGCACAGCAAGACATACCCGATCCGGGTGCCCCGGGGGCCAGGACCAAAACCCAGGTTAGTCAAAATCCTGAGTTTTGGTCCATTTTAAACCAGTTTTGTCCATGTGCTCTATGGGATCTTGATCTGGTCTGCTTCAACCAGAGCGCCCAGTGCAGCAACATTTCGGTGCTAGTGTTAAATAAGACTCTAGCTATTTTTTTTTTTAATCGGCCACTGAGTGCCGTTGAGGATTTTACCTCCTCCATCATCTTGCATCCATATCTAGTACTGTACTTTTTTTTGTAATTACCAGCTGTAAGTTCTTTAATAAATATCCCAAGACATTTGGTGCTGCACATTTCTTTTCATAAGACACACAGGCTCCTGAAAATTGGCTACCCAAAGCCTGCTGGTGGCCCTCAGTCTCCAAAGTAAATTATCGCTGGTGACCTTGGATATCCAGTTAGTAAAAAAAATCTGCCTTACACTAAGGGGATGTAGTCTGGCCAGTAAGCCTCCACAACACAGACTTTAGGCAGCCATGTTTGGGTCTAAAGGACATCTTTAGGCATTTTAGCAATTAGATAAATATAGGGTGCATGGAAGCTCAACGGGTGACTGACAGCTAGCAAATGGTTTTGATTATATGAATCTTGAGTCTATTAACTTTTGTGCCAAGTACATAGACTTACAACAAAATGCATGTGGTTATGTAGGTGGCTTCCTTGTATTGTGTCATTAAAGTGCATGATTAGTTCCACCATACACATTCGGGATGCCCTGCTGTGTGAAACCCCCAAGTCCCTTGAAAACATACCCTATCCCCGACCTAACGGCAAATGCACAAGCCGTGGCAGCCGTAAGCTATTCCTGTGTGAATGGCTGGTGCAGGCATACACCCTATTAGCGGGTATTGGGGATCAGCTCCACCTAGCTGCTTTTGGCTAGACTCAGCCCTTAGCCAAGTCTTAGATGAATTTAACAAGTGCATCTGAGAGCACTGGTTTGACTGGGGGAGACCTGGGGGGCTCACACAGTGGGACATCCCAAATCGGGGTGCCCCGGGGCAGGGACTAAAACCCAGGATAGTCAACTCTCTGGGTTTGGGTCTACTTTACATATAGAGAATATATGCTATACATGCTGCAGGTTTTCAAAGGTACTGCAATGTAATGGCAGTTGCCCCGAACCATGTCTACGAAAAAAAAGGGTTAATATGTACACAATGTTTTACGTTTTTTTTTTCATTTTTTGCCTGTACTGGAGCCCCAGACCCTGCATTGTCTGTACTAGGGCCCATACCTTCTATTGTCTGTACTGGGGCTTAGATCCTCCATTGTCTGCATTGGGACCATTACCCTCTATTGCCTGTTCTGGACCTCCATTGTCTGTCTTGCTGTTTACCATTTGTACTGTCTTTCCCCTTTCCAAGTCTCCTACTACCACAGGACTACCTGGGGCCTTGTCTACTCTCATCCAGTTTGGGTGCTGTGGAAGATGTAGGTAGGATATGGAATCTCCATCAAGTACCAGACCCTCTTACACCCTTGGTGATCGGGGGCTTGCCTCTCTCGTGGCACAGACAGGTTGTCCTTAGGCCATCTGTTCCCAGTCTGCTACCCTGCTCTGCTGTCCCTAGCTAGTGACCATTTATTTTGGCCTCGAGGGAGAAATTGGCTGCCTGGCTATGAGCCACCCTCCACTCCCATGTCCCGATTCCTAAACTAGAAAATTCCCAAACCAAGTTGAGTGCCTAGCGATTGTTTGCTTGGGCATGACAGTTGGTGAATATAATTCAACAGACTTCAGTTTTTGTTCTATTTCTTCAACAGTATTTTGAAGCAGTCATGCCATGCCAGTCCTTAATTGTTTGCCCACGTGGACACCCACATTTCATATTCTTTCCTTGCTTCCTATTCTAAAAATACATGTTGCCATTATCTTCCTGTGGGTTTCTCCTTTTGGTTCTGTGGTTAGAGCCAGGTAAAAGTGCAGGGTACATTTTTCTCTCTTGTCCATTCTATTTGTGTGCAATGATCATTAGAAGGAATCCAGAAAAAAAGATGAAAAAATGCACGAACACTGCAACTATTTTTCAAGTATTATTTACAATAGGGATTAAAATGCAATGAAAGAAGGAATACAAGCACAAAATGTGGCTGTGATTTCTTCATTTCTGCTTTTTATAGCAACGTCCAGGTGCACATACTCCAAATCCAGTGAGGCAGTGTAAGAAAGACTTGGATGAACTATGATATCAGGGGGTCAGAGGAGGACTTAAACAAGCGCATAAGGAAGAGCTTGCTAATGCTGGGTCTACATGAGAAGATACATTTGCTGTTCACTCAGCGAGCAACTGACCCAACAAATCTTCTGCGATCGAGCAACTGTGTTCAGACGATGAAGATTTGTTGGCCAGTCGCTGATGAGATTGCTCATGACGCTTGTTCAAAACACATTTTTTAGGGGGCGACCTCTGCCTACACACTACAACCATCAAGCAATTAACAAACAGCCGAAATGACACAACGGCCAACTAATTAACCAATTCTTGTTCATAGCTTGATCACATTGGCCGTTTCCATGGAGCGATTATTGCTAAATTGCATCCGCTTTAGTGATTTCACGCTCAATTATCGCTCCATCTAAATGGCCATAAGACAATCATTGCATTGCTAAGTAACTGTAAGTATATATATGTGCTGAACTCTGAGCCAGATTGGTAGACTTTATGGGAATGACAGGGATACCTCTTTCTTTCTTCACTGGTAGATCATTTCTAAGACATCAAGAAAACAAATTAAAGAAGAATCACTATGTATGCCCAGCAACAGACATGGGCCCTTATTTAACAAGGGATAGCGATAGATAGCAACTGGTGAGCGGCCGGTAATGACGGTCACCGCCACGAGAACGCCGGCTCCCCACCACAATCACACATTTATCAAGCCGATCCTGCTTAGCGACTGAGATAGCGCCAGATAGCCACTCATTCATCATTATTCCAGCCTCAGCCCACAGCGCCAGCGTCCGACCTTGAACAGCGACAGGTATGACCTCTCGCTACCTGGCGCTCTCCAATGCATTTCAATGGAACAATCTTGAAATATTCATAATTAATTGTTATTATTTTTTTTTTTTTTTTTTAAATGTGAAAAATTCTGTGACCACTTCTGCCATTTTTAATAATTTTTTTAAGGTAAAAAAACTAAAAAAAATAAAAAAGTACAGAATTGATATTACAGGTCTGATATTAATGTATTCATATTACAAAATTATTTAAAAAACTTGTTTTTTTTGGTTTCCAAAAATATGGTTGTTTGGGGGTTAAAAAACTACTTTTAACCCATCGCCGCCAGCGCTCTGGGGTTTAAACATGCATTTCACAACGCGAGAATTTTTTGAGCGTGATTTGTTAATGAATATGGTGGAAGCCGGTCGCTCTGACCAGTCGCTATCATGCGCTCCCATACAGCGCGGAACCTGTCAAATAGCGACTCCTCACCCAATATTCAACATTACGGCAAACCGACTGAGTCGCTATCAACTACCGCTGTTAATGAATCGGCCTCCCCGTCACAGACATGGTCACAGACAGCGTCACATATACCAGTGAGAGGCTGCACTATTCTTGATGGCAGTTTCCCAAAAATTAACGCAACAGTTCAAACTTGGAGCAGCCCACAGGAGTACAGGCAAATCATACCATACCCTGGTGCATTGTCTGTTGAGCTCCTATGAACTACTGTTGGTAGAATGTGTGTACATTTTTTGTATATATGTATTATAATAATCATACAGCAGCTCTGCCCTATGTAAAGCATCCTAAGAGCACACAAGCAATACAGCCTGACATAATGTTTGGGCTATAAAAATAAGGCGGTAAAATTGGCATTTAAGGGGAAAGTTGGCCCCCTATAGTTACTCCAGTCCAACACTGCTATAGCTGATCAGATATGGAAGGCAACATCAAAAGTAATCTTCCCTTCTGCTCCTTGCTCCCAAGCAATTATTAGTGGAGACCAAAATGACCCACTTTATACCCAGTTAAGTGACAGTAGGATGTGGTTATATCATTCAGAAGCAGGAAGATAAGGAACTAGCCTGTTGGCTGCTGTCACGTAGACATTTGTTTCTGGTCAATGTAAAAATCCAAAAAGAAAATCACAGCTCAGTCTAAGGAAACCCGCAAGTGGTGGGCTTGCTTAGACCTGAAAGAGAAATGAAATAATGTAATGGAGTTGTTCCCAAATAAAACCTAATGTTATCACTAACAAAAAGGAGGGCAGGACATGTAGATGTCATGTGACACGTTTCTGATCAGACCTGTATATGTATGGATCAAATCTGCTCCCAAACATGACATGCGGCACACTATACACTATAGGACCCATGGTCCTGTCCTCTGTATATATTTTAACTTAGACTGTTCTATCATGCGCAAGCCAAATTCACTTTCTGTGTTGGACGAGCGGATATGGGAGTGCTCGCATGTGCATCTGGGGGGAGAGGAAAGGAGCACAGCCAGGGTATCTGAAGCAAGTTCTTGAGCTCTTAAAGCGGTCCTTCACTCTGAATAAGAGTCTATCTTATACGTTTCCCACACCCTGTACATAGAGATCGTCCACATTAAAAATCATCCTACCTGCATCTACTGCATGTTAAGAGCCTTTAAACATCCAAGATGGCGGCTCATGGAACATCAGGCAGCCTGCAAACAGGAAGTGCTTTCTGACTGTGCTGCTCTGCATTCTGGGATTGCTGACCTTTTCCTGACCCCAGCTCTGCTCTGTCTGAGCAAAGCACAGCTATAACCCGCCCCCTGTACTTTATCCCACTCTCCTCTGCTCAGTAAGTGTGATGCTTCTGAGTCAAGATGGCGGCGCCCGTATCCTAAAGTCCTGAACAGAGTTGCAGCCCAATGGGGGAAAGAATAATAAGTAAGTGACTAAAAACTTAAAGTATATTAATTTTAGATGCTGTGGAATCGATTTATAAGGGTTTGGGCTTTTCAATAAATCATGGCAAAGGTCCGGTTTAAAGACCCTGCCCATTATGCTGATTATTATGCAGCATCACAGCTTCAAGAATCTGTTCATTTGCTTCAGAAGAGAAATCATGAGGTGAAACTGTAAACCCCGATATCTCAGGCACTTCTTCTTCAATTCAAAAATGGGAAACCGGTGAGGACAGTGTCAAACGTAGCCCAACACAATGGGCTAACAATTGCCTTTGCCTAAAATCTTACTTTAACTTATTAGATAACACCGCCTTCACCATTGATTTAACGCCTTAGAACTGTTGTACAGAGGAACCAAGGCAAAAAGGCTTTTTATTGGGAACACTTTCTCTCCTAAGAAGAACATTAGAAGAACACCCCTCTGTAATGTAACACTGGGAGGAGGAATTAGGCAAATCACCTACTGATAGAGAATGGTCCACAATTTTCCAATCTTTAAGGAAGGTTTCCATAAAGGAAACTTTACACACCTGAAAAATTGCACAGACACTGCTCCAGAATGCTTCAGAGGGTGTGATAAGATAGAGAATATGAAGAACATCTGGCGGACAAAAAGTAGAACATTTCTGGAAAGGGATTGAACAATGAATTAATGACAAAATGAATGTTACTTATGAAATCTCACACTGGAGGACATTGTTGTGTCTTCCCCCTTCCGGCTACTCAGCACCAGCCAAAAAACGGGCTGGCTGATTCATCACTAACGCCAGGTAGCGACAGATGAGCGTCTGTAGCAGGCATTTTCAGAGCGCCCGCTAGTAGTCGCAGTGCTCGGCCGTGAGTCGCTACTTTATAGCGACTCAACCGCTGTTCAGTAATGTTGAATACATTGTGAGGAGTCGCTATTTTGACCAGTACAGCGCTGTATGGGAGCGCATGTTAGGGACTGTTCATAGCGACCGACTCACACCATATTCAGCAAAAAAAAGCCTCACACAACTCTGGCGCAAAAAAATGCTTATCTGAAGCCCAGAGTGCAGGAGGCGGTGTGTTTAAAGTGTGTTTTCAAGCATCTATCCACTAGTTACAAAGAAAACATATGGAATTACATTGTAACAACATTGTAACATGGACACTTTAATGGCAGACCTGTAATGTCATTTCTGAAGAAATATATAAAAAATGAATAAATTGTGAAAAAACTGCTATTTCAATGCCAGAAGAGGTCACAGAATTATTTGTGATTTTTTGATAAAAAAAAAAAAAAAAAAAACATAACCCCGTTTAAAGAGAAGAAAAGGTTCATCCATTGAAATGTATGGGAGAGCGACAGGTAGTGAGAGGTCATACCTGGCGCTGTGCAAGGCTGAACGCCGGCGCTGTTCGCTGAGGCTGTGAAAATGATGAATCAGACGCTACATGGCGCTATCCCAGTCGCTAAACAGATTCTGCTTGATAAATGTGTAATTGCGTGCCGTGTCCGGCATTCACCAGTCGCTACCTGTCGCTACCTGTCATTAACCAGCCACTACCTGACGCTATCCCTTCATGAATAAGGGCCTGAGTCTCCCCACAAATGCAGTGCCAGGGATTAGAGTAGGGAAGTCAGTGGCTGTACTATTTTTGTTCATAGCCAGCCCTGTAATTCAGTAAGAAAGATTAAAAGGAGGAAGAAAGGATTAATAAAGGTGTGGCCCTCTTTGCACACTCAGAAGGGGGGAGAAACCCGCTAGCAGGCACTAAAGCAAACCAGTATGCGTGAAAATCTTTATAGGTGTATATAACCAGGCGGTAACTGAGTCTAGGCCCACATAAAGGCCAGTGTATTTCTATTTTTCCAATGAGCTATACTTCCCCATCTGTTAACACAGGTTTTCCATTCCATCAAATGAATCGTGTCTATGGCAATGCATGGAAAGCACATGAAAAACAGTGAATGAGCCTTTCACTAACATTTTAGTTCCATTTTCTAAAAGTGCAAACACCATGTGATAATGTTCTAAATGTTTTGTTGGTTTGCCAAGTTGGCATTCATAAAGCCCTTAAACTAGGCATTGGGGATTTTCCAAACACACGAAGAACTTTCTCTTAGCTAGGATGACTTGTTGGAAGGTACACCTTCTCCCATTAACTGCAATTTCAAAGAAAATAACTTATTGTGCTACTAATCCAGACTTGTGCTAATAACAGGAAGACCTCTCCGTTTATTCAAGCTTTAAAGCCATGTTTTCATTGTTGATAGGGTAAGGAGGGCTTAGAAGCACTATAATCCTCTATGATCTATGTGACCCTGCTCTGAAGTTCTAGAGTCATCATTTCTGGCCATTGGATATGGGAAGGTCATGTAACAGCTGTGTAGTTCCAAACAGCAAGCATCTATATAGAAGTCACTGAGTTCACAAGTTCAACCTGTGACGGGATAACCTGCTTCAAATGATTACACAGCTATATGTAAGAAGACAATAACTTAGAGGAGCAACCACCTCCTTAGAGCCTATATGATTTTAAGGTCAGTGGTCTCCCTCTTTATGTGGCATCCTAAAATGGGATGTCCCACAGTGGGTATCACTGGGAACCTCCCGCTACACTCACCTCACCGGTAATCCCCACTATATCATTAGTCTGGGACAGACAAAGGACGGGCATGCGGCCAGTGGAAGATGCTCCATTCAGCTTTTCTTGTCACTCTGAGCTCAGGCGGTCTCTGAGGATACACACGTTGGAACAGGAGGAACAACACACAGCATAGTGAAAATCTCAGGTTTTGTTCCTCTTTAAGCAGCCACCTCAATCATTTTCCTCATAATAGTTTTGGACCCTATGGCTGGTTTCACGCCAGCACAATCCATTGACTTTAGTGGTTTCCCATAGAATCATAAGTGCTACGTATCACCGCAAAACACAGTATGCAGAGTGATGTATGACCCATGGGCTCTTCACAGCGTTTGCAGAGCAAACACAATGGTGTGAATGTAGCCTGAACCAATCAGCGGTACTGCCGGTCCTGGAGACTGCCGGTCCTGGAGCGCTACCTGACTAGGGCCCTAATTTAAGAAGGGATAGCGTCAGGTAGTGGCTGGTTAATGAGAGGTAGCGACTGATAGCGACTGGTGAACGCCGGACACGGCACGCAATTACACATTTATCAAGCAGAATCTGTTTAGCGACTGGGATAGCGCCATGTAGCGTCTGATTCATCATTTTCACAGCCTCAGCGAACAGCGCCAGCGTTCAGCCTTGCACAGCGCCAGGTATGACCTCTCGCTACCTGGCGCTCTCCCATACATTTCAATGGACGATCCTTTTCTTCTCTTTAAACAGGGTTTTTGTTTTGTTTTGTTTTTTTCAAAAAAATCACAAATAATTCTGTGACCTCTTCTGGCATTGAAATAGCAGTTTTTTCATAATTTTTTCATTTTTTATATATTTCCTCAGAAATGACATTACAGGTCTGCCATTAAAGTGTTCATGTTACAATGTTATTACAATGTAATTCCATATGTTTTCGCTTTGTTACTAGTGGATAGATGCTGAAAAACAGACTTTAAATACACCGCCTCCTGCGCTCTGGGCTTCAAACAAGTATTTTTCAGCGCCAGAGATTTGTGAGGCTGTTTTCTTGCTGAATATGGTGTGAGTCGGTCGCTATGAGCAGTCGCTAACATGCGCTCCCATACAGCGCTGTACTGGTCAAATAGCGACTCCTCACAATGTATTCAACATTACTGAACAGTGACTGAGTCGCTATAAAGTAGCGACCCACGACCGAGCACAGTGACTACTAGCGGGCGCTCTGAAAATGCCTGCTACAGACGCTCATCTGTCGCTACCTGCCGCTAATGATGAATCAGCCTCTAGGTGTCCTGTAAACCCCCCCACAATGGCCTACCTTTCTTACAGCCCTTTACTGCGATTGATGGGATGCAGTTGCCATCTCTCCCAATGCCAAAGCTCGGTCCAAAACCACGGCAAGCACTGATTGGACAATACCCCGCAAGTGAGCCATGGGAGGGGTGGAAAGGTGAGTTGATTAAGCAAACTGCGTGGTTTCACATAGCGGAGCATCCCATATCAGGATACCCCAGGGGCAAGGACCACTCACCAAGATAATGAAAATCCTGGTAATTGATCCACTTACCATTAACTGGTCAATGATAAAAGCAAACACATTTCTTTCTATAAAAATGGCGAACTTAAAATAATATAAACATTTCATAATTATATTTGACTGCACATCTACTTTAAAGCTCTCAGCTATCTTCTGGTGCCGTGTGCCTCTTTTTTTAGCCACTTTTTGCCGACACAAGCCTTCTGAGACAGCACACCTCAAATATTTGAATTGCCTAAATACTGCCCTTGGCTGTATTACAGTGTAACAAGACACGTAACTCAACGTAATGCCTAAAATGTAAATGTGCAACTGAATTGCCTACAATAAGACAATGAAATATGGAAACATCAATACAAATAGCTCTTCCTTTCTGGACGCCAACAGGGCTCCTGACCTAATGGCCCCTCTGC
Source organism: Gastrophryne carolinensis (assembly GCA_027917425.1). Lineage (NCBI taxonomy): Eukaryota > Metazoa > Chordata > Amphibia > Anura > Microhylidae > Gastrophryne > Gastrophryne carolinensis. Next base: position 268,349,274 of record CM051238.1, on the reverse strand, counting down.
ACTACTTGTAGTTATGCCCCTGAATGTAACAGTATTTTTATAGTAATATATCACTTGGGGCTGCTTTCACACCATGTTTGCAATGTAACACAATGCATCACAATGCATAGACTCACATGATGCAATGTGGTGCAAGGCATGTAACGCATACTAAACTGAACTTTGCCTAAACTGCAATTGAGTCCTATATGCTGCGCATTATGTAAATGCAAAGCACCGTGCCATGCGGCTATCTGACTGCCTGGGAACAAAATAGCAATTATTTTGTCTGTGTTGTGACTGCACCTCAATGAACAGCATCAACACACACACACACACACACATATATATATATATTAAAAGAAGGTGTAAAAATCCAAAAATGCCACAAAGAATATTAAGTTAAGGTGACTGTTTGCAAAATTGTTAATACTAAGAGAAAGAATGCAAGCCTTGCAAGGGTTAAACAAGAGAAAGGAAAAAAGTCTTTCAAAGATCAGGATCTTTTCATGCTGGTCCTAAGTGGTTATACAGCCAGAAATATTTTAAAGACATTGGCCTTGATTCACTAAGAGGCCGATTCATTAACAGCGGCAGGTAGCGACAGTTGAGCGACAGTAGCGGCATTTCCAGAGCGCCCGCTAGTAGTCGCTGTGCTTGGCCGTTGTTCGGTAGTTGATAGCGACTCAGTCGGTTTGCCGTAATGTTGAATATTGGGTGGGGAGTCGCTATTTGACAGGTTCCGCGCTGTATGGGTGCGCATGATAGCGACTGGCTCTAGCGACCGGCTCCCACCATATTCATCAAAAAATCACGCTCAAAAAATTCTCACGCTGTAAAATGCATGTTTAAACCCCAGAGCGCTGGCGGCGATGGGTTAAAAGTCGTTTTTTAACCCCCAAACAACCATATTTTTGGAAACCAAAAAAAAAAGTTTTTTAAATAATTTTGTAATATGAATACATTAATATCAGACCTGTAATATCAATTCTGTACAATTTTTATTATCTAAAATGGCAGAAGTGGTCACAGAATTTTTCACATTTAAAAAAAAAAAAAAAAAAATCATAACAATTAATTATGAATATTTAAAGATTGTTCCATTGAAATGCATTGGAGAGCGCCAGGTAGCGAGAGGTCATACCTGTCGCTGTTCAAGGTCGCTCGCTGGCGCTGTGGGCTGAGGCTGGAATAATGATGAATGAGTGGCTATCTGGCGCTATCTCAGTCGCTAAGCAGGATTGCCTTGATAAATGTGTGATTGTGGTGGGGAGCCGGCGTTCTCGTGGCGGGGCCCGTCATTACCGGTCGCTCACCAGTCGCTACCTGACGCTATCCCTTGTTAAATAAGGGCCTAAGAGTTGAAAAAAAACTTAATGGTAGGAAAAGTTTCAAATCATGAGAAAAAAGCCTGAGAATGTCACTGTTAGTGAATCACCAGAAAGGATTCTTTGTGAATCAAGGCCATTGACTTCAAGTAGACCTTTAATTATAGAAGCTCACAACTGCCCCACCAGTTTAAAGTAAATAGAAAGCCTGTATTTGGGAGTGTCTAACCCTCCCCAGTGGCAGCCACACCTGGGCCGCGCCCCACACCGCTCGTGCATTGAACAGGAGATGCCACTGGAAACCCACACAAAACCCATCTTACTGTTGACAGCGTGCTTATTCAGGGCTAGACTACATGTATGTCTATCAGTTGTGTGACGCCAAATTTGGCCCATACATTGCAATTGTGTTCCATGTATGTGGGACTTTTAACCACAGATGAGCAACTAAAAATTGCTCCGACAGTTGGGCCCTAGCCACCATATCCATATCAGTCTGCTCTTATCTGTTCCAGAGGAGCCTTCCCCTTGGGCCACACAATCAGTGTGTTTGGTTTGGGCATGAAGCAGTTTTATTTTTTTTTTTACATTTAATTATAAGTGTATGTTGCTAAATCTGCAGTTGATTTAAGGGTGCACATTTGTTTGATGCACATTAGAAAATGTGTTACACATTATTCTAAAGTGTCAGAATACTTTAGATGTTTTTTCCCATGTTCATTTCTAGATGTAGTATGTGAACAACCTAAAAATCAATGCAAATCTACTTTAAAGCGGGCCTAAAACCTTTTAGGACAGATATCCTTTCTGCACCCCAAATTTACTTTTCCCTAGGCCTGTCCCCTCAATTTAACTTCCCCAACTTCTCTACCAATGGGTCACCTCTTGCCAGGGGGTCATAACCGACACCTCCTTTTGGTGATATATGTATACTGTGGCTTCTCAACGAGGAGGATGGTGGGCAAGCTGAAGAGGGAGGAGGTGGAGCAACAAGAGGGAGTATGTTTACCTCCATTTAATTCAAGGGTGCAGGTCTACTCATTGGAAGGGCCAAGTGCAGGATGCTTCAGTGGGTGGTTTCTCAAATGAAGTAAAAGGGAAATGGGAATTTAGAGGAAGTATTATATACAGGTGATTAAGGGGATCCTTTATTCACTCTTAAATCGGTCCTTCACTCTGAATAAGAGTCTATCTTATATGTTTCCCACACCCTGTACATACAGATTGGCGACATTAAAAATCATCCTACCTGCATCTACTGCATGTTATGAGCCTTTAAACATCCAAGATGGCGGCTTATGGAAGCCACCATCTTATCAGGCAGCCTGCAAACAGGAAGTGCCTCCTGACTGTGCTGCTCTGCATTCTGGGATTGCTGACCTTTACCTGACCCAAGCTCTGCTCTGTCTGAGCAAAGCACAGGTATAACCCGCCCCCTGTACCTTATCCCACTCTCCTCTCCTCAGTAAGTGTGATGCTTCTGAGTGAAGATGGCGGCACCCATATCCTAAATTCCTGAACAGAGTTGCAGCCCAGTGGGGGAAAGAATAATAAGTTAGTGACTAAAAACATAAAATAAAAATGTTTAAATATTAATTTTAGATGCTGGGGAACCGTTTTTTAAGAGTTTGGGCTTTTCATTAAATCACGCTGAAGGTCCGGTTTAAATGCATCCATGCATCAAAAAACACCCTGACAATTGTCCTCATTTGGCTGCTTTTGTTATTTTCCTGAAAAACAGAAAATACAACCCAAATCTTAACCTTATAAACCAAAGTGAAGTTTTGATTTAGGTCCCAGATTTTTGATACCTGTCTTTTAAAAAAGTTTGAAATCCTCCTGTTCAACCATCACCTCCCATCATGATTGTGTCTTGTTCTTCTCTTCATGACCTCTCTGTGCAGCATCCCCTGCATCCCTCCAGCTGCTGCACACATCAGCATTCCATAAGGCTCAATCTTATGAATGCTAATAGGAGGAGAACCCGCACATGCATTGTGGGATGTCAGAAGAGGTAAAACAGTAGCTATACATGCAGCTGCAGCACCATGACTGGTAGACAGTAAACTTGGGATATGCAAACATACATGTTTTTGGTCTGAGTGTTTGACAAAGAAATAGTTGGCTAACTTCAAGTGACTAAGCAGGCAACTAAAAAAAGGGTACTCACTTTTTGCCCCCTGCATCTAATGGATGATAACCATCATAAGGAGAGGGCATATAAAAGCCTGACATGCCCCCTTCATTGCAATGAATGGAGTGTCCAGGCTAGTTTAAAGTGAACCATAACCCATGCCGATCGGCAAGATTCCCGGGCCGATCAATTCCCTCCCCCCCGGGCATCCAAAATCAGAATGCCCAGCTGTGTGAAATCCCCCAGGTTGCCCCATACACTTACCTTGTTTCCCGGTCCAACGGTGCATGCACGAGCCGTATAAATGGGCATTTGTAAATGGGCGGTGCTGGCATGCTCCCTGTTAGAAAGCGGGGGATGCGGCTGCCAGTGCGCTCTGAGCCGTTGGCCTTAGGTGAAGACTAAGGCGACGTGATGTCAGCAGCTCCGAGCACACTGATTGGACGAGCAGCCGCACATTCACCGTAGGACCGGGAAGAGGTGAGTTGGCATCAGCGATCTAGGGGGTCTCACACATCGAAGCACCGCCCATCGGGGTGCCCTGAGGAAAACAACCAAAACCCAGGATAGTCAAAATCCTGGTTTTGGTCCACTTTAAGTGTGAAGTGTCTAATGATAAAGGGGGCATTTGTCACTCAGGCATCCAAACTTTTCAGCTGGGGGGAGAAGTGCTGATTCACTGCAGGGGACAAAGGGTGAGTATTTTGTTTTTTAAGTTACCTGGGCAGTCTTTAAGAGTGATCAAACTGTAAAAATACCGACAGCAGAAGTTGAAATGACAAAATCAAAAGTGACACAGTGGTTATAAATAACTGTATCAATAAACGATGTATACACTGTAGTATCCTCCCTATATGCCACCAGATCCCCAGGATCCAGTGGCACTTCTCCTCCAACACCTGGCAATGCAGTCCTCCCAGTTGGTTGAAGTAGGCTTACATGACCAGTTGTAGTACAATGGTAGTGCTGGATACCACAGACCTGGTGACATTGCAACTATAGGAAGAGGCACTTTTGACATTTGTTGTTACAGCTGTCAGTGTGACAGCATATTTCCAGTAACTGAGTTGCTTTAATGTGGCCCTACATGCATTATTCCTTAAATGGATGCTGAACCATATTTGATAGATAGTTGCAGGCAGGGCAAGTGTGGTGGAGGCCCCTGGGCATAAAATCTGCTGGAGGCCCCAGATACAGTATTTTTTTTCCTTTAATATAATAGTCCAGCCAAGTAACTGATTGGTGGTTGTCTGGCACCCGCCCACTGGAACATCAGATTGAGTCCCTTGTGCCACCCTTGTGTGGGTGCGTGCTGCTCAGGAACTCCTGCTTTGCCATTCTGGGTGGGGGTAGTCAAGTCAACCAGCTGGTCCAGCAGAAAACAGTTCCCTGCATTGAGCTGCCAGCGGCTGTGCTTGGTGGCTTATGTGCAGTGACAGCTCTGCACCCACCCATCCCTGTAGCGTTGCTGACAGCGGCTTTGCTGCTCTAGACTCTCCGTCCTGCCCTGTGGTGGCTTTGGCTGCAGGTTAGCAAAAACAAAATATGGCTTGCCTAGGCACGGGGGGGGGGGGGCACTGCCGCCAATAGCTTTGTTACTTGCCCCACGGCCCGTCAGACCAAAGACTGAAAAGCCTCTTGGACCAGACCATAACCTAAAGGTTGGTGGAGGCCCCCTTTGCAGAGCAAGTGCTGGAGGCCCCGGGGCTCGCTCCCCTTGCGCCCCTCTCATATACGGCCCTGGTTGCAGAAGAATCCATATTGTTGGAGCCACTACGCATAGACCCCTGCAAACCCCACTTTTTCTTTCCTCCACTTCCCTGTCAAAATCGGTCCTGCGATTGGCCGCTCGGCAGTCACGCATTCTGGGTATCAGACGAAAAAGCAGAAGCCAATCTGGATTAAGCCACAGCCGCTGGCCAATTGCGGTGGGGAATGGCAGTGGAGGTAAGTGAAAATGGGGTTTGCAGACATGGCCTGGATCATTGTTTACGTGCCCAGTTTTAATGTATATTTTATATAGTTTTTATATAGTTTGAACTACCATTGTAGAAAGTGATGGGCATGGTTCTTCTGTCCTAATTGTTCTCCCAATATTGTTTTTACCTTATTATGAACCATGAACAGGAATTAGGAGAGTTTGACACTTTGAGGCTCAGTCTAGAAATAATGATTCTACGTGATTGTAACACATATGTATACAACATATATTGGCAATGCACCACTTTTAGCAGTTAATACACTAGCTGTGTCAGTGCCAGGTTTTACTGATGCCAAGGTCTCTGACCCAGTGACATAGCCAGGTTCTAGATACAGTATGTGCTCATTCGGAATATTTCACTGACGAGCCATTGAAGGAAGTTCCTGAAGCATGGAGGGGGGGAAGCCACATTTAATTTCTAATCCTGCTGCAGGATCACTTTTTCCATCAGGGTGTGTCTGGGAGTTAGTGGGGCAGACAGAGGGGTCTGTGTTTGTGTGACGCCGCAGCACACATCTGACATTAAGTGTTCATTTCTGTAAGAAACACTTCTTTCAAAGCTGTGTTAGGGGGGAGCAAATTCTGTTTTTGTACATCATTTACACACCCTGTGACTACGCCCTAGAGCTACGCCTTCCCATAGCTTCTGTAGCGGGCATATAACTGATCCTTGTTACCAGCTTCTGTAACCAAGCCGTTATGTGTCAGTTCAATCTGCTTCACACTTTAGAATGTTATGCAGAGCCTCTGGGCAGGTATGTGGATCATATGTTACCCTTAATTATTTGATTTTTCAAACGTGAACCCCACACATATTGGCAAAATACAACACGTAACTGCAACAAGCCAGCTTGTACCTTCTTTTTTATAATCACAAACCAAGACACCTTAAATAAAAACATAGTTTTCCAAAAATGTTTGTAGACAACTTAGCAGCAAGTTTTGCACCAAAATGAATACATAATTTGATTAATGTATCTATTTATTATATTTTAGGGGTGTTGCTGCTTTTTCAAATAAAAGCCTGCCTGCTCTGGTTATGGCTGAGGTCAGTTATGCAGTTTTTTTCACTTGTCAGTTCACCCAGTAGCAGGGCTGTTCTTGGTTGCACTATGACATCTATTTTTTGTGGTCCCCCGAGTTGCCATTTCTCCCTAGATTTCATATCCAAAAGGCAACACAAATTTATGAAAGGTGCTATACCTGTGTGACACATAGCATTTTGGCATATGTTGTGAATGCTCAAGAGGCTGCATGAAGGCCAATGAGCAGAGCAGTATTGCTCTCCACATCAAATAGCAGAAGTGGGAACTGTCCCAAAGGGAGTAGAGGCCAGTAATTGCATTATTGATTAATGTGATTAGCCCAGTGGTTGAAAAAGTGACTGGGCCCCATGAAGTGATCCAAGTATGCAGGGCCGGCTCCAGGCATGTGGGGACCAATGGGCAAGAGAGTCTTAGTGGGCCCCAAAGTAGTGAAGTGAGTCACGTGATGTCACCTTTCAGCTCCGCTGCCACAAATGGGTCATCTCCTGCTTCTGATCACCCTCCCTGTCAGTTGTCACCTGGTTCTCGCCAGCTTCTGAGCTTCCATCAATTGCCCTCCATTCCATGCCACCTTCTCCATTGTTGCTAATTATCCCCTGTTGCTGAGACCAGCCATAAGCAGGTCTGCACACAGCACCCGGCATTCAGTGGTTGGGTCCACTGTAAAATTATATCATGGCCAAGTGTGAGCCTGAGTGGGCCCCTGAAGATGCCAGGCACAACCCTAACACAAAAAAAACATGCTAAAAAGAAGAATTAAACTAAGCTATTGGTCAAAGGGTTGCTCACAATTGCTCCTTGGTCTTGATTTCTAAGCTGTGAAGCCCATGATATAGCACTGATCATTGTCTGAAAACCTGTTAATCACATCAGTCTACTTTCTAATAGAACATCCTGCCCCCCCCCCCCCCTCCGCCCAGGTTTGTAAGGGGAGGTTCTAAATTCCACTGTACATATTGATGGTGTATTTACATCAATGGTCACTACACGGTAAACATGCAGGCAGTGGTAAGACTTGCAAATCTGTTCATAGGAATCGTATCTGCTTCTACCACCATCATTTTTTTATTTAGGGAACATTATCTCACAAAGAGTTTGCTGTCAGAATTTGCTGTTTATATTGAAGCACTAGTTAATATTCCGAATCAAGGACTTAATAGACAAGGATATATATATATCCCTGGTCTGCTCAAAGATTTAGAGATTCGGACACAACCATCCAGAATCCTCCCCCCCCCCCCCCTTCTCGTGCGCCATTGCCTGTAAGAAGCCTGGATTTCTCTGCCAAGAATAAAAAATCAATGAGATCTGATTATTCAGTTTGTAGCTGGCCCCAACCTATGCTGCATTTACCAACCTGTAAAGAGAATGGTCTGTGAGATACCTAACATGCCAGACATGTTTTAAAGGAAAACTGTTCTCCGAGACAGAATAACGGTGCATATAAAAGCCTCTATTGTGTAAAACACAAGCTTTGGTGTAACCTATAAAGTGAGATTAATGGTTAATGGCACATATAGACACCATTCTATTTTTTCTGCTAGTATTACTACTAGGAGATGTCTTAGTTATTAATTGAAAATGTAGGTACTGGGCACTCAGTGACGAATGATAAGGATCCTGTTGGAGAATCTGCAGATTCAAGTAAATATATGTATGATATTAATCTAAACATTATTCTCGTTTCTGAAGATTCAGCAGAACTCCTTGTTATCTCCTAATTTGAGTGGTTTTGGAAATCAGCAGCTCAAAAGCAATTTGTGTCAGTAATTTAAAAACCACCAAAGTTGGGCAGTGGAGCTTAATTTCATGCAAAGATTTTTCCTCCTGGGAGTAGTAGTTGTGTCTGTTCTTTACTTTCCTGTGTTGGTGACATGATGCCTATTTTGAAGTAATGAAAATGCAAGACCTGTAAGTGAATGTATGGCAGCAGTGATTAGATACCACTTAGAGGCCGATTCATTAATAGCGCCAGGTAGCGACAGTTGAGCGACTGTAGCAGTATTTTCACAGCGCCCGCTAGTAGTCGCTGTGCTTGGCCATTGTTCGGTTGTTGATATCGACTGAGTGCAGTAATGCTGAATACGGGGTGACGAGTCGCTATTTGACAGGTTCTGCGATGTATGGGTGCGCATGATAGCGACTGGTCAGAGCGACCGGCTCCCACCATATTCATCAAAAAATCACGCTCAAAAAATTCTTGCGCTGTGAAATGCATGTTTAAACCCCAGAGCGCTGGCGGCGATGTGTTAAAAGTAGTTTTTTAACCCCCAAACAACCATATTTTTGGAAACCAAAAAAAAAAAAAATTTTAAAGAATTTAGTAATATGAATACAATAATATCAGACCTGTAATATCAATTCTGCACAAATTTTTTTTTCTTTTTTTTACCTTAAATAAATTATCTAACATGGCAGAAGTGGTCACAGAATTTTTCACATTTAAAAAACAAAAAAAAACATTAATAATTAATTATGAATATTTAAAGATTGTTCCATTGAAATGCATTGGAGAGCGCCAGGTAGCGAGAGGTCATACCTGTCGCTGTTCAAGGTCGGACGTTGGTGCTGTGGGCTGAGGCTGGAATAATGATGAATGAGTGGCTATATATGGCGCTATCTCAGTCGCTAAGCAGGATTGGCTTGATAAATGTGTGATTGTGGTGGGGAGCCGGCGTTCTCGTGGCGGGGCCCGTCATTACCGGCCGCTCACCAGTCGCTACCTGTCGCTATTCCTTCATAAATAAGGGCCTTAGTCCTGTTAGCTATATGCTGCTTCACATTAAGTGGATCTACACCCTGTGCCAGAAAGGGTTTGGGTCCACAGGACCATGAAACTAACACTAGCCTCCTGCTCACCTCCAGTCAGCATTTTGTGCTTTGCATATTATTGCGGGGAATAGAATGCTGAATAAATGGGAATGTCAATCATCCTTTCGGCCACTGTGCATCCCCATACTAGCATAGCAGTCCCTTTTTTTAAATATATTTTAAACCGTACCTTCACCATCATTTAATAAAAAGCCCAAACTCTTACAACGCTTCTCCCCCACTGAGCTGCAACTCTGTTCAGTGTTCTAGGATACGGACGCTGCCATCTTGCCTCAGAAGCATCACATACTGAGGAGAGGAGAGGGGGGTTGGGTTATAGCTGTGCTCTGCATAGACAGAGCAGAGCTGAGGTCAGGAAAAGGACAGCAATCCCAGAATGCAGAGCGGCAGAGTCAGAAGACACATCCTGTATGCAGGCAGCCTAAGACTCCATGGGTGGCCATGTTGGATGTTTAAAGGCTCAGAAAATGCGGTAGATGCAGGTAGGATGATTTTTAATGTGGGCAATCTGTATGTGCAGGGTGGGGGAAACATTTAAGATGCCCTTTTTCAGGGTGAAGGTCCGCTTTTATTAAAAATGTCTTCTTTCACTTGTTTATATTATAACCTCTGTAAAGTTTGTGCATTAAAGGTTAAAGCACAGCAGCTTTACCCTCTATGTAAGATTCTTCATGAAATCTTGATTAATAAAAAGAGCAGCTTCTGCATTATCATAACATTAGCCGCATAAGTGTTTATTTTTCTTCTCAGTGCTGATTACACTGGCTTTGAATATGTTTGTGACAAAGAGAATAAGTATTTTAATATTACACAAGAGCCCTCCCACTGAAACGGGAGCGAAATAAAACTGCCAGGCCCTTATACTAAGATGGGGGGGAGCAGAATATCTAAAAGCTGAGGGTTCAGCCACTTCTATTCCTCTCTGAATGCTAATATTTCACCGACGCACAAACCCTCTTTAAGCTGTAGGTCAAAATCAAACAAAGCCCGAAATTTCCAAAAACAGTATATCCGGTATTCCTAACATACAAAAATGACTGACATGTTATATAGTTATGCAGACTGTTAATGAAAAAGCAGAGAAATGTGGCTGAGATGACAAACTTAAGGTGGGTTCTAATGGGATGGCTGGCTTCAGAGGAGTAGTTAGATGTTCTGGCACCCGGGGCAAAGTTTCAAAATGGCGCCCGCCACCTTTTCTCAGGCCCCCATGACTTGCTGCACCCAGGGCAAGTGCCCCCCTACTTTCCCCTAGCTACGTCCCTTGCTGGCTTTGCAGTAATGAAACATGATTGGATGCTTGCCTCCTTGTCTGTATAGTTAAAGAGAGACATAGGGGTGCTTATCCAATGAAAACGTGAGGTGACCTTTACCAGCTGTAAAACTTGGACACAAGAAAGGTAATGTTCCTCTGTAACCAAGGCAAATAAATGTCATTGGGCACTGCCCAACCAAGTCTCCTCATCCAAGTACTATGACTACATGTTTCCCTATGAGCCATTCTAGTGGCATTAGTTTTCAGCTACTACTGGCTTCTAGTAGCTTCTTTCATTATGTTTCCACTGTATTTGAAAATAAATGGACCTAGCCAACCATCATATTATTACCACGAAAGTGCAACTATAAACATTAGTCATGTGACTCACCTCCTCACTGACTGGAAGACTGATTAAAGCGGACCAATGGTCAAAAATGACTTAAACCAGACCAACACAACAAACAGTGCTCATATGCATCCCTCCCTTTGCTGCACATACAAATTAATTTACCTATTTCTAACTCCTGCTGTAGTAAACTTTAGAAACACGATGGTGGCTCATGGATGTAAAGGCCACCTGCAAGCAGGAAGTGCTGCTGGGCTTCCTGTTACTGAGCATTGTCAGTTATGTCAGCTGTATCCAGGCAGCAGCATGGCTGAGATGCTGGGAGGGGAAGCTCTAAAATGGCCACTATCTTTCATTTATAACTGCGCCAGGTTGTTGGTCCGCTTTGATAACTGAAGATCAGTCAGAATCAGCCTTATATGGATTCATGGCGTGCTACATTAAAATGCTGTGATGTGATGCTCTAGGAGGTTGATCTCCTGGAGGAGGCCAAAACGCCCATTTGACCATACATTCAAAGTCTGATTTTCTACCATTTTTCGGGTACTATTTACTTCTATTACTAATGCTGGCCCACTTGTATCTGCCCCCCTAGCAACAATTCAATAAGTTCTGTTAATTTGTTCTGAGCAACAGTGGCTCAGCCCAACTGGTGACTTGAATTGGTGACAATAGTACAAATACAATACAAAATACCAATAATTACCAGCAGTTTCATGGGGATCCCCTACTTGGTACATTCTGACATGTACTGCTCAAATAACTCTCTCCTCCTCAAAAATAAAAAGGTCCTCTAAATCTTGTGGTGTAGAGGGGGGCTGAGCAGGGGGGAACATTTTCAGAATTGCTCCAGTCAATGCTTCTCCCAGGCTTTGGCAATCAGTGCTGCTCAAATAGATTGTTCCAGTCAATGCCCTAAGCCAAAACAACCCCTTCTTCGGACTTCTTAGGGTAGATCTGTCTGCTGCATGTCCAATGGACCAGGTACAAACAGCCAGACCGACCATTTTTTAAAATCCCCTGCCCTGCCACCCTCCCCTAGTGCTGAAGCAGTGCAGAGGGTTACATTAAAAAAAACACCTGGCCCACAATCCAGTGCCGTTTGTTGAGCAATTCTGGCGCTGCTTACTGCCATCTTGGAGCCACCAGGCGTGTGTGTTCCCATCTGCCCATTCATTTGAGAGCCATTGAACACCCTGCCTGGGAGAAGCAAATCGTGCAGCATCAGAATCGAACAGCAATGTAAATCAAAATGGCAGCCCCCATGTAGTTCAGGAGCACAGAATCTGCATGCTATTCCACAATATCTGAATGGGGTTATGTCCTCTCAAAATCACTGATTGCCAGAGGGGGACTTTTGGGAGCAATTTACTAAGCATTCATTTTTTTCACTTGGGTTCTGCTTTAAGGGCAAAAGGAATTGGTAATGTGTAACTAAAACATGTGTAACAAGTTACAAAAATGTAAAAATAATGTCTCACAGCAGGCAAATATAATACATATGGCTATTACTGGATTACCACTTAGATGAGCAATAATTAGTATTTTGGCTGATGTTTGTGTGACCTGCCAGTGTGAGCACCAGAGGCAAGTGCCTAGACTGGCCCCCTGACAGGCACTTGAATAAGACCAATTAGAGATTTGTCACGGTTATACAGTTCCAGCTTAGCTTTCCTCCCTTAGGCTGTCGGGGGAGAGAGGAGTTAGCAGAAGGATCTGTCAGCTGTCAGGTGAATATGCTTTGTGTGGTGGGGAAGATGAGGTTTTTTTTAGCCTAGAGTTGCAATTTCAGGTGATCCCTATAGCAGCATACAAGGTGGCTTACTTTTGGGAAACAAGTAAGTTACAGGTCACAAGTCACATATACATGGGGCAGGGCTGGTACAAGATCTTTAAACAGGAAGCCCAAGCTTTCCATAACACACCACCAATCCCTCCTCCCTGAGCATAACATAAACCCAGGGAGTGGGCACTCTGCACAGAAGATGGAGCTGGGACCTTGAGTGACAGGTCAATCACCCAATCCATGGAGCAGTGCACAGCAATCAGGGGAGGAATAGAGCAATAGGGTTTAGCACCGGGGGAGGGAGGAGTGGCTGGGGTTACCAAAAGCCTGCACTTCCTCTGTACCTGTCAGCTAGTCTTATGAACATAGCAGCAGGCATCCGGGCTAGACAAAGCAAAGGGAGGAGTAGGGGAGGGGAATTAGGGCAAAAGTTGCATACAGGAATGATAGAGAAAGTTACAATTCCATTTTTTCCTCCCTTTGACTCCAGTTGAGCTTCTGGCATCCTTAAAGTGGACCAAAACCCATGCAGATCAGCTGATGAATGCAGCTCCATGTGTTGGGGTGACCCAGCTATTCAGCATGCTACCACTATATGACGGAGCAGCAAAGCAAGTGTAGATTCACCGGTTAATCTTCTGAATAGGTGAATATTTTGAGGGACAGTCCAGACTTCTAAAAAAACAAAGGGCACTTACCTCCCAGCCTGAAAACTCAATCACATTGAGCTCTTCAGGCTGCAGGCCTATGGTTTCAGTGATGACAGCTCTACTGCATGTGTCCTATGCATGTTCTAATTTGACCAGCAGCAGGGGTGCATAGTAAGGCCAGAGGAGAAGGCCACTATACAATAGAGGGCTGCAGCCTGTAGGACTCCATTTGACTCTGGTTTGATATTAGAGCCTTTAAAAAGAAACAATCACTGGGATTTTGGCTCTCCTGGAGATTGTTCCTCCCCAGTAGGGCATCCCAATTTGGAATGCTGCACTGTGCGAAATCCCCTGCAACGCTGATCATTTCAGCAGTGATCCAACAACCAATGCACATTGCCCTGACGTCAGAATGATACAAATTAGAGTGAGAAAAAGAGAGAGAGGTTGAGATCACTGCTTAGTAAAGCTGAATGAAGAGCTCGCCACTGGCTATTCTCCTTCAGATGTGCATAGCCATTTAGAAATACCTTGCATGGGTGCATGCATCAACCAAAGGGAAGCTGGGACCACCCAGGTGGTATGGGTGAGGTGAGTACACTTTAATTGGCATGCACCACGAATGGGCAATAAGCCATTAGGTGATTGATCTGCTTTATAGAAACCTGAAATCAAATGAGACTTTAGGTCTGCTGAATACGCTCCCCAGTTTGGGATGCTCCATTGCTTAACAAGCATAAAAACATCCCAAAACAGACTCAGTTACTCACCTGGTCCCTGCTCTCATTCTGGTCTTGGGCTACATAAATTCCAGCAGCCTCGCAAACCTGAATGGCTGGCAGAGGAGAAGGCTGCAGTTGGCTCTTGTGGGAATTAAAAGCCCTAGGGTTTGATAGGGAGCAGGGCATCCTAAATCAGGATTACCCAGATGGAGGGTATTCAGCCGACATAAACTCCTCTTTAACAGGGTAAAGGGGTGTAAAATAGCAGAACTAGCATGCTACCCTCTATTATATGATGATCTGACATGTCACACTGCTACTAGGTGAGACAGAAGCCCCCTGTGACTGATCCATCTCTGGTGCTGTTGGATCCCTATCGGTTTAAAAAGCTGCGCGTTGTGGTCTGCGTCTGTTTATAAAAGTGCGTGGGAACATTTCCTGTGAGGTTCAAGTTACACTGTAAGGGTCAGTAATTAAGCCCAAATTGTGAGGCTACAAATTATAGTGAGAGAGAGGCAGAGATCAATGCTATAAATATGCACTGCCTCTGTTACATGCAGTCCTGTCTGTAATTATGCATTATCCCACACAGTTATATATATATATAATATATATATATATATATATATATATATATATATATAATGTGTTTGCATAACCTTTCCTAACATATCTATAACAGAGCAAAGCTTTGTCCCAATGTGCAGCTAAACACAAATCAATGACACAATATGAATACATGATCTATGTGCTGCACTGTCATGTTTAGGTTTAATTGTGGATTCATTTACATTGTATCGAGCTGTGATATGAACCTAGGAAGGGCTGGTAAGCCCAATGTTTGTCTTATGGAGTTAATTAATGCAGTTATGCACGCTGTCTGCAGTTTGTGGTGTGCGGCTTATAGGTATGTACTGACGCCATGGACTTGTAGGCAACATCCCAAGTGATTCCCCTCCCTCTATTGCTTCTTATAATCCCACATCTTTCCAAATATCCGGGCTCTCTTCTCCTGGCTCTTGTGTCCTTCCATCAATGCTTCATCGTTCTTTCCTCATGGGACATCTTTGCGGTCAATTTGAATTAGGGTTCTGTTTAATGAAGTACAGAATCAGTAAGAGCATGGTAATGGATGAGTGTGGGAATAAGGAAGTCAGTGGGATGAGGGAAGAGAGGGAAAGGGAAAGGCGCGGGAAGAGGGACGATGAATGCACTGCCAATGTCTGACTAAGCAGCTTTCTATAGCACTCACTTATGCCCTCTATCTGCCTCATTCTCCTTTACCCTCCTCTTCCTCTTTGCTTGTTACTTCAATCACTGCATCCTTAACCTTTTCCCATGTTTCATGTCCCGGCTAAAAATACCCTAAAACATTAATCATCAGCTCCCTGGGGAACTGTGTGTTGCTGTGTGCATTTTACTAGGGAGAAATGATGTGTGAGAAGGAGGTAGATTGATGGAGGCAGTGCGGGGAGGGGGGGAGATGCTGGAAATGGAAAGAGAAGCAGCGCGGGAATGAGACATGGTGTGTGTGTTGCTAGGGGAGGAAGAAGGAGTAAATAATGAGCCTCAATAAATTCTACATCATTCTGATACTGCTCCTGAAAAACATATCAAAATCCTTTACAAACTGCAATCTTTCTGGCTGTTATGCTGCTGTATTTCACCCACCCATCACAGGTATCTAATGGAAGACAAATATCTGGCCCTTTGGCAATTTTATTAGCCCTTCATATTAATGGCAAATGCAACAGAGATGCAAGGAAGCAGCAGGGTGACCAGTGATCGTGGTCTTCAGCGGGGATGGTGTGGTCTGGATGTGCAGCAGAAGTTTCAAACTCCTGGAATAGGGCTGATCAGCTGCACGTGTCTCACGCTGAGTATGTATTGTTTATTATTTATGCCAGGCAGTTCAAAGTGGACCAAAACCCATGGTCCAACTTGATCCTCCCCGGGACATCCAGAATCGGCATCCCCCGCTGTGTGAAACCCCCCAGTTTGCCCAGAAACTCATCTTCTTACCCGGACCAGCAGCACATGGGCAAGCAGCAGCCGCATCCCCACTATCCCTTTAGAAGGGCATTAGTGAATGGCCGGTGCGGGCAAGCTCCCTGTTAGAGAATAGCCACCAGCATGCTTGGATCCGCTTGCTTAGACAAGCTCTTAAGACAAAGGAGTGAGAGCAGATTCGAAGGTGATGACTGGACATGCTGTAGTACCGGGGAAGGGTAAGTCAGATTGGGTGACCTGGGGGATATCACACAGTGGGCCACCCTCAATTGGGGTGCCCAAGGGGCAAGGACCAAAACTTAGGATAGTCAAAATCCTGGGTTTTGGTTCACTTTAAGAACAGCTTTCCCTGATTCAGAGGAATTCAGACAAAAGAATTGCAAATGTCTCTGTATAATTCTATATAAACCCAAGGCAGTTTCTAGGCCAAATAGGCCTCAGCACTCACTAACTGTGGCCCTGGTACATCTGCAAATTGGCTGGTATAAAGGTGCCCCCCTCCCGCATACAAAATTTTATGTTCACCCACCCCTAGAAAAACCCATTGGCCCTATATATAATCCATCAAAGCATGTCCAATAAAGTGACAAACACATCAAGGAGGACCAAAACTATGGTGTACCCTGAAGTTAGACGCCGATTCCCTATTTCCGTTGTGTGACATTCCCTGGGACCATTAAAAAATGTAGCATTTCAGCAATCCCACGGCATGAGTGGGCCACATCATCAGCATCTCACAGCCATTCCCCCACGCTTCCTATACCAGGCTCTGTTTTCAAACAGAGTTTTTTGCCGTATGTTAATATGCTTGGACGGGAGCCTGTGATTTAACTGTGGGATTGCTGGGGATATGAGTATATCAGTGATTTCAAAGGGTTTCAAACACATGGGCATCCCAAATTGGGATACTCCCTGCAAAAGGAACAACATGGGGGCAATATGTTTTGGCGGGTTCTGGTCCACTGTAAATTAACAGGAAAACCTTTTCAGCACATTATGTATTGTTATAGTTTTGACTTTCATTCTAGATTTAACCAAAATACATTAGGAAAATACATTTTTTTGTCCATAAACACAAAGCAACACAAAGCAAATAAGCAATTAAAAGAGCAGCACATCTATTGTGGTTTGTCCCTGTAGTGTAGTGTTTCTAGCCCTGGTGAGGAAGAAACAAGATTTTAATGGAAATCTTTAGCCACAAAAAAACACCACTTACTTTACCTTATTAGCATATATTTTTGTAGTAAGAACAGTTTCCTAATAAAGCCATTGTCAAGAGGCCACAGACAGGGGCATACATAAAATAAGGGGCAGTGCAGGCATGCTGCCTCCATTGCCCCAGCGATATGTACTTGCATGCCCGTGTCTTTGTCGGGACCATGTTCCCGCACGCCCATGTCTTCGCTGGCACCGTGCTCCCTGCATATTTGACGGAGGCTGTCTCCGTTGGACTGGGCAGGTTGGGGCAGGGGGGCTTGTGGGGGTCAGCTGATAATGAGGCCCTGTGGTGGGGGCCCTGCTATGGGGCCCCATCAGGGCTATGTACGCCCCTGGCCACAGTGTAGAACAGGGATCCCCAACTCGTAGCACGGGAGCCACATGTGGCTCATAAGCCCCTGCTGTGTTACTCACCAGCTGTCTGTGGTAATTAAAGAGTCAGGTGGAAAAGTGTGCCGGCTTACCCACAGCCTCAACATATGTGGACCAGAAGCTGCAGAAACTGGTAGGCCAGCACACCTCTCAATGTACCTAATTCAGCACTATAATTTCTTTGGTGCTGGGAATTCACTTGACATCAAGTATTTTATGGTTCAGGGGGCCCAATACGCAGTGTGCTTATTGACCTGAAGGGATAGTGCAATGGCAAACAATATAAAGTTACTGTACCACCAAATTATTACTGTACCGTTTCACCAAATTTGTTATTTTGAATGTGGCTCATGACCATCTCTCAGTGGTAGATGTTGGGCTCCAGACCAGAAAGTTTGGAGATCCCTGGTGTAGATCATAGTCCTGAGGCCACAGATAGTGTAGGCCATAGTCATGAGGCTGCAGATAGTGTAGAACATAGTTATGAGGCCCTAGATAGTGTAGGCCATAATTATGAGGCTGCAAATTGTGTAGACTATAGTCATGAGGCCACAGAAAGTGTAGGCCATAGTCCTGAGGCTACAGATATCTATGAGGCTGCAGTGTCGAACATGGTCATGAGACTGCAGATAGTGTAGGCCATAGGCATGAGGCCACAGATAGTTTAGGCCATAGTCATGAGGCCACAGATAGTGTAGGCCATAGTCATGAGGCCACAGATAGTGTAGGCCATAGTCATGAGGCCACAGATAGTGTAGGCCATAGTCCTTAGGCAGCAGATAGTGTAGGCCATAGTCCTTAGGCAGCAGATAGTGTAGGCCATAGTCCTTAGGCAGCAGATAGTGTAGGCCATAGTCCTGAGGCAGCAGATAGTATAGACCATAGTCCTGAGGCAGTAGATACTGTAGGCCATAGTCTTGAGGCAGCAGATAGTGTAGGCCATAGTCCTGAGGCCGCAGATAGTGTAGGCCATAGACATGAGGCCGCAGATAGTGTAGGCCATAATCACGAGGCCACATATAGTGTAGGACTTAGTCATGAGGCAGCAGATCAAGCATAATCAGCATAATCACAAGGCCACAGATAGATTGGTTGTGAGACAACAAATAGTGCAGGCCATAGTCATGAGACCACAGATAGCGTGGGATGGATTTCTCAGGAACAAAGTCTAAGGAGCAGTCTGAGCTCTCACCAAGTACTGGCAGCACGCAATTCAATCCATTATTGTGGATGCTTAGGTGGTAAATGGTTGGATCTGTGTATATGAACTGTAATTATCATCTGTGGGCACACCAGCATACTGTTTCAATGTATTACTACTATTAATTAGATCTTCATTGTGAATATATGTTTCGAGGCTGACAGAACCTATTCCTCAGGTGTAATGGATCTTGATCTCCCACCAAGAACATTCACAGGGGTGTAATCTGGGGCAGCGTACCAGGAATGCCTGTCTAGGATATGTCTACTACATGACAGCTGGAGTAAAAGCAAACAGTACAAATAACTTTGAGAAGAAGCAGAGCTCAGAACCACCACAAAATCTTTATGCAGGGCTGCTTGACAAAGGCCACCAGAGAACAGGAACTTGCAGTCTAGACAGGGCTAAATACCAAAACTGACCTAGACCTTGGCACAGGAGCACTACGGTATAGACTATATGGAGGAACATACGTGACTGAAAACATTATGCATCAGCATCAGTAAATGTTTCTCAGGCTCTGACTACACAACAGGTCCAGGATTAGCTCCCTGCATTGGGACACTACCATACAGGAGGGAACGATGACATTTGACCATCTTGTACAATCTTTTGGCTTTGTAAGGGACAATTAAAATCTCAGGATTGGGGTACAGAAACACCAGGGCAGTATCTGGTAGCTCACATAGCAATTGGAGATCTCTACATTTTATTCAGCTTCAGAGTTGTTAAGTGGTTTCAATTCTCACACTGTCATTGAAGTAAAAATCTAGAAGTGTCAGGGGGGGGCCGATTCATTAATAGCGCCAGGTAGCGACAGATGAGCGACTGTAGCGTGATTTTTTCAGCACCAGCCAGTATTCGCTGTGCTTGGCCGGCATTAGCTTGATGACAGCGACTCAGTCGGTGTGCGGTAATGTTGAATACGGGCTGGGGGGTCGCTGTTTCACAGGTCCAGCGTTGTATGTGAGCGCCTGACAACGAATGGCCAGAGCGAACGGCTAGCTACATATTCATCAACAAATCACGCTCCGAATGTGCTGTCGCTGTCCATTCCTTGTTTAAACCCCAGAGCGCTGGCGGCGATGTGTATTAACTAGTTTTTAACCCCTAAACAACCATATTTTTTGAATGTAACATTATACATGTTTTTAGAATCATTTTGTAATATGAATACATTAATCTCAGACCTGTTAGATCAATTCTGCACATATTTTTTTTAATTTTTTTTTTACTTAAAAATAAATCCTAACATTGCAGAAGTGGCCTCCGATTTTTTGACATTAAAAAAAAAAAAAAAAAAAAATTAATACCAATTAATTATGAATAATTATAGATTCCTCCATTGAAATGCATTGGACATCGCCAGGGAGCGACAGCTCATACCTGGCGCTGTGAGGGAATTTGCAGCGGCGCTGTTCGGTCCAGGCGGCTTCATGATGAATGCCGCGCTAGCCGTCGCTCTCGCCGGCGCTAGCCTCATTTTGCTTGATAAATGCGTCATTGTGACCGCCGCCGGGCGTACTTGAGTCGGTAGTCGCCGTTAGCTGCCGCTACCTGGCGCTCGTCAGACACTACCGGGCGCTATCGCTTGATGAATAAGGGCATTAGTCTGAAAGTAGTCTGAAATTCTTTTGTTGTTGTACTGAGTGGATTGAACTTCATTGAAAGAATTTTAGAAAATATTATACTCAGAAATAGAAAAACAATAGTTAAGTACTCCTGAGCCTAAGCCCCAGACATAACAAAATGGTTGGCTTATTGTGACAGTAGTACTATAGGACTATAATTTAGGTGCCCCAACTAGGAAATGACTACTCGTCTGCTAATTATTTCCACTTTAACATTCTGGAATCATTACATGAGCGAGAGTACAGTGACTCACGGAACAGTCACCCAATCTGTCCAAATTTAGTTAACAGCAATAAAAGAGGAAGGCCAACACATAGTATGGTGTCTACCTTACCTTTCTGGTAGTTACTCAACGCCAAGCATGCAGTTATTTGTTTTTTACTTTACAGTTAGAACTAACTATTGAAGAGCATGACCTGGTTGACATCTTAGAAAGCAATTTATCATATGTTTGCTACATATTAGATGATATAATATTTATACAATGCACATATGTGTCCTTTCCACAATGTAGCTTGCATTCATTACAAGCTATTTCCTCTCAAAAGAATGTATTTTGTTTCTAATTAGAACTGTAACACCCATCCTCTGCCTTAAACTGTAGACAGATGTCCACTTTACAGAAGTAGGGTTGATTCATTGACCTGACAGCAGTGAGATGCAAGCAGGCGTGGTAAACTTCCCATTTGATGTTGGTGGCTGTGGAAGAAATACTCATTTCTTAGAGTATCTACTGTAATAAATATAGGTAAATGGCTCATCTGAGAGAGCCAGGTGAATAACTAGCGAAATACCTTTAATAATAATACAGTCCAGTTATCTTGACTTATTACTGCAGAAATAAGATGGTCTGGATGAATGAGAGCCTTCACAGGCTTCTTTTTTTTAGAACATTTCAATAAATCAAGTCCAGTCAAGAAGCTTGCATCTCACAGCAGTGGCTCTCAGGAACATACAACATATGAGACCCTTTTTCACAGAAATGCTAGTTTTTTTTCCTATTAAACAAAACTATGTCTCTCCCAGGAATAGCAGACTTCTTGTTAAAACTTTATTATCATGGTAAAGGCCTTTTATAAATGTTTTTGTTTAACATGCTGCACTAAAATCTATTACAACAGAAAGACATGACTAACACCACCACTAAAAAAGGCTAATTTCAAACAACATCCAGTGTCTGTATCCAGTCTGAACTAAAGATGATATTTTGCTTTCGAATTTTAACCAGCACGCAGACTCTATAACTAATTGTACATTTTCACAATGCCGTGCCGTTCATATCATTATGTCTGGGCAGTTAATATGCCCCCATGTGCCCACTTGCCTGCCAGATGTTTCGTCATTATGGTTCTGTTGGCAAAGCACAATATCCTGGTAAAGACAGAAAATTGAGCACATTTGTGGAGAGGCTTGCTTCAGAGACCAATTAATAAAAATTACTTTCCAATTTTTTGGCCATAAATTTCAAAAAGGCCTCACATTTAAAAATGATATACATTTTGTTCTGACACACTACAAGGTCATAACCCTCTTGTGTTTTATATTATACAGTCATATTTCTCAAATGGAGCATAAAAATATAATGTGAAAATTAAATCTAGTACATTAAATCATTTTTTTTTAGGCTTCGGCATTAAAAGTGATCATTTACCTTTTGGACAAGACCTGCCCATCTTATCCTATGTACTGAATGCTGACAAGACTGAGAAATCTTGATGATTAAAAGGCATTGTGTGTCTAATGTTTCCTTGGCAGCTACTGAGTGGGGTGGTTAAGGGCCTTACGCCCCTTTCTCCCAGCAATCAGCCTTACCCCCCCCCCCAGCAATCATCCTTACCCCCCAGCAATCATCCTTAACCCCCTCCTCCCAGGAACCAGCCTTACGCCCCTTTCTCCCAGCAATCAGCCTTACCCCCCCCAGCAATCATCCTTACCCCCCAGCAATCATCCTTAACCCCCTCCTCCCAGGAACCAGCCTTACTCACATTCCCCATTTACTCCTATTTCTCATATACGCCACACAATCCTAGCAAACTGCCATACATCCTTTACCCCCCCCCCCAGCAATCAGCCTTACTCCCATTTCCCCAGCATTCAGCTTTACAACCCCAGCAATCTGCCATACATCCTTTACCCCCCCCCCCAGCAATCAGCCTTACTCCCATTTCCCCAGCATTCAGCTTTACAACCCCAGCAATCTGCCATACATCCTCTACCCCCCCCTCCCCAAGCAATTAGACTTACCACTTTAATCAGCCTAGCATTTCCCCACTATCAGCCCTATCCCTGCAGTAATTATTCAACCTCCTAATAGCAGTCAGCCTAACTTACCACCCCAAGCATTAGAACTTGCTGCCCCCCCCAAACATATATACACATACACACTACATGCTACCCCACATACATACACAAATACACACAGTGTGTGTCGCTGTATGCTCCATCCACTGTGAAATGTATTTATACAGATCTGTACATATGACATGCCAGCTTAAGAAGTTTAAAGCGGTCTTCTAGTCAAAAAAGAATGGGGGTCCACGAACCCCTACAGGATATGCTGATTTGGGATGTCTTGCCTCAAATACATTTCCGGAATTGTGGGCGCGAGCGGATCTCTACTTATTTTTGACTGGAGGTTCACTATCATAAATGTACTTATATAGAGGTAAATGTGTCATTTGCCCAGAGTTCTGCTTTAAGTAAACCTGTCACCAGGTGGGCACAGGATGCCAGAGGCATCTGTACATGCAGAAACCCTATTGGAATTAATAGGTTAGTCTGTCTTTTTTTCAGAAAAGGTTATGACCTTTATGCAAATTTATTGGGGGGGGGGGGATTATTTCCAAAAAATAAAAGCAGAATTAATAACTCTACATTAGGAGTGTTAGACTGTACTGTATTTGGTGATAGAAGTACTTTAAGTAAGTTGGTAAATAGATTGAATTATTTTTATAATAATGTGTCTATTTATTTTTGTGCTGTAGATATCATAGGCAATGTAACAAGATCGTTCATCACTATAATAGAGGCATGCAGTCATCCGTTGCTATACTGGGTGACCATCCCGAATTATTTCACAAGAGCCTGTTATGTGTTTCATGATCTGTGTGTAAGTAGACACTGGGCTCAAAAGGAGCCTTCAGGGGTTTCTTCTTTATTTGAAGTGGCTCTAATATAATCCATATTAAATATAACACTTTCTGGCAGACGATCACTATGAAAATGTCATGGATGCCACGGTGTCACTTATCATTTACATACATACTAAATGTCACATACTGTATGTGGTTGGACAGTCCATCTTCTGGATTTAACCCATTCTGTGCCAGCCTACCTAGAGATGTTGTCACCCTCTATTTCCAGGCCACTTGTCTGCATTTTGTGCTATATATGTTTAATTGTAATTTTTGCCAGAATTTCCAAGGAAATTATATATTGTTTTTTTCCACGGTTTGGGCTCAAACATAAAATGTCTTATTTGTAATTTTTTCAGTGCTTTCTCCATATTTTTTGGGGGAAATAAAGATACTAAAATCTATTTTTTTAATTTGTAGCATTTTTTAAAATGAAAAAGTATGTTTTTAAAAGATCCGATTGCGTGTACAAGGCACATTCCTTCCAATTACCACCGTACCACATATCTATCGGTACACACCCATTCCAGGTGACAACCCAAACTAAAAAGGGTATTTTCTGAGATTTTCAAATAAAATACAACTACTGCACACACTATGAAGGGTCATGACAGGGGGTACCCTCTCACCAGCAAAACCAGCCTGGGCACCAGCTATGGGGGGGGGACTAGTAAACTAGACTACGGATTCTGAAGGCTACCGGTCCACGTAGCCCATATGGGCTGTAGGCTTTTATGCACCACCTGAGCTTTGGAGACACAGGCAATGGGGTGGGGGGTTATGGCAAGTCACTTGCCTGCCTTGCCCTGTGAACTGGTATAGGAGGTATAGGGTCTTAAGAACCCCTTACCAGTTCACAAAGAGTTAAGTATAAAAAAAAATAAACACACACACAAAATAAGTCCTTTTTTTTTACTACTTACCTCCACCCATATCCGGTCGCTGCTGTCTCACCCCGTCTGATCACTACCGCAAACTGTGAGTGATCGGACTG
Organism: Gastrophryne carolinensis; assembly: GCA_027917425.1. Taxonomy (NCBI): domain Eukaryota; kingdom Metazoa; phylum Chordata; class Amphibia; order Anura; family Microhylidae; genus Gastrophryne; species Gastrophryne carolinensis. The sequence continues at coordinate 268,324,651 of CM051238.1, read as the reverse complement.
GATGCTGCTGAGCATTCACCAGGTGTAAGCAGCAAGGGGCAGCTTCTTACCCCGATCACATGGAGCATATTTAGCAAATAAAAAGGGCTCATATAATGAGGGAGGCTAAATTGAGGCAAATATTGCTGCAGGAAACTTTGACAGCCTGGGGAATTTGACAGCCATGTTGAGGCTCATGTATCACCAAGGTGTGTGCCAAGGTACAGACTTCTCGACACCTATGCCTCCAGACACAAAAGTTAACTAACCTTTTTCTTAAGGGTCTTTATCTGACTAAGGACCAGAATGAAGAAAGACACTGCAGCAATAGGAACCACTAACGGTCATAGTGTGTGCTGCAGTTTCCAGTCCTACTTCAGAAGGATTTTCTCCTTACTGCATAGCTTGGTGTGGTGGGGAGGGGGCGTCGAGGGTGGTTGAAGGGCACGAGTCAAGGTCATTTACATCCTGTCTAGGGCAAACTTGCCATAGAGAATGTAGAACAGCTTTAAGCAATACTTGCAGCCATTAAAAGGTGCATCTGTGGCCTGGAAAACAAGATTTTCCATTAGACAGAATATACAGCAAAGGTAACAGAATAAGAATGAATGAAAAAAATCTCCAGCAGGAACATTTAATAAAAAAATTAGAACCTTGGAAGATGTTCTGGGATGAACGCACATGTTAGATGAGCCCAGGTTTCCTAAAGATCACCTGGATGCCTGACCATGGACCCCACTTCTCTGTTCTTCCCCTCTTTCTTTCCCTATTTTCTTTCTTTTTTTCTTTTTCTGCTCATTATGGTTTTAAAGAAAAATAAAAAAAACTCAAGACAAAAGAGGGATGTTCATATTGTAACTTATAGTGGATTTTCCTAGTTATATTAGTTTATTATCATATTCTATATTTTATACAGCAATCCACAAAGTCAATACCAATATACAACATGTAATTGTTTTGCTACAATGAACCTGTATTAAAAAAAAAAAACTATACCTACCTGACCCCCTGCAAGCTCAATCCCAAGCAGCCCTGTTTGCTAAGTAGCCACGGTTCTTCTGCTGTCCACTCCCATGTTTCCTGTCTGGTATCTGTGCATGCCCACGCTGCCAGTCATGGAGGATCATACTCACATTTTAGTTGAAGCAGGAGTTCAGTAGTGAACCCATAAAGCACGCCTGGAGCCCATCACCAGCGTACTGTCAGCATTGGAGCCAACTGCAGAAGGGCATTAAATAACTGCCAGGCTACAAGGGATGGGGTTTGCAGGAGGTCAGGTAAGTAGTATTTTTCATTTTCTACCAGAGAAACCCTCTAAGAATTCTTATGCATAGGCAACAGCAGTTATGTATATATAGCTAGAGACAGGGGCGTACATAGACCTGATGGGGCCCTAACCCCCCCCCCCCCCCAAGACGCTCACTAGCCTGGATCAGCTGGAGGAGCAGGAGGAGGTTTAAGGGATACACGCATTTGGTGCAGAAACAGCAACAAGGGCAGCACGCACCCCAGGCAGATACTCACCGCCTGGGATCAGCTGGAGGAGCCAGCAAGGGAGACGCGTGCATGGCGACTGCGAGAGAATCGCTGGTCCATAGAAGAAACCAGGGGAATGGCTGCTTAGGTGGGTATGGAGCTGGGAGGGGAAGTACATTCTGAAGCAGTAGCGCAGCTAGCTTGCCCAGGGGCAGTGCCTGCGGGCCTGGGGGCATGTGCCTGCTGCACTGCTTCTATGGATATGTTTGCCTCTGTCTAGAGAACAATTTGGATTGTTATTAATTCAACAGCAGAGATGAAAATGGATTACCTTGTATGGCAGCCTGTAAAAAGATCTGGTCTTAGAGCACAATCATAGTCATGCATTTGTTATGGGAACTTCTAATTAAAGAAGGATAATAAAACACTCAGCGGTGTTGCACTTTAATGGTCATATTGAACCAGTTTTATCTGTTCCCTGAATAAAAGATCAAAGGCAATGATTAGGACCACTGAACACCATAGAGAGAACTCGTAAGTAAACAATAATTTCAGACAACTTTGAACCAGGACCCATGTGGAGACACCAAGGAACTGGGTTGCTGTGCCTGAATTAAATACTATTCGGCAATCCTCATACTGTGCCACGGCCTGCGCTGTGCAAGCTATGAAAAGCCACTCGAGCCGTGCCGGTAGCATAATTTACAAACAAGGCTAAGAAAATGTAATTAGCTTAGTCCACTTATACGCACAGAAAAGAGGCAAAACATCACAACCAGGCTTTTCAGTAAATCTCAACAAAGAGCAATTATAAAATGCTAAGTGCATTCATGTTCGACAGCTACTCAGGTAGAAGACTTTAGTAGTCAAGCACCTAAAGCTGGGTACACACACCAATTAAAAGTTGGCAGAAAATAAAGCTACCTGTCATCTAATTAAATATTGTTTAAAAATATGTAGCAAAAGAACATTCACAGTCTGTCAAAAAGCTGATGGTTTAGATTTTTTTAACCAATCATCTGTTTAAAAGTTTATGGAGTATTCAGCCACCTGACTGGTCATCATGGTACACATTGGAAATCAATGCTATGCCTTTTGCCCATGTTCTAGTTGGCACATGTCTACAATTAATGTCTGGGCTGCCAACCAAGGACAATATTAGCACCATGGCTCCGAGCCACATTTAAGAGTCCATGTGCCCCAAGCAAGACTTTTGAACCATGATAAATTCCTTAATAGTGACTGTAAAGTGTGGCCAACAGAGTTACAGCTGTCTTTACACTCCCCTAACTGGGACTTATTTGTTCTCATTAGAATAGGGGAAAGCCCGTGATCCCATTTATGGATTTCCAAGGGTAACAAGTAGCTCACCTGATGCCTGTCCCACCTGCCTCTCCTCCATTTCCTGAAGTGCAGGGTAGAAGTAGCATAGCAGGGATACACATTCTGCCGTTCTTTCAATGTTATTCCTCAAGGACCATGTAAAAAAGATGGTCTAACAGGCACCGCGTTCCTTAGTGCTCACAGCGTGAGCGCACACTGTGCAGGGAAACCAGAGCTATACCAGGTAATTCGGCAAATCTGCTGGTCTGATGCGCGTCATACGGCAAATTTGAGACTAGTCAATCTGCAATCTCCAATTTGCATTGTGGGCGTGGCTATGACAGCCGAAAAGGCCATTTATTAACGAAAAGCGGGTCGCCGCAGCCAAAGAGTACAAGGGGCATGGAGGTAAGCAAGTCACAGGGGTCCTACAGCTGTCTGACTGCTCAGAACTCATAAGGTTAAACCATGAAATGTCTTTCTCAGCTCAACCACACCCAGAAATTGAAGGGAAGAAAGCAACTTTGCTTAGAATACATAAAGTATTTACAAACAATCAGAGATTTTGAGATGATTAAAAGTGGAACAAAAGTCTTGCAATAAAAAAAAAGTTCAGAGGACTTACTCACCTTCCTATTGCAGGTCTGGGTGTCACTGCAAGACAGAGCGACTACAGTCGACTGTGCTGCTGCTTTTCTTAGTCACTTGAAGAATGGAAATCCACACTCCATGAAATAGTTGGAAGCTGTCGGACTACTGGCCAGTGACATCAGTCGCTGGGCCAAAGTCTGTGGCTTTTTTCTCCTCGTGACCTTCATCTGTGATGCCGCCACCCACTCCCTCATCTCCTGCTCACCATGCCGCATAGGAGCGATATGGAAAGGGTGCACAGGAGGATTGTGGGATGCATACTCCCAGGTGCAGCAAGATGGCGGTGCAGGAGTGAGATGTCCAGGTAAGGTGAGTAGCTCATTAAAGTGGACCAAAATCTAGGATTTTGACTAATCTGGGTTTTTGTCCTTGCCCCTGGGGCACCCTGAATGGAGATGCCCTGCTGTGTGAAACCACCCAGGTCGACAAAACAAACTCACCTCTTCCCGGTCCTAAGGCGCATGCGCAGCCGGTGACGACCCTTCATCTAAGCCTTTGTCTAAGACAAGCAGCTTCAAGCACGCTGATGGCCACATCACCCGCTACCCTCTAACAGAGAGCGTCCTGCTAGAGGAATAGCGGGGATGTGGCCGCGGCTCGTGCATGTGCCATTGGACCGGGAAAGAAGATAAGTGTATGGGTGACCTGGGGGGTTTCACACAGCGCCCTGGGGGGAGGGAATCGGTCGACCTGGGAATCTTATTGATTCCCGGACCGATTGCTGTGAGTTTTCGTCCACTTTAACACCTTTGGCCCACTTTACAATTTTACACTGTTCCTATGGGGGATCAGGTTGGAGGAAGTTAGTGTGTACCTGGAGAGGGACTATAAGCTTCCAACAAATAATAGACTGGTAAAAATGGATGTAGCCTTCTATTTGTATAGCCCCCCCCCCCCCCCACCCCCATCATATAATACTGTCTTGGTTTTGACCCCGATGCAACAATCTAAAGGATTCAATTACTGTATGTTTCACAACAGAATGTTGTCTTTTATATGGTAGGATGTAGGTCTGCTTTAACATCCAGACCTGAAGGTAGTGTAGCAATTATTTGAATTCTTTCTACAAGGCTGCTGCAGCAGCAGAGTCATATAACATCCTCTCAAGCGATATTGGCAAGTTGCCGCAGTGTTATGGCAGCTAGTAACTAATTTGTTCCTGCGCTCTCCTTAACGCTGGTTGGCGCATAACACAATATAAGAATGAATAAACTTCAGAGATCTAATCCATTTTCGGAGAGAAGTCATTTATTTGACTGTACAGCCACTTGCACACACAAGAGTCTGTGTGATGGCTTCCTTATATTAGGCACCGCTGGTGATCTCACAGCTTCACTATTTATATGGCGCACAATTTTCCATCTTCATCTGAATGGCTCTCATTCCGGAGGGGGGACCTGCAGTCTGTCAACACCATGGGCACGCTGAAGGGTATTAGCTGCTTCTAGAAAGCCAACCATCATTACACACCTGTGAAAATGAAATACGATTATTTAACTAATAGACGTTTTAAAAATAATCTCCCCCTCTACCTTTTTCAGCAGAAAGTGACAGCAGTGACAAGGGGGGGGGGAGCATGTGTCTGCTCCCCAATGCTTTTAAGCGCAGCACTGAGCCTTAAAAGATGGTGCTGTGGGGCATGTGTATGTTTGGGTGAGCTCCCTCACCTCAGCAGCGACAATACCAGCAGTGTTCTGTGTGTACAGGACTCACATCTTTCTTCTCTTCTCTCTTAGTATACAGGTTGCTAATAGCAACAGATTGCAGGCTGTGAAATATGCTCCCATAAAACACAGCACTACTAGCTTACTAGCATAAAAAACAAATACTAGGTTAGCTAATTATACACACTGCATCAAAAAGATCCAGCAAAACATATTTCTTTCTACAAATGGGAGGAAGAAGTCTTGGGGTGACGGGTTTGGATGTATTATTTTGATTTTTATGAAAGCCATGCTCAAGTGACACGATTTTACCCATCATTTAATCCTTTGGGCATATATTAAGAGTGTTCCCTGGCTGGTGAAGGACACAAGCATTGGAATGGAGCTAATCACCCCTGTAAAATTAGAACAGTAAGCTCAAATACCTGTCACCTCTGGATTATTTTCCTGCAAGAGAACCACAAGCTTGGTGGGAATTTCTTTCAGTTTGGGTGTTAAACCATCCCAACAGTGGGAAAAGAAAGGTAGCAGCCATTTTGGAGCTTCCTCTCCCAACTGATATAACTGAAATGCACAGTAACAGGAAGTCCAGGTCAACTTCCTGTTTGCAGGTGGCCTGCAAGCCCATGAGCCATCTTGTTTTTAACATTTATCCCAGTAGGCGTTAGAAAAAGGTAACTTATTTTTTATGTGCAGCAATCTAAATTGCCCTGTAGAGGGATGCATATGAGCACTGCTTGTTGTATTGTTGTGTTGATCTGATTTAATTCATTTTTGACTGTTGGTCCGCTATAAGGAACTCCTCCTCTCACTTTCCAGCATGTTTATATGGATTTTTGATATAGGGTGATTTTACGACAGAGCTCCTTTAACTTAATTAGACAAATTCATACACAAGGAAAGGTCTGCTCTCTACTGAACTAATGTCTTGTTTGTCTGGAGCTTAGTTTTCATTTTCTTTTTTGTGCGCAGTGTCCCTTTAAAGTCTACAATGTCAAGCTTTATTTCTGTTTCCATTTGTGACAGGCGGTTCAAATAATCAGAAGCGCTAAATGAATAGAGGCTGTGCTGGAAGCTATTTGGTCAATGGCCCTGGCTAGGAAAGTGTTAAGGTCTCTAGAAGTGAGTGTAATTGGGAAGGGAAAGGTTTCCTCAGATGTTGATGTGGTTGGCCTGCTGTCTCAGAGTCTCCCGCACACTGAATCATCACTATTGGCATCAGCACACTGGATATTATAGCTCCAAATATAGTAACAACGAGTGGCCCGGCCCTTTGGAGCAGCCGTTACTGTTCCCGCTGCAGCCTCACATAGGCTCTATAGAAGCTCTCCTGTTTGCCGGCCCTGCAGTACTGGCTAATCACAAGGCCTCCATCTCACTAATCACAGGATCTGCTGCCCGCTTCAGCTCCTCTGTGTTTACGCCCTGACTGGTGTACGTTCCTGAATTACCAGATAACTCCATGGCCCCATAACTGGCACCTTATTCCACTTTACTTGTTTGTATCGACATGTTTGTCAGTTTGTGTGTGACCCCATTGCATGGCGCCCCCGAGCGGCTTAACGGCAGGAAAAGCTGAAATAACATTTTCCTACAGCACTGAATGAGCTTCTGTGTTGCCGAAAATAAGTCACAAACGCCCTCATTTACACAAGCATACCGAGAGCCTAAATGAGACAGCGTGTGCCCGATCCGCTCCCTACCACCGCGTTGTATTCATTCAATGGGAACATGACCGCCCTACAGTCTCTGGCATTTACTAAGAATGTGTACAGAGCAGCCGCTGTTCTCCCCGTCCCTCTTTCCTCATCCGTTTAGTAATTTACTGAGATGGACAAGAGGGACACATTTTACTGCAGAAATGTTATTCATAGAACTGCTATAAAATTGGTCAAGAGCAATTATCACAATTATCACAGCGTAACATCTCAAATGTGTCACTTAACATAAACTCTTAAAAGAAGATAGCTGAACTTCTGGACTGACACAAACATTATAGTTAAAGAGGACCCCCAGTCCATATAGATCGGAAGTCCTCTAACTATGGCAGCATAGGGGCATCCTGAGTTGAATGCTCATCTGCACACGGCAAAACCCCCCACCGCCCGGGAACTGAAAACTAGATACCCACAACCTCTTCAGCATTCCAAATTGGTCCCCTGCCAGCAGCCCATTGGGTTTGCCCAGCAGGCAATAACCCAGTTAGCTACCAAAGATCACGGGGATGGCATCCTGGCCTGGAATGTGGAAGAGATAAGTATTGGCTTCCCAGTCTCTGGGTTCCTGTGGGGCAATGTGCATCAGGGAATCTGAATTGGGTCTCTCTGTGCTGCCACAAGTAGAGGCCCACAAGTCTATTATTACTGGAGGGACATTATTAGGTGATTTATGTTACAGTTTAAAGTAAATCTAAAGTCATCAAGGCTGCTGTTTCCCTTAACCCCTGGCATTCTGGTTTGGCATACCCATCCACTTAAAAGCGCCAAGAAAATCATAAAAAATGGGCAGATGAGTCACTCCTCCATGATCTCTACTGATCAGCTTGGCCACATGGCTGCCATAGACACCACGGGCAAACCCCTTTGCCAGTAGTGGCCATTATTACACTGCAGTGGTGCAGACACACTAAACTAGTATCTGCCAGTGGCTGGCATTTTTACTTGATTTTAAATTAAATTTACAGCCTACAGGGTTTGGCAGGCGTACATGTACCCAGCAAACCCCGCGTAAACATTCAATCACTTGGGATATGTGCATGGTGCCAAATTGTGGGGGGGGGTCTTTAATCTTGATTTCTGAAGTTTTTTGGGAATTCATTGGGGACAGTTTTCCCAGATCAAAAGGTTTTTACGGGGTAGGGCTTGTTGCATAATGTTTAGTTAGCCCACCAGTTTTGTTTTGTATCTCCAGCCCCATGCCTCAGGTAATCTTATATGGTATACACACAAAAACAACATGTTAGGCTGGAGCTACAGCAGCCATGGAAACAGCAATTTTTTTGTGCGTGTGCATTCTTCCTAGTATTAAGATGCAGAGTGTTTGTAAGAGGTACCAGTGGGTGCTATTGTTACGGTATTCATAGAACTGCTATAGCTGTTGTGTCAAGGTCAGTTTTACATGCCATACTGGTGACTTAAACTGCTACTCTTGAGCATATGTCACACATTCTGTAACAGTTGTAGTGATCTTTACACACTCACCATGTTATGTAAGTTATTAGGGATCAGCAGCTTTTCCAAGTCCCCCTTTCATTTCATAATTTAGGGGCTATATGCCTTATTTGGATAATACAAAGGTGAGAAGCTCCAGGGTACAGCAAGGAAGCTGCTGCCAAACACAAGGGCCCCTGGTGATTAGGTCAGTATTCAGTAGAATGGACCCGGATCTTGAAGAGAACCAAATTCTACCTACTTAACTTCATGTCTAGAGAACTCTGTTCACAGATTCAGGCACTCCTTTCAGTCCAATGGATATCTCTCCTGCTCTTATCTTGTGTTGGCCTGCTTAAAGGAGCAGTATCGCGAAATTTGCATTAAAAAATATAAATAATTAAATAGCCACACAATAGCTTCTAACATGTGTATAAATAATGTGGCGATAGAAAAAGGAAAAAATATCTGCCTTTCTTTTAAATTGTATAATGACAATGGCTCAGTCCATTTGCTGAGTTGGGGGATCTGCTGGGTTGTATTTAGTGAGCTGCTTCATTTAGCCCACTGGTCTCCTAGCAACACTTTACCTCAGAGGCTGACACTGTAATCAGTGGTAACGGCTGTGTGTGTGTGAGGTGCTGCTTTTGTTATGAGACCAGGTGACTCAAATGTGTAAAATCTATACAAAATAAACTAAACTGACTGAAAATGACTGAAATTCTTCTTTGAATAACTGTGCAGGAAAATCTAAAGTTATTAAAGTGGAACAAAACCCTGAGTGGCCGACCCTGAAGTCTATAAGACCCGGCCATTGACCTTGCCCCTTGAGCATTCTAAATCAGGATGCCCACTGTGTGAAACGACCCCTGGATAACCACAGATCCCCCCATTTTTCTGGCGCGCTCACGCAGATAGTCATTTAGACAGGCCGGGTGGCCAGGAAGGTTACTGCTCAGCGGTTACTGCCATCTGCGTGAAACTGAGCTGATTGGATGAGAGCCCGCGCATGCGCTATGGGACAGGGAAAGGTACGTTTTCACAGGCGAACTTGGGGATTTCACATATCAGGGCATCCCAAGTCGGGATGCCCCTAGGGGCACAAAACAAAACTCCAGATAGTGAAAATCCTGGGTTGGGCTTTGCTCAAAACACACAAAGCTGAAAGAAAGATCATATGGAAAAATGTGTTGAGAAAAGAGAGAGAAAATGGTAAACTGAAAGATTCTGCAGCAGAGCCAACATGAAGGGAAAACTGTCAAAATAAAAAATGCAAAAAAACAGAATGTAAACCCAAAAATCCAATTCTGAAATAAAATAACCCCCCCCCCCAAAAAAAAAAGAAAAACTGGCGAGTCTGAGATTTGAACCGATGATTCTCTGGTTCAAACTGACATTGAATTTACCAATCAGCTAAATGACTTCTAGAGCTTTGCTCTCTGTTTTAGATATATGAGTTCTGGCCAGGCAATGTTGCAATATTATCTTATGCTGGACGGCTGCCAGCACTGAACAGCTGATACTTTGATACATTGTTTCACCCCTCTCCTCAGCGTGGAACAGGCCAGAGTGTCGGGCTCCGAAACTCAGAAGACATAAACATGAGCTATTAGTCTCCAGCTGCACAACACACACATCATTTTTTTCTAAATTTGTAATTCTTACTCCAACACTTACCTACATTCAAAGTACCATTTAAATATAAGTCACCAACAAAGATTCGCGATACTGCTCCTATAACTATTGTGTGGTAACTAGAGGTCCATGTGGTTTGTTGTGGATGGCAGCTTGCCTCTTTTAGAAGTTCCTTAATATGCTATACATGTTCAGAGTGTTTCAAATAAGAAAGGTGCTTATACTGAAATGTTAATCCTAGTTGTCTACTTTAAAGAGGAACAACAGACCTCCTGAAGAGTAGGGCTATTTCATTCCTCCTCAGGGCACTGCTTATCTTTTGGATGTCGGCGATCTGTCAATGACTAACATCCTGTTGTATTCCCAGGCTAAGCAAAGCTTAGCCGTACACTAAATCTATAGCCGTCTGGAAGCTATTGCCTGTCTTCTCTTCCTGCTTCCTGTCTCGACCCACCCGCCCCCCCGCTCTGCTTCAAAAAGTGCTGCCTTTTCCTTCCCCTGTGCTGCAGTCTATACAGCGGACACTGCACAGGCGGGAGATCAGGGAGGGGCGCAGTGTCTGCTGGGAAGAAGAGGGGAAGAAAGTTGCCCAGCGACCGAGGGATGGACAGGCAGAATGTGCTCAGCAAGGTGAGCACAAATAGACCAAATTAGTGAATCGCTGTAGTAAGGGCGGACAGAGGAAGTCTGGGAAGTTATTTTTAACTCCAAAATCGCACCGATGTTCCTCTTTAAGAAAAGGCCAACATTCATACAAGCTGAGTGGCAAGCAAGTGAAACTAATGCAAAGTGATAAAGTTAATTTAAAAAGTCCTCATGGCAACATGTTACAGTCAGCAAAGGAGGACATCTCCCTTCCAGTCAGCCAAACTACTTAATTTAAATTTTAGAACCAAATTCAGGGGGAGGTACTACACCACAGTCTCTTAGCAGAAATTGTATCTCATTAATAGAACACACCATATAACTTCTGCATAACACTTTGCATAAAAAATCTTTTTTTTTTTTAAATAAAATGTAGGATTGTGGAGAGCAATGACACAGAGAGCCTGTGCCTTTAGATACCAATATGTTTCGCTGTAGTTTATGAAATGTATTTATTAATGTCACTCCCCTCAATGACATTTTCTAGTAGGTTGCAGTGCATCTCCTTTCGTCCATTTAGAACAGTCCCTGCGTAAGCCCCAAACACAGGTTTCCCCTTTGGCAGTCAATCCTTCAGCTACAAGTGATACCTTTTTCTTCTAAGGCCCTCCAGAAAGGTATGCAATCAGTTACCTTTATCTTCAAAGCCTACACAGGGAGCTCTGTACTCAAGCAGATATCATCAGACATAGAACTATACTAAAGGGGGTCCAAGCCTTTTATAGGCTTAACTAAACAACCCAAGCCCCCCTTCCAAAGACTCCCCTTCCAAATGAGTGCCATATTATTTCAGTATAAAAAGGCTAATGGCACTTAGTGATCAAAGGCCTCACTGCAACTAACTATACCTCTAATAGTTAGCTAATAGCTATACAACTAGCTTGGCCCAAAAGTTAATACAAACATTTGGCAATGTAAAAGAATTGCATGCCTGTCTATACAGAAATGAGAGGCCTGTTTATTAAAGCAATTGAGGAATAATGCCAAAGGTACATCCAATGTGAAGGCTAGAAGTACCAGCATAAGAGGTAAGAGAAGAAAATAAGTATAATGAGTCAATTGGCAGGGTATTATGCTTTTCTGTTTTTTCTGAACATGTAATTTCAGATTAGTCTGGAACTCCATACAATCTAGTGATCTAGGGATGTATGCCAAGAATGGTGACCAGATGTGATCAGTCTGTAAAATCTTAGCCCCAGCATGAGTTATCCCTGCTGTTGCAGGCAGATGAACCTTGGCTCCCACCATCAATTCACGAGCCCTCAAATTTTTCTGGTACTGCTGAAAGCACATGTATGGTCATTCTTTTTGCCTTGAATATAAATATGAACACTGAATTCTTGATCTCAGGAAGGTGTAACTGGCTGTACATTGTAGGTTGGTGAATGGCTAGATGATGGACACTTGGACATGCTTCAATTAACATCCAGCATCTCTTCTTCCACAGGACAGCACAACACAAGAGACCCTGACTCTGACAATGTGGAGGCCAACCTTCTGGTGACTTTCATCTCCTCTCAGGATTCTGGGCTCCTCTTCTTTGCAGCTGGAGCAAGTCAATATCTGCTACTGGAGCTGTCCAATGGGACCATTAGGGTAAGGCGGCACAGATAGAACGACCCTGATAATAACAGCAATATTAAATGAGTTCCAGGTTTTAAATACCCAGTAACAAAAGTGCAAAGTATGCATGTCTGGGAGTAAAACAACGCTGACCACTAGTAATTGAAATGTAATGGGAAGAGGTATAAACTATATCTTTAGTTAAAAGTTTTAAGGGAAAGTTCATTTCGTGGACTATCCTGATTGACCTCAAAACTATGCCATACCATGGGAAGCATGAGGCTCCGCTGCTCACCTTTACTCATTCACCATGGAATTGTGCCCCCATGGCACCTCTTTAAATTCAAATGTATATATTATATTATTTTAATTAAAATGTCTAGCTTAAATATTAGGGTTAAGTGTCTAAGTTAGGTTTAATATTTAATCTAAATATTAAAGGAGATCTATTGTGAAAAATTGTTTATTATTTTAAAAGTGCAACATCATACTAAACGGCAAATAAAAGGTTTTCTTACACACTTGTGAACAGTATTGAAACACCAGTAAATGGGTTTTGCATAGCTAAAGTCTGCCAGTCTGCGTCACACTCCATCTATTTCCCACATAGTTCAAGGTGAGGCACAGTCAGACAAAGAAGTTACAAAACAAAGGAAAATAGGAGCTTACAGCCAGAGGGACAACAATGTGTGTCATGTTGCACATGTGTGTTCTCAAGACAGTGACATTAGTTTGCTATAATTGTATATATATTTGGTGAATATATTTTCAGACTAAAGTAGATGATGCTACAAATGTATAAGTTAAAACATACAGTATATATTTAGAAATGTTCTTCATCATTATATTAAAGGTCTGCAAACTGTAAAATAATTGATTGAATTTTAGTTAAAGAAAATCCCAGAAAACTGATCTATTAGTGGAAGTCTAGTCCCAGTCATGGAGCAGCTGGCCTCCCCACCCTACCACCTTGCCCCGGTGCTGAGGCAGGACGGAAGGGTTACAAAGAAGTACAGTGCCATTCTACTGGGTCTGTGCAGCCGCCACACAGAAAGACACAAGGCGGCATCCCCTATAATGTGCATTTTCCCATCTGGTCATTCACTTGATCCGGGAGAAGATGTTTTGTGCTTTCTCCAAGAACACAGTGGCAGGAGAACGGTGCTGGAGCACAGGCAAGGTAAGGTACTTTTTTTTTTGTAACCCCCCGGCCTGCCTCAGTGCCAGGGGAGGGTGGTAGGGTTGGGGTTTACCCCAGGACTGGACTTCCACTTTACTATGCTACGTGACATTGTCATGGCATTTTAGGGGGTGCGCCTGTGCCAAATCCAGTGCTGTCTGGCTAAGCACAGAGTAGTACATATGTTATTCCTTCAGTGTTCAGATGTGTTGAGGGGGGACAATTTATGGTATTTTTGTCCACTGTGCATGCTAGCCCAGCTGTGCTGATACAGCATAGGTTGACATGGCCTGACATAATCAGGCCCTAAACAATTTGCCTAAGGCTCTACATTACATGTAGAAACATCCCTATTTAAAAAAGGATCTATGGCTGTTTGAAGCAAAATGTACACATAGCCTTCTTTTTTTTCAGGTTGGGGGATGATCATCAGAATGTAGTTCACCATCTCTAATACCGCATTACTATAGCTGATGACAAATGGGAGTTCTCATTCATAAGCTCGAATTGCAGCTTCACTGGTCAACAGGAAAGTGATGTGACAGTGGCCAAGTCACCAGACGTTGCCTCCAGCTTTGCGTGTATTAAGCATAATGAGAGATTAGGTTTCCCACCTGTCACTAATGTGCTATACATATACACAGGCACTTACTTACTCTGTGTGGCCTTTTAGGTTATTTCAAGACCTGTCAACAACTGTCAAAAACTCTTGCATGGCAGCATTGAAAGCAACACAGACAGTAGGGGTGATGTCAGAACTGCAGACATAAAAGCATTGGAACAAATAATTCAAAGAGCTATAGCTGATTCTTTAATCATCTTTATCATTGTAATATTATTATTATTATTATTATTAATAATAATAATAATAAAGTATTATTAAGACTACTGTGTATTTGCATTGTCTACACTAGAATCATGTGGCCAGTGCACTTCATTAAAGCAGACAAGTAGTTGTAACATACATTTAGGTCTATTTTTAATCCTTACACCTAAAACAAAATTATTTGGGATACCCCTTGAGTAAAAAATTCCTATGAAACCCACAATTTGCTGACATTTCGCCTGATCTATGCTTCTAGGATGCTTTTGCATACCATGCGACCACCAAAAGCCAAGAGGGTTTATATTGGGATGCCTGGGGTTAAATTATTATTATTATTTATTTATATAGCGCCATCATCTTCCGTAGCACTGTACAAAGTAGTAATTAGAGACAGGGTAGAAACATACAGTACATAGACTATTACAAATTCTACAGAGTTCACAAGGAATATTCTGAATACAAGATATAATAGGTGAGAGAGCCCTGCCCTTGCAAGCTTACAATCTAAAGGATGAGGGATGGAGACGAGGGGGAAGGATCACAAACAGTCAGTTTTGAGCTTTGTGGCAGAATTGCTTAAGCCAGATTGTATTCTTGTCTGAATAAGTGGGTTTTAAGGGTCAATTCGTTGCAGAAAGATTCTGACTTAGAGACGATTCTGAGCATTGCAGCCACTAGCACACTTAATATGGCCTCATGCAAAGTAAAGTCTGTGTGAACCCCCCAGAGTGCCCTCCATACTCACCCTTCTGTTGGTCCCACAGTTCATAAGTGGGCTCTCGTCCAATCAGGGCTGTATGCTTTGTATATTAATACATGGCCTACATTGCTTTTTATAAAAATACTCCAGCAAAGAGAAAAGAGAATGATGCGGGTGTGGCCCACGCCCACCAAAAAGGTGAGTGTTTGTGGGCGATCGTCGGGGTTTCACACAACGGGATGTCGACTCTTTTAGACTCCAGGGCAATCGATAAAGCAGATACCTCTACTTTAGGAAAAAAAAGGAGAAAGCAATATAAATTGGAGAAGGATGGAAGCAGATGCCTAAACCCCCTGTGTTTCCAATCCCCCAAATCAACCTGGCAATAGGGAAAACTTCCTTTTTCCGAGGTTAAATAAGGAAGCGAGATTCCATTTTCCTCAGGCTACAGGCATCTCAGTGACGTCCACCCTCCTCCCTATATCTCCTGCCTCATCATGAGACACATTACACTGTGAACTTAAATGTTGCATGCAGGATTTATCTATGTGTCTAAGCTATACAAAGAGCAGAAAATAACATCTTAGCAAATTGAGCCCATTGGGAGTAAAAATGTTCCTGTGCTTGTTTTATTAAAATCTCCCCCTTCCATTAAGATTTTTACATTAGCTACAGTAAGAAGTTGATATAAACCAGAAGTTATAGATGTTTCAGACCAAAGGAAATGTAATGCAATGAGCAGCAGAGGATTTCTAACAAAGTAATAAAATCCCTGGCATAGAAATGTAGAAATACACAGATGCACATTTCCAGATGACAAATACTTTGCATATTAGGTTAATATGAATATACATATATACATACTGTATATATATTTCTACTAAGGTACGCATCAATATTAAGAGGGACCCAAATACAAACTTCCGTTATATATCAACGTGTTCCTAAATTCTTAATTAAGACCAGATGTATTGCATTGAGACCAGGAAATTATCCTCATCCGCCCCCATCTGTCCATGCACATACACACTCAGCCTCACACTTGGGTTCACAGAATTGTGTTTCCAGGCACAGGACAAACTGTTACTGAGTCTGCACACAATACCTATACAGCATAATTTGTTGTATGGCTTGTTCAGTTTTCATCTAATCGATTTAAATTTGTTTTCATCTAGTGAAGAGTAAGAGTCTATCAAAGAGCAGCTTAAATTGAATCCATTCTGTTTTATTCTCAACCCTTTCAGTTTCTTTCTCAACTCAATTAAAAATCAAATCAATAAAACAAAAAGATATTTGTTTTCAAGCCTTTAGAAAGATGCAGCACATGCAGGAGAGTAATAATAGGCACATCCTTACACCCACTTTAGTCTGCATGTGTGAGCCCTTATTTAGAAAAGGAGTGGAAAAACAAAAACACCCAAACCAGAATCTATGCATAAGTAGTAATTGGTTTAATGTTCAACAAACTAGTGTATATGCAATAGCAAGATACATCAGAGTATCATATAGCATCAATATAGACGTAATGCACAAAATGACCGCTAGATGGTGCTATAGGGTGATTTAAGCATGTACAGTCTAGCAGAGTATCCATAGACTAAGTTATCCATAGACACACTTAAGATGTGAAGGAGAAACAAATACATATGCATAGGAAAGTCAGACCAGTAATGGTAGCAAATAATATTACAGAATATCATTAAATGGTTTTAGCTTACAGGCAGAATGACACCAAGTAGATAGCACCAAAAGCCCTCAACGTTTCGGTGGATACCTTTCTTAAAGAGGAACATTGGGGGAGGTTAAAATCTCCCCCAAACCTTACCAGACTGCCCCCCCTCCGGTTTCACAATTGGGGAGTGTTTACTCACCTCGCCAGGGTATCCACCTTCGGGGTCCCTTGGATTCTGGGTGATCTCTCAACGGGTGGCGCCATCTTGCATCACATCAGGCATTGCGCGCGGCCCCTGATCTCACACCTGCGCAGTGCCCATGAATAGGATGCAATGGAGCTGCCTGAAATCCTGCGAGACATTGCGGAGCTGCGAGATCGGCATTGAAGAGCATGTCTAAAGCCGTGGTTGTCAGTCAGCACCGTGGTTGTCAGGCCCTGAAGCTGCAGGATCTCGCCACAGGCACCGACGACATCCAAAAGGTAAGTAGGGGCCAAAGGGGGGGAATCGGACTCTTTTTATTTTAGGTCTGATGTTCCTTGTTACAACCGGAAGAAAACCAATGAAGCGTGGACCCACTGGAACTGTGGAACGGTTGGTGAGTACCGCGTCAGGGAAGCGGGGTCTAAGGAGCCACCGGTTTTCACCAGAGCCCGCCGCGAAGCAGGTTGGTCTTGTGCGGCTGATGACTCCCAGGTCGCTATTCCCCAACGGCGGCACAGTTCCACAATTTGCCGAGGTATTGTACAGCAGAGATAAATGATGGTCACGGTGAGTAGCCAGATTCAGGGCAGGCAGCGAGGGTTCAGCAGCGAGTAGACAAGCCGTGGTCGGGACAGGCAGCGGAGGATCACAGACGAAGAGACAAATCGAGGTCGGGACAGGCAGCGGAGGTTCGTGGTCAAAAGGTAAGCCGAGGTCATACCCGAGAAAGCCACAGATAAACTACAGACAATCATGGAAAGCACACCGATAATCCGGCAAAGGAAGAAGGACTGGCCAGAATAAAAAGGAAGTGTCCTTACCGGATTGGACGGCCGGACACCAATTAGTGATGCACTGGCCCTTTAAATTCCACAGTATTGCGGCGCGCGCCCCCTAGTGGCCGGGGACGTGCGCGCAGGAGAGGCAGGGAGGAAGGAGGAAGTGAGGGAGCCGCCCGCAGGCCCCGGCAGCCACGCCGGACGGAGGGCAAGACACAAGGTAAGAGAGGGGCGCTGCCAGGAAGGGAAATAGCGCTCGGGCTAGGGGAAACCCGGCGGGGAAAGCCGCGGGGAGGAAGCGCGGCTCTCGCCCCGGGAGAGGGACGGCAGAGAGCGCCATGAGGCATCTCCGCAGCGCTAGCCCTAACAGTACCCCCCCCCTTTGGTCTCCCCCTCTTCTTAGGACCAAGGAAGTCCGAAATAAGGGTCCGATCAAGGATGTTTTCCTCCGGTTCCCAGGATCTCTCCTCAGGGCCGTAGCCCTCCCAATCCACCAAGAAATAGCGTCTTCCTCTGGAGATCTTTGAAGCAAGTATTTCTTTGACCGTAAAGGTATCCTCAGTACCTGCGACTGGCTTAGGTTCCAATAATTTGGGGGAAAAACGATTAACAGTCACCGGTTTGAGCAGAGAGACATGGAAGGAATTGGTTATGCGAAGAGAGGGTGGCAGATGCAACTTGTAACAGGCAGGGTTGATACGTTGTTGGATCTTAAAAGGTCCCAAGAAGCGAGGACCAAGTTTGTGACTGGGGATTTTAAAATGAATATACTTGGCCGAAAGCCATACCCTATCCCCCGGTGAATATAAAGGAGGAGTCCTTCTCTTCTTATCAGCCTGGATTTTCATACGAGACACGGCTTGTTCCAGAGAATGCTGTGTTTCACGCCAGATGGAAGAAAACTGGTGCGAAAGATCATCGACCGCAGGTACCGAAGAGGGCGTTAATAAAGGCAGAGGAGGAAGGAGATGACGACCATAGACTATAAAGAAAGGGGATTTTCCGGTAGATTCAGAGTCCTTAAAGTTATAAGAAAACTCTGCCCAGGGCAGCAGGTCCACCCAGTCATCCTGGCGAGTGGAAACAAAATGGCGTAGATACAGCCCCAAAGTTTGATTTACCCTCTCCACTTGGCCATTGGATTGGGGATGATACGAGGAAGAAAAGTCCAATTTCACCTTTAATTGATTACAGAGAGCCCTCCAGAATTTCGATACAAATTGAACTCCCCTGTCAGAGACAATGTGGGTTGGGAGCCCATGTAGACGGAAGATGTGTTTAAGGAAATTCTTTGCCAATAGGGGAGCAGAAGGTAATCCAGGCAACGGAATGAAATGCGCCATCTTCGAAAATCGGTCCACCACTACCCAGACGACGGTATTGCCCTGAGAAGGCGGGAGATCAGTGATAAAGTCCATGGCGATGTGAGACCAGGGGATGTCCGGAATGGGTAGTGGTTGGAGAAGACCTGCGGGACGTTGACGAGGGGTCTTGTTGCGCGCGCACGAGGTGCAGGCTTGTACGAATTCTGCGGCATCGTTTGCTAACGTGGGCCACCAGTAGTATCTGGAGATGATGGCGCAGGTCTTCTTGATTCCAGGGTGACCAGCAGTATGGGAGGCATGACCCCATTTTAGTATTAACAGGCGACGAGAGACAGGTACGAAAGTCCTCCCCGGAGGACCTAATACTAGAGCAGCGGGAGCAGAGTGAACCAGACGATCGGGTGGAATGATAAACTGAGGAGAAGAGACCTTATCCGAGACATCCGAGGAACGGGAGAGAGCGTCTGCCCTGATGTTTTTTGCAGCTGGACGGAAGTGGATCTGGAAATCAAAGCGTGCAAAGAAGAGTGACCAACGGGCCTGACGAGGGTTTAAGCGTTGTGCGGATTCCAGATAAGAGAGGTTCTTGTGGTCAGTAAAGATGGAAATTGGGAAGATAGACCCCTCGAGGAGATGTCTCCATTCTTCCAGAGCCAATTTGATGGCTAATAGCTCTCTATCTCCAATGGTGTAGTTCCTCTCGGCAGGAGAGAAGGTTTTAGAAAAGAATCCGCAAGTTCGAGCTTTGCCGGACGAGGATCGTTGCGTAAGTACTGCTCCAGCTCCGACGGAAGAGGCATCCACCTCAAGAGCGAAAGGACGAGACGGGTCAGGTCTGGAAAGTACTGGTGCCGAGGCGAAGGCCTTTTTTAATGCGAGAAAGGCTGCTTCAGCCTGCGGAGACCATGCCTTGGGATTGGCTCCTTTTTTGGTGAGGGCCACGATGGGGGCTACTGTCGTGGAAAAGTGTAAAATGAACTGGCGGTAGTAGTTCGCGAACCCCAAGAATCGCTGGATTGCACGAAGACCGACTGGTCGAGGCCATTCAAGGACCGCCTTTAACTTGGCAGGATCCATCTGGAGACCTTGAGCAGAAACTATGTACCCCAAAAAAGGTAATGCGGTTTGATGAAAAAGGCATTTCTCGAGCTTAGCATAAAGATGGTGTTGCAGTAAACGAGACAAGACTTGTCTGACGTGCTGATGGTGTTCTTCGATGGACGAGGAGAAGATGAGAATGTCGTCAAGATAAACCACAACACAGGTGTACAACAGGTCCCGAAAAATGTCGTTAACGAACTCCTGAAAAACTGCAGGGGCATTGCAGAGGCCGAAGGGCATAACGAGATACTCAAAATGACCGTCTCGCGTGTTGAAGGCCGTCTTCCATTCATCACCTTCTCGTATGCGGACTAAGTTATAGGCGCCTCTCAGATCCAATTTTGAAAAAATCTTAGCTCCGCGAAGACGATCAAATAGTTCGGAGATCAAGGGCAATGGGTAACGGTTTTTTACCGTAATTTTATTGAGGCCCCGGTAATCGATGCAGGGCCGAAGGGACCCGTCCTTTTTCTGTACAAAGAAGAACCCCGCTCCTGCTGGGGAAGAGGATTTCCTAATGAACCCCTTTTGTAAATTCTCCCGAATGTATTCCGACATTGCTTGGGTTTCAGGGACAGACAGCGGATAGATGCGTCCGCGAGGAGGAGTGGCGCCAGGTAGAAGATCAATCGGGCAATCGTAAGGGCGATGAGGTGGAAGTGTCTCAGCTTGCCTCTTGCTAAATACGACGGAAAAAGACCGATAAACTTCAGGTAGACCCGGTAATGGAGTCGTGGGAGCGGTAATTTGGAGTGGCAAAGACGTAAGGCAGTTCTTAACACATGTTGCGCCCCAGGACTTGATGTCCCCCGTGGACCAATCCAAGGTAGGGTTATGGTGCTGGAGCCAGGGAAGCCCCAAGAGAAGCGGCGAGGTACAGTGGGGTAATACGAAAAATTCCAGAAGTTCCTGATGGAAGAGACCGATCTTCAGAAGTAGAGGTTTGGTGCGGTAGCGCACCATGCAGTTCAATCTGTCCCCATTAACGGCCGCGACAAATAGTGGCTTGGCCAGACGGTAGACAGCTATATCATGCTTAGTGACCAAGGAGGCCTCGATGAAGTTGCCCGCCGAACCAGAGTCCAAGAAGGCCGGTAAGTTCAGGACGGAAGTGGAGCCAAAGTGAAGTTGTGCCGGCACAGTGAACCTAGGAGAGGAAGCACACACACCCAGAGACGCCTCTCCAATCGATTCTAGGTGCGCCCGTTTCCCTGACGTGGTGGGCGGATTGGGCAATTTTTCAAAAAATGTTCTGGGCTGGCGCAGTATAGACAGAGTCTTTCGAGTCTTCGGCGCGACCTTTCCTGGGGAGTCAAGCGAGTATGGTCCACTTGCATGACTTCTTCAGACGGAGACGAAAGCGTAGACTGAGGGTTCTGAAACGTAGGGGCCAAACGGAATGCCCTCTTGGCACGCAGAGAATCCTGGCGAAATTCATCACGCCTCTCTGTAAAACGAATGTCTATACGTGTGGCAAGTTGGATTAGTTCAGAAAGAGAAGTAGGAAGATCCCGGGCAGCAAGAACATCCTTGACCCTACTAGAGAGACCCTTCTTAAAGCAGGCACAGAGAGCCTCATTGTTCCAAGCCAGCTCGGCTGCCAAAGTTCGGAAACGAATGGCATATTCTCCCACCGACAGATCACCTTGAACCAGATTCAATAAGGCGGATTCGGCTGAAGATGCCCGGGCAGGTTCCTCAAAAACCTGGCGAAACTGATCCACAAAAGTTTGAACCGTGAGGGTAACGGGGTCGTTGCGGTCCCATAATGGGGTAGCCCAGGCTAAGGCCTTCCCAGAGAGCAGGCTGATAATAAAGGCCACCCTGGAGCGCTCAGTAGGGAATTGGTCAGCCAATAACTCCAGGTGCAGGGAACATTGGGCAAGAAACCCACGGCAAAGTCTTGCGTCCCCTTCAAATTTAGCTGGCAGGGAGAGACGGATCCTCGCGGAAGAAGCCACCGGAAGCTGTGGTGGGACAGCAGGAGCAGGCGGTGGCGTCTGCGGTTGCTGCATAGACAGGAGTTGCTGCATCATAGCCGTAAGTTGATTGATCTGCCGTGACTGCATGGCGACTAGTGCAGGTAGCTCAGAGACGTCTGGCAATGGCACCTCGGCGGGATCCATGGCCGGATTATACTGTTACAACCGGAAGAAAACCAATGAAGCGTGGACCCACTGGAACTGTGGAACGGTTGGTGAGTACCGCGTCAGGGAAGCGGGGTCTAAGGAGCCACCGGTTTTCACCAGAGCCCGCCGCGAAGCAGGTTGGTCTTGTGCGGCTGATGACTCCCAGGTCGCTATTCCCCAACGGCGGCACAGTTCCACAATTTGCCGAGGTATTGTACAGCAGAGATAAACGATGGTCACGGTGAGTAGCCAGATTCAGGGCAGGCAGCGAGGGTTCAGCAGCGAGTAGACAAGCCGTGGTCGGGACAGGCAGCGGAGGATCACAGACGAAGAGACAAATCGAGGTCGGGACAGGCAGCGGAGGTTCGTGGTCAAAAGGTAAGCCGAGGTCATACACGAGAAAGCCACAGATAAACTACAGACAATCATGGAAAGCACACCGATAATCCGGCAAAGGAAGAAGGACTGGCCAGAATAAAAAGGAAGTGTCCTTACCGGATTGGACGGCCGGACACCAATTAGTGATGCACTGGCCCTTTAAATTCCACAGTATTGCGGCGCGCGCCCCCTAGTGGCCGGGGACGTGCGCGCAGGAGAGGCAGGGAGGAAGGAGGAAGTGAGGGAGCCGCCCGCAGGCCCCGGCAGCCACGCCGGACGGAGGGCAAGACACCAGGTAAGAGAGGGGCGCTGCCAGGAAGGGAAATAGCGCTCGGGCTAGGGGAAACCCGGCGGGGAAAGCCGCGGGGAGGAAGCGCGGCTCTCGCCCCGGGAGAGGGACGGCAGAGAGCGCCATGAGGCATCTCCGCAGCGCTAGCCCTAACATTCCTCTTCAAGAGGGTGTGTACTAAACTAAGGGTATACCTTGCTGAAATCACCCTATAGCACCATCTAGCGGTCATTTTGTGCATTATGCGTATATATATACTATATGATACTCTGCTGTATCTTGCTATTGTATATACACTAGTTTGTTAAACATTAAACTAATCACTACTTTTGCATCGATTCTTGTTTGGGTGTTCCTTTTTCCAATCCTTTTCTAAATACTCTAATAGTGCGCATAGAGTGGGTGCACCCCTTGGGAAAATTGAACCCCTTATGATACATCTGGTTCCCACATAGTTTTTCTTTTTGCCTTTGGGTTTGTAAGGTTGTGCTTCATCAGCACTTCAGTTTTTTAGCCTTCATTCCAATTTGAATTTTGAGCCACAAATTACATTGCACTTCCATAGGTTATTGCTTAGCGTATACATACTTATTTCATGAGGGTTGTTTGCAAAACTATATAACAGGCATGCTCAACCTGTGGCCCGTGGAGTCTTTAAATGTGGCCCACATCTTGTGTTCAGAAAGTGGAGAGGTTTTTCAAGTTTTTCAGTTCTGTATGTTTAGCATAACTTAGCATTAGTAGGAGTTTAGATGGTTTGTGGATTAGAGATATGGTTAAGATATAGTGGGAAGGGCTATAAATATGGGACCCATATATTCAGGTGTATTAGTAGCATGTGGGGAATATTACACAGGGGGCTTGTAATAGGGGGCACTGGTGAACAAAGACATACAGGGGCAAATATTCACTTAATTTTCTGTGATAATAATTTGTCAGGATTGTGTATGAGGGATTAAGAGGGTACATTGGGGGTACTATGAGAGTGTATATTTACAGGGGTTGTGGGAGTCTGGTGTGATGAACATGTGAGTGTTAGTAGGTATGTGTGATATGAATGTATTTGGCATTGATGTGTGGGTCTGGAGAGCGTATGCAACGGCAACATTGGTGGTTGTTTTTGTGATTGTGATTAAACAGTGGGTATGCTGATTGTTGTTTAAAACTTTATGCTTTTCAAAATAAAAATTGATTTATTATATTGTGGCCCACTGCCATTTACCAAATCACTTAAGTGGCCCCCGTACTTCAAAAGGTTGGGCACCCTGCTATATATAATTTGGTATTTATTAGACATCATACTTCTAGCATCCTCTGTCATTCCTTGCAAGCCTGTGGTCAGAGTATAAGGGCTGGTTAAGCATGTTGCAGGATTCCATTACAAGAGTTCATCTAACAACTAGATAGATCCCTGTGTCAGGTAGACGTTGGTAAATCGACCTCTGTTCATTAATTGTGTATCCTTTTAGATAGAATTGGAAAGGGTGGGGGCCATATAGGAAGGAGAGTTAGCATTATTTCCCATCTACAGTGACCACATAAGAAGTTAATCTCCCAAAAAAGGCACCTGCACACTTTGCACTAGTCATCATATTTTGGGCCCAATAACACGTACAGACTTGAAAAACGTGAAATATTTGATGTCTAGCTTAAAATCATATATTGTCTATGTCACATAGCAGGTAGATGGTATTGAGTCAAGAAGCATAGGTTTTCATAAACATGTGTTTTTTTTTGTAGTATGTACTGTAACCGTGTAATAAAATAATGCATATATAATAAAATCAAAGGTTAGCATTTGAGTGCTTGTGTTGCACATAACCTGTGGAACATTTACATATACCAAGTTTACAGATTTACATTATTTTGCATGGTATGTCTAGATAACATGACCCAAATGATCTGTACAAATAGAATGGCTGTGTACTGATCCATTTGTGTTCTGTGTTTTCCTACAGGCTCGTTTGGAAAGAGGTGAAGGAGAATCCATACTGTATTCCCCAACATGGATGGTACTAAAAAAGAAGGAGATGTACAGAGTGAATTTAATTATTTCACAATCTCAGATGTCATTAACTTTGAACAACTTTACTAGCATCATGGATCTGCCTTGGTCCCCTCAAAAGCTGCTTCTTGACGATGATATCTTTCTTGGTGGAATTGATGAAAGCAAAGTTTCACATCAGCTAAGAAACATTCCTGTTTTTCATGGATGCATTTTAGAAGCAAAGTTAGATGATATGGACCTGCTTTCCAGTTCAATTTCTCAAGTAGAGCTCCATGGACAATGGGAAGATTGCCAGATTAACTCTATGTCTAACTCAGCTGATTCTTTTGGTTTTCTTGGTCCACGCTCATTCATAATTTTACCTAACTGGGACATAAGTTCACAGGGATCAATTAGTTTTACTCTGGAGACATCACGACCAGGACGTGCCCCTATTATTTATCTATCTGGACCACGCAAATCCTACATATACTTTGAAATTGCTGGAGGGCACTTGCAGGGCACATTAGACACTGGAACAGCTGCTGTGAAAATTCAGAATGTGGCATATGTAAGTGACGGCCAGCCTCATGATGTCCAACTCTTCATAGAGAAGTCTAAAATGCAGCTTACTGTGGATACAACATCCACACATGTCTCTCTTGATAATATTGGTCCAAACTGGGATTTTCATGGCAATCTTTACCTTGGAGGGGTTGATGAAATGACACTAAATACGATAAGGAAAGGTCCTCTCAGTCCCTTGTTTATAGATGATATGGAATACAAGTCTTTCTCAGGTTGCATCACAGATTTAAAAATAAATTCCATAGGAAAAGGAATGCAAGATGTTTTGACCAGCAGAGATGTTACAGACGGCTGCCATGATTATGAATATGTTGATTATGAAGAGGTCACCACTCATATACCCTTTACCACCACTCCTGCAGGGTCTGTAGTTATCAAAAGTCTTTCTGATTTTTGCAAACTGGGAACTGGTAATTCTAAAGTAATCCCTCTTCTAAACCCAAAGCCGCTGTCAGTGACAAGAGGAAGTTTTGCAGTTCTGGAATGGAGACATATTTACCCTAAGATTGATTTGAGCAAAGTTGGGTTACGTCAATCTCAGATAGTTTTCGCTATAATAAATGAGACAGAAAATGGTCATTTAGAGCTTGACATACCTGGTGCTGAAACAAGGAGAAAATTTACACTACTAGATGTCACCAATCGCAAAGTGAAATATGTTCATGATGGATCTCAGTCACATGAAGACCATCTAACTGTGGAGATGTCACTGGCAAGTGGTGTAAATGTTCCAGAGTGCCTGAGAAAGGCTCAAACTTATAACCTGAAAATAAATATATCCCCTTCTACAGAGGTGCCAGTAATTGAGTTTCCTAAGGGTAATATAATAGGAATTTTAAAAGGGGGTAGACAAGTGCTAACAGGGGATATTTTAAAGATTAAAGACACTGATACACCATGTGACTTACTTAATATTTATGTCACAGTTGACTTTAATAAAGGAAATTTGGAATTTCAAAATGAGCCTGGAAATGCTATTGATGAATTCTCCTGTAATGATTTACAAGACGGTCAAGTTGTTTTTGTTCATAAGTCTGGAAAAGAGGTACAACTAACATTACAGGCTTCTGATGGAACATCAAGAAGCTCTTTAGTGCATGTCAATTTTATAGTACTAGAACTTCAAAAGAACACCACACAGAAAGCAATAGTAATTTCTGAGAGATCATATGCGCCTATCACATCTTCCAATGTACCTGTAGTAATCAATTCTGATAAATTGGGAATAGAAATTATTTATCATGTAGCTCAGAATCCGAGGCTAGGAGTAGTACAGAAAATTATGCCAGGAGCAGAATGGAAGACAACTGGAGCTTTTACACAGAGTGACTTGGAAAGCGCTAAAGTTAGGTATCTAAGTACAGTTTCAGACTTTAGTGGGGATGAAATACGGGAGGAGCTAAAAATTCAGCTAGAAGTGGGAAGACAGATAATAGGTAATAGCACATTGAGGGTAAAAGTTAAGAGATCCAGTGTACAAATGTTGCGGATGGTTCCATTAAAGTTGGGAAAGAAACGTGAAACAAATCTGTCAGACAAGCATTTACAGGTAGACACAATCATGCAAGGTCGTGAGCTGGCATTATTTACATATTTTATCATTCAATCTCCGAAGAAAGGAAATCTACTGTTTGACAGGCAACGTCTTATTGAAGGCTCCAGATTTACCCAGGAAGATCTGGTGAATGAGCGTATCAGCTATGTAGCTACAGTACGAAACACAAAAGATACTGAAGATCAGTTTCAGTTCCAGGTCTTATATGGCAGTAGAACGTCTGCTGTGTACACATACAAGATTCTAATTGGTGCAGATCCAGATGCCCCACAACTTACTATTCGACTATTGCATGTGCTGGAAGGTGGCCAAGAAGCAATAAGGCCAGATCATCTTTTCCTTAAAAGCGGCAGTAGCGATGGTTTCCTTTATGAAATAATTGATGGTCCTCAACATGGAATGTTATTGCGTAAAGGGCGTCCAGAATCTGGCGACCCTACAGAAGAAGGGATTTCAGAGTTCACTAATGATGACATCTCTGAGGGCTTACTTTTTTACCAGCACGATGGTTCA
This sequence comes from Gastrophryne carolinensis, assembly GCA_027917425.1. NCBI lineage: Eukaryota > Metazoa > Chordata > Amphibia > Anura > Microhylidae > Gastrophryne > Gastrophryne carolinensis. The sequence goes on along the minus strand of CM051238.1, from coordinate 268,297,339 downwards.
GAGACAACTGAAGATGATATCCCATTTGTCGCTTCACGTCAGCAGGAAGGTAGTGCCTCTGATATGAGTGGAGAAGGAGAGTATGAAGAACAAGAGGTGGTAAGAGGAGTCTTCCGTGTCTCAATTCAGCCTGTTAATGACAACCCACCAGTACAAACAGTAAATAAAGTTTTCAATGTAGTTCGTGATGGGCAAAAATTGCTAACTACCAATGATATAGCTTTCTTAGATCCAGACTCTGGATCAACAGATTCTCAAATAGTGCTAATCCGATATGGGGTGTCATTTGGAAAATTTGTGTTTGTGGATGACCCATCCCTTGAAGTTGTCAGGTTCACACAGGAGGACCTCAGGAAACTCCGCGTTTTGTTTATACATAGTGGTCCAGACCAGGGTTCTGTACAGTTAAGTGTGTCAGATGGGCTTCATCATCTGACAGCTATCTTAGAAGTTCAGGCATCTGATCCTTATATTCACATTTCTAATATCACAACAATAAATGTACTTCCTGGAGAAAAGGCAACTTTGTCAGCCACAAGTCTAAAACTTGAGACTAATTTAGATTTACGTACAGAAGAAGAAATAAAGTACTACATCAGCACTAAGCCACGATGGGGGGAAGTTTTGAAGGAAGGACAACCCTCAGAATCATTTTCGCAACAAGATTTGGCCGATGGACTTGTTGTTTTCCAGCATAGCGGAGAAGGAAGTAACAGGGATCATTTCCGGATTTCTGTTGAAGCTAACCAAGTAGTGGCTGTTGGTGACATCAAGGTGCAAGTAATGTCAGATTCTCCACCTGTGACTCTAAATGTGATCCATAATGAGAAAGTGTATGTCTTCCAAGGTGAAGCAGCTGAAATTAAAAAGGAGTTTCTGATGGTAAGTTCGAACTTTCTGCAATATTTTATGTATTATTAATACTCATTATTTGTTCAATGGCTGCAAATGAGTCACTAGCTTTAATAACAAAACAAACATGGTTCAATTCTTTACCCTTAATATAAATAGATCTGTACTTTGTGAAAACTGAAAAAAGCACACTTCTTTGAAAAATTCAGACAATGAGGAAAAGTTAGGTTTTCTGGCAGGACATTATATCTGTCTGATACCACACCATGGCTGGCAACAGGACACAGAGTTAAATCCTCCCAATGTCGGTAAATGAAAATGTAAAAACATTAAAGAAAGTTCAATGATTCCCTATGACTTGTAAAAGAAATGAAAACTATGTATGCTTTAATGTCCTTGTCCAGGCAAACACTAACTTTCTCCCACCTCGTTCAACTTGGGAACAGTAAATAATCCATTTCAAAGCACCTGAAAATCTCTGATTGTATGTAAATACCTCATGTATTCTAGGAGAACCCAATTTCTTTGCCTCAGTTTCTGGTTTTGAGGCTGATATGGCAAGGTGCTCCTTTATGAGTCCTAAAAATGCTGTGGTGTGGTCAGAGACAGCAGTGGGACCACTTTGGCTTGCTGTGCTCACTCACACTGACAGTACCAAGAGACACAGCGACTGTAGGACCACTTGTTTGTGTGGTTCTGGAGGAATAAAATTGAGGGGCCCCTCACCCAGTTGAAGCGGCATGGGTAGCCGCGTGCGCAGGTGTTCCTGCTGCTCCTTCCCCTTCTTTATGGAACGGTTGTGCCGCTTTAAAAATTGATGTGGAAACATTTTATGTTGTATATCATGTTCCATTGATTCATATGCACTTAGCACTTTTGTGTCCATAATCACAGAAATCAGTACATGAATTTTTCATTATTAGTTGTGGATTCATAATCATGTGCACACTTTGTATTTATATGTGATTTTTTTATATGAAGCACTTTTTTATATTGTGCCTTATTTATTATTGAATTTTGGACTTAGCACCAGTCACTTTATTGGGGATTTTTTTTTTTTTGTTACAGCACAAAATTTATATAACAGACCCTTTATTGTTTAAATCATGGGTCTTCCGTTCCTTGAATATTTGCTACTGATGATTTTTTTGGATTTGTTTGACCATGGCATCTTTGGATGAAATGTAATTGTTATGGGGAAGGTTCAGCTTGTTTTTTAAATGTGTCTTGTCTAGAATGACTGTGTGTTTTGTCTTGGTGTCATTATTTATTTTGCATAAAGTTTTTAGTTTTATTAATTTTTGGATACATTGTGTGGTGCTCCTTCTCTGGGGTAAGTGTGGCTTTCTGTCCACATTCCCTTTTTTGGTTGTATTTCTGATTCTATTAGTGAGCACACTAGATAAATTAGGTGGTGCACCCTTTGTCTTGACATGACAACAATGAAATAAAAGATTTTAACATACTGTATATATTCACATGTAATACATGTTTTCCTTTCTGTACTGAATGCCATAGGCACCTAACATTGACTATACATAGCCCCACTTTGTAAAGGCAGCCATTTTATTTTTACATGTTACATGTTTTTCTGCATAAGAATACATGTACAATATCTGTATTTTAAAGGATTACTAAACCCAAAATAAAAATACAAACTGGCACTCACCTTCTCTCCTGCGCAGCACTCCCAGGCCATTCTGCTGTTTAGAAACCTTTCAGTGCCTCAATCACTATGCCTGTGCACAGTGTTGTCCATTCAATGTAACCCCTCCATTGCAATAAATGTACGCCTGTGCGCATCTTGTTCTCGGAAACCAGAATGTTTTCATGCGGTGGACCCGCCAGGAGCTGCTGTGTGAGAGAGACGATAAGTGCTGTTTTTTATTTTGGGTTTAGTGACCCAGTACACGGGGCAACAAAGGAATTATTATTAAGTATTAATTATTATTAATTATTATTATTATTAAGTTATATTTCCTATCTTCTCCTGTTTACTCACTTTCCCTCTTTCTTTCTGTCTCTACTTAAACCAGACTTTCACCCTGAATAAGAGCCTATCTTATATGTTTCCCCCCACCTGTACATACAGATTGCCAACATTAAAAATCTACTGCATTTCATGAGCCTTTAAACATTCAAGATGGCCCATGGAGTCTCAGGCTGCCTGCAAACAGGAAGTGTCTTCTGACCATGCTGCTTTGCATTCTGGGATTGTTGTCCTTTTCCTGCCCCCGGCTCTGCTCTGTGTGTGCAAAGCACAGCTTTAACCTCGCCCCCCTGTACTTTTGCCCTGCTCTCCTCAGTCCTGAACACAGTTGCAGCCCAGTGGGGGAAAGAATAATAAGTAAGTGACTAAAAACTTGAAATATATTAATTTTAGATACTGTAGAATAGTTTTTTAAAGGTTTGGACTTTTCACTAAATGATGCTAAAGGTCCGCTTTAATACTCCCAACATTTTTCAAAAACACAACAACGTCTACCAACAAGGAAATCCCCATCCCTATTAATTTCCTGAATCCCTTATGAAACCCTGAAAGAGTAAAGGTTCAAGAAGATAAAGGTTTCCTTAATAAGGAAGATATGCAATGTATTGATTCATGTTACCAATATCTGATGTAGGGTTACACTTTCATTCATGTGAGTAATGTTAGCCCCAGCCAAGACTATCATGTTTCTATTAGCTACAGTGAAAACCTGATGCGTTACTTTGTGTTACTATTGTTCCATAATTGAAACATGAAGTTCACTGGCTATGACTGGCACATTATACAGTACAGTATTATTATATTGCGCCACCCACTGGTTTGGGTTAATGCAGTTCCTGTTTGGCATTTGCAAACATGATGCATACTCTTTAAAGTGGACCAACACCCAGGATTTTGACTATCCTGGGTTTTGGTCCACTTCGGCTGTGTGAAACCCCCCAGAAACCCCGAAAAACTCACCTCTCCTCGCTCCCACGTGACCGCCGCTGCCAATCCCCGCCGACGGACAAGCGGGAGGCAGCGACGGACAAGAGAGCGCGCCCGCCACCGCCTCCTGCGCGTCACTCTTACAGGGCGCGCGTCCTGCTAGAGGGACGCGTGGGAGGCGGCGGCGGGCGCCGCTGGATCGTGGATAAGGTAGGGATTTAGGGGTTTCTGGGGGGTTTCACATAGCGGGGCACCCCCGATCGGGGTGCCCCGCAGCAGGGGTCTGATCGGTCCGGGAATCTTATAGATTCCCAGGCCGATCATGGGAGGGTGTTGGTCCACTTTAAAACAGTCCCCCCAAGGAGGCTTCCACAGAGCCCTTAACACTCAAGTACAATGCTGGGGGCTCTGTGGAAGCTTCCCTGGGGGGTCTGGTTTGGCAATTTGCTCAAGTTTGCACGCTTATTTTGTATACAAGTTAGTGCAGCCATTTCTTTGTTATTTAACTCTTTAAAACAGTGGTATAGATAATAACAAGAATATAAAGCCTCACATTAACACAAACATTTTTGAATGGGGTTGTGCTTTAACTGTATTGCTATCTGATTTTATGAAATCTGATTTACAATAGTAAATAATATATCATTTTCAGGTCTCTGCAGAGGGTATGTTCCCCCACAAGATAGCATACAGTCTTGTAGATCCCCCATCTTTTGGATATTTGGTTTCCATCAGTGGAGAGCTTTCTTCTGACGGGTCACCAAGCTTAGACTCAGTACAGACTTTCACTCAAGAGGATATAAACAAGGGAAAGATCCTGTATTTACATTCAGCCTCAGAAACGGTTCCTGACCGCATGACGCTAGAAGTCTCTGCAGGAGATACAGCACAAGAGGTTGTCATCCCTTTGGAAATTCTATCTACATATATACCAGTAGAAGCTGGTGAGATGGTGGTAAAGGAGGGTGGAACAGCTCCTCTATCCAGCAGCATAATACACATTCCCAGTGACTATTACCTCAGCCTCCACCTGGAATTTACATTGCTAGATGCACCAATGAATGGGCGTATTACTGACAAAGAGGGACAGGACCTAAAAACCTTCAATTGGAATGAGGTAATTTTCTATCTTTATGCTATCATTTTACATTTTAAGATATGTACAGTAATTTAAAGTAATTTAAAACCCCAGAGCACTCAAATACATGACAACGTTAAAGGACAGCAGTAGCAAAATTGGTCTAAAACTGGCAAAAACATGCTAGATGCCAAAAGTAGGGTTTACCTATACACTCAGCTTGTTTAAATTTACTCAAGGGAAGATAAACCAGGATTGAAAGGTTTATAGATTTACCATTCTCTTTCTTGAGAGAGGACTAATAAACACTTAAAGTGGACCAAAACCCAGGATTTTGACTATCCTGGGTTTTGGTCCTGTCCCCGACCGGGGGTGCCCCGCTGTGTGAAACCCGCAAATCGCCGGAAGAAAATCACCTCATCTAGGTCCTACGGCGCATGCATGGCCGCTCGTCAAATCAGCGCGCTCGGAGCCGCTGATGTCACGCCATCTGAGACAGCGTCTAAGGCGGCGACTCCAAGCGCACTGGCAACCGCAACCCCCGCTTCCCTCTAACAGGGAGCATGCCCGCGCCATCCATTCACAAATGGCTGATGTGGGCACGCACCCTGCTACAGGGATAGCGGGGATGCAGCCACGGCTCGCAAATGCGCCATTGGACTGGGAAGAAAGGTAAGCGAATGGGGTTCACACAGTGGGGCATCCTGATTTTGGATGCCCCAGGGGGAGAGAATTTCCGGGCCAATCAAGCTGGGTTTTGATCCACTTTAATGCTTATCTCCTTAGCTAGACTGGGTTGAATTATTGTTGCTATTGTAAAGTGCAGGTACTTTCAGCCATCAAAAAATTCTTTTAAGTGGACCAACAGTCAAAAATGACTTAAACCGGACCAGCAGAACAACAGGGATACATATGCGTCCCTCCCCAGGGCAATTCAGATTGCTGCACATAAAAATTCAACAACAAAATGGCATTTCCTGGACCTGCAGGCTGTCAGAAAACAGGAAGTGCTGCTGGGTTTCTTGTTATTGTGCATTTTCAGACATGTCAGTTAGATAAGACTGGTGTAGAATTTTTGCTCCCCATAGAAATGCAACTAAAATGAAACAAGAACCTGATATTAAACTCTCTGTATCTGCTGGAAAAAAATGTCTCACTTTTTCTATTCACTTGAAAAATGTATTTTTGGGCAACAATGGCACCCCCTGGGCGAACTGCTTTGGGTGGCAAACAGGAAGCTCAGATTAGTTCCCTAGCAAGTGGCACACCACCGCTGGCTCTGACAGCGACAGTGGGAGTGCGCTGCGCTGCTCGCTTAAGGGCTAATCTGAGCTTCCTGTTTGCCACCCAAAGCAGTTTCTGCACTGCCGACCACTATTCGTGCAGGGGCGCCATTAACGCCCAAAAATGAATTTTCAAGAGAGTAAAAAAGGTGAGCCATTTTTTTGCAGCAATCTGGATAGAGCAGGTGCTCTCCAAATACAGATTACACAGATACAAAGTTTAATATCAGGGCATTTTGTTTTAAAGATTTACTCTGGAACTCAGTGAAATGTTAGTCAACATGCACATCAAATTTACATGTATTTAAATATGTTACTTACCAGCTGGACCAAGGACGAGTATCCTATGAGCACAATGGCAGTGAAACCAAGAATGACAGTTTCACAGTTATAGTCAATGCTTCAGATGTAAATCACCAGAGTCTGCCAATCACCATCAATGTAACCGTGCAACCTGTAAATGATGAGAAGCCACACGTGGTCATTAACACTGGGATGAAGGTAAGTTACATTAGGTAATGTTGCTGAAATGACTTATGCACGGGTTCACAACAATATTCAAGCATGTATTTTTTATCTAAAGCTGGAAAGTTATACTGTGTTAGACATCAATGTAAGCAGGAAATCCATGGTTAAGGTAATACAATTTATTGGCTAACTAACAGGCTGATTCATCACTAACGCCAGGTAGCGACAGATGAGCGTCTGTAGCAGGCATTTTCAGAGCGCCCGCTAGTAGTCACTGTGCTCGGCTGTGGGTCGCTACTTCATAGCGACTCAGTCGCTGTCTAGTAATGTTGAATACATTGTGAGGAGTCGCTATTTGACCAGTACAGCGCTGTATGGGAGCGCATGTCAGCGACTGCTCATAGCGACCGACTCACACCATATTCAGCAAAAAAACAGCCTCACAAATCTCTGGCGCTGAAAAATGCTTCTCTGAAGCCCAGAGCGCAGGAGGCGGTGTGTTTAAAGTCTGTTTTTCAGCATCTTTCCACTAGTAAGAAAACATATGGAATTACATTGTAGCAACATTGTAACATGGACAGTTTAATGGCAGACCTGTAATGTCATTTCTGAAGAAATATATAAAAAAATAAAAAAAATGTGAAAAAACTACTTATTTAATGCCAGGAGAGTTCACAGAATTATTTGAGATTTAAAAAAAAAAAAAAAACAATTTAAAGAGAAGGAAAGGATTGTCCATTGAAATGTATGGCAGAGCGCCAGGTAGCGAGAGATCATACCTGGCGCTGTGCAAGGCTGAACGCCGGCGCTGTTTGCTGAGGCTGTGAAAATGATGAATCAGACGCTACATGGTGTTATCCCAGTCGCTAAACAGATTCTGCTTGATAAATATGTAATTGCGTGCCGTGTCCGGCGTTCACCAGTCACTACCTGTCGCTACCTCTCATTAACCGGCCACTACCTGACGCTATCCCTTCATGAATAAGGCCCTAAGTAAATTAAAAATGCCTTCGAATATAAATATATATTCCAAATGATACTGATACTGAACTGATACAAAAACTTAAAAAGAAAAAGGGTAGCACAAGCATCTGATTTTCTACCCAGTGGGTTGCTGGCCCCTTGCTTTGTGCTGACCTAGGCAGAGTTGCATGAGTAGAGTAGATTTAACTTTGAGTGAACTCACATGGTGAGGTTTTCTTACTTTATCACACAAGTGCAATAAGAAAGTTACCGCAATTCAAATTTTTCTGAAAAAAACACCTGTACCTGCAACTTGGAATTTTTACAGGTGAGATCCATTATTTTTCCAATGAGGTTTGGAAGCACCCTATGAGGTATACCCCATAGGATGCTGTTGTTTCCAAACAATTAAAAAATACCCTTTCCTTTCTGGGAAAAATTATGTACCTTGTCCGGAGAAATGCCGCATTGCAGAGGCAAATTAGAACTTTTTTATTACACCTCTTGTGTCAGAGTAAGAAAAGCTTACTCTAATATAGGTTCAGTTCAAACCCAAAAGTGCACCCAAATTTAAACCTGCTTCACAAAATAATTAATATGACCCTCCTTGATTGATTGATTGATTGATTGACTGACATGTTTCTTTGGTCATGATAATTTGCATTGCTAAACCTTCTAAAGATCCTAGAGTTAGCGTCTAAAGATAAAGCAATGTCAGTGTTCCACCTACAGTGAGTTTGAGTCCTAACAGGAAAACAATATATGTTTAAAATAATAGTCAGTAGGAGACAAGATATCTAATTCTGAAACCAATCAACTGGTAACACAAAAATATAAATGTCGTTACTGATTATCCAATTCATTTATACTATACTTATAGTTACAGTATAAAAATATGCAAATTCTAATTTGTTTGCCTTTGATAGGAAGTGAAGTTGTTTGCAGGGTGGATTTGGTCAGAAAGCCTGCATGCAGTGTGTGAAATAGAACACTGGGTGTCGCCATTGTGCCTTACATGAGGCGATTCCTCATTTTGTCATTTATAGATGATATTCCGTTTCGCTCCTAGCAACGTCCTCACGTGACATGTACACAGCGCACCAATTGGCAGGGGCCACACTGTAAACAACACAGAAGCAGCTGTTAACTATACACAGGCCACAGTAACCAGAGTCAGGTTTTGTAGTTTGTGTTGACGTGATGGCTTTTTTTATATGTATGTTTATTTTTATAGTAAGCTATAGAATCAGTAACGCTATGTGTGATCACCAGTTCATGATGTACACAGTTCTATGAGGCGTTCCATTTTTTCATCATAGTTTAATATAACATATAGGCAGTGCTGCCACTGACCTAAACTGCAAGGTCTTCAGCTGTGATAGTGAGGCCGGATATCAGTAGGCATTTGGCACAACATTGCTCTAATAGCAGACACCTGGTTTAATCCCTTCCTTTGCAGCTCTGTGCAAAGGAGGATCCTGGTTTTCAGTGACTCTAAACATAACCTACCTCCTCCCTACCATAACCTACCTGCCTTTTTTAGGCAGAGATCCATACGGGGGGGCAAGAAGCCTCTGCATCATTTCCTTCAATAGGTGAGGGCTGCAGTACAGCAGTGAGCAGATGTTACCTGTCCTCCATTATATGACACTTTATTCCTGATTTTGGCTTCCTAAGGATCTATATATGGAGGAATTTCCCACACTGGGATTGTGAACTTACAGTATTTTGTGCTGCTCACTGTCATTAAAGAGTTTCAATAGCCAACAAAGACTTTTGGTTGCCCGCACCCCCAGCATGGGCTTTTTTGGGATGGTCTACTATGCACACTGCCCAGCAAGCTCCTTACCTGGCTTTCTGATACCCCATCCCATATTCCAGCGAACATGTGACAGCAGGAGACCAATCAGATTTGCCAGAAGGGTAGGTGAATAAAGATGAGCCCACTCATCTAACATAAATGGTCCCTGGTTGTCTAATAAGGCACAGCTGGTATTTGGGTGAAGAAAGTGTCAAGTACTGGGCTTACCAACCAGCAAGGAATGCGCTGTGGAGCATCCCAAACTGGGATACTCTCATGCTGGGGGATGCTACAGGGAACCAACAGTTGTGCCTGTTGCTATTCTTTTAGTCCTTATGACATCTATGTCATTCTTCAAAAGATAAAAAACTAAAACTAAATGTATCCAAAATTACAAAGCATGCACTAGATTTCACTATTTTACAGTAACTACTTATCATTACAGACTACCCACATCCTCTAATTAATGCTACAGTTAGCAAGAGAACTGTCACCGATTATTTGTTATGTAAGTCATTAGCTGTGCATCTGGGCTGTGGATGGCCAAGGATGTGTAGTAATGGCCACTTTTAAACCATCACTTAATTCCAAGCTAATTATCAGTAGTGAATTAATAATTAATCTCTCTAAGGGGGTCATGCTAAATATCTGGAGAAGCCAGTGTGACTTGCAGTGTGCATTGCAGTGTATATTGCAACCTGCATCTAAAAGCTAAAAAGCTTCACCAAATATTTAGCATAACCCACTAAGTTTATAATGTTGATAAATCACTGCTTTAGGTAGACGACATGCTAAGCAAACAAAGTTAAATGATTTCAACCATGCAAGCTTAAAATATCCTGGAGCAGAGATCAATGAAATGTGGATGTAATTATCCCAGGAACTCTCTATGCATTAGTTTGTTCCAGGTCAGCAACTCTGGAAGCAGTAAAACTGAATCTACAGGAAAAACAGCAGAACCAAGCCAGGTTATGTCTGAGTTGGACCCTTTCTATTTTTGCTTTGCAATATTTAGCATTAAACCTCTTTAAAAGCTTGAACGCTCAGAGTATTTTCACAGTTGCATTTACTTGTTTGGCCCTGTAGCTTTTAGACTGTTTAAGGACATTTAGGCCCTTATTTATCAAGGGATAGCGCCAGGTAGTGTCTCACTAGCGCCAGGTATCGCCAGCTATCGGCGGCTACCAACTCCAGAACGCCAGGCTGCGAACACAATCACGCATTTATCACGCTAAATGAGGCTAGCGCCGGCGAGAGCGTCAGCTAGCGTGGGATTCATCATGTTGCAGACTTCAGCGAACAGCGCCGCTGCTAATCCCATCACAGCGCCAGGTATGACCTCTTGCTACCTGCCGCTCTCCAATGCATTTCAATGGAGCAATCTTTAAATATTCATAATTAATTGATATTAATGTTTTGTTTTTGTTTTTTTTTTAAATGTCAAAAATTCGGTGACCACTTCTGCAATGTTATATATTTTTTTTTAAGGTAAAGAACAAAAAAAAAAATTTGTGCAGAGTTGATATTACAGGTCTGATATTAATGTATTCATATTACAAAATGTTTATAAAAACTTGTTTATTATTTTTTTCCAAAAAAAAGGTTGTTTGGGGGTTAAAAAACTACTTTTAACCCATCGCCGCCAGCGCTCTGGGGTTTAAACATGCATTTTACAGCGCGAGAATTTTTTGAGCGTGATTTGTTAATGAATATGCTGGGAGCCGTTCGCTATGGCCATTCGTTGTCATGCGCTCCCATACAGCGCGGAACCTGTCAAACAGCGACTCCTAACCCCGTATTCAACATTACCGCACACCGACTGAGTCGCTGTCAACAACCGAACAACGGCCAAGCACAGCGACTACTAGCGGGCGCTGTGAAAATAACGCTACTGTCGCTCATCTGTCGCTACCTGGCGCTATTAATAAATCGGCCTCTTAGGCTTTAGGTTAAATTTATAATATCTGCTTGTGTAAATGTCAAGCACATTTACACAAAGACAAATATAATAATGCTAATTGCCCTAGCCTTTTTTAATCATTGTAACAAATAATTTAAAAAAGTTACATTAGTAATTATGCATTATGCACACGCACAGAATAAAATGATTTTGTAATTTATTAGGTACTAATTGAGTTGCTTAATCTAGCCTATAAATATTACCTATAAAATTAACCTATATAATGATTTAAATGAATCTATCTAGACAGCCTGAAACATTCTCAGTGTAGCAGCTGCTAGCCGAGCCGAAAGCACCAATCTAGCAGACTGCTGAGTTAGCAGATCAAAAGTCACATAAAATTATCATTAGTGATGAGCAGACCCATAGAAGTTCGGGCTCGTCAAGTTTGGCCACACTTTCCACCACAGTTCGGTTCGGGTGCCCGGACTTGTCCCCATTTGAAATAAATAGGGGTCCAAAAATGGCTATAAAATGTGGGTAGCAAGGGCTAGAGGACTGCAAATCGGACGGGGCACCAGGACGACTGCCATGCACAAAATGGGCTAGCGAAAGTCCTCAAAATAGTAACAGAAAACAAAAATTAAATAAATATATAAATATTATTATTTATTTAAAGGTGTCAGAGGGCAAATTGGGGGGTAACACCAGGGAAATTGCCCTGCACACAATGGGGTAGGGAAAGTACACCAAATAATCAAAGAAAACGAAAAGAATTAAATAAGTAGAGACAGTACTAATATTATGTATCCTTTATTTAAAGGCTGTGCTCAGCCGTGGGTCGCTGTGCAGCAATGATGAATACATTGTGGGGAGTCGCTATATGACCAGTACAGCACTGTATGGGAGCGAATGTTAGCGGCTGGTGATTGCGACCAACTCACAACATATTCATCAAAAAAACAGCCTCACAGCCGGAGGCTGCGTGATTTAAGGCTGTTTTTTAACATGTATCCACTAGTAACAAAGCGAAAACATATGGAGTTACATGGTAATAACATTGTAACATGAACACATTAATGCCAGACCTGTAATATCAATTCTGCATAAATATATCAAATTTAAAAATAAAATGAAAAAATGGCTTTTTCAAGGCCAGGAAAGATCTCAACATAATTTGAGAATAAAAAAAAAAAATTAAACAAAAACCCTGTTTAAAGAGAAATAAAAGAACGTCTATTGAAATATATGGGAGAGCGGCAGGTAGCGAGAGGTAATACGTGTCGCTCTGCAAAGGCTGAACGCCGGCGCTGTACGCTGAGGCTGGGATAATGATGAATCGGACGCTACATGGCATTAGCCCAGTGGCTCAACAGATTGATAAATGTGCAATTGTGTGCCGTGTCCCGCATTCACCTGACGCTACCTGTCGCTACCTGTCATTTACAAGGGGCTCACAATATTGTTCTGTGTGTGGTCTTAGCTCCTTTGCCTTCTTACCAGAAATGAAATCTGCTTAAAGAGGAACATTGGACAGTCTGGGGAGTAGTCAAAAAGTCCCCAAACGTCGCTGTCTGTTCCCTTTAGACCTCCGATCTAACAATTGGAAAATAAAACGTAACTGTTTTCTGCCCTTGCTTCTGTGCTTGTTCGCTCTACTCCGGGTTCCAGCGTAGGGCAGCGCCATCTTTTCCTCGCAGGATACACTGCGCTGCCCTCCAGGATCTCGCGCAGTGTATTGTCTGCACCACTTATCTCAGGCCAGGGCAGCTGTGGAAAAGCCGTGAGACTTGTAGAGCAGTTTGCGGGGGGACACAGTGGAGTGGCAAGGCTAAGGTGTCAGTCTATATAGTAGTGTAGTGTTTTTCCACTACTAAACTGAAGTTCCTCCTAAACCTAACTGTGAGTCAGACCAATCCATCCATTAACTATCAGCACAGGTGTCAGGGTGTTTACAGGGGCTGAGCGCCTAAATTATTACATTGAACCAATGTTCTTCTCCTGCACCTCCACTGAACTACCCGTGATTTAGCTTATGTAACTTAACCCCTTCTAAGTTCCTCTACCTCTAGTGTTAAAAGTAGAACTTAATGTATTGTCTATTAATGCATACCTAAACTAATGTTAAACAGGTTCATACATACCTCAAACAGCTCTGACTGTTTTCAATGGGGAGCGCAGGCAGCCACTTCTGCATCTTCGAGGTTGTGCTGCTGAAGATAAGGCCACTTGCACTTCCATATAGACAAATCAGAGCCATTTGCTTCAAAACCCAGGATAGTCAAAATCCTGGGTTTTGTTTCACTTTAAAGTGGGCCAACACCCAGGGGTGATCGGCCCGGGAATCTATAAGATTCCCGGGCCGATCACCTCACACACCGCGGGACATCCCGATCTCGGATGTAACCCCCCCAAACACCCCGAAAAACCTTACCTCTCCAGACGCTGCTTCCGCCGCCGCCGCCGCCTCACTCGCGCCCCTCCAGACGTGCGCGCGCCGGCCGTCTCTGAATGGCCGGCGCGGGCGGGCACACGTCAAGAGTGACGCGCGGGAGGCGGCGGCGGGCGCGATCCCTTGTCCGCCGACGGACGTCACTTGTCCGTCGGCGGGCATTGGACAGCGCAGTCACGTGGGATCGTGGAGAGGTGAGTTTTCGGGGGGGTTTGGGGGGGTTTTGGGCAGCGGGGCACCCCCGATCGGGGTGCCCCAAGGAAGTGGACCAATACCCAGGATAGTCAAAATCCTGGGTGTTGGTCCACTTTAAGTCAGACTGAGTCTGCAAGTGGCAATAAAAAACACATGTCAGACTTGCTGGAGTGTATTAAAAACTAGTAAAGCTAAATAGTTTTTTTATAGCACCATCATAGTCTTTGATATACGCTGAGCCGCCTGTAATAATACATGTGACGCTACATGGCGCTGTTAGAGGCGCTCACCAGATTCGCTTTCTTAAATGTGGTTTTGCGTACAGCGCCCGGCATTCACCAGATGCTGCCTGCCGCTATGAGGCACTACCTGGTGCTATCCCTTCTTAAATAATCCCCATAGTTGCTTAAATATCAAAATATCGAAATCTAAAAATAATAAAGTTCTGACATCCTTTTTGGGGAGCAAATACAGTATGTCATTGAATGCTTGCGCCCCCACATCTCCCACATTTAACCCATCAATGCAGTGAGACAAACACAAGCAATGAGTGCACACATGCTCGGTTTAAGGGCTGCCCTTACCATGGTGTCCAGGGAGCAGATGGTTGCAGATGGGGGGGGTGAGGTGCCTTGTTCATAAGCACTTCAATCATGTTGATATTGAAGGTGCCATACTGGACATCTCACTGGCAATTAATCCCATACCAGACCACAATCTCCCAAATCTTCTGGGTTCCAGGTCACCCGGGTCCTGGACCAGCCATCAGTTCCAGAAGGGGTGGGGTCAGGATTAAAAGTATGTTAGATGGTGAATATGTGACTGTGATCCTTTAGGTAGCTTCCCCTCTCCTGCGGTCTGTGTTTGTTCCCCATAAATCAGATGAGAAAGACAAATTGAATAGCTCATCAGGTTAAAGAGGAAAAACGCCTCTTTGAAGCTTTTAAACTCCAGGGCCAACCCGCACTGCCCCTATGGTATGTACGCCCCTGGCCACCCAAATTCCTATCCATGTGGCATCCCGATTTAGGATGCCCCACAACGTGAAAACCCTCAAATTCCATAGTATACTCATACTCAAGCCAGGCAATCCCATGGCTGATGTGTGGGCTGCACCGGCATCCTTGGCTTCTCCCCAGCTCTCTCTTACGTATAAGTGGCTTCAACAGCTCATTGGAGGAGAGCCAGCCCATGTGCCGTGGGATTGCCAGCAAGGTGAGTAAACAAGGCGATCCTGGGGACTTTATCCAGCAAGTTGTCCCAAATCTGGAAGTCCCAGGTAGGAGGAACAAAACCTGGGATAGTGAAAATCCAGGTTTTGTCCTTTTTATAGCAGATCCACTAATTAAACTTTCTGTGCATCTCCTAAAAGGCAAGATTAATATGCTTGTTATGAGTAAATGCGCATTCACTTCCCAAGAGACTAGTGTGAATATTCCCCTAATTATGAAATCATGGCTGGAGTCTTTTAGATTCCAGGGCCAGCCACCCAGGGGGGGCATTGTTCCTGCTTAAAAAAAAAAAAAGCTGCCTTTAAAGTGGACCAAAACCCATGCACCAACCATGCAAGAACCAGAACCCAGGATAGTCAAAATCCTGGGTTTTGGTCCAGTTTAACAAACTAGAATAACATGAGAAATGTATCCTCTAGAGGTCGCACTTGTACATTTTGTCATTGCAGGTTATCTTGTTTTCTGGCACTGAGTAAACGTTTGAATCACAGTGGCTCTTGTTTTTAATAGCTTTCTTAACTAATTAAAATATTTCAAGTGAATGTATCATATCTGTTTATAAAACCCTGATAAACTGTTACTGATAAACCAAAGCATATATATTCTATAACACAGGGCAATTAAGATAAGATTACAGGTTACTGGAACTCCCAAATGCCACTTTAACTGGATTGTAGCACCTGTGTAAAAGAGATGCTGCTGTGCAGTATTATTAGGATCACTCACTTTGGGGGCAGTTTGGAGCCATTTACACTGGCAAATAAAAGAAATCATTATCTCATAGCAGAGTCACAATGCAATTGTCCATTAATAACACATATATCAGCACACGCCAGGCCAATGAGAGCTCGAGGGATGGCTAGCTGCACTTTACACATGATGCCAAGCACTCCTTGGCTTTGCTGCACACACACTTTATGGGAATGCTATAAAAGCAAACCTATTTGGTTGTTGGATTGTTTGGCATCTCTTGGGGGGCTGGTATACATTTTTATGGGACCTCCTGAATTGGGATGCTCCACTGTATGACCCCCCCCCCCCGGATTGCCCAATCTACTCACCTCTTCCATGAGCCCTCACCGTATATCAAGCATACCTCAGCCGCATCCCCAGCAAACATTTAGGTAGGCTTTTCTTTATGGGTATGTGGCTGAAGGCACATTCTCCACTCATATTTCAGAAGGAAAAGTCTGCTCTTGCGCTGGAGGCAAGTTACTGGACGAAAAGGGATGCTCCTGTAAAGCGGACCAAAACCCAGGAGCTTGAAAATCTTTTTTTGGTTTTGGTATGCTTTAAGTCATATGAGAACCTTGGAAATAGTGTTGCTGGAATATGCTTCTCTTTGTAATAGATGCAGTTTGTACGCATTTTTGGGAATATTTATTCAGCAGACATCCAAATTAACACCAGTCAAGTCTATGAGGCCGAACATAGAGGCCAATTCATCAATAGCGCCAGGTAGCGACAGATGAGCGACTGTAGCTTGATTTTTTCAGCGCCAGCCAGTATTCGCTGTGCTTGGCCGGCATTAGCTTGATGACAGCGACTCAGTCGGTGTGCGGTAATGTTGAATACGGGCTGGGGGGTCGCTGTTTCACAGGTCCAGCGTTGTATGTGAGCGCCTGACAACGAATAGCCAGAGCGAACGGCTAGCTTCATATTCATCAACAAATCACGCTCCGAATGTGCTGTCGCTGTCCATTCCTTGTTTAAACCCCAGAGCGCTGGCGGCGATGTGTATTAACTAGTTTTTAACCCCTAAACAACCATATTTTTTGAATGTAACATTTTACATGTTTTTAGAATCATTTTGTAATATGAATACATTAATCTCAGACCTGTTAGATCAATTCTGCACAAATTTTTTTTTTTTTTTTTTTTGACTTAAAAATAAATCCTAACATTGCAGAAGTGTTCTCCGATTTTTTGACATTAAAAAAATAATAAAAAAAAAAAAATAGCAATTAATTATGAATAATTATAGATTGCTCCATTGAAATGCATTGGACATCGCCAGGGAGCGACAGCTCATACCTGGCGCTGTGAGGGAATTTGCAGCGGCGCTGTTCGGTCCAGGCAGCTTCATGATGAATGCCGCGCTAGCCGTCGCTCTCGCCGGCGCTAGCCTCATTTTGCTTGATAAATGCGTCATTGTGACCGCCGCCGGGCGTACTTGAGTCGGTAGCCGCCGATAGCTGCCGCTACCTGGCGCTCGTCAGACACTACCTGGCGCTATCGCTTGATGAATAAGGGCCATATTGTTTTTGTGTTCTGGTTCCCCTTAAAACTGGGGCACAGCTGGGGGGGGGGGCACGTGCCCCAGGTGCAGCAGGTCAGGGGGTGGCAAAGGGGGGCCCGAGCACAGATGGGGGGGTGGCATATTTAATCTTTGCCCTGGGTACCAGAAAGCCTAGGTGCACCTCTGTTTAAAAAATAAAACTAATATTAATGTTTTAATATTGGGGTTTTACTACCCCCCATATATTTACATAAAGGTCCCCAATTTTTGTAAAAAAAAAAAAAGGAAAACCACCCTATCTAGTCCTGTATGTACTGAAGCTTAGAGGCCGATTCATTAACAGCGGCAGGTAGCGACAGTTGAGCGACTGTAGCGGCATTTTCAGAGCGCCCGCTAGTAGTCGCTGTGCTTGGCCGTTGTTCGGTAGTTGATAGCGACTCAGTCGGTTTGCCGTAATGTTGAATATTGGGTGAGGAGTCGCTATTTGACAGGTTCCGCGCTGTATGGGAGCGCATGATAGCGACTGACCATAGCGACCGGCTCCCACCATATTCATTAACAAATCACGCTCCAAAAATTCTCGCGCTGTAAAATGCATGTTTAAACCCCAGAACGCTGGCGGCGATGGGTTAAATGTAGTTTTTTAACCCCCAAACATCCATATTTTTGGAAACCAAAAAAAACAAGTTTTTTTAAATAATTTAGTAATATGAATACATTAATATCAGACCTGTAACATCAATTCTGTAAATTTTTTTTTTTTTTTTTTACCTTAAAAAAATTATTTTAAATGGCAGAAGTGGTCACAGAATTTTTCACATTTAAAAAAAAAAAATAATAATAATAATAATAATTATGAATATTTCAAGATTGTTCCATTGAAATGCATTGGAGAGCGCCAGGTAGCGAGAGGTCATACCTGTCGCTGTTCAAGGTCGCTCGCTGGCACTGTGGGGTGAGGCTGGAATAATGATGAATGAGTCGCTATATGGCGCTATCTCAGTCGCTAAGCAGGATTGGCCTGATAAATGTGTGATTGTGGTGGGAGCCGGCGTTCTCGTGGCGGGGCCCGTCATTACCGGCCGCTCACCAGTCGCTACCTGTCGCTATTCCTTCATAAATAAGGGCCTTACTGTCACCCTGAGGATTACCCTAAACAACCAGATCTATCCATGAACAGGACGTCTTGACTATATTCTGTGAACCATAGGAGTTAATGAGCAGGATCTCCTCTGGTGCTTCCTGCTGATATGGAAAGCAATATCATTCAAACATGCCAACAAACTGTTGCTCCTTGCAGTTGCATGTATGTAGAGCGAAATAACACAGTTATATTCCATGAATTTCACTTTTTGAACTCTTTCCTAATGAAATTGTTTTCCCAAGATAATGTTGCGAAATCAATTGGCAAACACATATATTTTCATGTTTTCTTTATAAACACAAGAAAGTGGCCCTTCTTTATTTTTTCAGTAGAAAAAAGAAAACAGGTCTTAATATTATTATTATTGTCCAGTTATAAAGCATCTTCCATGGCGCTGTGTAATATGGAATTACAAACAGGGCAAAACAAGTAACTTACAACACATGAGCAGTATGAGTCAAATGTGACAGAAATGCACAAATATACTGAAATATACTCTGAGAGATGGCCCTGCCCTTGTGGGCTTACAATCTAAAGCATAAGGGGTAGAGACAAAAGGTAGGTTACAAGTAATATGTACTAAGTATGATGGCAAGTGAGTGAAGTGGTCCAGACTGTAGGTTGCTAAAGCCAGTTTAAATGACTGTCTGAACAGGTAAGATTTGAGGGTACTCCATAAGTAGACCTCCAGTCAAGAAATCAAAGCTTAGTAAATTGCTCCCCTAAAGCTTCCCTCTGGCAATCAGTGACATAAGCTGATTGAGAAGGATTAACTCCATGCAGATGTTTGGAATAGCAGGCAGATTCTGCACTCTTAAACATGCATGGCAGCGGCCATTTTGCCACACACAGGAGAGACTTTTTTCTGAAACAGGGCAAAAGGCCTCATAGCTTTGTGTAATCATCTCTCGTTTCAGCCAGGAGTAGTAAGCCTCAAGCTGTAATTACTCATCATTGCTTTGTTAGCTGCTAGCTTCTAAATTCATTGTATCCCATGAC
Organism: Gastrophryne carolinensis; assembly: GCA_027917425.1. Lineage (NCBI taxonomy): Eukaryota > Metazoa > Chordata > Amphibia > Anura > Microhylidae > Gastrophryne > Gastrophryne carolinensis. The sequence goes on along the minus strand of CM051238.1, from coordinate 268,277,816 downwards.
TGAATGCTTTTGCGGCCGCTGCCACCACTACAGAGATACCTTGTAACAGGTTCCCTCATACAGATTGCATTTGCTACATTAGCTGTTTATTTAGTGTTTGCATGTGTGATAAATGACAGACAGGCTTCACCTTGTTTCTGAGGCATATATCTCTCTCAATTTGGTGTGAATTGCGTCTGGCACAGCATCCCCCTTTTTCTCATGTGTAAGCAGGACTATCAGGTTTTTGGCAAGATGGCCGCCCCCATGTAATTCAAGAGTAAATAATCTTTATGCCATTCTGCCATTCTGGGGTTAAGCCCTCTAAAAACTGCTTATGCCACTGGTCATGAGAAGCGAAGCAATTTACTAACCTTTTTTTTTCACTCGAGGTCTGCTTTAAAAGCTTTGGGGGTGTGAAATTGTATAGGGGATGGCATTCCAGAAGAGGTCCTGGGCAGAACAAAGGTTACATCTGGGTTGGTATTTTCTCATAAGCGAAGAGATGTAGGCAGGGGCCTGGCTGTAAGCAAGAGCGTAAGTCCAGTCTCTTCATAACCCCATGGGCCTACCACCCTTCCCTGGTGCAGAGACAGAATCGAGGGTTTCAAAAAGAAAAAAAATACCCTTACCCTGCCCGCTATCCAGTGCCGTTCCACCTGGCAGGCACAGCCACCCCCCACTCTGTGGGCAGCCCTGTTTGCCCAGTCACATGGGGGATGCCCCTGTCTATTCTCTACGGCTTCCGCTCTTGCGCTGGATCCCAGGCAGCCAGCGGAGAAACTGATCTGGGCATACTGTAGGATTTTGGTGCTACTAGGCAAATTGAATTGGCGGATGTGGGAAATGTTTTTGAGTTGAAGACAAGAGGAGGTGGCTAGGGAGTGAATGTGAGAGAGGAGTCTAGTATAACACCAAGACATCCGGCTCTACAGTCTAAGGATTTACAATCCTTACAGCATAATTAAGTGTGTGGAATAATCCAGTGTGACAGTGCCTTCTATACAGCCCTGCTGCTTCAGCAACTGTGGATTAGAAACAATGAGTGTGTGCAGCGGCCAAGTGTTTCTTGCCCCCGCACCCCCCCCCCCCCCGCACGGGGGGACACGGATTACAGATCTATCAACTATCAGTGTAAAATAAGTATGAACCCTGTATGAACCCCCCTCCCAAAGCAGAGCCACAATCACTCACCTTTCCAGTGACCCCGCCCCACGGCCACATCCTAGGTATCCCTGCAGCTATCCATACAGATAGGCTGGTTTTCCTATGTCTGCGCTGATTGGATGAGAGCCCGCACATGCGCTGTGGGAACAGTGGAAAGGAGAGTTGGGTGGGCAATCTGGGGGGTTTCAAACAGTGGGGCATCCCAAAGACAAGGACCTATCACCAGGATAGTGAAAATCCAATTAAGTGGCACAATGGTGATACAGTGCTGCATAGGAAATCAGAAGGGTGAACAGTTTTGCTGTCCTGATTTAACCCCCGCAGGTTTATGAATGAATTTCTCTCTGCCACAGCTCTCATTGTCAGAGCTAATTTAATGAATTCCTAGATTGAAGACAAATTATCATTACAAAATTGATCCGGTAATACTGATCTCCTGATAAAATGTCCTGCATCCTGGTTGCCATTGCTGCTCAGTGACCAGAATTAGTAAGCATGACACTGACCTCAAATATGATACAACAGAGGGTTTGCTTTTTTCTTTTCACTTTTACTAACAGCTTTTTTTTTTAGCAACCATGAAACTGAAGCTGCCACATCATGACTAGCATAGGAACAACTAGCATGGGATCTAGCTAAAGAACCAGCATAAGAGGAGAGCAACATTTCAATTAAAAATATAAAACATAAATAAATAAGAGGGCAGCTATGCCAAGTTCCAGGCCCAGTCTACAAAGTTATTCTTGTTATATCCTACAGAAGGCTTATAGGTTGGGGGGGGGGGTAAAAGAGCCCCAGGGTGTGCATTATCAGCACTATGCATAGTCAGGGTGAGCAGCAAGCATAGTAAGTTGGTGTACCTGTCTCAGCAGCCTTCAGAGTGTTCCTCCCAGATCAGTGTCCTGTCACACTTGGGTCACATTTCAGGCAGAAGACAGAAGCTGGGAAACGGTATTGTAAGCCACCTGTCCAATTCTGTCTATTAACTTCACTGGTTCTGGAGCATTCAGAGGTGTGGGGCAAGTATTTTGATGGGTAGAGAGATTTGTATGCACTATGCCTTTTTTTTTTTTGAGGAAATGGAGAAACGGTACTTACTGAACTGACAAGTTTTACTGTGTTGTGTTCCCTCTTCTTTAAGGATTATATGCAGGGCCTAATTCAGTGTGGTGGAGGCCCAAGGGCAGAAAGTCTGGTCAGCCGTTCTAATACAGAATTCCTCAAACTCTGTTCTTCATAGCCTGTCCGATCAAGGCAGAGCTTTCTCAGGAGGCTATGTCTGAAGCAAAGCCTGGAGGTGGCGCTATTGCCTGGCAGTGACAGGCACAAAGTACAGAAGCACCTTGGCACCCCAACAAGTGGCAGAGGCCTTAGGGGAGCCCCTTTCACCTTGAGCTTAATCCGGCCCTGGTTATTTGGCTTCTGATATCTAAGCACATTGAACAAGGCTCCTGCCCATCTTCTAGTTCTAGATATGGTTCCATTGGCTAGAAGAGTTGATATGCTCTGTAGAGCAAGCAGTCTTTAGAATACACGCCTGTCACCAGCTCTCTGAACTAACACGATATACACAATCCTTCTAATGACTTAATTAAGGCCCGACCACTCGGCAAGTTCATATAAATGTCTCCACTAGGAAGACTGCTACGGGCCAATCACTTTTACTTGGGCCCAAACTGATTTCCAACAAAGCCTGTGTATGCACAATTGCACCAAGTTATCAGGCATGCTCAACTATACTCAACACAATACAAACTACATTCAAACATGACAAGAGTGCAGGAAGCAGTGCTCAGGTAATATATTAATGTGCCTTCACCCATTGGAAGTGGCATGGAAGCCACGGGAAATGGGTGCTGCAGGAGTGCGTCTTGACATATTGGTGATATTAGTTATTTTTTAAAATTATCCCTCATGCTTGCTACTATGGGGTCGATTCAGAGCCAGGCGAGAATACGTGTTCTTTTTTGGGAGAGAAAACTGCCATTCACTCTCATTGTCTACCCAAGGTAGACAGTGAAAGTGGATGGCAGTTTTCTTTCCTAAAAAAGGTGTGAGTTTTCTCACCTGGCTCTGAATAGACCCCTATGTCTCCTATGCCTTGTCGGTTTGATATTGCACTTTATTGTCACAGTGCAATAAAGGTTGTGAATAGTATTGATTCATTTGTCTCATCTATTAAGCATGTTATTTTTATTTGTATTGTAATTGATTGCACCAAAGCACTTTAGGTTTGTGATCATAGGAGTTCAGTCATATTAGATAGGATCCAATATTGTGATGCATGCTGTTTTGTATATATTTGTCTAGAGTAGTTGTTATTGAGTATAGTGGCTGTGCACCCTTATAGGAAGCTATAACACCGAATATCAGAAAAGACACATTATAAACACTAAAAAAGGTGGCAGTGTAGACCCATATGCTGCACAGCGATTAAACAATATATAAATGCTAAATCAGGACAGACAGACTTGTCTATCAGTATAAGACATTTACAGCCTGTTAAATAAGGTACATTTTCATAATTAACCCCCTAAATCTCTTCATTCTTGACTATTCGTCCTAACCTGGGTCAAAGATTTCAACATCAACATCACACAGTACACCTTACAAAATACACAGGAGATGTTTCCCATTACATACACATCCATAACACTACATCACATGTGCAGATACACATACGTGAATAATAATGCATACAGGTTTGCCAGTACCCTAAAATGATGTTGCTTCAAATATAAAACACAAGGTATACAGGATTTATCAAGAGTATAAATCACGTATGTGTCTGAGGTGTAAATCTGATGGCAGGTATAAGTACAGTCACTCAGCCACAGGTATTACAGTTTGGTGTGACAGGTTCACTTTATGATGTTGGTGTTACTGTGTGGAAAGATGCACCTGTGTATTGTGTACAGTGCTTATTACCTTGTTTACAGAAGAAAGGCTTACACTTCTCCCCCTCCCATCTTTCCATCAATTACAGTAGCTTTCTGTTACAAGGTCATGTGAGCCGCGCAGAAAACTGACCTGGGAATCCGAGCCTGGGGAGATCCAGCTGGTAGCAGTAAATCCTAATTAAATAAACAATAAAAGAACCAGTATTTAACTAAATGTGCTATATACCATTCAATATACAGCTTTCCCTATGTATTTGTGGATTAAGGTAAATAGCATTGTCAAGAATAACCCCCCAAAAAACAGAGCACCGGGAGGCGCACATCGTGCAGGGCGGGGGTTAAAAACGCAAACAGCACTGGTTCCAGGTGAGGTGTACCACCGCCATTCGCAGTTTTTTCGACTTTGCGAATATTAAGGGCCTGCTGTACTGTAAATATGTGTGAAATAGATATTCACTAGGGATTTAAATTGATATTAAAGGCTAAATGGGAAAATCCAAGCAAATGGGAAACCCTGAATGCCGAATTTGCGAATATGAAGGGTTGGCTATACTCTTAACATAGTTACGGGCAGGCTGATTCATTACTAGCGCCAGCTATCAGCAGATGAGCGTCTGTACAGAGGCGCTAAGAGCGTCCGCTAGTATACACTGTGATCTGCTATCGGGCGCTGTAACAGAGCTTCTCATTCGCTGTAGTAACCTGGCCGGCATTGATGAATGAGATGTATGTTGGGCGTTCTAACACCAGTACAGCGCTGCAGGGAGCGAAAGGTAGCGCCAGCTCAGTGTGATCGACTCTCAGCAATTCACACCATATTTAACAAAAAACAGACTCACACAGCGTCGGCGCTCTGGATCTGGTCATTGTAGCATAGAGCGCCAGACGCTGTCTAAAGTCTGTTTTTGAACACATATACACCAGTAACAAAGATGCATGGAATGATATTGTTCTAACATTTTGACATTAATACTTTAATGCCAGACCTGTAATGATAATTCTGCATATAAATATAAAAAATCAAAAATGTTTTCAAAAATGAAATGACTTTTTCTAAGCCAGGAAAGGTCACACAATTATTTGAGAGAAAAAAAAATATTAAAAACAAAAAACCCTATTTAAACAGAAGAAAAGGAATGTCCATTGAAATGTATGGGAGAGCGACAGGTAGCGGCAGGTAATACCTGGCGCTCTGGAAGCTAGAGCGCCGGCGCTATATGCTGAGCTGCCTGTAATGATGAATTGTACCCTACATGGCGCTGTTAGAGCCGCTCATCAGATTCACTTTCATAAATGTGGTATTGCGTACAGCGCCCAGCGTTCACCAGACGCTGTCTGCCGCTACGAGGCGCTACCTGCCGCTATCCCTTGATGAATAAACCCCATAGTTACATAGTTAATAAGGTTGAAGTAAGACATATGTCCATCAAGTTCAAGGGTATTGGGGTGGGGGAAGTTATTTTTATTTTATTTTTTTTAAACATATTCTCTAGGGGTTTATATTGATATTAAAGGCTAAATTACTACTGGTCTGGCAAAGGGTGAGCATCCCAATGAATGATGCCCCCCCACCCACCCGCCCGGAACACATACCCTCCCTGCAAGCCAATATTTGCCCCATACCACTCCCACATTCTCTGGCTGCAATGCATAGTAATGTACAAGTCTGTCTGGCAAACGTGATAAGCCACAGACAGTCACATTGGGCCATCTCTACGAGGGAGCAGTATTGGCTGCCCAAGACCAAGCTTGCAGGGGGGTACGCATGGAGGCATATAGTAAAATAGTCACTTTTTATCTCAGATGTATTTATCTTGCATTCTAATAGCATTTTCTCATCTCACTAGATCCTGGAAGGGGAGACTGAAATCATCAGCGCAGACAACCTGCAGAGTATAGATGATGATTCCGCATCTGAAGAAGTGGTATACACCTTCCTGCCACCTTCCAATGGAGAGTTGATTGTGAGGGGATTTCCTGGGAGAGTTCTTAGCTTCACACAGAAGGATCTGGATGACGGGATGGTGCAGTTCATGCACACAGGTATGTATCAACTGGCAGAGTTTAATGTTTAAACAACAGATTAAACAATGGCTTAAAGCAAATAGCAGTTACAATGGCAGACGTGCAGCAGGGCCCTGCAGAGCGGTGCCAGCGGCAGAAGGTATTCCTTAGTTGCAAAACATAAGCTGATGAGGCTGATTCACTACTAATGCCAGGTATTGCCAGATGAGCGTCTGTATAGCGGCGCTTAGAGCTGTAAGCGGGTAACTGAGCGTCTCGGTCGCTGTAGTAACCTGGCCGGCATTGATGAATATGATGTGTGTTGCTCTAACAACAGTATAACGCTGCAGCGAGCGAGAGGTAGCGCCAGCTCAGTGCATCCGGCACTCGGCGCTCCACACCATATTTAACAAAACACTACACACACAGACGCTGTGTGATCAAAGTCTGTTTTAACACATATACAGCAGTAACAAAGCGAAAACACATGGAGTAACATTGTTTTAACACTGGGACAATAACACTTTAGTGCCAGACCTGTAATGACAATTCTGCATAAAAATATAAAAAGTATATAAAAGTGTTTGTTTGCAGCCAGGAGACGTCACACAATGATTTGAGCAAAAAAAAAAAAATTTAAATTGCCAAACACGCTATTAATACACTAACTAATGAAGCCCCATTGAAATGTATGGGAGAGAGACACTCAGCGACAGGTACTACATGGCGCTCCTGAGCCCAGAGCGCCGGCACTATACTCTGAGTCGCCCATATTAATACATGTGACGCTACATGGCTGTTAGAGTCTCTCACCAGATTCGCTTTCTTAAATGTGGTTTTGCGTACAGTGCCCAACGTTCACCAGACGCTATGAGGCACTACCTGGCGCTATCCCTTCTAATATAACCCCCTATGTCTCATTTTCCACCCTACTTGGCGACAGGCTGTATGTATTTTCTCTAAAGACACTTCTCTGCCTTTCAGCTGATAAATCCGTTACCATATCCTGCAGCAGGGTAAACTTGTTACATTGAGATACACTGGTGTTTAAAAAAAGTTGTTACAATGTATCACAAACTAACAGGCACCAGTAGTAGGAAAATGGAATAGATTTATCAGCTGAGAGGAAGAAAAGAGTCTGCAATGAAAATATATTCAGCCTGATGCCAGAAGACCTGCCAAATGATAGTTGCACTCTTAAAGTGGACCAAAACCCAGGATTTTGACATGAACTAGTTGCTATCAATTTTGTGTTCTTTTTACTATTAATGGGTGGAGAAAAGAAAAGGAATGGGTAAGTAAAGGAAGATGAAGGAAGGATCGACAAATAGGCTGAAATATATCAAGAAGTACATATAGCAAGAAATCGAGCCAGGGGAGACAGCTGATAGATAAAGTCCACTTGTGCTTGGGTAGTGAAAAGAAGCCCACAGTATTTGCCAAGCAGACAGCTGACCCTTACTGCCCTCTGTTGCTGGACAACATCCGGGGCCTGTGTGCCTGGCCCCACATTCTGTTTTCAGTGACACCCAAAAGTTTACCTTTGTGCCTGAAAATGTCTTTATTAATGGAGGCAGGTTTTTTTTCATTGTGTTAAGGGGGTTAAAGGAGCTGTTTCTAATAGCAGGTGAGTGTGGGTGTGGGTGATTGTATGTGTCCTTATATGTGTTTATGGTTTTCTTTACTTGTTTTTTGAAGGTTAAATGTTTGTGACTTCTCCCTCTCTAAGGGGATCTGAAAGTTATAAATAAAAATGTATAAAAAAGGGGGCTGTTTTATGAAAAATGGACTCCTAATAAAAAATATGCATGCAATCTGCAGATATTAGAGTGGATAAAACTACTGTTTCCCACAATCCTAGGGGCAGGCAGTTACAGGTGAGCAGCTCCCTGTAACTTCTTCTGCTGCTCTGAGCTAACTGGCTAAGTATGGGCCTTGAGAAAAAAACGAAATCGTTTTTGGCCAATCATGGGGGAAGCACACAGTGGGACATGCCAAATCAGGATGCACCAGGCAGGAGGAACTAAACCCAGGATAATGAAATTATTTTTGTTCTTCTTTACGCAGGAGAATTGAATGGCGGATTCTTTTTCAAAGTGTCTGATGGAGAAAATGAATCAGAAGAACACTTTTTTCAGATCCAAGCGTCACCAATCACAGTCCACATGGAGAAACTGCAAGGTCTCATAGCATGCCCCCGTAAGTGGTGATTACATTCTCATCTCCAAGAGCTTATATTACTTGTCAACATATTATCTAAAGTCTGTCTCATCTTCCAGGATCTCTGAATCAAATCACCAGTCAGCACCTCAAGGCAGTAACCAATGAAAAAACAGGCACACAGCCTGCATTGTTGTACCACATTGAAGATGCCCCCCAAATTGGCAATATCTTTCATCAGAAAAATCTTGAAGGGCCTCCAGTGTCCAACTTCTCCCAGGCTGATGTAAGTCTTTAAATCTTTCCCAAAGACAATGGTTCATACCCTTGGAGAAATTAAGCATCAAGTTATCTTTATTTTACAGGTAGATGAAGGTTTAATATATTACCAGCATGTTTCCGGTCCATCGCCATTCTGGACCACTGAAGACCACTTCTCATTCCATGTGCAGTCCCCACGTGCCGTGTCCCAGCAATTTATTCAGAATGTGACGGTGACTTTTCAGGGTTCATGTCCACAGTTGCACACACAGCTCTGGAAAAACACAGGTAAGTTTTTGTGAATGTCTTACTTTAGGGGAAATTGGTCTCCATTGGGGCTTAGGATTGCAGTTAGGGGCTTCAATGCAGAAGGTAGGGCCCTACTGGAATAAATAGGCTGGACATTTTTTCTTGAGAAAAAGTCAGGATATTCATGCAAATTTACTGGGAACTGTGATCCAATTAAAAACAAATAAAGCTGAAATATTATCTATGCATTAGGAGAATTATTTCTAACAGTTAATGTGCTGTTAATTTAGTGTAACTGATTTGGTGACTGGTTACCTTAAGCATTCACTAACACTTTACTAAAGCTAGTACTAAAGCTATGGGCACAAGGATTAGCTGTAACATACTGTAATCCACTTCATGTACATTTACACTCACACCCGAACACTAAAGGAACTAGAGACATCACACCTGAATACTAGAGGTACCAGAAGCAACAAACCCTCCAACACTTCATACATAAAGAACATCATTTCCCATCACCACCAATCAGGTATATACAGTATGTAATATTGCTCATTAGTAAAAAAAAATAACTCTGTACAATAAAACTATGGAAGTGAAATAATAATAAAACGACATATGTCTATAAACACAATTGTATTTAGTCTAGTTACAGAAGAGTAAGCTCATTTGTTCCTGTACTGACATTTTGTATCTGTTGTGTGAAATTCCTCATATTCATCACATTATCTGAGCATGGAAATCCACGTCAGCGTCAGAATAAATGGTAGTGCTCATAAAGAGTTACTCACCACAATCATCTTAAAAATGTACAAATGCGAGGAGAGGGTTTATTTTTATCTAGTAAACATTTTTGGTTTTGAGTATTTCCTGATGCTACAAAAGAGAAACCTAAACAAATAAGTCAAATTGGAGTGACTTACTTTGCATTTTCGGACCACTAAAATGCATTCAATAAAGCAGTTAAGCATAGACTTTTATCCTAACCAGAGCCTGGCTGGTATGCACTACCATGCTGTTACTTTAGAAGCATTTTCATTATCTTTCTGTTTCACTTGTCTATCCTTCTCTTTCAGTGCCCCCCCCCCCCCCTTCTCTTCTTGGTCCTTTTAACTCTCTCCTTTTTATCTTTTTCTTTCCCATCCCCCCATCAATCTTTTTTCTGTTTTTCCACCCTGCCCTCTATATTTCTCTTGCTTTTGAAAATGTTCTCACCCTGTAACCTTCTTTCTATTTCTTTCTTCTCTCTGGTCTTTACGCTTTCAAATATTCTTTCCTGTCTTTGTTCTTTCTATATCCTTCCCTATTATCAACCCATTACTTTCTGTCTTCCTCTTTCTCTGTCCTGTGCTCATTCTTTCACTCTTTCTATCGTACTCTTTACCCAGGTCCACTTTCTTTATCTTTCTTGATAACAGCCAGATTTAGGGTAAATGTTGCCCTGTGCAGGACCTAAGAATGTGTTCCCCAAACACACACACAAAATCACACTTAGACACAAGGAAAAGAGAGAGAGAGCATAGGAAAAAGAGAGAAACGAGAGACATGAAAAAGTGAGAGTAATATCAAGGGAACATGCAGAAAAGAGAGAGAGGGGAAAAAGGAAGGTAGGAAATATGAGATGGGGGAACGTGGGGAAAAGAGAAAGAGGAATGTGGAAAGGAGAAAAATTGCAAGCTATGGGAAGATTGAAGAACCATGGAAGAAAGAGAAAGATTTAGGCAACAGGAAAAAAGAAAGACAAAGGAGACACATAAAAAAGAAAAATATTAAAAAAATAAAGATACAAAAGAATAAATAAAGATACAAAAAGAGAGACAAGGAAAAGAATGGAAAGGAGGGAAGGTAATAAGAGAGGAACACATAGTAAAGGTAAAAAGAGAGAGTAAAAGGGAGAGCAGTCACAAGGTCCCAGAAGCAGAGCGACAAAAGGGGTATTGGGGAATTTACCTTGCCACCCCCCAGCCAGGCTCTGTTAGGCATGACGCTATCGAACAGGCTTTCATATAATCTGCATGCAGAAGCTGGAACTTGTGAGTATATAGCGCGCCCCACAATGTACACTCTGCAAAGCCACCCATCTTTTGTCCTCCAAAAGTCCACTACGGACGCAGCAGCCCCATAGAAAATGTAAACATTTTACTGAGCAGCATGACGCCCAATAGGAATAACAGGAGAAGTGAAGATTGGGGTGTCTGTGGGGGTACATGGCAGATTTGGAGGTGTCTTTGAGTTTGTAGGGGGGTTAGTGCAGATTGAGGGTGGATGGCAGAATGGGGGGGGGTCTGCATGTTGTAGGGTGGGTGGATAGCAAACTGGAGTGTCGGTGTGTTTGCAGGGGATGGTGGATATCAGATTAGGGGTTGTCATTTATGCTGTGGTGCCGGAGAGTTTATAATTTTTATCGGGGCTACAATTTATATGCTGGGGTGTGCAATATGATGGAAGGTCTGTCATTTTTATGCTGTCATTTTTAAGCAGGAATGTAATTCATTTTGGAGGGGCTGTCATTTTATTCTAGTTCAGACATGTTTTATCTTATTTTCCTCCTCTAAACCCCCTAGATGTCTTATAGTGTAAAAATATGGTACAAACAGTGTATATTTTGTTTATCTTTATCCAGGTCTTGAAATCATCCAAGGTGGTTCTTCCCCAATAAAATCTGAATCCCTCGATGCTTCCAACCTTCTAGCAAACGCAAGTTTCTCAAGACTCTCTCACGATGTGGTTTTCCAGGTCACCAGTTTTCCTTTGGAGGGCCATCTCTCTCTCCAGGGCACCATTCTTAATGCACAGACTCCTTACTTTTTACAGTCACATCTGGAAAATGGAAGTTTGGTGTACACCAATACAAAACTGGGAAGTCGACATGACAACTTTCAGTTCCGGGCACAGCTGCAACCTAGATCCCAGGCTTATGATGACCTGGACCAGAAGGAGTCCGTCTGGACAGTTCCAGAGTATTTTAACATAACAATAAATTACATCCCTTTGGTACCTCCCATTATACGTCCACCAAAATCAAAAATTATCCTTACTGCGGGATCAAATGTTTCTCTCACTTCAGATCACATATCTGTAGATAGCATCTTAGTCCCTCCTGAAAAAATAATTTACTCTATACAGGAAGCACCTGTGGGTGTAATAATTGTACCACGTGTGAGGGAACTGCTGCCAGTTTTACAGTTCACGCAAGAAGAGCTAGACAGGGCAGCACTTTTTATTTTAGCCAATCTTACTGCAGTTTCAGGGGACATCATATTCAATATTACTGCTGGTCCGCAGAGCCTTGTTGAGAAACTACCTGTAAAGGTTGTTTCTGTCCATCAATCTATTCTTGAAGTTAAGCAAGCATCAGGCAGATCTACAATTACCTTAGCACAAATGCCACAGGCACTGGACAATATGTCACAAACATTTTCGTATATCATCACAAGCAAACCAAGCTATGGTCAGATACTAGTTGGCCAAGTGCCAGTGTCAGAGTTTCAGTGGGAACAGGTAAACCAGAATGAAGTATTTTATGCCTTCACCAGTTTTATATCCACTCAAGATCAGTTTGAATATCTTGCATTTTCTGATCAAGGTGAGGAAGCTATTGGTAAAGTAACAGTAGATGTTTCTCCAATGGTGAAGGTGGGAAGCAGGCAACAATGGCCACGAGGATGTACTATTCAGCTAGGTCTAGATGTTCTTGATGCAGGTGAGCTATCTACAAATACGAAGAGTATCCCTCAATTTACTGTACTCCAACATCCAAGGGGAGGCAAGGTGGTAAGATTTCCTGATAAAGATGGAAGAGGAGAAGGAACCAGCACTAACATGTTCACACAGCAAGAATTAGAAAATGGTTTAGTTGGTGTGGAGGTATGGGAAGATGACCAGGGTCGGACAGATATAAAGAATGATAGACTTCATTTGGTAGTTAGCGCTACTAAGGTGCCTCCAGCAAATGTTACTCTGAGATTTAGTACTGTACCTTACAACTCCTCACACACCTACAGTGCCATCCTGCTCAAAAAAGCTGGGGCGTCGGAGACCACTACAGATCTAAAAGTCTCCACAACAACATTGGTGCCAACAAGCATGTTAACAACATACAAGTCATCACCTAGTTCTGGGACAACTATTTATTCAGGATCAATGACCAGTGAATCAACCACACCATTAGAAACAACAGCAACAACAACAACAGAAACAACAACAACATTTATTGCTACCACAGATTTAGCTACTACCAAAAACACAGAACCTAAAGAAACATCTGTAATGATAACATCAACCCTGGAAACTAGCACATACCTAGAAACATCCAGGAACAGTACTTATTACATTATTACAGGAGACTTTGGAGTATCAGAAGAAGACCTATATAAAAGTACTACTGAAGATATGTTTTTAAACCTAACAAGTCTCAATGTGTCTATGGTACCTGCCTTAGCTGGAGAGGATACACGCAGAGGTTTTCTGGATGAACATCTGTATAGCATTATCCTACCGATATGTATACTATTGCTTCTCATTTTAATTGGACTTCTTCTTTTAGCATACTTTGTACGCAGAAAAAAGATGGGAAAGCACCATGTCCAAAAAGTAGCCTCTTCCGCTGCCAAGACTGAGAATGGAGCTAGAGAGCGGCAAACATTTCGTCCAACTGAGCCCGATAGGGGCATTCCTCTCTCTGAGGTTGGGGGACACAAGGGCAATGGAATTGGGGGAAATGGACAGCCGGGCAGCCAATACTGGGTGTGATGATGGAAGAGACATTTCTTGGCTTGGCACTAAACGCGGGAGATATCCTCCCAACCACACTCAGGATAATAAATTCCAATTTCCCATGCTTGGTGCTTTGCCATTTCCGTGACACAATACAGCATGGGGATACTCCTGTAGGCAAACAAGATAAGGACTAATTTGCCTTTATAGAATGAGGACGCTGTATTGGCCAAAAAACAGGCCATCCTAGAAACATCCTTTTATTTGGATAGGGAAGGAGTGTGCAGAAGATAATGCTAATGTAGACTTCAGTGTGTATGCTTGTAAAATTGGAGGTGCGAGGGTTGGTAAGAATTACCGGGGGGGGGGGGGGATTAAAGGATGGCCTGTTTTGACCCGTATCATCAGCAAAAGGTCTACTTTTTTCATTTTCTTTACTAAAGTGCCCCCCAGCAAAGCCTGATTAAACATGTAAAGAAAAGAAAACTCACCTGGTACCGGCATTTTATTTGTTCCTGTGGTGAAATGAGTATACTGTATCCTGGGTTTCTTCTGGTTTTCTGGCTGGGAAAAGGGGAGTGGTTTTGTTTCAGTCCTGCTGTAGTGGCTGGATCATGAAACTGTAACAATTGATCCCAATTCTATGCAGGCTTGGAAACCAGGGCTACAGTTCTCGATCCTGGTGGGGGATCAAGCAATAAGCCGGTACCAGGTGAGTGTTTTTTTTTTTTATAAATGTTAACTTTGATTGGGGAGTAAAGTGGACCAAAACCCATGGAGCCAACCCAAAGGGTCACCTGATTCCCTTCCTCCAGGGCATCCAAAATCAGGGTGCCCCGCTGTGTGAAACCGCCCAGGTCACCAAGAACCAGAAACTCTACCAGTTCAATGGCCCATGTGCGAGCAGCGGCGACATCCCCGCTATTCCCTTAGCAGGGCGTGTGCCCGTGGCAGGCATTTGTGAATCGCTGGCGCAGGCACGCTCCCTGTTAGAGGGTAGCGGAGGATGCAGCCACCAGTGAGCTCACATCTGCTCGCCTTAGACGAAGGGGTGGGAGCGGATCTGAGTGTGCTCCATAGGGAGAGGCCGTGCATGCTCCGTAGGACCGGGGACAGGAGAGTTTGTTCGGGCGACCTGGGGGATTACACACAGTGGGGCATGCCTGATTGTGGTGCCCCGGGGGAAAGATCCAAAAGCCAAGATAGTCAAAATCCTGGGTTTTGGTCCATTTTAACACTGCATAAAAGATGGGAGTTATTATATTATTTTTTGAAGGAGAATTTATGTTTGATTTAAATAAATGTGTTGTCTTAGCAGCAAGCTAAATCTATAATTTAAGATGTGACTGTTGCTAAAGAAAATGTGTTAAAGCACCCACCCATTTCCGTGCTAACAGGTGTGGGTCCAGTTGTATTCAGACAGGTTTGAGAGGGGCATTAAAAATGCTCTTTGCGCATTGCCTCATAGAACACCCATAATTCTTACCTTATGCTCGGCCAGGAATGCAGTCCCATGATTGGCCGCTGGTGGACACGTGGACAGGCCCTTTCAATGGCTGGAACAGAGAACGCAACCCTGACCCACGTGAACGCCGGTGGCCAATCGGGGGGCTGCATTCCCCGGGCCAAGGATTGAGGATAAAATAAGAATTGCGGGCGATGTGATGTCTGAATGCTGCCAGACCCACACCCGTTAGCGTGGAAATCGCGTGGGTCTGCTTTAAAGCCTGGAGGTTTGCAAAATAAAAATACAATACTCACCTCAGCCTCTGTCTGGTCAGTTGTTTCAGCACAGTTGTATTTAGAGGAGATAACAAAGTGCAAAGTCCTTACCCCAGTCAAATCAGGATGACCCCTGCAGCAAGGACCAAAACTTCAGGTTTTGGTCCACTTTGAAGAGAAACTATAGTCAAGTCACCATTTCTCATTCACCTGTATGGCAACAAAAGGCAGCCAATCATGTGACTGTGAGCAACCATTTAGGCTTGATGTGCAAGCTCACTCAGCAATCCTGATTGGTCATTGGCAGCCATATAATAAATGAGGAAGCAGTAAACATATGAGTATAGGACCGCTTGAATAAGAGAAAAGATAACACAAGTAGTTGCGTCCTATAGACACTGTCTAACTGGATCACCTGACCAGGGAGCAGCAAATGGCGTTTTTAATTTGCAAACAAACAGGCTTAATGCTTTCATGTGTCATGCCAAAATTTCTCATTTTACTATGACTATTTTGCAATGTTCTGTGTCTTTTTTCACTGTATTTATTTTTCTTATCTCACAGGCCCGAAACTAAATTATAATTCCCTTTATAGTTTCTTTCTGGCTATGAACCTAGGTCTTCTGTGAATAATATATTGTAAGGCAGCATAAAGAGTTTTAAACATGTACACTGCACATCTGTCATTTCAAAAATATACTGGCCAACACCAAAGTTGTAATTGCCGTTGATTGACTTAAAGTCTGTGAGACTCCAGGACAGGCTTGCTCCCTCCCACCAGGGCATCCCAAATTGGGATGCCATGCTCTGTGAGACGCCCACAAATCTTACCTTTCCCCTGAGGCATCACTCGCCTCCCTTTTCATCTGTGTGTTGCCCCGCCCATCGCAACTGAGTAGCTGTGCATTGCCACATTCAGCCAAAGGGATCGAGTGATGCTGTGCGCGGTTCACACGTGCGGCTCGGAGTTCTATTTAGCTGCTCTAGCCAAGCCATGGGCTAGAGGAGAGATGATCACAACATTACACATCTTACCTGATGGCCAAAATCCTCTCCTGAAGCCAGCAGGGGTTGTGGCTCTCTATGGCCGCCCTGGACTTGAGTGACAGACCAGTATAGTCACGCTGCTGCACATGATTGGGTGACTGAACTTTCACTCAGGTCCCAGCTTCCATGCAGATTGTCCGCCCCCCAGAGAGTTTTTTTTTTTTCTATTGCCAAAATTGGGCTTAGCACAGGAGGAGAAAGTGGTGGGTGGAGTGTTACAAAATACTTGACCTTCCTCTTTAATAAGAATTAGGCAATAGTAAAATAACAATATAACCCCATTATCTAATTTCTACCTGTCAAAAACAGTTCCTTGTGTGTAAGAACCTTAGAATATCAGCTCGCCACATACTGCTTGGCCACAGCAAACCCTAATTTTTACTTAGGTCCCTAAGGAGCTGCTAATGTGCTGCCCTATTAAAGTTAAGGTGGAGGACTTTGCTGGCTGTAGTCTGCCAGGCATATAGATAAAGCTTTTAAACAAGTTATATTCTTAGTGACTAGGCAGTGCCATGCAATTCATCTATTTTTATCTCTATGCTATCCTACGTGCTCAGAAAGCCAATGCTTGAGTATAACTTCTAATATTTACACAGCCTTCATTTTTTCACTTCAGGAGTGTTCTGGCTTGTGGTCCTTGTCATTTCAAGGCCGGAAGTTGGTGGCTGTATGGGAGGTGAGACAATACCAAGCAAGGATAGGATAAGCAAAGGGTTTAATAAATCAATCTTAACCAAAGACCGCAATATACCATCAAATTCTCTACAAGCCAGGCCTGCACATTTGGGCCAGTGCAGTCTCAGGTATAAATGTAATAAAAATAAGAGGAAGAATAAACATGGACCTTGATTTCTTAAAGCGGAACTTCAGTCACCAAGTAAAACCCCCACCCTGCCATGCTACCCTGGTGCTGAGGCAGGTCAGGGGGTTACAAAGAAAAAAACCTTACCTTATCCGCGGACCATGCTGCTCCCCTCTCTGTATGGCCACCGCCACAATCGACACAAAGCCACATGCCACGTCTGCGTGTTCTCCCACTGCGCATTCACTTGACTGAGCACGATCGGAGCAGGGGGATGCAGTTCTGTGTTGTCATTCAAGATGGCAGGGGCCAGGGTCTGGAGCACTTCTCCAGCGCAGGGCCTTGGATAAGATAAGGTTTTTTTTCTTTGTAACCTCCCCCGTCCTGCTTCAGCGGCTTTAAAGTGGACCAACACCCAGGATTTTCACTATCCTGGGTTTTGGTCCACTTCGGTGGGGCACCCTGATCGGGGGTGCCCCGCTGTGTGAAACCCCCCAGATCGCCCAGGAACACCCACCTCACCCCGCTCCTACGCGGGCGCTCGTTCAATCAGAGCGCTCAGAGCCGCTGTGGTATGCACGTACAAGCGGCGTCCAACCACAGTGGCTCTGAGCGCTGGAGGCCCCGTCTCGCGCTTCCCTCTAACAGGGAGCCCGCCCGCGCCGGCCATTCACAAACGGCCGGCGCGGGTGCGCGCCCTGCTAGAGGCCCGCGGCCTCTGGAACGGGGTTAAGGTAAGGTTTCTGAGCTTCCTGGGGGGTTTAACCCCGCGGGACATCCCGATTTTGGATGCCCCGCGGGGAGGGATCTGATCGGCACGGGAATCTTATAGATTCCCGGGCCAATCCCCCCTGGGTGTTGGTCCACTTTAAAGTAGTTCACGTAGGATCTTAAGAGAACTTAAGAGAAGCTAAACTACCTCAATAAAAATCTTTCATATCAAGTGCTGATGGTACATTGAAAACATGTATTAATATGGTACACTTAATGCCGGGAATATTATTTTTAAGCTATAATACACTACATTGCACTACCTAAGAAAGCGTATTAAAGAGGTGATTAGACTGCTGCCAGTTTCTCCTTTTGAAATGAGGGATAAGTTATCCCTTAATCGGCTACTTCATGGTGCACTCCAGCTTAGCTTATTTTTCAGATTTAATAGTGTTACTGCTAGCAAACAGCAAGATGCAGCAACTGTTAAGTCACTTAAAGCAGGACAAAACCCAGGATTTTGATTTTTCCTGGTTTTGTTCAGTTGCCCGGAGGCATCCCAATTCGCTATTTGTTATGTTTACATCTATTGGCAAATGCCTCTCATTGACTACAATAGGGAGGTGATTCTTATTGTTGCCAAAGGGGAGCGTGCGCTGCCGCATCCCCTGTAACCCCGGCCGCTTGCACTCCCATCCCAGCCTATGTGAATGGCTAGGACAGGAGTGAGCACACAAGCCGGGGATGTGGCAGTGCGCCCTCCCCATTGACAACAATGAGAGCCGCCTACTGAATTTTGTCAGCTAAGCATTGGATGAGAGCCCACGCATGCACTGTTGGACCAGGGAAAGGTGAGTGTGTACGGCCACCCTGGGGAGTCTCACACAGTGGGGTTTCCCAATTTCTGGGGAAAGCCAGTGGCCGGCCCTGGAATCTTTTAAATTCAAGGCCGGCTGCTGGTGGGCTTTGTTCTGCTTTAAGAGAGGTCTGGTAAATGCAGAAAAATTGGAGTAAAATTTGCAGACTGTATAAAACATTTTCCTCTATTTCTGTATATATTTGTCTTACTTTGTTAGTGTAATAAATAATTAAAACCCCAACATTTGCTCTGCCAGATCAAGAAACTTACAAAACCCTGACTTACCTACAAGGTTCTCTTGTGCCCAGTTATAGGCATAATGAGCATTAGGATCTTTATTAGTAGTTTTGTGCAGTAGTGCTGCCTACAATACAGGAAGTCATTTATTACTCATCTCATCGTGTATTTGCTATTGTTTTTACTGTAAAAAATTAGGGTAGACTTTATCTCCATCAAAACACCAGCTTTGTCTATTTTATTATAAAACATCAAAGCATATTGTCTGTCAAAAGTAATAAAATATTTTTTTCACATTATGCGTCAAAAGTATAGTTTTGTACAAACTGAACAACACCTTTAAAAGCCAAATATGATGAGCAGTTTCCCAAATAGATCACTTTGTGCTATGAAAGATCCATGAGACGTAATTTTTCGCCCAGTACAAAAAGGAAATGTGTAAACTATTATTTAGAGCACCGGGGCGTTTGCCAGCTGCAGGTTAGGGTAACTTCCTTTATGATTTACAGCACACCCAACACTACTATCCAAGGTAATGTCTTATTTTAGGCTGAACGCTTAATTTAAAGGGGTTGTCCAGGCTACGTGTAAAAGCAAATCATTGTGTTGCATACCTACCATGCAGGGGGTTTCTCCTGGTGAGCTGCTGTTGCATCTGTAGCCCAATCCCTAGATTTTAGTTATTCTTGACATTGTTTTAACACAGAAAGGTGAACCTATTATTATTGTTTATTTATATAGCGCCATCATCTTCCGTAGCGCTTTTCAAGGTATGATTACAGACAAGGTAAAACAAATAGTACAGGGAACAAAACAAAATTAGATGCCACGAGGTTCAAACCAGGTGTTGTGAGCACAGGAGACAATAGGAAGAAGACCTATACAAAGAAGCAATAAAAACACAGCCATCCTTCCCTTCCCCTCAAGCATCGGTGTGATCCACAGTCTTATCTAATGAGGAACGGGATAGGTCCATTTTTTAAGGCTAAAGAAAGAATACATAATATCGAGGAGCTGGCCAACATCTGGCTAAATCTCAACAACTGCTTTAATCATCAACGCACCAGGATTAATCCTCTAACCAAACTATTTGCTTTTACACTTAGCCTAGAAAACCCCTTCATTTTAATATAATTAAAATAAATGCTTAACATATCTGCGTTTTAAAGTAATTATTTGTAAGTTTCAAGGTTACAAGTAATCAACCAATAAAATATGTACCGTATTTTTCGCCCCAATAAGACGCACTTATTTTTCCTCAAAAGTGGGGGGAAAATGTCTGTGCACCTTATCGGGCGAATGTGGAAAAAGAAAAAAAAAACTCACCCGTTACCGGCGCTCCCGCGTTGCCTGCGACACTGCGGGAGCCCAGAAGAAGACAGAGGAGCGGCAGGCTCTGTCCCCGTCCCAGCCACTGCTATCGCTGTCTTTTCCGGCAGCAATTGCAGCGGCAGGGCCAGAGACAGCACCTGCCGCTCCTCCATCTGCTGCCTTTTCCGCCTGGGCACACGCGAGCACCCAGGTCAGGGCAGCACCGTGGCCTGCACCCACTCAGTGCAGGCCACACTCACCTGCTGCCCTGACCTGGGTGTTCGCCCGTGCTCAGGAAGAGGCAGCAGATAGAGGAGCGGCAGGTGCTGTCTCTGGCCCTGCCGCTGCAATTGCTGCCGGAAAAGACAGCGATAGCAGCGGCTGAGACGGGGACAGAGCCCGCCACTGCTTCTTACTGTCCGGCTCGGTGAATCGGGTGGGCGTGGCCTGCGCGGTGCAGGCCACGCCCACCCAATACACTGAGCTGGCTGCTCAGCGGAGCTGTGTCAGCAGAGAGGTGAGTTTTACTTTTTTTTTTCTTTACTTCTAGGGGGTACCACACTGCCTATGGAAATGGGGGGGAGGGGATTGCCACACTACCTATGGAAATGGGGGAATGCCACACTACCTATGGAAATGGGGGGAGGGGGATTGACACACTACCTATGGAAATGGGGGAATGACACACTACCTATAGAAATGGGGGGAGGGGGATGCCACACTACCTATGGGAGTGGGGGGGCACACTGCCTATATGGGGAATGGGAGGGGGGGAATGCCACACTGCCTGTAGGAATGGAAGGGGGGGATGGCACAATTCCTATGATAATTGGGGGGGCACACTGCCAATATGGGAAATGGGAGGGGGAATGCCACGCTGCTGATATGGGGAATGGGGGGGTTCCCACACTGCCTATATGGGGAATGGGGGAAAATGCCACACTGCCTATATGGGGAATGGGATGGGGGGGATGCCACGCTGCCTATGCCATTGGGGTATCCCACACGGCCTATGGGAATAGTAGAGGGCATCCCACACGGCCTATGGGAATGGGATGGGGCTTGCCACACTGCCTATTGTAATATAATAGGGGGAATGCCACACTGTTTGTAATGTGTGATTTTGGTTTAAATAATTTTTTTTCTTATTTTCCTCCTCCAAATCCTAGGTGCGTCTTATGGGCAGGTGCGTCTTATAGGGCAAAATATACGGTACATGCAACAGGATGTAGATCACACTAATACACACATGCTGAAATAAGGCCCATTAGTAATCATACCATATTGGATTTAGAGAGCAAAAGACCCAGGTGAGTCATTAGCAGGCCTCCCAGATGCACACTGTATTCTTTACTCCATTAGACTTCCCCCAAAAGTGTGTGTGTGGGGGGGTGTATATGTGTGTCTTATGGGTCGAATGGCAGACTGACAATGCAGACTGACAATGCTGCCAGAGCTAGATGTGGAAGGCTGTGTTGTTGGGGGTCAGTGGTTGTGTCAGCATTAGGGCCCCAGGGAACCTAGCAGAGTCACTAGATCATGCCGTGGTGTGATCAGCAACTGCTGGGGTAGGGACTGGCAATTGTTGTGCCAGGAAGAGAGCAGTAAACAAGAAACTACTCTTGGCACTGGCAGCATCACATCACCCACAGTGCTTCTCCTCTGTCACTGACTGATGTTTCAGCCCACTCAGCACAAAGATGGTGCCATAACACAGGGCAGTGAGGAGTAGGGCGGAGATGGAAGGTGAAGCAGATATCAAGGCAGAGATGGGGGTACAACAGGGAGCAAGGCAAAAAAAAGTGCAGCAGGGATTGGGGTAGAGAATATGGGAGTGTAGTATGGAGCAGGAGATAGGTGTCCTGCTGTACCACCTAACCACTCCGGCTAAGGATATGCTGGGAAATCCCAATGCGGATATGGATTCACTAGAACCCAAAGTTACACGACCCAGCCATGCCTGGTCAATGAGGAAAAGAAAAGGGAAAGAAAAAGGAGGCTTCCCTGTGTGTGGACCAACAGGTAGCTAAGCAAAAAAGGGCTGGTTAGGAGATGGACTCTCTGAATACTGACTCGCCAATTCATAGAACAGGGGTTTGGGCCCCCTTCTTAAATACACTTGAGAGCTCAAAATCTCCCAACCTCGCCTGGAATCAGCCTAATAAGGCAGCATTAAAAAGTAATCATGTTTTATTATTTCATACATTAAAAATTAAAAGCAGACATACATCTTATCACATTGAAAAAGAAGCTAAATACAATGAATATACAGCACATTGTCTTTGTACACAAAATCCACAAGTTGCATGTACTCTTGCAATTGTATAACAATTTGTTCCAGGTGATTAGGGTCCCATGAGGCGTTCGTGGGGCGGACTAGTTTCGCCTTCCAAAAGGCTTCCTCAGCACCCTATCAAACGTTCTACATGTATGCAAGGACATGGACACAAATCAGTATGTACAGAATATGAAACATGGCATCACATTATTTCACCAGCTTATTTACCTGGTATGTGAAAAAATCAATCATAGCCTGGGCGTCCCCTGGTGCATGAGCGATATGTACTTGTTGGTTTCTTATCAAGAGAAAGTGCCAGGATTCATTTAAGCATTTCACAGCGTGGTAATGGCAGGTTATTGTTCTGTTAAGATAAAAACCACAATAGGGGGAATTTTATGGGCAATAAAGCAGGGCTGTCGAAATTGTGGCTGAATCACCAGCTAGGAAAACAATGAAAGTCAATGGTACTTTTTTTACTCCTAATAAAAGTAGAGAACGTTTAACTACCTTTTACACTGTAGTAAAAAGTGCCATTGGCTTTCATTGTCTTTTTGTCTGGTGATTCAGCAACAGCAAAATATCCAGGATTTTTCCTCATGAAGTACATTTTTTACTACAATGAGAATTTTTTTATTGAATCAGGGCCTATTTTTGACCCCGCCAGCAAAACAAAAGTTCCCACTAACAATCATTGTAAGCATTGAGTTACCAAGCATTGTATAGAGTGTTTGATCCTACACAAAGCAGGATTTTTTATGACTGAATGTGTAACTAGTTGTTGGCTAGATTTGTAAATGAGAAAATGCTCCGTCAGCCTTGTTAGAACATTTTAGTTCCCAGGCAAGAAATTACACAATCCAAATATGTCGCTGTCAAATCCTGACAAAACTTTGGAATGTCTCTAATGAAGGCAGAGTAAATCAACAATGCAGAGGCAAAATGTCAGCCATGTCCAGCTTTTCCACATCAAGAGCTTCCTTTCTGCAGCACACTAATAACTCCACATAGACAGCAATGCTCTGTGTCCTAATTATTCTGCAATGGGCTGTTTGAGCAAAAGAAACGGAGAGATAAACAGAGAGCACACTTCCAGATGTTGCTTTGTGTGCCGGGGAAAGAGGGGGCGGACGCATTCCACAGATACCAGATTTTATATAGGAGCATGCACTACTTTTACAAAGCTCACCTTCCTAGACCAAAGCACATTCCGTGGTTTCCGGAAAATAACCTTTAGATTTCATGATGGGCTCTTACTTCTCATGATACTGGCTGCTGTGTGCCGCTATGGAGGCAACAGCTTTTCCAGAAGCTTTTAAATCATGGCTGCTCAATGGAGATGGGTGAACCCGAATAGCAAAGTTTCCAAACCTGAACATGGAAAAAGATGGTTTATAGGCAGCCCATCGACCCGCTTCACCTAAGGGTTCAGCAGCAGGAAGCTTCTTTAACTTACCTCAGCCCGCACTGTAGCTGGCACTAGAAGTGTCCTCACTAATGGTAGCCGGTGGTCATCTTTCTGGGGCCAAATTAAAACGATGCTCCACCACTGAAGAAGAGGATTGGTAAATTAGAGCAGCACACTTACTGCCCCTCCCGCCACAGCCACCACTCCAAAGTTCAGGTCCCCATTTATTTAAATGGGGAGTGGGTTCTTTTATTCATTGTTTGGACCCAAACTTTGGGGGCGTTCACCCATCCCTAGTGCTTAACCTTTTGAAGCACATGGGCCAATTAAATGTTTTGGAACTTGGTCATGGGCAACAATAAATAGGTTCAGAATTTTTCTTTCATTTCCAATAGAATAATGAAGATTTTCTACAACTATCGGGAGATACTGTCTCCACAAAAGCCACTGGTATATCCATTCACCACCCTACACAACACACATGGTGATTGGCTTACCTCTCTGAATACATGGGCCCTCATTTATAGCCCTCCCCCATCAGTCCCACATCTTAAAGAGGAACATCGGAGTCTTTTAGATGTCAGGGCCATCAAAGTTCCACTCCTTGGGGCATCCAGATTTGGGATGTTCCGCTGTGTAAAACCCCACAGAAGCCCCATTTCATACACCTTGTCCCGGATCCCTCACCACAGCTGAATCCTGGTTCACCTCTAGCTGTGCACGGACCCGCGCCCGGCCTTTATGAATGGGCGGCGCAGGTACACGATGGCTGGGGGGATGCGGCAGGTGGCACCCTTGGTGTCAAGGCGGCTTAGCCAAAAGCGGAGCCGAAGGGAACTAAGTAAAAGCGAGTGTGCTGATTGGTTAAATGCTGCTCAACCAATCAGTGCGCTCATTCTAGCCTAAGTCTGCATCATGGGAGTGACAGGAAGGTGAGTGACCTGGGGCATACACACAGCAGGACATCCCAATTCGGGATGCCCTCACTGAGAACAGCCCAAAAAATGAACACCACCCCGAAAATTGAAAATCGGGTGTGTTGCTCATCTTTAACCAAGTTCCTACAAATGCTAAGCATATATTATAGAATAATATTTTTTTTTTTACAATTAAATGTTTTTATTGAAGGGAGCGAGAGTTACAGTGCAAAAAATTACAGTGCTTGGCAACGCAGTGCCACTGGTGTATACATGTAACAATGCGTACATAAACATATATCTAAACATGGAGCTAAACATGAGCGGGGTCGCTTGATGACGACAATGCGCGGTCAAGAGACCAGACGATAGAGGTGCTGGGCCAGAGTAGGCCCCTCACCTTCAAGACCCTGGGCAGCGGCCCCGTTCAGTGGCATACTTTATCTGCTGCAACCCGCGCCTCCATTTTTCCTTTCAAAAAGTATAACAACAAAGCGAAACCGAACCATTCTGAAGTAAGTAACGGGGAGGAGGAGGGGGAAAGGGGGTTAAACGAGACAGACACAATCAAGGAAGAGACGAGAGGGAGAGGACTGTGTAGGTACAACGAGAGAAGGGGAGGGGCGGAGAGGCCACCCCACCAGAAACCCACCCACGCCATGCTACGTATAGAGGGGGAAGTCCGACGAGAAGGTGAAGCGATCCCACTCCTGCCAAATCCGTCTGTGCTTTTCATGAGTCCCCTTAAGTGAAGCAGTGAGTTCTTCCATCCTACAAATCTCCTGGACAGTGGCCAGCCACTGCGCTGTGGTGGGGGGGTCTGTGGACTTCCATTTGGCTGGTATACACGATCTGGCAGCACTCAGCAGTGGGGCAAGGAGGGATTTACGCCTCAGTCCCATAGAGGCTGGGGCCAGGTTAAGCAGGTAACACGCGGGATCCTCTCCCAGGTCAACCCCCGTCAATTTCCTGACGACCTCCCTCACCCCCCTCCAAAAGCCGGCCAACCCCTCGCACTCCCAAAAAACATGCAGCATAGTACCTCTACTTCGCGTGCACCTCCAGCAGAGGGGGGAGGAGGAAGGGAACATGGCCGCCAGGCGTGCCGGGACACGATACCAGCGGGAAAGTATTTTGAAAGTGGTCTCCTGGTACTTGCAGGAGATGGAGCTCTTATGCGCCAACTGAATCATGGCACTCCTCTGCTCATCCGTAAAGGTTCTGTTCAGTTCCTTCTCCCAGCCCCTCACGTAGGGTGGAACAAAGTCGTCTGGAGGTTCCATCAGTAACGAGTACGAGTATGACAAGGCTCCCCGAAAGTGACCGACCCCTAAGCAGGTCTGCTCAAATTGTGTTGGGCATCTAGTCGCGTCAGCCGCAGAGCCGACCGACCGCTGATAATGCAGAAGCTGTAGGGTCTGTAACTGCGTGATGGGTCTGAGTGCGAGGTCCTCGACCAGAGCCTCCGGTCTCCTCCACTCGCCCCCGGCCTGCATATGAAGCCTTCTGAAGCAGTTCTGCTGAATCCAAGCTTTAAAGGGGCCCCCGGCTATCTCCACCGGGAAGTCGGGGTGGCCCAGGACCGGTGCCAGGGGGGACTGCCCGGGGGAGAGGCCCGGCCTTGAAAAGAATCTATCCACCACTCTCCTGGACGGGCCAATTGTAGGGTGCTTGTTTAGCTGTGGGAGTCTATTCAGCGGGACCCATGGTACACCCGAGAGGGGGCAGGGGGAAGCAGCTTGTTCCAACTGGACCCACTGCTTCAAGGCGGAGTGACGGCACCAGTCAATAACTCGGCTCAGGTGGGCCGCTGCGTGATAGCACCTCCAATCCGGCAAGCCCAACCCCCCCCTAGCTTTGGAGACCGTCAAGAGGGAAGCCGCCATGCGATGGGCCCGACCAGCCCAGACATACCTGGCGCACATCCTCGTGAGTTGTTTAAAGAAGGCAGAAGGGACATCTATTGGGAGGGCCTGGAACAAATATAGTACCCTGGGGAGGATGTTCATTTTGACGACACTCACCCTTCCAAACCAAGAAAATACTCCCCTGTTCCATTTCCGGAGGTCTTCCTCCAGCCTTTTTAACAGTGGGGGAAAATTCAATGCGAACGTTTCTTGAAGTTTGGAAGGGATCCGCGTGCCCAGATACGTAACAGCCTCCCGCTCCCAGTTAAAGTGGAAATTTTTCATGATGTGGCTCAGTCTCTCTGCGGGGATATTAATGTTCAAAGCGGAAGATTTTTGAAAGTTGATTTTATAATTGGCGACCTCCTGGAAGCTCCTAAGCTCTGCAAGCAAGTTCGGCAAGGTGACCTCTGGCTTTGTAAGAAAGAACATCAGGTCGTCAGCGTACGCCGCCACCTTGTGCTCGGTCCCACCTATCCTCACGCCCGCAACGTCAACATTTCGTCTGATCAGCCGAAGGAATGGCTCCAGCGTAAGAATGAAAATGAGCGGAGACAGTGGGCAGCCCTGCCGCGTTCCATTGAATAGCTGGAAAGCCTGAGAGGGCAGGCCGTTCACCACCACGGACGCCGAGGGGCGGGTGTATGAGGCCAGGACCCGGCGAAGCATCTTGTCGCCCAGCCCGATGTGCCTCAGGGTCTCCTCTAGGAAGGCCCAGCTCACCCGATCAAAGGCCTTCTCGGCATCCGTGGAGAGAAGCAGCGCAGCCCCCCCCATCCGCTGCGCGTGGTGAATTACCCCCATAACTCTTGTTGTGTTGTCTCTTCCCTCGCGATTCGGAACAAAGCCCACCTGATCCCAATGTACGAGGTCCGGGAGGATAGGAGCTATTCTGTCCGCCAGGATTTTGTTATAAATCTTGAGGTCGCAGTTTAACAGGGATATGGGCCTATAACTGCCGCACTGTGCTGGGTCCTTACCTGGTTTAGGGATGACTGCGATGCTAGCTCGGAGGGTATCGCGCGGGGGGAGGATTCCATCGCTCAAGGAGCTAAAGGACGAAATAAAGTGGGGGCCCAGAATGCCCGCCAGGTCCTTATAATACTCCAAGCTAAAACCATCTGGGCCGGGGGCCTTTCCGGGCTTCATTCCTTTGATGGCCCTCGTAAATTCCCCCGCGTCAATCTCCTCCTCCAGAGCCTCCGCCACGCGCCGTTCGATGCGGGGAAGGCCCGATTTCCGGATATATGCCCTAATTTTTTGTAAGTGAGCCTGGGACTTATTTTGCGGGAGGTTGTACAGATCGGCGTAGAAGTCCCTAAAGGTCTTAGCAATGTCTCCTGCGTTGTGGTGTCTGGTACCGCCCGAGTCAAGTATGCTAGGGATATAGTTTCTAGCCCGTTGCCCCCGCAGAGCTCTAGCTAAGGCTTTGCCGCATTTGTTGCTGTATTCGTAGAAAAACCTACGGCATCTAGCTATCTGGCCCCTAACCTTCACGAAACTCGCATCCCGGAGGGCCTCTCGGAGTTCAGCTAGTCTTGCACCCTCAGCGGGGTCCAGAGATTGTTTGTGCCGGGTTTCCAGGCTCCGAATCTCCTGCAACAAGCGGGCAGTCTGTTTCTCCCTCTCCTTTTTAAGGTACGCACCCCTTCTAATCAGCAGGCCGCGAATCACGCACTTGTGGGCCTCCCATTGTGATAGGCGAGGAACATCGGGGGTGTCGTTTACCGAGAAAAATTCGGTGATTGCCGAGCAAATTTCCGCCCTGAAGTCAGGGTCCTGGAGGAGGGAGCTATTAAGCCTCCAGTGTCCCGATGGGGGGGGGGAGTCCGGGATCGACAAAGTGATAGAAATGGGAGCGTGATCGGAGACTGAAATTGAGCCTATGGAGGGGCGCGATATAAGATGCACGAAACGGTGGGGGACCAGGAACCAGTCAATACGCGAGTAAATGTTGTGAGGGGGGGAGAAGTAAGTGTAATCCCTTGCTCTAGGGTTCACGATCCGCCATACGTCTAGGAGTTGATGCTCGAACAGGAGGGCTTTAATTCTCCTCAAAGCTGAGTAGGGAACACTGGAGGTCCCCCTCGAGGTGTCGAGTTGGGGGTCTAGAATACAGTTGAAATCGCCTCCCAGGAGGAGAATGCCGGTAGCAAACTCCGCCAACCTCTCCAAGGAAGACCTCAGGAACTTGGCTTGGTTCGAGCTTGGACCATAACAGGTCGCCAGCGTCACCTTCTGGGTATAAAGAGTGCCCCGCACAAAGAGGTATCTACCTTCAGTGTCATGGATCACCTCCTCCATTGTCCAGGGGAGGTGACCCGCCAGGACGATGGCTACCCCCCTTGACTTGGAATCGGGGGATAAGCCATGGTACTGGTGGCGGAAGTGGCGACTGGATAGATTATGCACTCTCCCCTCCTTAAGGTGGGTCTCCTGGAGGAAGGCGATCCCCGCCCCCAACCGCCGCAGCTCGCTCAATACGGCGGACCGCTTAACGGGGGAGTTCAGGCCCCTCACATTCAAGGACGTACATTGGACTTTAGCCATTTTAAGCCAATTGATGTCACCCCTGACTCAACGGGCAACGACACCAGGAGGAGGGTGGGCCCCAAGCCCACAAGAGGGACAAGTGGGGAGGGGAGGAAAGACGGGGAGGGGATGCAGAGGGAGGGGGGGGTAAATACACCAGGAACACAAAAATCGACAGGCACACTAGACAAAGGGAGTCACACTGAGGAGGGGCAAACACCCAACTGGGGCGTAAAGGGTGAAGTTTACGTAACAAAGAAAAAAGGGAAAGGGGGGGGAAATCAGGGAGAATCTAAGAGTGGGAAGAATACCTTCTTTCCCAGAATCGAACCCTAGGCACCCCAGGCAACCAAAACGTCACCCAAGGGAGCCCAGGGGTTCAGGCCTATGGTGGGGGCGAAACGGATCTGAGAGGCAGAGGGAGGGTCCCCCGGCCGTCCCTGTTGCTGACCTACTGGGGGAGCCCCCGCCGACCGTACTGTCGGCGGAGGTCTCCGTCGCAGGGAAGTACCCACAAAAAACTTTTTAAACGATAGTTAAGTATACAGCCAATAGTTAAGTACGTCTAACCCCGGCGGCCAGTAGTCGGGGGCCCGGTGGCAGAAATACGCGTCGCCCGGGCAGCCGACCAGCTAAGCGCAACCGATCACAAAGTGGGCAACCAAGACCGCATGGGCGCCCAAGCGCCGCTTAAACAAGCATGGCGGAGACTCGTGGCTCATCTGGTCCGCCCCCGTATAAGGGACCACGCCAAATCCGGCGACCGTGTCCAGCTCTGCGGACTGACCACTGAGGGGGAAGAGGATGCTGCACCCGTGGGCGCTAGCCCCGGTCCCGCACTCCGCCAATCGCCAGAGTACACGGGGGGACAGTCCAGCGAGCCCGAGCCAGCCAGAGCAAGTAAACACATTCAAAAGACAAACGTTGAAAAGTTCACAGATCTAAATAAGAGACAGGTTGTGATAATCAAGGCATCGTTGCATGTAAGGATATCAGCGGTATCGGCAAGGCACGTCTAATCTTCATTGGCCCCACGCCGGGGGTCTCTGGATGGGCCCACGACAAGCCTGCCGCGAGCCGTCCCCCCACCCCTTGGCCGCCGAATCCTCTGCGGCTGGCCCTCTGGGGGCCGCAAGGGACCCACAGGAAGCGAGATGTCTCTCCAGTCCGGGACCTCTATCGGGGGGGAGTCCAGAAAGGCGAACAAGCCCGACAGGTCCGCGTGGGTTTTCACGGTGAAGGAGCGTTGGTTCTTGCGGACTACAAGATGAAAGGGGTAGCCCCAGCGGTAGGAGCCCCCACAGTCCCGTATCCTGGAGAGCAATGGCTTCAGGACTCGCCTCATCATGAGTGATCTACGTGACACGTCCGGAAACAGCTGCAGAGGGGCCCCATCGAAGCATATTCGGCCCTGCTCCCAAGCCTTCGCCAGGATGTCCTCTTTCACAGCATAATAGTGGAGGCGGCATATGACATCGCGTGGGCGGGATGGATCTGCAGGTCTGGGACCAAGGGCCCGGTGTACGCGGTCTATCACTATCTCGGTATCCGGCGGGCGGCGAAGTATGTCGTTAAAAATGCCGATTATGGTAGGGCGAAGCTGGTCTGGGCCCGTCGCCTCGGGGAGACCTCTAACACGGATGTTATTGCGTCGGCTCCTATTTTCTAGGTCATCTAGGTGCAGAACCGTCGCCTGCGCAACTGCCTTCTGATGGGCCAGATCTCTCTCCATCGCCTCCAGCCTCTGGGTGGTCGCAGCCCGAAATTGCTCCAGGGAGTCGACTCTGGTATCAAGATTGCCCACCGCCTGCTGCAGATCCGAGATATCCTTTTTAAAGGCGCCCTCCACCCTCAGGATGAAGGATTCTAGGTCATCTCTGGTAGGTAACATTTTTAGCTCTGACTTCAGGGCCGCAAGGACTGGATCCAATGAGGGGTGAAGCGCCGCCTGGGGCACGTAGGCAACGCAAGGGGTATTACTCTGGGGTTGGTGCGCTGCTCTCACCCCAGCGGGGTCGCACCGAGAGGAGTCCCGGGGGCATCCCGAGACCCCAGGCACTGGGGACCGGCCAGGACCCGCGACAACGGGAGCGCCCCCATCATATGGATTTGGTGACACTATTCCCCCCCTTCTCGCCGACGGCCGGTCACATGGCCAGGCAGGCCCCGGTGAAGCATTTCTCTGCCGCTGGGTTGGGGTAGGGGGCATCCCAAGCCAAGCCTCATCCGCCTGTCTCTTAGCTGAGGAGCACGGGGGGGAGAGTGCAACTGTCCCATGTCTGTGGGCTTGAGGAGGGATCAGGTCATCCCGAGGGAGAGGTTCTTCTGTGGGTTGGGTGGGGTCCGGGCCGGGACTGAACCCAGGGTCCGTCGGCTCTTGCCAAGATGGCGGGGAGGGGGTGGCCACCGAAGACCGGCAGGGGGATCCCGCCATGGCCCCAGTCTCACCCATGTGTGCCCCGCAGCGAGGGGAAGAAAGGCCCATGTCAGGGCTGGGGCAGCTCATCTGAGACATACCTGGGCTCGCCGGTGACATCTCTCCTGCCTCAGACCAGGACCGTCTCTCCAGCATGCTCTCACGGGGGGGGGGGCATCTCTCCTCTCCCCTCACCCCCGCACGTGCTGTCCCAGAGGTGGCGTCTTCTGCAGAGCGTCCATGCCAGCCTCCACGCCCGTATCTCTCCAGGCTGTCACCGCTGACGGAGGGGAGGCTTTCCCCCGTCCTCCGTTCCAGCCGCACGCTGGTCCCCGCCGACACTCTCACAGCTGCCGCGGCGCTCCCCGCAGCTCCGTCTTCTTTCGTCCCCGACGGGACAAGCGAGGGGGGACAGCTCAGAGCCCTGGCGTCCCGGGCCACAGCGGGGGTCCCCGGTGGTGAGAGGGACCCCGCGGCCCCGCGATCCCGGCCGCTCCGACGGTCGGGGGAGGCATCAGCAGCCCCAGCCGGGGCCGGCGCCATTTTGGATGGGGCGCTCTCACGGCCCGCCACGTTGCTCCGGTCCAGGTAAGTGCTAATTTTGCGGCTCCGGGTGTTTGAGGGTGTTTTGGCACCCCTCCGCTTCTTAACCATGGCGTGTTAGATATTAAGCAGGTGGGAAATCCCAAAATTTGTGTGCTTTTCCAGGACGGCCAGCGGGAGCCCAAGCTGAGCACGTCCTCACTCTCCCATAGCCGGCCACGCCCCCATAGAATAATATTTTACCAAATTATTGTGCCAAAGATTTCACCCAGGTGGCGGTGTTGTACAATCAATATAACTGCCTTCCTCCAAGCCACCGCTGTTTATGTGCCAATGCACCCCTCCTATATCACTCTGTGCAATTGCCTGCCCTTACTGTAACCCTATTAACTACCTTCACCCGTCAGTTCTATTTAGCACCCCCACTTTCCCCACAGCAGGTGAGGGGCCACATCATATGGCTCTAAGGGCCACAAGTGACCCCCAAGCCGGAAGTTGAGCATGTGTGTTTTAAAACATTGTTCACATAACACTTGATACTTTCTTTTTCTAATCATACAGTAACTTTAAGTACATTTTCGTTAATTTTCCTCAGTGGTAGTATTTTTAGGTACTGTTACTGAAAAAGTAGTGAGTCATGAATTTTATTACCAGAATCAGTACAGCAATTGCCAATGTTTAACGCCCATTCCCCAGCACAAAAATTATTTATCTGACCACAGAGCTGATTGATTCCATGTAGTCCTATGGGCTGAAGCTGTTTGGTCATCTCCACGCCACGGCTGGCCTTGGTGCTTCCAGTCAAGGAAGAGCAGGCTCCTATGTTTGACAGTCGTGGATGCCATCAGCAGTGGCCTCTCAATGCTCACCAAGGCCCAATCAGGAGTATATAGTCAACTTCGGTGCATATAGCTTCAAACAAGACCACTTTAGTCCATTGGGCTACACAGGATTAAACCTGTGGGCACTCAGGCAAGCATTTTGTTGGGCTGGTCAATTTTTTTTCCCAAAAATAGATTTAGGATTTCAACAGTGGCATAACTAAATGTGATAGGGCCCTAGTGCGAGGCCTATCACGGCTCATACAGTAAACTTATTTCTGTATTTTAAAGCGGACCAAAACCCATATATTTAACTAGCATCTGAATTGCTCCCCCTATGAAAAGTACCGTTTGCCAATTTTCACTGCTCCTGCTCCGCTCTAACACCCAGATAATGGCGTCTGTTTCAGCTGTAAAGCTCCGCCTCCTCTATTCATTGCCATTTCGTTGTGTGTGGCAAAGAGGTCATTGTCACAACTATGCAATGACTTATCGTCTGCCATCTTACAGAGAGGGACAGCAAAAAAAAAAGCATTGCAGGGCGATTCGAAAATCCATTTCTAGTTCTACACCCTAAGAAGGGAATATCGGCAGGGATTTTGGCCAAATGTATTTTACAAGTTAAGTGGGTTTTGGTCCGCTTTAACTCATTTGGATGCAGCTAGAAAACTAAAGACTGAAAAAGCAGGCACAAATGGGGATTCCTTTCTCTATATGATGCCAAGTGAGCACAAATATGGTAAATAAGGTGGAGGAGCAACAATGATGGGGCCCACCCGACCTTCGCACCTCCTCAAGTTATGCCCCTGGGTTTAAAAAGAAATACCACTTAGGAGAAATGTTTATTAGCACCATTTGAAAGTGGAAGGGCTGAGTGTAAATTGTTTAAATTATAACTAAAATATCAACAATAGAACAAAACACAGTCCCAGCTCAGTTCATGAGGCAGGGATATATATCCTACAGTTTAGGGGCATTTGTTATTTTTTCCATTTGTACATTCTAAATGTTATCTAAACAAGGAATAGCAGACGAGTCATAAATGTTCTAGCCAAAAAGAGGAAGTCCTAAACAATTATCCCGTTGTCTAGTATTACAGTACAGAACAAAGTATATGTTCCCTGATAATGGAAGCCTGATACCGGTAGATACAGGAAATTCTGTGCACCTGTGTTAGGGTTGTTCCTATTGGAAAGCCTAACTCTCGGCGTAGCAGGAACCATCTCATCTCCCCTATAAAATACTTTTACATTCTAGTCGCTATTTATCATTCTAACTTATGTTTTAATTCTCTTGCTATAAGTAGGCACTGTGAGGTGCCTTTAAATTTACTTTGTGAAATAACAGCCAGGGTCCCTGTTTTGGTCACCACCATCTCACAAACCTTGTCCACAGCAGATATTCAAAGCTGTTAATGGGCTACTTAAGCCTAACTATTGTCTAAAATCACAGCACATGTCCCAAAAGAGGATGGTGTAGGTCTGCAGCGCACCACTGTGATAGTGGGAGATTCGGCTGCAGAGCAACACAACTCCCATAGAACTTAAAGTGGACCAACACCCAGGATTTTGACTATCCTGGGTTTTGGTCCATCGGGGGTGCCCCGCTGTGTGAAACCCCCCAGAAACCACGAAAAACTCACCTCTCCTCGCTCCCACGTGACCGTCGCTGCCAATCCCCGCCGACGGACAAGCGGGAGGCAGCGACGGACAAGAGAGCACGCCCGCCGCCACCTCCCGCGGGTCACTCTTACAGGGCGCGCACCCGCGCCGGCTGTTTGTGAATGGCCGGCGCGGGTGCGCGTCCTGCTAGAGGGACGCGCGGGAGGCGGCGGCCGCCGCCGCTGGATCGTGGATAAGGTAGGGATTTAGGGGTTTCTGGGGGGTTTCACACAGCGGGGCACCCCCGGTCGGGGTGCCCCGCAGTCAGGGGTCTGATCGGTCCGGGAATCTTATAGATTCCAGGGCCGATCATGGGAAGGTGTTGGTCCACTTTAATAAAGCCTAAAAACACAGTGCACCAAACTGCAGGACATCAGCAGGGTGACAGCTGCACCCTGGATTCAAGGGGTGGGGAAAGAAAAAGATAATCTCTGCGGAGTCAGCATTCTAGAGGAACCACAATTAAGCAACATATTAACTTAATTTGTGCAATGTACACCCATAATGTCTCACAGCAGACTTCTCTTAAAACCAAAAGCAGGGACCAGAATATATGGGATAACTATGTTTGGGCAACAAAGACAGATGGCTAGTTAGGATATTGAGGCTCTCTAAACCCTTCCACGCTATTGAAAACTGAAATAAAACAGCAACCACAGAAGGTTAATGTATATAGTGTTTTGCAGGGCCGTGTTCTATCACCAAGTGCCTAGATCGAGAGGTCAGCACTGTTCTGCATTGCATGTCCCAGCTGTTGGGAAAGCGGTGAACTAAAGTGACATCAAGAGATGTGCAGATGTGCAACCTCTGCATAAATGAAAGAATGGCACATAGTGAAGTCACATTCCAAGTCTAGGGCAGCAAAGTGTGTGGACACAATTCATCTGAAGAGGTTTGCACAGCATTTGGCTACAAGTCAGATGTCTCACAACACCTCTATCAAGGCCGTCATGGTGCACAGCAAGACAGCAACGGAATAAAGGTCTATCCTCTTCAGCAATCAGAGTCACACTTTTCTCTCTGAAGTAATGACAGAGAATGGTCTTTAGACCACGTGGGCGATTCCATGAAGGGGCCTTCACACCAACGCTATTCCTGGGGTTATGGTGTAGGGTTGCTACAACTACCAGCTCAGCATTACATTGATTTGGCGGTGGAACCAGTGGTACTGCTGTTATCCCAGGAGCAGTTTTTCAACAGGACAATAGGCTTGATTCAGAGACACATTCATCTGGACTTTTGTAGCTGTCTGTGTATGTTTTTGTGTGTGTTTGTCATTTTTTGGGGTTTTTACGTTCCTTTTTCCATTCGTATGTTCGTTCCTGCTAACGCGTATATGCGCTTTCGATAGACGGAACTAAATCGGATCATTTGCGTTAGTTGGGATGGGCTTGCGTCTCATTCAGAGAGCCGATTGCCGAGGGCCCACCTCCCTATAAAACGGTTTCATTTGCGATCCACTTACGGGACCATTTTGCACTCGGCTTGCTTGCTTTTGACCATGTTTTGCGGCTTTGTGGAGGAATATGAGCTCCTTCAGCTCCAGGGCATTGCATGTGTCAGCAGGGCCAGGCCAGATTGCACCGGCGACGCATGCATATCGATCGTATGCATGACGTTGAGTTGTTCGAGCTGACTTAATCGCGCTTCTCTCCATAAGTTGTATAGTGAGCAGCGGCCATGGTTAGCCCGCACCACAAGGAAGGGGCAAGCTATTTCAGGTATGACCAAGATGCTTGGCTGCCTGCAATTTTTGGCGAACGGCTCGTTCCAGAGGCTGGGTGCCCTCTCCGTGGGGATGTCCCAGCCTATGCTAAGCAGCGCGCTATCCAAGTTTTTGGATGGCATGGCTACCATTATATTTCAATATATTTCATTTCCGGATGACATGGTAGCCTGGTAGCCTGGAACCTGGAACGCGCTTAAGTTGGTTTTTTATAATATCGCCAACATGCCCAACATCATGGGTGCGATTGATTGCACCCACGTTGCATTGGTCCCTCCAGCATCCGACGAGTACATCTACAGGTAAGTAATAGGTCATTTTGTTATATAGTTTATGCAAACTGTATTGTAACTATCTATTAATCCCTCCTTGCAAAGTGTCCCTGTGAAACAGTTTCCAGTGTACACCGTAATCCCTCCTTGTAAAGTGTCCCTGTGAAACAGTTTCCAGTGTATACCGTAATCCCTTCTTGTAAAGTGTCCCTGTGAAACAGTTCCAGTGTATACTGTAATCCCTCCTTGTAAAGTGCCCCTGTGAAACAGTTTACAATGTATACCGTAATCCCTCCTTGTAAAGTGTCCCTGTGAAACTGTTTACAATGTATACCGTAATCCCTCCTTGTAAAGTGTCCCTGTGAAACAGTTTACAATGTATACCATAATCCCTCCTTGTAAAGTGTCCCTGTGAAACAGTTTACAATGTATACCATAATCCCTCCTTGTTAAGTGTCCCTGTGAAAAAGTTTACAATGTATACCTTCATCAATGTTTAAAAAGTAGGCCTTATCAAAACATTTAAATGCGGTCCTTAATTAATGATTACAATGTTAATCTTTATTTTCCCCCGCATACATATAACTTTTGTTATTAAAAATACTTATGTACTTAGGAGTGTTTAAGTAGTTTACCTTGTATTGCTTACATTTTTTATTTTTTTTTTTCTTCCAGGAACCGCAAAATGGGCCACTCACTGAATGTTCAAGCAGTGGTGGCCCCAGACATGCGGTTCCTTAGTGTGCTCGCCGGGAATCCAGGCTCATCCCATGACGCTCACATCTTGCGGAGCTCAGGATTATTCCGTCGGTTTGAGTCTGGAGAATTATCAGGTGGATGGCTCCTTGGTAAGTTTCCTCAAATTACGTCATTCCCTTTTCACTGTATGCCTATGAATAGAGTTGATGAGCCATGTCTTAACCTATGGCTGTTTTTTCCCCTTGATGACATGTTAAACCGGACCTTTACCATGATTGTTAGAAAACCACCAACCATTAAAAACTGTTTTCACAGCATTTGTACCTAATATATTTTTAGTTTTTATTAACTTACTCATTATTCCTTCCCCCACTGGGTTGCAATTCTGTTCATGACTTTAGGATAAGGGCGGCGCCATCTTTGGTCAGATGCATCACACTTACTGAGGAGAGGAGAGTGGGATAAAGTGCAGGGTGCGGGTTAGAGCTGTGCTTTGCTCAGACAGAGCAGAGCTGGGGTCATGGAAAGGTCAGAAATCCCAGAATGCAGAGCAGCACAGTCAGAAGGCACTTTCTGTTTGCAGGCTGCCTGATCTTACCTGAGCCGCCATCTTGGATGTTTAAAGGCTCATAAAAGTGCAGTAGATGTTTTTTTTTGTTTATTATTTTTTGGAGAGCAATCTGTATGTACAGGGTGTGGGTAACATAAGATATTAATCAGACTCAGCGACCACTTATAAACAATAATGTTGTTTTTAATGTGTAATTAATGTAAGTATTTTCTTATTCTTTCAGGGGATTCCGGCTATCCGCTTCGTCCCTGGCTCCTGACACCCGTCCTTCGGCCACAGAATGAGGCACAGGAGGCTTACAATCGGTCACACCGAAAGACCTGGGCCGTTGTAGAGAGGGCATTTGGGCTGCTGAAAACCGGTTTCCGGTGTTTGGACCATACCAGGGGGGCACTCCAATATGACCCCAACAAGGTCATCGACCTTATACTGGCCTGTTGTGTTCTGCATAACTTTGCCATCATGCAACGTGTTCCCCGGTATGTGGATCTGCCCCCCTCTCCACCCAGCCAGGAGGCAGATGACCATTACACTGGCACACCTAGTGCCTCTGGCCAAGCAGTGTGGGCCAATATCATTACCACATATTTTGCTTAAAATTTGTTTTCTTGGTTTGTTGCTGTTATTTGGTTACTTGCAATATGATTTGGCTTTGTGAAGGCCTTTGTCTTTTTTTTCAAAAAAGTAATGACTTAATTACTAAAAAATTGACACCTTATTTGAGCCTCATGCAGTTTATTTTCGCATGTTTGTTGTGAAAAACCTTCATTAATCTCAAAATAACACAAACATTAATGCATCAACTTAGTCAACAACAGCTAAAGTTACATTCAATATATTTTATTGAAATATGAAAATTTTGAGTTGAAGGGCACTCGCAGACTTCGTGTACATACATAGTAAAACAGAAATATACATTGGGGCAGACTCATGGCCCCTAGCAATTGGTCACATCCAGGAGTTGTAAAGTAACGCACTCCAGGCCGAAGTTTTACCGCCCAATAACATAAACATACATAGGGAGCAACCATTTGCAGAGGAATATTTGCCCAGTAATACATAGGGCCACATACACACCCTCTCCTGCTTGGCCACATTTGCCACAGGCACAGGTGGAAAGCAGCCATGCCTATGCCACAGCCATGCCTGTAAGTTGGTGGGCCACCCAAACCAGTCCTAATGCCAGTCCAGTCCAATCTTTGCCATGGTCAAATGTAGTAGTTTCACAGCCAAGAATGTTCCCCAATCTTGCCAACAGGATGAGCCAGCCACAATTTCATTAGGCCCAAGCCTGCAGCGTGCCAGCTTGAGCGGCAGCTTCAGTGAGGCTTTAGCTCAGGCATTGGCTAGTGGGGTATGTCAGCACTCTAATGAGCTATATGGGCGACATTCAAAATCAAACAAGCAAAGCCATAAAAAAGCCAATCTTGGTAGCGCTCACCAGACAGATCAATACAGTGGGGATGTAGAGGAAAGATGTGGAGATACAGGTCAAATAGGTGTTAATATGGATGTTGGCCATAAAACCCTGGTGGTGGGCCTTGGAGGTGGCCCAACACCTGGACATGTGTGCCATTCATAATCTGCCACTGTTCCAGCATCTGTCTATTGCTTGTTTTAACTTCCTCGAGCATGGCAGTAAAGTTATTATTTAAGGTGGCCATTTGATCAGACATCTGGCTGTTGCTCGTCCTAAATTCAGTCAGCATGGTGGTGAATGTATTATTGAATGTCTCTAATTGTGCAGTAAGCTGCTCTGTGGTTCTTTGAGTCACCTGCCGAAAGTAACGGCTGTCATGGCGCCACGCTGACTCCTGGATCGGCACGCGCCTCCCCTGGGAAACTGGTCGACGTTATTGACTACGTCTAACAATTCCCCGGGTTTGAGCGCCTGCAGATGCTGGACCTCTAGGGCGAGCAAGAGTCCCAGATGTGCTTGGCAAAACCTCTGCAGCAGAGCTACCACTGGGGACTGTAGGCTCAGTCTCAGCCTGCTGCCCACGATGGTATGGCAGCATGCGCCCAGCTTCACTCTGCTGCAGAGCATGCTGGGACAATGGCAGATTAGGTTCCAGGGGGGTCAGTTCTGAAGGTCCCATCAAGCTGGCATCCTCCTCCATCTCCTGGATTTCATCCATCAGTGTGTGGGTTTGTTGGGACATGTGAAAAAAAAGGTTAAGTTTGGGCCCTAAATATATTTGTTATGCAAATTAGTCATGTGCATTCACATGCATCAGCAGTTTCATCAAAGTCCACTTACCCTATATATCTATTCCTGGGTCCTAGGCAGCAGGGAAGTAGACGGCGTGCTCAAACTGGAGGAGGCTTCCACACTTGCAGAGGCTGGATGCTGATCTGGGTTTAAAAGTAAAAGGCACGTAAACACACAAAAATCCATTGATGATCTGGAATACTACATATGCTTTAAAAGACACATGGGCAAGCAGGAATGCCAACTTCCCCAACGGTCCAAGGTGTCCTTCAATATGAATGTCAGTATCTCTTATATGTATGCCTCACCCTGTACATACACATTGGTCACCTTAAATACTACAAACATGCATGTACTGCATGTTATGAGGCTTAACACATCCCAAATGGGCCATTAGGGGCCCACACTCAGCTTGCAAATTGCATTTGTCTTCAGAGTATGCTGGTGGGCATTCTTCCTTTCCCTCACCCCAGATCAAGTTTGTAAGACCAAAGCACAGCTACAACCCAAGTGGTATAAAGACAAAGAAGAAAGTGTTGATTAGATTCACATAACAGGCAGTGCTTTGCTAAGATAAAGAGTTTAATAGTGACCATAAATACTGTCCAAGGTCGTGTATGGGCTGCAAACCTTTTAAAATGACCATTCCTCAGACATTAAACACCCAGCTAAAACAGTAACCTCCCCTCAAAGCTACTCCCTAGGGGCATGTGTTTATATCTGCCTGTGAGCCTCATTTCTCACGTTTAAAACATTTCACATTCAAACAAACATTACTAACCTGCAGGAATGGTATGGATGTCCTCTAATTAAGTTGCCACCTGTGCCAGTGGGAAATGTGGCTGAGGAGGAGAGG
The DNA here is from genome assembly GCA_027917425.1 of Gastrophryne carolinensis. Lineage (NCBI taxonomy): Eukaryota > Metazoa > Chordata > Amphibia > Anura > Microhylidae > Gastrophryne > Gastrophryne carolinensis. The sequence goes on along the minus strand of CM051238.1, from coordinate 268,236,869 downwards.
GTGTGCTTGGGGGGGTGGGGCTTCGGACCCTGTGCCTCTTTGTGGCCTTGCCACTTGTGCTCCTTTGCCCATGCGAGGTACTGGTACGTGAAGCAGGAGAGGCAGTGCTGGCTCTTACTAGCCTTGCCACTTGTGCTCCTTTGCCCATGTGAGGTTTTGCCACGTGGAGCAGGAGAGGCAGTGCTGGCTGGACTGGGGCTTCGGGCACGCTGGCTCTTACTGGCCTTGCCACTTGTGCTCCTTTGCCCATGCAAGGTACTGGCACGTGGAGCAGGAGAGGCAGTGCTGGCTGGGCTGGGGCTTCAGGCACGCTGGCTCTTACTGGCCTTGCCACTGGAGCGCGGTTTATGAAGGGATGTGGTAGGGCGGGGAGGAGGGGAGGGTGTTCTTTGTGGGCTGGGGCTTCTCACCCTCTGCTTCTTAGTGGCCTTGTACGCCGTCGTACCTGCCTGCTTTGATGTCGGTGCCTTCTTCTTTGCTGCTCCATCCTTTGGTTGTTGGTTTAGCTGTTGCGGCCTTTGTGGCCAATGTCGCCTTGCGTTGGCCACTTTGGCTGCGCGTTTCCCACACCTTGGTAGTGGCTTGGTGTGACCGAGTGGTCGGACGTGAGGAAGAAGGCTCCTCATGCCATTGGGCCCTTTTGCTGGTGGTCTCCTTGGCTGGTGTGGCCTTAGCGCTGGGTTTTTTCGGTGCCATGCTGACAATCTCAAAGAGAATAAGCTGTGTGTCCAGGGCCCTTTAAATACTAATGATTGGGTATGACGCTTACGCGTGTGTATGGCCGTTCGTCCGGCCGTGCGGAACCCAGAAACCGCTGGGGCATTACTTATTCACCCGCCAACAACAAGAGCTGATTATGCTTGTCAGTGTATTGTAAGGACTTTGATTTGCCATCTAAATGCATGCCTAGGCCTTAAGGAAGCACAGGAAGAAACAGTTGTTTTCTAAACTTAGTTAAACTCCGTGCCAAACAGAAGTTAGTGCGCACATGTGCAAACTAAGTCACTTGCATCTAGAAGGATAGTTTGAGGCTAGAAATGTGTCTGGTAATGTCATTTAGTCAACTGATCGGATTGTGATAGATATTTGTATGCAGTTTGATCTAACAAATATTTTTATTTTGTGTTTTTTAGACGATGCTTCAGCGCAGGTACGACTACCCGCCCAATGCGTTTGAGAAGAGGAACGTCGCCATGGAGATTGTTTCCCGGATCCAGCAGGAGACGGACACCACCTTCACCCATAAGCAGATCATGCAGCATTGGTCGGACCTGAAGCGACTCCACATGCCCCGGGTGCGGCGATTTTTCGGGCTTCATTTCCCAAGTAAGTACATAGCGATTGCATGCTAGATGTAACTAATACAGAAGGTAGGCCTTTATTTATAAATGCTTTACTCTTCTAGTGCTGGAAATGGAGTAACGAATCCAACGCACCCGGAGGCGCACAGGCCGGCCAGTGCTGCATGAATCTGCAGCAGAAAGTGAAGGTGGTGGATCTCCAGGGCGACGTTCCTACCCCTCCTCTGTAGCGGCGTCAGACCAGCCCCTGGACCTATCCACAGAGGAGGGGCGTCACGGCGTGGGCAGGGAGTCGTACCAAACGACGGAGCCATTAGCCTCTGGTATGTGACTGTTAATGTAACCGCACACACATACATGCTATTAAAAGCAAAGCGGATTCCCTTTTCTAGATGATTCTGTAGCAGGTAAACGATCTGGAGCAGAGACTGCAGCAGATCAGGCCCAGGAGGCACATGGAGAAGGTGGGTGATGTCACACACACATTCAAATTGTCATTTGCTTACTGTTGACTCAGACATTAAAAGTGACCCTATTTTACATGTCTCTACAGCCTCAACTTCCCAGCAGTGGCAGATCCCAGAACGGAGGGTGGTCCCCGAAGTCATGCTCGCCCACCAACGAAGTAAGTTGTAATGTAATTATTTGGAGTATGTGGGACTTGACATGATCACCAAGATACATAAAGCCATTGTCAATGGCATTAGCATAATGACTTATGGCCTCTTTCTTTGATTAATTCCTTAGCATAATGATATATGACCTCTCCCTTTAATCCCTTAGCATACTGACATATGGCCTCTTCCTTGAATTCCTTAGCATAATGACATATGGCTCTTCCTTAGCATAATGACATATGGCTCTTCCTTTGATTAATTCCTTAGCATAATGACATATGTCCTCTTCCTTTGATTAATTCTAGAGATGAGCGAACTTCTTGAAAGTTCGATGCGGGTGATTCGCCGAATTTCCCCAAGAAATTCGGGTTCGCCCGAATCGAACTTTCACGAATCGCTCATCTGAAAAAAAAAATGCCGGCATGGTGGGAGCGGGCAGGCCGGCTACGCCTGTCAGCGGGCCGCCACCTGCCCGCTGACAGCGTAGCCGGCCTGCCCACTCCCAACATGCCGGCACAAATGCCGGCATGGTGGCAGCGGGCAGGCCGGCCGCTCCCACCATGCCGGCATTTTTTTTTTTTAAAGCAAAAATGCCGGCATGGTGGGAGCGGGCAGGCCGGCTACGCTGTCAGCAGGCGGCGGAAGCCGGCCCGCTGACAGCGCAGCCGGCCTGCCCGCTCCCACCATGCCGGCATTTTTTTAAAAAGCAAACACTTACCTGCATGGTCATTTTCCCCAAGAAATTCGGGTTCGCCCGAATCGAACTTTCACGAATCGCTCATCTGAAAAAAAAAATGCCGGCATGGTGGGAGCGGGCAGGTCGGCTACGCCTGTCAGCGGGCCGCCACCGGCCCGCTGACAGCGTAGCCGGCCTGCCCACTCCCAACATGCCGGCAAAAAATGCCGGCATGGTGGCAGCGGGCAGGCCGGCCGCTCCCACCATGCCGGCATTTTTTTTTTTAAGCAAAAATGCCGGCATGGTGGGAGCGGGCAGGCCGGCTACGCTGTCAGCGGACGGCGGAAGCCAGCCCGCTGACAGCGCAGCCGGCCTGCCCGCTCCCACCATGCCGGCATTTTTTTAAAAAGCAAACACTTACCTGCATGGTCGGAGCGTGGAGGCCGGCGCCGCTCTCAGGCACCTTCTGATGACGCGTCCTCTGATGACAGCTGAGAGGCCGGCGCCGCTCTCAGCTGTCATCAGAGGACGCGTCATCAGAGGACGCGTCATCAGAGGGCGCCTGAGAGCGGCGCCGGCCTCCACGCTCCGACCATGCAGGTGTTTGCTTTTTAGAAAAATGCCGGCATGGTGGGAGCGGGCAGGCCGGCTGCGCTGTCAGCGGGCCGGCTTCCGCCGCCCGCTGACAGCGTAGCCGGCCTGCCCACTCCCACCATGCCGGCATTTTTTTTTTTTTTTTCAGGGAAAATTCGATCGGCACGAACCAAAAAAAATTCGGGTTCGTGCCGAATCGAATTTTCCCTGAAATTCGGAGCGAATTCCGGTTCGGCCGAACCGGTTCGCTCATCCCTAATTAATTCCTTTGATTAATTCCTTTGCATAATGACATATGGCCTCATGAGTTAGTTTGCAACCTAATAAACATTCCCTCCACAGCGGTTACACATGTATTTGCCGACAAATAATTTTAACATTATTAACATGATACAGGGACCACACGTGCCAGAGTGGCACAACTGAGAACAGGGTTCTTCAGTTGGTGGGCGAGATGCAGGAGCTGCGCGACTCGTTGGGGACCACAGATGAAGAATAATCTTCTGGGGCCTGCCATTGCTGTGTATATAGTTTAAAATAGGTTATATATAGTTTATAGTTTAATTTATTTATTTTATTTTTTTTTATTTAATATGGACATTTAAAAAAAAAAAAAAAAAGTTGTTCAATTTTTAGAAAAAACTAATTTAAAAAAATAAGGCAAACGAAAAGTGCCATTTTACATTAAAAAAAACAAAACCAACTTGTTTCTGTGTCAAAACGATGAAGATATATATGAAGATTCGCCTGACCGCAAAGTGATTTAGGTAAGTTTTAGGGGTGGGAAATGCAAGAATATACTGACCGTGAGGTGATTTGGGTAAGTTTTAGGGGTGGGAAATGCAAGAATATACTGACCGTGAAGTGATTTGGGTAAGTTTTAGGGGTGGGAAATACAAGAATATACTGACCGCGAAGTGATTTAGGTAAGTTTTAGGGGTGGGAAATGCAAGAATATACTGACCACGAAGTGATTTAGGTCAGTTTTAGAGGTGGGAAATGCAAGAATATACTGACCGCAAAGTGATTTGGGTAAGTTTTAGGGATGAAATGCAAGAATATACTGACCGCGAAGTGATTTAGGCAAGTTTTAGGGGTGGGAAATGCAAGAATATACTGACCGCGAAGTGATTTAGGTAAGTTTTAGGGGTGGGAAATGCAAGAATATACTGACCGCAAAGTGATTTAGCTAAGCATTATAGCAAAAGTGAGTGAACCAAATATGTAGGCGAGCACATTAATTAATTAAGTTTGTAGTGCGCAGGCGTAAGGATTTTCGTCTGAACGATTATTTATAGAAAAAGGAAATCCGAATCTAAAAGGGAAACGTAAATGATTCGTGGGAGGAGACGATGGAAAAAAGGGCAAAAATGAAAGCCTACGTTGTAACATGAGTAACATAAACCGAAAGTCTTGACCAGAGGATGCTTTAGGGGTGGGAAATGCAAGAATATACTGACCGCGAAGTGATTTAGCTAAGCATTATAGCAAAAGTGAGTGAACTAAATATGTAGGCGAGCACATTGATTAATTAAGTTTGTAGTGAGCAGGCGTAAGGTCGTAAGGATTTTCGTCTGAACGATTATTTATAGAAAAAGGAAATCCGAATCTAAACGGGAAACGTAAATGATTCGTGGGAGGAGACGATGGAAAAAAGGGCAAAAATGAAAGCCTACGTTGTAACATGAGTAACAAACGGAAAACAAAAGCTGGAAAATGACATACGAACGAAGACTTTACAGAAGGCTTGCAATGCATGCTTAGAATCGCTCGTACACTCATACGCGAGCAGGAAAATTAAAAAAAAAAAACAAATCGACACAAAAACAAAAGTCTTTTTATGTCTCTCTGAATCAACCCTAATATGCATGCAGTTATGGCCTGCAGCATCTCAAGACGGTTGAACGGTTGTTTTCGGTTGAACACATCTGGAAGGTCATTGGTTGTCAATCGCAAAAATACAATTCTGTGATTACTCACCTTGTAGAATTGGTATTATAAGTATGCAGCACATTCTGCTCCAGATAATGATTCATAACAGATGGGATTACCTCCACCAGAGGCCGCTTGGCTGCAGAGATGGCAAAAAGAGGCCCCTCCCGGTCCATATATACCCGGGACCTCCCACAAATTCCCCAGTATAGAAAAGCAGTAAGGATAACCAGGAGAAGCCAATGAAAATTAACAACGTTAACAAGGATAACAATCACCATACAGAGGATCCAAGATAATGCAAACAGGGTGGGGTGGAGCAGGACGTGCTGCATACTTATACCAATTCTACAAGGTGAGTAATCACAGAATTGTATTATTCTAAGTATGCAACACGTTCTGCTCCAGATAAGGATTCATAACAGATGGGACATCCAATAGCAGTGTCCGTAAACAGGGTGGGATCCCAAAAGCAACAACGCGCAGTTCACACCACTGCCGACTGCAGAACCTTGCGGCCAAAAACAGCATCCGCTGAGGCCCGAACAACAACCTTGTAAAACTTGGAAAAGGTATGAACAGAAGACCAAGTAGCAGCCTTACAAACTTGTTCAACAGAAGCCTGGTGCTGGAAGGCCCAGGAGGCCCCAACAGCACGTGTAGAATGAGCAGTAACACGGAAAGGAGGATCCTTTCCCCTAGCAGAATAGGCCCTAAAAATAGCCTGACTAATCCATTTGCTAATAGTAGACTTAGCAGGTGCCAGGCCCTTCTTGGGGCCTGAAGGAACCACAAACAAGGCATCAGTCTTTCTAAAAGGTGCAGTAGCCACCAAGTAGAACTTCAAATTCCTGACCACATCCAGGGAATGTAAGGCCCTCTCCTTGGAATTACCAGGATTAGGGCACAAGGAAGGAAGCACAATGTCCTGATTGAGATGGAAGGCAGAGACAACCTTAGGCAAGAAATCAGGTTTAAATCTGAAAACCACCTTGTCCTGGTGTCTCTCAAAGTAAGGCGCCTGAATAGAAAGGGCCGCCAACTCCGAAACACACCTGACCGAGGTGATAGCCACCAAAAAGGCAACTTTAAGAGTAAGAATAGACAGAGCAGCCCCATATACAGGCTCAAAAGGAGGGCCCTGAAGGGCAGACAAAACCAAATTCAAGTCCCAAACTGGCAACAGAGGTTTGCGAGGGGGACGCACATGAGCAACCCCCTGGAAGAAAGTCTTGACCAGAGGATGCTGAGCGAAAGATCTCTGGAGGAAAACAGCCAAGGCAGAAACGTGAAGTCCCAGATCCAAACCATGCTGAAGGAACTCCAGAATCCTAGGAATGGAAAAGACCCGACATGTAAGGAGCTTAGACTCCCACCAGTCAATGTAGGCCCGCCAGACCCTATAGTAGATGGTAGAAGAGGATTTCTTCCTAGCCCTGATTAGAGTGTTAATCACAGACTCAGAAAGCCCCTCATCCCTTAAGTTGGAGATTTCAGCAGCCAGGACGTCAAAGCCAGCGTTTGTAAATTGGGATGGCATAGCCGCCCTTGAGTGAGAAGGTCCGGGACCAGGGGCAGAGCGTACTGATCTACCGCCAGCTGAACGATATCTGCGAACCACAACTGTCTTGGCCACCTGGGGGCCACCAGGATTGCTGGTACCCTTTCCTGAGCCAGCTTGCGCAGAACTCTGCCCAGCAGGGGGAATGGAGGAAAAAGATACAGGAGACGGAACCCCTGCCAGGATAGAGTCAGAGCATCCACTGCAAGGGCCAGGGGATCCTGGGACAGAGAGACAAAGACTGGGAGCTTGTGATTGTGGTGGGATGCAAACAGATCCACTTCCGGTACCCCCCAACGGTGACATAAGGACAAGAAGACCTCGCTGCTGAGAGACCATTCCCCTAGGCGAGAGGTCCCCCTGCTCAGAGAGTCCGCCTCCAGATTCTCCACCCCCGGAATGTACACTGCTAAGATGCAAGGAACATTGTCCTCCGCCCAGGACAGAATCATGGACACCTCCTTGAGGGCACTCCGAGTCCCTCCCTGATGATTGATGTAGGCAACCGCAGTCTGGTTGTCTGAGCGAACTTGGACCGGCCGGCCCTGAAGGTGAGGAGTCAACTGGGCCAGTACCAACTGAACCGCCCTCAGTTCCAGGACGTTGATAGGAGCATGGGCCTCCTGAGGGCCCCACAGCCCCTGGACAGACTGGCATCCATGGTGACCGTCTCCCAACAGGGGGCCAGAAAGGATCTGCCCCCCAACAGGTTCCTCAAGTCCAGCCACCACAAGAGGGACCGCCGGGCCAGAGGAGACAGAACAAAGGCCTGATCCAGAGACAGGGGACTCTTGTCACAGACTGATAGGAGATGGAGCTGAAGAGGTCTCATGTGGAACTGAGCATAAGGGACTGCCTTGAAACAGGACACCATTTGTCCCACAAGCTGCATCCCTTGCCGGATGGAAGGGCGAGGGCAGGACAGAAGGAAATGAACCAGAGCTTGAAGAGAATCCACCTTCTGCTGAGGAAGAAAAATCCTGGCCTGAACAGTATCCAGATTTATGCCCAGGAAGGAGGTCACCAGAGACGGAGACAGGGAGGATTTGGGGTGATTGATCACCCATCCGAATGTTTCCAGAGCAGTCACCACCTGCTGGGTATCCAATTCTGCCTGCTGGAAAGAATGAGAAGTGATGAGAAGGTCGTCCAGATAAGGAAGAATGTGAATGCCCCGAGGAAGCCATAACACCCGCCAGCACCTTGGGGGGCCGAGGTGAGACCGAAGGGCAGTGCTACAAATTGGTAGTCCTGGTCCTCCAGTGCGAACCTGAGGAATCTCTGATGCCCAGGGAAGACAGGTACATGAAGGTAAGCATCCTTGATGTCTATGGAGGTCATGAAGTCCCCCGGGCGCAAAGAGCTGATCACGGAGCGCAGGGTCTCCATGCGAAAGTGTCTGGTCCTGATGAACTTGTTGAGAAGCTTTAAGTCCAGGATGGGTCTGATGGAACCATCCCTTTTGGGTACTGTGAAGAGATTGGAATAAAAACCCAGACGGACCTGACAGATGACCCCCATGTCCAATAGGTTTTGCACGGCCAGAAACAGACCCTGAGCTGCCAGGCGTTCTAGAGGAATCCGAGACCTGAGGAATCTTGGAGGTGGCCAGGAAGCGAACTCTAGCTTGTAGCCGGAGGACATAACCTCCAGAATCCACCTGTCTGAGACCTGCTGTCCCCAGACATGAGCGAAGAGACGCAGCCATCCCCCCACCCGGATGGGTGAGGGCGCCCCCTCATGGCTGAGGAGGCTTGCCGATAGATTTGGGTTTGGACCCCCAGGAAGATCCGGAGCTGGCACAACCTCTGTCCCTGCCCCAGAAATCTCCCCTAGGACCTGCAAAGGAAACCCCTCTCCCAGACCTGGATCCACGGTAGGAGAGGGCAAAGGCACCCGAACCCCGAAAGGGCCGCAGCTCCGCAAAGAGCACCTGTGATAGGTGCTGCCTACCGTCACCCGACCAGCACAGCCAAAGCTGGGAGGCATAAGTAATAAGTGGAACGGGTGGGAATAGTCCTTCAGGGCCGCGGGCTGTTAAGCCCCGCTCACCTGCGATAAGAGAAGCCATCTTCTGACCTTCGCAGCTGACTGCAGAGAAGAAACTGGGGAATTTGTGGGAGGTCCCGGGTATATATGGACCGGGAGGGGCCTCTTTTTGCCATCTCTGCAGTCAAGCGCCCTCTGACGGAGGTAATCCCATCTGTTATGAATCATTATCCGGAGCAGGACGTGCTGCATACTTAGAATAGCCAGGAGCCAATCTTGATGATTTGCAAACCAAATATGCATTCAGCACGGCAATACATTCCTCAGACAACCATTAATAACTTCATTGATGTGATGCCCAGGCATGTAAATGCATGTATTTCTTTATGTGAAACTTATGCGAAATACTGAAAAAATATCTAGTTTTGAATAATTTAGCTCCATTTTATTATTATTTGCACATCTATCGATCATGTGATTTTCACAATTCCTAGACATTTCATTCTTGGTGCTGCAATTTCAAGGTGGAGGAGCATACATTCAGCTCCAACAATAAGGAAGGTGTGTCTGGTTTACAGGTAAAGGCAGCTTAAATGAGTCACACCATAGCTCTGTATACAGTGTCAATTATTAACTGGAACTGAACAAAATTTAGACTTGGACAATATGAATCACTTCTCCCATAACTGCAGGTAGAACATTTGGCCTTTATTTTAGGAGTAGATTATTTTTCCAGATGAAATAATAAAAGTCAGCTTTTCTCAGCACAGAAATTCGATTAAGAATCTCTAGCCTGGAAAAATAACAGTTAGTACAGACTTTGGTGGAAATGCTAAATGTTTCCTCTGCTTGATAGCAGTGTATTAATAGTAGCAAATAAAGAATTTGCAGTAGTCAGCGATCAATCTCCAAAGCTGCCAACCAAATCTGCAACTAAAATATGAAACTCCGAATTAGCAGCCGTCAACAATTCAAACATCTTATCCGAGATGCCCAATAAATAAAGCCCATTGTGCTATACGCATAAATGTGTCCTTTGTGCCTCACTTACAGAGTTATGCGGATCTATACGACTTTGGTCACAAGAGATTTAATGTGTGTAACCATGTTTACCTATATTGTGTCTGTATACCGAAATGTACATTTTGTAGTGATCATTATTAATTATTGCAAAATAGGAAAATACAAATGTGAATACAAGTTAGCATTAGAAAAAAATAACATAGGCAAATGATTTATATTAAATGTATGTACAGTATTTTATCAACTGTTAAGAGGCCAGTTTGTAATGTTTTTGTTGGTTAAAATGTACCTACAATATTTTATGAACTATTCAGTGCTTGGGCCTATATAAAATGGAATGGTCCGGGTATCCTTCTTGCCATTGCCGAGCTCGGAATGGATTACATTTATGCTGGCTGACATCAGTGCCTCCAGGGCACACAGAGTGTGCGTGTATGCAGACAGAACTATACAAACAGTGACTTCGTCTCCACCCTGCTCATGACATACACCATCACACCCATTGCATCTGAGGCCATTGCGGACTACAGCCTAAAAACCTGACAAGCAACTAACATAATCTGCATAGGAAAAAAAAAAAGAAAACATTAAGGCAATTAGGTTGGTTACTCCAGTATAAATATCTATATAAAAACACAACAGTTAAATAGCACCCATGACAGGAGAGGCATTATGTGGGATGCACCTATTAATAGACAGCAGGTAAACAAAGCACAAGGAACCCAACTCCAACATAGGAGTTTTTCAGGCTACAGGTGAAGTTTTCTGATCTGTAAGCAGTCTCCTACATACAGTATGTGCACAAGGGAAGGTGAAGGAGGGCCACCATCCACAACTACAGCATATGGAAGTAAGCTTCCACCCACCCTTCCATGTTCAGAGGGTCCTGCACTGAAAAGCTTTAATTGTCACATATTTCGGGTAATGGTATAAACATAAGTTTTGATGTAAAATACAAATGTAAACATTAAGAGTAGGAAGCCAGATATAGAGTAGCGGTTAGTTCTGTGGTCTAAAGACCACATCTCCCACCCACAAGCATCCTGTATTGGGATGCCAGTCTGAAAAACTCCCTATAGAAAGCCCAATAATCAGACAATTGCATACCTCCTAAGGGTCCCTGATTTGGAGGAACTGTCCCTCATTTCTATTTGTCCTTCTGAGATTTAACATTCAGATCTGCAGCAGTAAATGCTTCATTTGCCAACTGAAAGTGTTTATTGTTTTAACTGTTACAACCTATCTCAGCGGTACTCAACTGGCGGACCGAGGTCCGAATGTGCCAGATTTCCAGACCCCTGCCCTGACAGCCCTGCACTCAGCGCTGCCCCCTTTACATGATCGGCGATGTAGTGCTTAGTCTCCCTGCCAGTGTCTCTGGCACCTAGCATAGCAATATGAAGTACTGCACAGACAGGAAGTAGCATTGCAACGATTTTCAGTCTCTTTGCCACATCCAATCTTCTCCCTCCGCCCCAGCCCAGCCACATCCATCCCTCTCCCCCCAGGCTCTGCCCCATTCATCCCTGCCCCATCCATCCCTGTCCCCTCAGCTCTCCCCATCCATCCCTGTCCCCTCAGCTCTGCCCCATCCATCCCTGTCTCCTCAGCTCTGCCCCATCCATCCCTGTCCCCCCAGGCTCTGCCCCATTCATCCCTGCTCCATGCATCCCTGTCCCCTCAGCTCTGCGCCATCCATCCCTGTCCCCTCAGCTCTCCCCATCCATCCCTGTCTCCTCAGCTCTGCCCCATCCATCCCTGTCCCCTCAGCTCTGCCCCATCCATCCCTGTCTCCTCAGCTCTGCCCCATCCATCCCTGTCCCCTCAGCTCTGCCCCATCCATCCCTGTCTCCTCAGCTCTGCCCCATCCATCCCTGTCTCCTCAGCTCTGCCCCATCCATCCCTGTCCCCTCAGCTCTGCCCCATCCATCGCTGTCTCCTCGGCTCTGCCCCATCCATCCCTGTCTCCTCGGCTCTGCCCCATCCATCCCTGTCTCCTCGGCTCTGCCCCATCCATCCCTGTCTCCTCGGCTCTACCCCATCCATCGCTGTCTCCTCAGCTCTGGCCCATCCATCCCTGTCTCCTCAGCTCTGCCCCATCCATCCTCCTCCCCTCAGCTCTGCCTCATCCATCCCTGTCCCCTCAGCTCTGCCCCATCCATCCCTGTCCCCTTAGCTCTGCCCCATCCATCCCTGTCCCCTCAGCTCTGCCCCATCCATCCCTGTCCCCCTCAGCTCTGCCCCATCCATCCCTGTCCCCTCAGCTCTGCCCCATCCATCCCTGTCCCCTTAGCTCTGCCCCATCCATCCCTGTCCCCTCAGCTCTGCCCCATCCATCCCTGTCCCCTCAGCTCTGCCCCATCCACCCGTCTCCTCAGCTCTGCCCCATCCACCCGTCTCCTCAGATCTGCCCCATCCATCCCTGTCTCCTCAGCTCTGCCCCATCCATCCCTGTCTCCTCAGCTCTGCCCCATCCATCCTTCTCCTCTCAGCTCTGCCCCATCCATTCCTGTCCTCTCAGCTCTGCCCCATCCATCCCTGTCCCCTCAGCTCTGCCCCATCCATTCCTGTCCCCTTAGCTCTGCCTCATCCATCCCTGTCCCCCTCAGCTCTGCCCCATCCATCCCTGTCCCCTTAGCTCTGCCCCATCCATCCCTGTCCCCTCAGCTCTGCCCCATCCATCCCTGTCCCCTCAGCTCTGCCCCATCCATTCCTGTCCCCTCAGCTCTGCCCCATCCATCCTCCTCCCCTCAGCTCTGCCCCATCCATCCTCCTCTCCTCAGCTCTGCCCCATCCACCCATCTCCTCAGCTCTGCCCCATCTACCCATCTCCTCAGCTCTGCCCCATCCATCCCTGTCTCCTCAGCTCTGCCCCATCCATCCTCCTCCCCTCAGCTCTGCCCCATCCACCCGTCTCCTCAGCTCTGCCCCATCCATCCTCCTCCCCTCAGCTCTGCCCCATCCATCCTCCTCCCCTCAGCTCTGCCCCATCCATTCCTGTCCCCTCAGCTCTGCCCCATCCATCCCTGTCCCCTCAGCTCTGCCCCATTCATCCCTGCTCCATGCATCCCTGTCCCCTCAGCTCTGCCCCATTCATCCCTGCTCCATGCATCCCTGTCCCCTCAGCTCTACCCCATCCATCCCTGTCCCCTCAGCTCTGCCCCATCCATCCCTGTCCCCTCAGCTCTGCCCCATTCATCCCTGCTCCATGCATCCCTGTCCCCTCAGCTCTGCCCCATTCATCCCTGCTCCATCCACCCATGTCCCCTCAGCTCTGCCCCATCCATCCATGTCCCCTCAGCTCTGCCCCATCCATCCCCGTCCCCTCAGCTTTGCCCCATCCAGCCCTGTCCTCTCAGCTCTGCCCCATCCATCCCTGTCCCCTTAGCTCTGCCCCATCCATCCTTCTCCTCTCAGCTATGCCCCATCCATCCCTGTCCCCTCAGCTCTGCCCCATTCATCCCTGCTCCATGCATCCCTGTCCCCTCAGCTCTGCCCCATTCATCCCTGCTCCATCCATCCCTGTCTCCTCAGCTCTGCCCCATCCATCCTTCTCCTCTCAGCTCTGCCCCATCCATCCCTGTCCCCTCAGCTCTGCCCCATCCATCCCTGTCCCCTCAGCTCTGCCCCATCCATCCCTGTCCCCTCAGTTCTGCCCCATCCATCCCTGTCCCCTCAGCTCTGCCCCATCCATCCCTGTCCCCTCAGCTCTGCCCCACCTATCGCTGTCCCCTCAGCTCTGCCCCATCCATCCCTGTCTCCTCAGCTCTGCCCCATCCATCCCTGTCTCCTCAGCTCTGCCCCATCCATCCCTGTCTCCTCAGCTCTGCCCCATCCATCCCTGTCACCTCAGCTCTGCCCCATCCATCCCTGTCTCCTCAGCTCTGCCCCATCCATCCCTGTCTCCTCAGCTCTGCCCCATCCATCCCTGTCCCCTCAGTTCTGCCCCATCCATCCCTGTCCCCTCAGCTCTGCCCCATCCATCCCTGTCCCCTCAGCTCTGCCCCATCCATCCCTGTCCCCTCAGCTCTGCCCCACCTATCGCTGTCCCCTCAGCTCTGCCCCATCCATCCCTGTCTCCTCAGCTCTGCCCCATCCATCCCTGTCTCCTCAGCTCTGCCCCATCCATCCCTGTCTCCTCAGCTCTGCCCCATCCATTCCTGTCCCCTCAGCTCTGCCCCATCCATCCCTGTCCCCTCAGCTCTGCCCCATCCATCCCTGTCCCCTTAGCTCTGCCCCATCCATCCCTGTCCCCTCAGCTCTGCCCCATCCATCCCTGTCCCCTTAGCTCTGCCCCATCCATCCTCCTCCCCTCAGCTCTGCCCCATCCATCCCTGTCCCCTCAGCTCTGCCCCATCCATCCCTGTCCCCTCAGCTCTGCCCCATCCATCCCTGTCCCCTCAGCTGTGCCCCATCCATCCCTGTCCCCTCAGCTCTGCTCCATCCATCCCTGTCCCCTCAGCTCAGCCCCATCCATCCCTGTCCCCTCAGCTCAGTCCCATCTATCCCTGTCCCCTCAGCTCAGCCCCATCCATCCCTGTCCCCTCAGCTCTGCCCCATCCACCCATCTCCTCAGCTCTGCCCCATCCATCCTCCTCCCCTCAGCTCTGCCCCATCCACCCGTCTCCTCAGCTCTGCCCCATCCATCCCTGTCTCCTCAGCTCTGCCCCATCTATCCTTCTCCTCTCAGCTCTGCCCCATCCATCCCTGTCCCCTCAGCTCTGCCCCATCCATCCCTGTCCCCTCAGCTCTGCCCCATCCATCCCTGTCCCCTCAGCTCAGTCCCATCTATCCCTGTCCCCTCAGCTCAGCCCCATCCATCCCTGTCCCCTCAGCTCTGCCCCATCCACCCATCTCCTCAGCTCTGCCCCATCCATCCCTGTCTCCTCAGCTCTGCCCCATCCATCCTCCTCCCCTCAGCTCTGCCCCATCCACCCGTCTCCTCAGCTCTGCCCCATCCATCCTCCTCCCCTCAGCTCTGCCCCATCCATTCCTGTCCCCTCAGCTCTGCCCCATCCATCCCTGTCCCCTCAGCTCTGCCCCATCCATCCCTGTCCCCTCAGCTCTGCCCCATCCATCCCCGTCCCCTCAGCTTTGCCCCATCCAGCCCTGTCCTCTCAGCTCTGCCCCATCCATCCCTGTCCCCTTAGCTCTGCCCCATCCATCCTTCTCCTCTCAGCTATGCCCCATCCATCCCTGTCCCCTCAGCTCTGCCCCATTCATCCCTGCTCCATGCATCCCTGTCCCCTCAGCTCTGCCCCATTCATCCCTGCTCCATCCATCCCTGTCTCCTCAGCTCTGCCCCATCCATCCTTCTCCTCTCAGCTCTGCCCCATCCATCCCTGTCCCCTCAGCTCTGCCCCATCCATCCCTGTCCCCTCAGCTCTGCCCCATCCATCCCTGTCCCCTCAGTTCTGCCCCATCCATCCCTGTCCCCTCAGCTCTGCCCCATCCATCCCTGTCCCCTCAGCTCTGCCCCACCTATCGCTGTCCCCTCAGCTCGGCCCCATCCATCCCTGTCTCCTCAGCTCTGCCCCATCCATCCCTGTCTCCTCAGCTCTGCCCCATCCATCCCTGTCTCCTCAGCTCTGCCCCATCCATCCCTGTCTCCTCAGCTCTGCCCCATCCATCCCTGTCTCCTCAGCTCTGCCCCATCCATCCCTGTCCCCTCAGTTCTGCCCCATCCATCCCTGTCCCCTCAGCTCTGCCCCATCCATCCCTGTCCCCTCAGCTCTGCCCCATCCATCCCTGTCCCCTCAGCTCTGCCCCATCCATCCCTGTCCCCTCAGCTCTGCCCCACCTATCGCTGTCCCCTCAGCTCTGCCCCATCCATCCCTGTCTCCTCAGCTCTGCCCCATCCATCCCTGTCTCCTCAGCTCTGCCCCATCCATCCCTGTCCCCTCAGCTCTGCCCCATCCATCCCTGTCCCCTCAGCTCTGCCCCATCCATCCCTGTCCCCTTAGCTCTGCCCCATCCATCCCTGTCCCCTCAGCTCTGCCCCATCCATCCCTGTCCCCTTAGCTCTGCCCCATCCATCCTCCTCCCCTCAGCTCTGCCCCATCCATCCCTGTCCCCTCAGCTCTGCCCCATCCATCCCTGTCCCCTCAGCTCTGCCCCATCCATCCCTGTCCCCTCAGCTGTGCCCCATCCATCCCTGTCCCCTCAGCTCTGCTCCATCCATCCCTGTCCCCTCAGCTAAGCCCCATCCATCCCTGTCCCCTCAGCTCAGTCCCATCTATCCCTGTCCCCTCAGCTCAGCCCCATCCATCCCTGTCCCCTCAGCTCTGCCCCATCCACCCATCTCCTCAGCTCTGCCCCATCCATCCCTGTCTCCTCAGCTCTGCCCCATCCATCCTCCTCCCCTCAGCTCTGCCCCATCCACCCGTCTCCTCAGCTCTGCCCCATCCATCCTCCTCCCCTCAGCTCTGCCCCATCCATTCCTGTCCCCTCAGCTCTGCCCCATCCATCCCTGTCCCCTCAGCTCTGCCCCATCCATCCCTGTCCCCTCAGCTCTGCCCCATCCACCCATCTCCTCAGCTCTGCCCCATCCATCCTCCTCCCCTCAGCTCTGCCCCATCCACCCGTCTCCTCAGCTCTGCCCCATCCATCCCTGTCTCCTCAGCTCTGCCCCATCTATCCTTCTCCTCTCAGCTCTGCCCCATCCATCCCTGTCCCCTCAGCTCTGCCCCATCCATCCCTGTCTCCTCAGCTCTGCCCCATCTATCCTTCTCCTCTCATCTCTGCCCCATCCATTCCTGTCCTCTCAGCTCTGCCCCATCCATCCCTGTCCCCTTAGCTCTGCCCCATCCATCCCTGTCCCCTCAGCTCTGCCCCATCCATCCCTGTCCCCTCAGCTCTGCCCCATCCATCCTCCTCCCCTCAGCTCTGCCCCATCCACCCATCTCCTCAGCTCTGCCCCATCCATCCTCCTCCCCTCAGCTCTGCCCCATCCACCCGTCTCCTCAGCTCTGCCCCATCCATCCCTGTCTCCTCAGCTCTGCCCCATCTATCCTTCTCCTCTCAGCTCTGCCCCATCCATCCCTGTCCCCTCAGCTCTGCCCCATCCATCCCTGTCTCCTCAGCTCTGCCCCATCTATCCTTCTCCTCTCAGCTCTGCCCCATCCATCCCTGTCCCCTCAGCTCTGCCCCATCCATCCCTGTCTCCTCAGCTCTGCCCCATCTATCCTTCTCCTCTCAGCTCTGCCCCATCCATTCCTGTCCACTCGGCTCTGCCCCATCCATTCCTGTCCACTCGGCTCTTCCCATCGTTCCCTGTCCCCTCAGCTCTGCCCCATCCATCCCTGTCTCCTCAGCTCTGCCCCATCCATCCCTGTCCCCTCAGCTCTGCCCCATCCATCCCTGTCCCCTTAGCTCTGCCCCACCCATCCCTGTCCCCTCAGCTCTGCCCCATCCATCCCTGTCCCCTTAGCTCTGCCCCATCCATCCTCCTCCCCTCAGCTCTGCCCCATCCATCCCTGTCCCCTCAGCTCTGCCCCATCCATCCCTGTCCCCTCAGCTCTGCCCCATCCATCCCTGTCCCCTCAGCTGTGCCCCATCCATCCCTGTCCCCTCAGCTCTGCTCCATCCATCCCTGTCCCCTCAGCTCAGCCCCATCCATCCCTGTCCCCTCAGCTCAGTCCCATCTATCCCTGTCCCCTCAGCTCAGCCCCATCCATCCCTGTCCCCTCAGCTCTGCCCCATCCACCCATCTCCTCAGCTCTGCCCCATCCATCCCTGTCTCCTCAGCTCTGCCCCATCCATCCTCCTCCCCTCAGCTCTGCCCCATCCACCCGTCTCCTCAGCTCTGCCCCATCCATCCTCCTCCCCTCAGCTCTGCCCCATCCATTCCTGTCCCCTCAGCTCTGCCCCATCCATCCCTGTCCCCTCAGCTCTGCCCCATCCATCCCTGTCCCCTCAGCTCTGCCCCATCCATCCCCGTCCCCTCAGCTTTGCCCCATCCAGCCCTGTCCTCTCAGCTCTGCCCCATCCATCCCTGTCCCCTTAGCTCTGCCCCATCCATCCTTCTCCTCTCAGCTATGCCCCATCCATCCCTGTCCCCTCAGCTCTGCCCCATTCATCCCTGCTCCATGCATCCCTGTCCCCTCAGCTCTGCCCCATTCATCCCTGCTCCATCCATCCCTGTCTCCTCAGCTCTGCCCCATCCATCCTTCTCCTCTCAGCTCTGCCCCATCCATCCCTGTCTCCTCAGCTCTGCCCCATCCATCCCTGTCCCCTCAGTTCTGCCCCATCCATCCCTGTCCCCTCAGCTCTGCCCCATCCATCCCTGTCCCCTCAGCTCTGCCCCACCTATCGCTGTCCCCTCAGCTCGGCCCCATCCATCCCTGTCTCCTCAGCTATGCCCCATCCATCCCTGTCTCCTCAGCTCTGCCCCATCCATCCCTGTCTCCTCAGCTCTGCCCCATCCATCCCTGTCTCCTCAGCTCTGCCCCATCCATCCCTGTCTCCTCAGCTCTGCCCCATCCATCCCTGTCTCCTCAGCTCTGCCCCATCCATCCCTGTCTCCTCAGCTCTGCCCCATCCATCCCTGTCTCCTCAGCTCTGCCCCATCCATCCCTGTCCCCTCAGTTCTGCCCCATCCATCCCTGTCCCCTCAGCTCTGCCCCATCCATCCCTGTCCCCTCAGCTCTGCCCCATCCATCCCTGTCCCCTCAGCTCTGCCCCACCTATCGCTGTCCCCTCAGCTCTGCCCCATCCATCCCTGTCTCCTCAGCTCTGCCCCATCCATCCCTGTCTCCTCAGCTCTGCCCCATCCATCCCTGTCCCCTCAGCTCTGCCCCATCCATCCCTGTCCCCTCAGCTCTGCCCCATCCATCCCTGTCCCCTTAGCTCTGCCCCATCCATCCCTGTCCCCTCAGCTCTGCCCCATCCATCCCTGTCCCCTTAGCTCTGCCCCATCCATCCTCCTCCCCTCAGCTCTGCCCCATCCATCCCTGTCCCCTCAGCTCTGCCCCATCCATCCCTGTCCCCTCAGCTCTGCCCCATCCATCCCTGTCCCCTCAGCTGTGCCCCATCCATCCCTGTCCCCTCAGCTCTGCTCCATCCATCCCTGTCCCCTCAGCTCAGCCCCATCCATCCCTGTCCCCTCAGCTCAGTCCCATCTATCCCTGTCCCCTCAGCTCAGCCCCATCCATCCCTGTCCCCTCAGCTCTGCCCCATCCACCCATCTCCTCAGCTCTGCCCCATCCATCCCTGTCTCCTCAGCTCTGCCCCATCCATCCTCCTCCCCTCAGCTCTGCCCCATCCACCCGTCTCCTCAGCTCTGCCCCATCCATCCTCCTCCCCTCAGCTCTGCCCCATCCATTCCTGTCCCCTCAGCTCTGCCCCATCCATCCCTGTCCCCTCAGCTCTGCCCCATCCATCCCTGTCCCCTCAGCTCTGCCCCATCCACCCATCTCCTCAGCTCTGCCCCATCCATCCTCCTCCCCTCAGCTCTGCCCCATCCACCCGTCTCCTCAGCTCTGCCCCATCCATCCCTGTCTCCTCAGCTCTGCCCCATCTATCCTTCTCCTCTCAGCTCTGCCCCATCCATCCCTGTCCCCTCAGCTCTGCCCCATCCATCCCTGTCTCCTCAGCTCTGCCCCATCTATCCTTCTCCTCTCATCTCTGCCCCATCCATTCCTGTCCTCTCAGCTCTGCCCCATCCATCCCTGTCCCCTTAGCTCTGCCCCATCCATCCCTGTCCCCTCAGCTCTGCCCCATCCATCCCTGTCCCCTCAGCTCTGCCCCATCCATCCTCCTCCCCTCAGCTCTGCCCCATCCACCCATCTCCTCAGCTCTGCCCCATCCATCCTCCTCCCCTCAGCTCTGCCCCATCCACCCGTCTCCTCAGCTCTGCCCCATCCATCCCTGTCTCCTCAGCTCTGCCCCATCTATCCTTCTCCTCTCAGCTCTGCCCCATCCATCCCTGTCCCCTCAGCTCTGCCCCATCCATCCCTGTCTCCTCAGCTCTGCCCCATCTATCCTTCTCCTCTCAGCTCTGCCCCATCCATCCCTGTCCCCTCAGCTCTGCCCCATCCATCCCTGTCTCCTCAGCTCTGCCCCATCTATCCTTCTCCTCTCAGCTCTGCCCCATCCATTCCTGTCCACTCGGCTCTGCCCCATCCATTCCTGTCCACTCGGCTCTTCCCATCGTTCCCTGTCCCCTCAGCTCTGCCCCATCCATCCCTGTCTCCTCAGCTCTGCCCCATCCATCCCTGTCCCCTCAGCTCTGCCCCATCCATCCCTGTCCCCTCAGCTCTGCCCCATCCATCCCTGTCCCCTTAGCTCTGCCCCATCCATCCCTGTCCCCTCAGCTCTGCCCCATCCATCCCTGTCCCCTTAGCTCTGCCCCATCCATCCTCCTCCCCTCAGCTCTGCCCCATCCATCCCTGTCCCCTCAGCTCTGCCCCATCCATCCCTGTCCCCTCAGCTCTGCCCCATCCATCCCTGTCCCCTCAGCTGTGCCCCATCCATCCCTGTCCCCTCAGCTCTGCTCCATCCATCCCTGTCCCCTCAGCTCAGCCCCATCCATCCCTGTCCCCTCAGCTCAGTCCCATCTATCCCTGTCCCCTCAGCTCAGCCCCATCCATCCCTGTCCCCTCAGCTCTGCCCCATCCACCCATCTCCTCAGCTCTGCCCCATCCATCCCTGTCTCCTCAGCTCTGCCCCATCCATCCTCCTCCCCTCAGCTCTGCCCCATCCACCCGTCTCCTCAGCTCTGCCCCATCCATCCTCCTCCCCTCAGCTCTGCCCCATCCATTCCTGTCCCCTCAGCTCTGCCCCATCCATCCCTGTCCCCTCAGCTCTGCCCCATCCATCCCTGTCCCCTCAGCTCTGCCCCATCCATCCCCGTCCCCTCAGCTTTGCCCCATCCAGCCCTGTCCTCTCAGCTCTGCCCCATCCATCCCTGTCCCCTTAGCTCTGCCCCATCCATCCTTCTCCTCTCAGCTATGCCCCATCCATCCCTGTCCCCTCAGCTCTGCCCCATTCATCCCTGCTCCATGCATCCCTGTCCCCTCAGCTCTGCCCCATTCATCCCTGCTCCATCCATCCCTGTCTCCTCAGCTCTGCCCCATCCATCCTTCTCCTCTCAGCTCTGCCCCATCCATCCCTGTCTCCTCAGCTCTGCCCCATCCATCCCTGTCCCCTCAGTTCTGCCCCATCCATCCCTGTCCCCTCAGCTCTGCCCCATCCATCCCTGTCCCCTCAGCTCTGCCCCACCTATCGCTGTCCCCTCAGCTCGGCCCCATCCATCCCTGTCTCCTCAGCTCTGCCCCATCCATCCCTGTCTCCTCAGCTCTGCCCCATCCATCCCTGTCTCCTCAGCTCTGCCCCATCCATCCCTGTCTCCTCAGCTCTGCCCCATCCATCCCTGTCTCCTCAGCTCTGCCCCATCCATCCCTGTCTCCTCAGCTCTGCCCCATCCATCCCTGTCTCCTCAGCTCTGCCCCATCCATCCCTGTCTCCTCAGCTCTGCCCCATCCATCCCTGTCCCCTCAGTTCTGCCCCATCCATCCCTGTCCCCTCAGCTCTGCCCCATCCATCCCTGTCCCCTCAGCTCTGCCCCATCCATCCCTGTCCCCTCAGCTCTGCCCCACCTATCGCTGTCCCCTCAGCTCTGCCCCATCCATCCCTGTCTCCTCAGTTCTGCCCCATCCATCCCTGTCTCCTCAGCTCTGCCCCATCCATCCCTGTCCCCTCAGCTCTGCCCCATCCATCCCTGTCCCCTTAGCTCTGCCCCATCCATCCCTGTCCCCTCAGCTCTGCCCCATCCATCCCTGTCCCCTTAGCTCTGCCCCATCCATCCTCCTCCCCTCAGCTCTGCCCCATCCATCCCTGTCCCCTCAGCTCTGCCCCATCCATCCCTGTCCCCTCAGCTCTGCCCCATCCATCCCTGTCCCCTCAGCTCTGCCCCATCCATCCCTGTCCCCTCAGCTGTGCCCCATCCATCCTCCTCCCCTCAGCTCTGCTCCATCCATCCCTGTCCCCTCAGCTCAGCCCCATCCATCCCTGTCCCCTCAGCTCAGTCCCATCTATCCCTGTCCCCTCAGCTCAGCCCCATCCATCCCTGTCCCCCCAGCTCTGCCCCATCCATCCCTGTCCCCTCAGCTCAGCCCAATCCATCCCTGTCCCCTCAGCTCAGTCCCATCTATCCCTGTCCCCTCAGCTCAGCCCCATCCATCCCTGTCCCCTCAGCTCTGCTCCATCCATCCCTGTCCCCTCAGCTCAGCCCCATCCATCCCTGTCCCCTCAGCTCAGTCCCATCTATCCCTGTCCCCTCAGCTCAGCCCCATCCATCCCTGTCCCCTCAGCTCGGCCCCATCCATCCCTGTCCCCTCAGCTCAGCCCCATCCATCCCTGTCCCCTCAGCTCTGCCCCATCCACCCATCTCCTCAGCTCTGCCCCATCCATCCCTGTCTCCTCAGCTCTGCCCCATCCATCCTCCTCCCCTCAGCTCTGCCCCATCCACCCGTCTCCTCAGCTCTGCCCCATCCATCCTCCTCCCCTCAGCTCTGCCCCATCCATTCCTGTCCCCTCAGCTCTGCCCCATCCATCCCTGTCCCCTCAGCTCTGCCCCATCCATCCCTGTCCCCTCAGCTCTGCCCCATCCACCCATCTCCTCAGCTCTGCCCCATCCATCCCTGTCCCCTCAGCTCTGCCCCATCCACCCATCTCCTCAGCTCTGCCCCATCCATCCCTGTCTCCTCAGCTCTGCCCCATCCATCCTCCTCCCCTCAGCTCTGCCCCATCCACCCGTCTCCTCAGCTCTGCCCCATCCATCCTCCTCCCCTCAGCTCTGCCCCATCCATTCCTGTCCCCTCAGCTCTGCCCCATCCATCCCTGTCCCCTCAGCTCTGCCCCATCCATCCTCCTCCCCTCAGCTCTGCCCCATCCACCCGTCTCCTCAGCTCTGCCCCATCCATCCCTGTCTCCTCAGCTCTGCCCCATCTATCCTTCTCCTCTCAGCTCTGCCCCATCCATCCCTGTCCCCTCAGCTCTGCCCCATCCATCCCTGTCTCCTCAGCTCTGCCCCATCTATCCTTCTCCTCTCATCTCTGCCCCATCCATTCCTGTCCTCTCAGCTCTGCCCCATCCATCCCTGTCCCCTTAGCTCTGCCCCATCCATCCCTGTCCCCTCAGCTCTGCCCCATCCATCCCTGTCCCCTCAGCTCTGCCCCATCCATCCTCCTCCCCTCAGCTCTGCCCCATCCACCCGTCTCCTCAGCTCTGCCCCATCCATCCCTGTCTCCTCAGCTCTGCCCCATCTATCCTTCTCCTCTCAGCTCTGCCCCATCCATCCCTGTCCCCTCAGCTCTGCCCCATCCATCCCTGTCTCCTCAGCTCTGCCCCATCTATCCTTCTCCTCTCAGCTCTGCCCCATCCATCCCTGTCCCCTCAGCTCTGCCCCATCCATCCCTGTCTCCTCAGCTCTGCCCCATCTATCCTTCTCCTCTCAGCTCTGCCCCATCCATTCCTGTCCACTCGGCTCTGCCCCATCCATTCCTGTCCACTCGGCTCTTCCCATCGTTCCCTGTCCCCTCAGCTCTGCCCCATCCATCCCTGTCTCCTCAGCTCTGCCCCATCCATCCCTGTCCCCTCAGCTCTGCCCCATCCATCCCTGTCCCCTCAGCTCTGCCCCATCCATCCCTGTCCCCTTAGCTCTGCCCCATCCATCCCTGTCCCCTCAGCTCTGCCCCATCCATCCCTGTCCCCTTAGCTCTGCCCCATCCATCCTCCTCCCCTCAGCTCTGCCCCATCCATCCCTGTCCCCTCAGCTCAGTCCCATACATTCCTGTCCCCTCAGCTCTGCCCCATCCATCCCTGTCCCCTCAGCTCTGCCCCATCCATCCCTGTCCCCTCAGCTCTGCCCCATCCATCCCTGTCCCCTCAGCTATGCCCCATCCATCCCTGTCCCCTCAGCTCTGCTCCATCCATCCCTGTCCCCTCAGCTCAGCCCCATCCATCCCTGTCCCCTCAGCTCAGTCCCATACATTCCTGTCCCCTCAGCTCTGCCCCATCCATCCCTGTCCCCTCAGCTCTGCCCCATCCATCCCTGTCCCCTCAGCTCTGCCCCATCCATCCCTGTCCCCTCAGCTGTGCCCCATCCATCCCTGTCCCCTCAGCTCTGCTCCATCCATCCCTGTCCCCTCAGCTCAGCCCCATCCATCCCTGTCCCCTCATCTCTGCCCCATCCATCCCTGTCCCCTCAGCTCAGCCCCATCCATCCCTGTCCCCTCAGCTCAGCCCCATCCATCCCTGTCCCCTCATCTCTGCCCCATCCATCCCTGTCCCCTCAGCTCAGCCCCATCCATCCCTGTCCCCTCATCTCTGCCCCATCCATCCCTGTCCCCTCAGCTCAGTCCCATCTATCCCTGTCCCCTCAGCTCAGCCCCATCCATCCCTGTCCCCTCAGCTCTGCCCCATCCACCCATCTCCTCAGCTCTGCCCCATCCATCCCTGTCTCCTCAGCTCTGCCCCATCCATCCTCCTCCCCTCAGCTCTGCCCCATCCACCCGTCTCCTCAGCTCTGCCCCATCCATCCTCCTCCCCTCAGCTCTGCCCCATCCATTCCTGTCCCCTCAGCTCTGCCCCATCCATCCCTGTCCCCTCAGCTCTGCCCCATCCATCCCTGTCCCCTCAGCTTTGCCCCATCCAGCCCTGTCCTCTCAGCTCTGCCCCATCCATCCCTGTCCCCTTAGCTCTGCCCCATCCATCCTTCTCCTCTCAGCTATGCCCCATCCATCCCTGTCCCCTCAGCTCTGCCCCATTCATCCCTGCTCCATGCATCCCTGTCCCCTCAGCTCTGCCCCATTCATCCCTGCTCCATCCATCCCTGTCTCCTCAGCTCTGCCCCATCCATCCTTCTCCTCTCAGCTCTGCCCCATCCATCCCTGTCTCCTCAGCTCTGCCCCATCCATCCCTGTCCCCTCAGTTCTGCCCCATCCATCCCTGTCCCCTCAGCTCTGCCCCATCCATCCCTGTCCCCTCAGCTCTGCCCCACCTATCGCTGTCCCCTCAGCTCTGCCCCATCCATCCCTGTCTCCTCAGCTCTGCCCCATCCATCCCTGTCTCCTCAGCTCTGCCCCATCCATCCCTGTCTCCTCAGCTCTGCCCCATCCATCCCTGTCTCCTCAGCTCTGCCCCATCCATCCCTGTCTCCTCAGCTCTGCCCCATCCATCCCTGTCTCCTCAGCTCTGCCCCATCCATCCCTGTCTCCTCAGCTCTGCCCCATCCATCCCTGCCTCCTCAGCTCTGCCCCATCCATCCCTGTCTCCTCAGCTCTGCCCCATCCATCCCTGTCCCCTCAGTTCTGCCATATCCATCCCTGTCCCCTCAGCTCTGCCCCATCCATCCCTGTCCCCTCAGCTCTGCCCCATCCATCCCTGTCCCCTCAGCTCTGCCCCACCTATCGCTGTCCCCTCAGCTCTGCCCCATCCATCCCTGTCTCCTCAGTTCTGCCCCATCCATCCCTGTCTCCTCAGCTCTGCCCCATCCATCCCTGTCCCCTCAGCTCTGCCCCATCCATCCCTGTCCCCTCAGCTCTGCCCCATCCATCCCTGTCCCCTTAGCTCTGCCCCATCCATCCCTGTCCCCTCAGCTCTGCCCCATCCATCCCTGTCCCCTCAGCTCTGCCCCATCCATCCCTGTCTCCTCAGCTCTGCCCCATCCATCCCTGTCCCCTCAGTTCTGCCCCATCCATCCCTGTCCCCTCAGCTCTGCCCCATCCATCCCTGTCCCCTCAGCTCTGCCCCACCTATCGCTGTCCCCTCAGCTCTGCCCCATCCATCCCTGTCTCCTCAGCTCTGCCCCATCCATCCCTGTCTCCTCAGCTCTGCCCCATCCATCCCTGTCTCCTCAGCTCTGCCCCATCCATCCCTGTCTCCTCAGCTCTGCCCCATCCATCCCTGTCTCCTCAGCTCTGCCCCATCCATCCCTGTCCCCTCAGTTCTGCCCCATCCATCCCTGTCCCCTCAGCTCTGCCCCATCCATCCCTGTCCCCTCAGCTCTGCCCCATCCATCCCTGTCCCCTCAGCTCTGCCCCACCTATCGCTGTCCCCTCAGCTCTGCCCCATCCATCCCTGTCTCCTCAGTTCTGCCCCATCCATCCCTGTCTCCTCAGCTCTGCCCCATCCATCCCTGTCCCCTCAGCTCTGCCCCATCCATCCCTGTCCCCTCAGCTCTGCCCCATCCATCCCTGTCCCCTTAGCTCTGCCCCATCCATCCCTGTCCCCTCAGCTCTGCCCCATCCATCCCTGTCCCCTTAGCTCTGCCCCATCCATCCTCCTCCCCTCAGCTCTGCCCCATCCATCCCTGTCCCCTCAGCTCTGCCCCATCCATCCCTGTCCCCTCAGCTCTGCCCCATCCATCCCTGTCCCCTCAGCTGTGCCCCATCCATCCCTGTCCCCTCAGCTCTGCTCCATCCATCCCTGTCCCCTCAGCTCAGCCCCATCCATCCCTGTCCCCTCAGCTCAGTCCCATCTATCCCTGTCCCCTCAGCTCAGCCCCATCCATCCCTGTCCCCCCAGCTCTGCCCCATCCATCCCTGTCCCCTCAGCTCAGTCCCATCTATCCCTGTCCCCTCAGCTCAGCCCCATCCATCCCTGTCCCCTCAGCTCTGCTCCATCCATCCCTGTCCCCTCAGCTCAGCCCCATCCATCCCTGTCCCCTCAGCTCAGTCCCATCTATCCCTGTCCCCTCAGCTCAGCCCCATCCATCCCTGTCCCCTCAGCTCGGCCCCATCCATCCCTGTCCCCTCAGCTCAGCCCCATCCATCCCTGTCCCCTCAGCTCTGCCCCATCCACCCATCTCCTCAGCTCTGCCCCATCCATCCCTGTCTCCTCAGCTCTGCCCCATCCATCCTCCTCCCCTCAGCTCTGCCCCATCCACCCGTCTCCTCAGCTCTGCCCCATCCATCCTCCTCCCCTCAGCTCTGCCCCATCCATTCCTGTCCCCTCAGCTCTGCCCCATCCATCCCTGTCCCCTCAGCTCTGCCCCATCCATCCCTGTCCCCTCAGCTCTGCCCCATCCACCCATCTCCTCAGCTCTGCCCCATCCATCCCTGTCCCCTCAGCTCTGCCCCATCCACCCATCTCCTCAGCTCTGCCCCATCCATCCCTGTCTCCTCAGCTCTGCCCCATCCATCCTCCTCCCCTCAGCTCTGCCCCATCCACCCGTCTCCTCAGCTCTGCCCCATCCATCCTCCTCCCCTCAGCTCTGCCCCATCCATTCCTGTCCCCTCAGCTCTGCCCCATCCATCCCTGTCCCCTCAGCTCTGCCCCATCCATCCTCCTCCCCTCAGCTCTGCCCCATCCACCCGTCTCCTCAGCTCTGCCCCATCCATCCCTGTCTCCTCAGCTCTGCCCCATCTATCCTTCTCCTCTCAGCTCTGCCCCATCCATCCCTGTCCCCTCAGCTCTGCCCCATCCATCCCTGTCTCCTCAGCTCTGCCCCATCTATCCTTCTCCTCTCAGCTCTGCCCCATCCATCCCTGTCCCCTCAGCTCTGCCCCATCCATCCCTGTCTCCTCAGCTCTGCCCCATCCATCCGTGTTCCCCCAGCTCTGCCCCATCCATCCCTGTCCCCTCAGCTCTGCCCCATCCATCCCTGTCTCCTCAGCTCTGCCCCATCCATCCCTGTCTCCTCAGCTCTGCCCCATCTATCCTTCTCCTCTCAGCTCTGCCCCATCCATTCCTGTCCACTCGGCTCTGCCCCATCCATTCCTGTCCACTCGGCTCTTCCCATCGTTCCCTGTCCCCTCAGCTCTGCCCCATCCATCCCTGTCTCCTCAGCTCTGCCCCATCCATCCCTGTCCCCTCAGCTCTGCCCCATCCATCCCTGTCCCCTCAGCTCTGCCCCATCCATCCCTGTCCCCTTAGCTCTGCCCCATCCATCCCTGTCCCCTCAGCTCTGCCCCATCCATCCCTGTCCCCTCAGCTCTGCCCCATCCATCCCTGTCCCCTCAGCTCAGTCCCATACATTCCTGTCCCCTCAGCTCTGCCCCATCCATCCCTGTCCCCTCAGCTCTGCCCCATCCATCCCTGTCCCCTCAGCTCTGCCCCATCCATCCCTGTCCCCTCAGCTGTGCCCCATCCATCCCTGTCCCCTCAGCTCTGCCCCATCCATCCTCCTCCCCTCAGCTCTGCCCCATCCATCCCTGTCCCCTCAGCTCAGTCCCATACATTCCTGTCCCCTCAGCTCTGCCCCATCCATCCCTGTCCCCTCAGCTCTGCCCCATCCATCCCTGTCCCCTCAGCTCTGCCCCATCCATCCCTGTCCCCTCAGCTGTGCCCCATCCATCCCTGTCCCCTCAGCTCTGCTCCATCCATCCCTGTCCCCTCAGCTCAGCCCCATCCATCCCTGTCCCCTCAGCTCAGTCCCATACATTCCTGTCCCCTCAGCTCTGCCCCATCCATCCCTGTCCCCTCAGCTCTGCCCCATCCATCCCTGTCCCCTCAGCTCTGCCCCATCCATCCCTGTCCCCTCAGCTCTGCTCCATCCATCCCTGTCCCCCTCAGCTCAGCCCCATCCATCCCTGTCCCCTCAGCTCTGCTCCATCCATCCCTGTCCCCTCAGCTCAGCCCCATCCATCCCTGTCCCCTCATCTCTGCCCCATCCATCCCTGTCCCCTCAGCTCAGCCCCATCCATCCCTGTCCCCTCAGCTCAGCCCCATCCATCCCTGTCCCCTCATCTCTGCCCCATCCATCCCTGTCCCCTCAGCTCAGCCCCATCCATCCCTGTCCCCTCATCTCTGCCCCATCCATCCCTGTCCCCTCAGCTCAGTCCCATCTATCCCTGTCCCCTCAGCTCAGCCCCATCCATCCCTGTCCCCTCAGCTCTGCCCCATCCACCCATCTCCTCAGCTCTGCCCCATCCATCCCTGTCTCCTCAGCTCTGCCCCATCCATCCTCCTCCCCTCAGCTCTGCCCCATCCACCCGTCTCCTCAGCTCTGCCCCATCCATCCTCCTCCCCTCAGCTCTGCCCCATCCATTCCTGTCCCCTCAGCTCTGCCCCATCCATCCCTGTCCCCTCAGCTCTGCCCCATCCATCCCTGTCCCCTCAGCTCTGCCCCATCCATCCCCGTCCCCTCAGCTTTGCCCCATCCAGCCCTGTCCTCTCAGCTCTGCCCCATCCATCGCTGTCCCCTCAGCTCTGCCCCATCCATCCCTGTCTCCTCAGCTCTGCCCCATCTATCCTTCTCCTCTCAGCTCTGCCCCATCCATCCCTGTCCCCTCAGCTCTGCCCCATCCATCCCTGTCTCCTCAGCTCTGCCCCATCTATCCTTCTCCTCTCAGCTCTGCCCCATCCATCCCTGTCCCCTCAGCTCTGCCCCATCCATCCCTGTCCCCTCAGCTCTGCCCCATCCATCCCTGTCCCCTCAGCTATGCCCCATCCATCCCTGTCCCCTCAGCTCTGCTCCATCCATCCCTGTCCCCTCAGCTCAGCCCCATCCATCCCTGTCCCCTCAGCTCAGTCCCATACATTCCTGTCCCCTCAGCTCTGCCCCATCCATCCCTGTCCCCTCAGCTCTGCCCCATCCATCCCTGTCCCCTCAGCTCTGCCCCATCCATCCCTGTCCCCTCAGCTGTGCCCCATCCATCCCTGTCCCCTCAGCTCTGCTCCATCCATCCCTGTCCCCTCAGCTCAGCCCCATCCATCCCTGTCCCCTCATCTCTGCCCCATCCATCCCTGTCCCCTCAGCTCAGCCCCATCCATCCCTGTCCCCTCAGCTCAGCCCCATCCATCCCTGTCCCCTCATCTCTGCCCCATCCATCCCTGTCCCCTCAGCTCAGCCCCATCCATCCCTGTCCCCTCATCTCTGCCCCATCCATCCCTGTCCCCTCAGCTCAGTCCCATCTATCCCTGTCCCCTCAGCTCAGCCCCATCCATCCCTGTCCCCTCAGCTCTGCCCCATCCACCCATCTCCTCAGCTCTGCCCCATCCATCCCTGTCTCCTCAGCTCTGCCCCATCCATCCTCCTCCCCTCAGCTCTGCCCCATCCACCCGTCTCCTCAGCTCTGCCCCATCCATCCTCCTCCCCTCAGCTCTGCCCCATCCATTCCTGTCCCCTCAGCTCTGCCCCATCCATCCCTGTCCCCTCAGCTCTGCCCCATCCATCCCTGTCCCCTCAGCTTTGCCCCATCCAGCCCTGTCCTCTCAGCTCTGCCCCATCCATCCCTGTCCCCTTAGCTCTGCCCCATCCATCCTTCTCCTCTCAGCTATGCCCCATCCATCCCTGTCCCCTCAGCTCTGCCCCATTCATCCCTGCTCCATGCATCCCTGTCCCCTCAGCTCTGCCCCATTCATCCCTGCTCCATCCATCCCTGTCTCCTCAGCTCTGCCCCATCCATCCTTCTCCTCTCAGCTCTGCCCCATCCATCCCTGTCTCCTCAGCTCTGCCCCATCCATCCCTGTCCCCTCAGTTCTGCCCCATCCATCCCTGTCCCCTCAGCTCTGCCCCATCCATCCCTGTCCCCTCAGCTCTGCCCCACCTATCGCTGTCCCCTCAGCTCTGCCCCATCCATCCCTGTCTCCTCAGCTCTGCCCCATCCATCCCTGTCTCCTCAGCTCTGCCCCATCCATCCCTGTCTCCTCAGCTCTGCCCCATCCATCCCTGTCTCCTCAGCTCTGCCCCATCCATCCCTGTCTCCTCAGCTCTGCCCCATCCATCCCTGTCTCCTCAGCTCTGCCCCATCCATCCCTGTCTCCTCAGCTCTGCCCCATCCATCCCTGCCTCCTCAGCTCTGCCCCATCCATCCCTGTCTCCTCAGCTCTGCCCCATCCATCCCTGTCCCCTCAGTTCTGCCATATCCATCCCTGTCCCCTCAGCTC
Organism: Gastrophryne carolinensis; assembly: GCA_027917425.1. Lineage (NCBI taxonomy): Eukaryota > Metazoa > Chordata > Amphibia > Anura > Microhylidae > Gastrophryne > Gastrophryne carolinensis. The sequence goes on along the minus strand of CM051238.1, from coordinate 268,206,344 downwards.
TGCCCCATCCATCCCTGTCCCCTCAGCTCTGCCCCATCCATCCCTGTCCCCTCAGCTCTGCCCCACCTATCGCTGTCCCCTCAGCTCTGCCCCATCCATCCCTGTCTCCTCAGTTCTGCCCCATCCATCCCTGTCTCCTCAGCTCTGCCCCATCCATCCCTGTCCCCTCAGCTCTGCCCCATCCATCCCTGTCCCCTCAGCTCTGCCCCATCCATCCCTGTCCCCTTAGCTCTGCCCCATCCATCCCTGTCCCCTCAGCTCTGCCCCATCCATCCCTGTCCCCTCAGCTCTGCCCCATCCATCCCTGTCTCCTCAGCTCTGCCCCATCCATCCCTGTCCCCTCAGTTCTGCCCCATCCATCCCTGTCCCCTCAGCTCTGCCCCATCCATCCCTGTCCCCTCAGCTCTGCCCCACCTATCGCTGTCCCCTCAGCTCTGCCCCATCCATCCCTGTCTCCTCAGCTCTGCCCCATCCATCCCTGTCTCCTCAGCTCTGCCCCATCCATCCCTGTCTCCTCAGCTCTGCCCCATCCATCCCTGTCTCCTCAGCTCTGCCCCATCCATCCCTGTCTCCTCAGCTCTGCCCCATCCATCCCTGTCCCCTCAGTTCTGCCCCATCCATCCCTGTCCCCTCAGCTCTGCCCCATCCATCCCTGTCCCCTCAGCTCTGCCCCATCCATCCCTGTCCCCTCAGCTCTGCCCCACCTATCGCTGTCCCCTCAGCTCTGCCCCATCCATCCCTGTCTCCTCAGTTCTGCCCCATCCATCCCTGTCTCCTCAGCTCTGCCCCATCCATCCCTGTCCCCTCAGCTCTGCCCCATCCATCCCTGTCCCCTCAGCTCTGCCCCATCCATCCCTGTCCCCTTAGCTCTGCCCCATCCATCCCTGTCCCCTCAGCTCTGCCCCATCCATCCCTGTCCCCTTAGCTCTGCCCCATCCATCCTCCTCCCCTCAGCTCTGCCCCATCCATCCCTGTCCCCTCAGCTCTGCCCCATCCATCCCTGTCCCCTCAGCTCTGCCCCATCCATCCCTGTCCCCTCAGCTGTGCCCCATCCATCCCTGTCCCCTCAGCTCTGCTCCATCCATCCCTGTCCCCTCAGCTCAGCCCCATCCATCCCTGTCCCCTCAGCTCAGTCCCATCTATCCCTGTCCCCTCAGCTCAGCCCCATCCATCCCTGTCCCCCCAGCTCTGCCCCATCCATCCCTGTCCCCTCAGCTCAGTCCCATCTATCCCTGTCCCCTCAGCTCAGCCCCATCCATCCCTGTCCCCTCAGCTCTGCTCCATCCATCCCTGTCCCCTCAGCTCAGCCCCATCCATCCCTGTCCCCTCAGCTCAGTCCCATCTATCCCTGTCCCCTCAGCTCAGCCCCATCCATCCCTGTCCCCTCAGCTCGGCCCCATCCATCCCTGTCCCCTCAGCTCAGCCCCATCCATCCCTGTCCCCTCAGCTCTGCCCCATCCACCCATCTCCTCAGCTCTGCCCCATCCATCCCTGTCTCCTCAGCTCTGCCCCATCCATCCTCCTCCCCTCAGCTCTGCCCCATCCACCCGTCTCCTCAGCTCTGCCCCATCCATCCTCCTCCCCTCAGCTCTGCCCCATCCATTCCTGTCCCCTCAGCTCTGCCCCATCCATCCCTGTCCCCTCAGCTCTGCCCCATCCATCCCTGTCCCCTCAGCTCTGCCCCATCCACCCATCTCCTCAGCTCTGCCCCATCCATCCCTGTCCCCTCAGCTCTGCCCCATCCACCCATCTCCTCAGCTCTGCCCCATCCATCCCTGTCTCCTCAGCTCTGCCCCATCCATCCTCCTCCCCTCAGCTCTGCCCCATCCACCCGTCTCCTCAGCTCTGCCCCATCCATCCTCCTCCCCTCAGCTCTGCCCCATCCATTCCTGTCCCCTCAGCTCTGCCCCATCCATCCCTGTCCCCTCAGCTCTGCCCCATCCATCCTCCTCCCCTCAGCTCTGCCCCATCCACCCGTCTCCTCAGCTCTGCCCCATCCATCCCTGTCTCCTCAGCTCTGCCCCATCTATCCTTCTCCTCTCAGCTCTGCCCCATCCATCCCTGTCCCCTCAGCTCTGCCCCATCCATCCCTGTCTCCTCAGCTCTGCCCCATCTATCCTTCTCCTCTCAGCTCTGCCCCATCCATCCCTGTCCCCTCAGCTCTGCCCCATCCATCCCTGTCTCCTCAGCTCTGCCCCATCCATCCGTGTTCCCCCAGCTCTGCCCCATCCATCCCTGTCCCCTCAGCTCTGCCCCATCCATCCCTGTCTCCTCAGCTCTGCCCCATCCATCCCTGTCTCCTCAGCTCTGCCCCATCTATCCTTCTCCTCTCAGCTCTGCCCCATCCATTCCTGTCCACTCGGCTCTGCCCCATCCATTCCTGTCCACTCGGCTCTTCCCATCGTTCCCTGTCCCCTCAGCTCTGCCCCATCCATCCCTGTCTCCTCAGCTCTGCCCCATCCATCCCTGTCCCCTCAGCTCTGCCCCATCCATCCCTGTCCCCTCAGCTCTGCCCCATCCATCCCTGTCCCCTTAGCTCTGCCCCATCCATCCCTGTCCCCTCAGCTCTGCCCCATCCATCCCTGTCCCCTCAGCTCTGCCCCATCCATCCCTGTCCCCTCAGCTCAGTCCCATACATTCCTGTCCCCTCAGCTCTGCCCCATCCATCCCTGTCCCCTCAGCTCTGCCCCATCCATCCCTGTCCCCTCAGCTCTGCCCCATCCATCCCTGTCCCCTCAGCTGTGCCCCATCCATCCCTGTCCCCTCAGCTCTGCCCCATCCATCCTCCTCCCCTCAGCTCTGCCCCATCCATCCCTGTCCCCTCAGCTCAGTCCCATACATTCCTGTCCCCTCAGCTCTGCCCCATCCATCCCTGTCCCCTCAGCTCTGCCCCATCCATCCCTGTCCCCTCAGCTCTGCCCCATCCATCCCTGTCCCCTCAGCTGTGCCCCATCCATCCCTGTCCCCTCAGCTCTGCTCCATCCATCCCTGTCCCCTCAGCTCAGCCCCATCCATCCCTGTCCCCTCAGCTCAGTCCCATACATTCCTGTCCCCTCAGCTCTGCCCCATCCATCCCTGTCCCCTCAGCTCTGCCCCATCCATCCCTGTCCCCTCAGCTCTGCCCCATCCATCCCTGTCCCCTCAGCTCTGCTCCATCCATCCCTGTCCCCCTCAGCTCAGCCCCATCCATCCCTGTCCCCTCAGCTCTGCTCCATCCATCCCTGTCCCCTCAGCTCAGCCCCATCCATCCCTGTCCCCTCATCTCTGCCCCATCCATCCCTGTCCCCTCAGCTCAGCCCCATCCATCCCTGTCCCCTCAGCTCAGCCCCATCCATCCCTGTCCCCTCATCTCTGCCCCATCCATCCCTGTCCCCTCAGCTCAGCCCCATCCATCCCTGTCCCCTCATCTCTGCCCCATCCATCCCTGTCCCCTCAGCTCAGTCCCATCTATCCCTGTCCCCTCAGCTCAGCCCCATCCATCCCTGTCCCCTCAGCTCTGCCCCATCCACCCATCTCCTCAGCTCTGCCCCATCCATCCCTGTCTCCTCAGCTCTGCCCCATCCATCCTCCTCCCCTCAGCTCTGCCCCATCCACCCGTCTCCTCAGCTCTGCCCCATCCATCCTCCTCCCCTCAGCTCTGCCCCATCCATTCCTGTCCCCTCAGCTCTGCCCCATCCATCCCTGTCCCCTCAGCTCTGCCCCATCCATCCCTGTCCCCTCAGCTCTGCCCCATCCATCCCCGTCCCCTCAGCTTTGCCCCATCCAGCCCTGTCCTCTCAGCTCTGCCCCATCCATCGCTGTCCCCTCAGCTCTGCCCCATCCATCCCTGTCTCCTCAGCTCTGCCCCATCTATCCTTCTCCTCTCAGCTCTGCCCCATCCATCCCTGTCCCCTCAGCTCTGCCCCATCCATCCCTGTCTCCTCAGCTCTGCCCCATCTATCCTTCTCCTCTCAGCTCTGCCCCATCCATTCCTGTCCACTCGGCTCTGCCCCATCCATTCCTGTCCACTCGGCTCTTCCCATCGTTCCCTGTCCCCTCAGCTCTGCCCCATCCATCCCTGTCTCCTCAGCTCTGCCCCATCCATCCCTGTCCCCTCAGCTCTGCCCCATCCATCCCTGTCCCCTCAGCTCTGCCCCATCCATCCCTGTCCCCTTAGCTCTGCCCCATCCATCCCTGTCCCCTCAGCTCTGCCCCATCCATCCCTGTCCCCTTAGCTCTGCCCCATCCATCCTCCTCCCCTCAGCTCTGCCCCATCCATCCCTGTCCCCTCAGCTCTGCCCCATCCATCCCTGTCCCCTCAGCTCTGCCCCATCCATCCCTGTCCCCTCAGCTGTGCCCCATCCATCCCTGTCCCCTCAGCTCTGCTCCATCCATCCCTGTCCCCTCAGCTCAGCCCCATCCATCCCTGTCCCCTCAGCTCAGTCCCATCTATCCCTGTCCCCTCAGCTCAGCCCCATCCATCCCTGTCCCCTCAGCTCTGCCCCATCCACCCATCTCCTCAGCTCTGCCCCATCCATCCCTGTCTCCTCAGCTCTGCCCCATCCATCCTCCTCCCCTCAGCTCTGCCCCATCCACCCGTCTCCTCAGCTCTGCCCCATCCATCCTCCTCCCCTCAGCTCTGCCCCATCCATCCCTGTCCCCTCAGCTCTGCCCCATCCATCCCTGTCCCCTCAGCTCTGCCCCATCCATCCCCGTCCCCTCAGCTTTGCCCCATCCAGCCCTGTCCTCTCAGCTCTGCCCCATCCATCCCTGTCCCCTTAGCTCTGCCCCATCCATCCTTCTCCTCTCAGCTATGCCCCATCCATCCCTGTCCCCTCAGCTCTGCCCCATTCATCCCTGCTCCATGCATCCCTGTCCCCTCAGCTCTGCCCCATTCATCCCTGCTCCATCCATCCCTGTCTCCTCAGCTCTGCCCCATCCATCCTTCTCCTCTCAGCTCTGCCCCATCCATCCCTGTCTCCTCAGCTCTGCCCCATCCATCCCTGTCCCCTCAGTTCTGCCCCATCCATCCCTGTCCCCTCAGCTCTGCCCCATCCATCCCTGTCCCCTCAGCTCTGCCCCACCTATCGCTGTCCCCTCAGCTCGGCCCCATCCATCCCTGTCTCCTCAGCTCTGCCCCATCCATCCCTGTCTCCTCAGCTCTGCCCCATCCATCCCTGTCTCCTCAGCTCTGCCCCATCCATCCCTGTCTCCTCAGCTCTGCCCCATCCATCCCTGTCTCCTCAGCTCTGCCCCATCCATCCCTGTCCCCTCAGCTCTGCCCCATCCATCCCTGTCTCCTCAGCTCTGCCCCATCCATCCCTGTCTCCTCAGCTCTGCCCCATCCATCCCTGTCTCCTCAGCTCTGCCCCATCCATCCCTGTCTCCTCAGCTCTGCCCCATCCATCCCTGTCTCCTCAGCTCTGCCCCATCCATCCCTGTCCCCTCAGTTCTGCCCCATCCATCCCTGTCCCCTCAGCTCTGCCCCATCCATCCCTGTCCCCTCAGCTCTGCCCCATCCATCCCTGTCCCCTCAGCTCTGCCCCACCTATCGCTGTCCCCTCAGCTCTGCCCCATCCATCCCTGTCTCCTCAGTTCTGCCCCATCCATCCCTGTCTCCTCAGCTCTGCCCCATCCATCCCTGTCCCCTCAGCTCTGCCCCATCCATCCCTGTCCCCTTAGCTCTGCCCCATCCATCCCTGTCCCCTCAGCTCTGCCCCATCCATCCCTGTCCCCTTAGCTCTGCCCCATCCATCCTCCTCCCCTCAGCTCTGCCCCATCCATCCCTGTCCCCTCAGCTCTGCCCCATCCATCCCTGTCCCCTCAGCTCTGCCCCATCCATCCCTGTCCCCTCAGCTCTGCCCCATCCATCCCTGTCCCCTCAGCTGTGCCCCATCCATCCTCCTCCCCTCAGCTCTGCTCCATCCATCCCTGTCCCCTCAGCTCAGCCCCATCCATCCCTGTCCCCTCAGCTCAGTCCCATCTATCCCTGTCCCCTCAGCTCAGCCCCATCCATCCCTGTCCCCCCAGCTCTGCCCCATCCATCCCTGTCCCCTCAGCTCAGCCCAATCCATCCCTGTCCCCTCAGCTCAGTCCCATCTATCCCTGTCCCCTCAGCTCAGCCCCATCCATCCCTGTCCCCTCAGCTCTGCTCCATCCATCCCTGTCCCCTCAGCTCAGCCCCATCCATCCCTGTCCCCTCAGCTCAGTCCCATCTATCCCTGTCCCCTCAGCTCAGCCCCATCCATCCCTGTCCCCTCAGCTCGGCCCCATCCATCCCTGTCCCCTCAGCTCAGCCCCATCCATCCCTGTCCCCTCAGCTCTGCCCCATCCACCCATCTCCTCAGCTCTGCCCCATCCATCCCTGTCTCCTCAGCTCTGCCCCATCCATCCTCCTCCCCTCAGCTCTGCCCCATCCACCCGTCTCCTCAGCTCTGCCCCATCCATCCTCCTCCCCTCAGCTCTGCCCCATCCATTCCTGTCCCCTCAGCTCTGCCCCATCCATCCCTGTCCCCTCAGCTCTGCCCCATCCATCCCTGTCCCCTCAGCTCTGCCCCATCCACCCATCTCCTCAGCTCTGCCCCATCCATCCCTGTCCCCTCAGCTCTGCCCCATCCACCCATCTCCTCAGCTCTGCCCCATCCATCCCTGTCTCCTCAGCTCTGCCCCATCCATCCTCCTCCCCTCAGCTCTGCCCCATCCACCCGTCTCCTCAGCTCTGCCCCATCCATCCTCCTCCCCTCAGCTCTGCCCCATCCATTCCTGTCCCCTCAGCTCTGCCCCATCCATCCCTGTCCCCTCAGCTCTGCCCCATCCATCCTCCTCCCCTCAGCTCTGCCCCATCCACCCGTCTCCTCAGCTCTGCCCCATCCATCCCTGTCTCCTCAGCTCTGCCCCATCTATCCTTCTCCTCTCAGCTCTGCCCCATCCATCCCTGTCCCCTCAGCTCTGCCCCATCCATCCCTGTCTCCTCAGCTCTGCCCCATCTATCCTTCTCCTCTCATCTCTGCCCCATCCATTCCTGTCCTCTCAGCTCTGCCCCATCCATCCCTGTCCCCTTAGCTCTGCCCCATCCATCCCTGTCCCCTCAGCTCTGCCCCATCCATCCCTGTCCCCTCAGCTCTGCCCCATCCATCCTCCTCCCCTCAGCTCTGCCCCATCCACCCGTCTCCTCAGCTCTGCCCCATCCATCCCTGTCTCCTCAGCTCTGCCCCATCTATCCTTCTCCTCTCAGCTCTGCCCCATCCATCCCTGTCCCCTCAGCTCTGCCCCATCCATCCCTGTCTCCTCAGCTCTGCCCCATCTATCCTTCTCCTCTCAGCTCTGCCCCATCCATCCCTGTCCCCTCAGCTCTGCCCCATCCATCCCTGTCTCCTCAGCTCTGCCCCATCTATCCTTCTCCTCTCAGCTCTGCCCCATCCATTCCTGTCCACTCGGCTCTGCCCCATCCATTCCTGTCCACTCGGCTCTTCCCATCGTTCCCTGTCCCCTCAGCTCTGCCCCATCCATCCCTGTCTCCTCAGCTCTGCCCCATCCATCCCTGTCCCCTCAGCTCTGCCCCATCCATCCCTGTCCCCTCAGCTCTGCCCCATCCATCCCTGTCCCCTTAGCTCTGCCCCATCCATCCCTGTCCCCTCAGCTCTGCCCCATCCATCCCTGTCCCCTTAGCTCTGCCCCATCCATCCTCCTCCCCTCAGCTCTGCCCCATCCATCCCTGTCCCCTCAGCTCAGTCCCATACATTCCTGTCCCCTCAGCTCTGCCCCATCCATCCCTGTCCCCTCAGCTCTGCCCCATCCATCCCTGTCCCCTCAGCTCTGCCCCATCCATCCCTGTCCCCTCAGCTATGCCCCATCCATCCCTGTCCCCTCAGCTCTGCTCCATCCATCCCTGTCCCCTCAGCTCAGCCCCATCCATCCCTGTCCCCTCAGCTCAGTCCCATACATTCCTGTCCCCTCAGCTCTGCCCCATCCATCCCTGTCCCCTCAGCTCTGCCCCATCCATCCCTGTCCCCTCAGCTCTGCCCCATCCATCCCTGTCCCCTCAGCTGTGCCCCATCCATCCCTGTCCCCTCAGCTCTGCTCCATCCATCCCTGTCCCCTCAGCTCAGCCCCATCCATCCCTGTCCCCTCATCTCTGCCCCATCCATCCCTGTCCCCTCAGCTCAGCCCCATCCATCCCTGTCCCCTCAGCTCAGCCCCATCCATCCCTGTCCCCTCATCTCTGCCCCATCCATCCCTGTCCCCTCAGCTCAGCCCCATCCATCCCTGTCCCCTCATCTCTGCCCCATCCATCCCTGTCCCCTCAGCTCAGTCCCATCTATCCCTGTCCCCTCAGCTCAGCCCCATCCATCCCTGTCCCCTCAGCTCTGCCCCATCCACCCATCTCCTCAGCTCTGCCCCATCCATCCCTGTCTCCTCAGCTCTGCCCCATCCATCCTCCTCCCCTCAGCTCTGCCCCATCCACCCGTCTCCTCAGCTCTGCCCCATCCATCCTCCTCCCCTCAGCTCTGCCCCATCCATTCCTGTCCCCTCAGCTCTGCCCCATCCATCCCTGTCCCCTCAGCTCTGCCCCATCCATCCCTGTCCCCTCAGCTTTGCCCCATCCAGCCCTGTCCTCTCAGCTCTGCCCCATCCATCCCTGTCCCCTTAGCTCTGCCCCATCCATCCTTCTCCTCTCAGCTATGCCCCATCCATCCCTGTCCCCTCAGCTCTGCCCCATTCATCCCTGCTCCATCCATCCCTGTCTCCTCAGCTCTGCCCCATCCATCCTTCTCCTCTCAGCTCTGCCCCATCCATCCCTGTCTCCTCAGCTCTGCCCCATCCATCCCTGTCCCCTCAGTTCTGCCCCATCCATCCCTGTCCCCTCAGCTCTGCCCCATCCATCCCTGTCCCCTCAGCTCTGCCCCACCTATCGCTGTCCCCTCAGCTCTGCCCCATCCATCCCTGTCTCCTCAGCTCTGCCCCATCCATCCCTGTCTCCTCAGCTCTGCCCCATCCATCCCTGTCTCCTCAGCTCTGCCCCATCCATCCCTGTCTCCTCAGCTCTGCCCCATCCATCCCTGTCTCCTCAGCTCTGCCCCATCCATCCCTGTCTCCTCAGCTCTGCCCCATCCATCCCTGTCTCCTCAGCTCTGCCCCATCCATCCCTGTCTCCTCAGCTCTGCCCCATCCATCCCTGTCTCCTCAGCTCTGCCCCATCCATCCCTGTCCCCTCAGTTCTGCCATATCCATCCCTGTCCCCTCAGCTCTGCCCCATCCATCCCTGTCCCCTCAGCTCTGCCCCATCCATCCCTGTCCCCTCAGCTCTGCCCCACCTATCGCTGTCCCCTCAGCTCTGCCCCATCCATCCCTGTCTCCTCAGTTCTGCCCCATCCATCCCTGTCTCCTCAGCTCTGCCCCATCCATCCCTGTCCCCTCAGCTCTGCCCCATCCATCCCTGTCCCCTCAGCTCTGCCCCATCCATCCCTGTCCCCTTAGCTCTGCCCCATCCATCCCTGTCCCCTCAGCTCTGCCCCATCCATCCCTGTCCCCTCAGCTCTGCCCCATCCATCCCTGTCTCCTCAGCTCTGCCCCATCCATCCCTGTCCCCTCAGTTCTGCCCCATCCATCCCTGTCCCCTCAGCTCTGCCCCATCCATCCCTGTCCCCTCAGCTCTGCCCCACCTATCGCTGTCCCCTCAGCTCTGCCCCATCCATCCCTGTCTCCTCAGCTCTGCCCCATCCATCCCTGTCTCCTCAGCTCTGCCCCATCCATCCCTGTCTCCTCAGCTCTGCCCCATCCATCCCTGTCTCCTCAGCTCTGCCCCATCCATCCCTGTCTCCTCAGCTCTGCCCCATCCATCCCTGTCCCCTCAGTTCTGCCCCATCCATCCCTGTCCCCTCAGCTCTGCCCCATCCATCCCTGTCCCCTCAGCTCTGCCCCATCCATCCCTGTCCCCTCAGCTCTGCCCCACCTATCGCTGTCCCCTCAGCTCTGCCCCATCCATCCCTGTCTCCTCAGTTCTGCCCCATCCATCCCTGTCTCCTCAGCTCTGCCCCATCCATCCCTGTCCCCTCAGCTCTGCCCCATCCATCCCTGTCCCCTCAGCTCTGCCCCATCCATCCCTGTCCCCTTAGCTCTGCCCCATCCATCCCTGTCCCCTCAGCTCTGCCCCATCCATCCCTGTCCCCTTAGCTCTGCCCCATCCATCCTCCTCCCCTCAGCTCTGCCCCATCCATCCCTGTCCCCTCAGCTCTGCCCCATCCATCCCTGTCCCCTCAGCTCTGCCCCATCCATCCCTGTCCCCTCAGCTGTGCCCCATCCATCCCTGTCCCCTCAGCTCTGCTCCATCCATCCCTGTCCCCTCAGCTCAGCCCCATCCATCCCTGTCCCCTCAGCTCAGTCCCATCTATCCCTGTCCCCTCAGCTCAGCCCCATCCATCCCTGTCCCCCCAGCTCTGCCCCATCCATCCCTGTCCCCTCAGCTCAGTCCCATCTATCCCTGTCCCCTCAGCTCAGCCCCATCCATCCCTGTCCCCTCAGCTCTGCTCCATCCATCCCTGTCCCCTCAGCTCAGCCCCATCCATCCCTGTCCCCTCAGCTCAGTCCCATCTATCCCTGTCCCCTCAGCTCAGCCCCATCCATCCCTGTCCCCTCAGCTCGGCCCCATCCATCCCTGTCCCCTCAGCTCAGCCCCATCCATCCCTGTCCCCTCAGCTCTGCCCCATCCACCCATCTCCTCAGCTCTGCCCCATCCATCCCTGTCTCCTCAGCTCTGCCCCATCCATCCTCCTCCCCTCAGCTCTGCCCCATCCACCCGTCTCCTCAGCTCTGCCCCATCCATCCTCCTCCCCTCAGCTCTGCCCCATCCATTCCTGTCCCCTCAGCTCTGCCCCATCCATCCCTGTCCCCTCAGCTCTGCCCCATCCATCCCTGTCCCCTCAGCTCTGCCCCATCCACCCATCTCCTCAGCTCTGCCCCATCCATCCCTGTCCCCTCAGCTCTGCCCCATCCACCCATCTCCTCAGCTCTGCCCCATCCATCCCTGTCTCCTCAGCTCTGCCCCATCCATCCTCCTCCCCTCAGCTCTGCCCCATCCACCCGTCTCCTCAGCTCTGCCCCATCCATCCTCCTCCCCTCAGCTCTGCCCCATCCATTCCTGTCCCCTCAGCTCTGCCCCATCCATCCCTGTCCCCTCAGCTCTGCCCCATCCATCCTCCTCCCCTCAGCTCTGCCCCATCCACCCGTCTCCTCAGCTCTGCCCCATCCATCCGTGTTCCCCCAGCTCTGCCCCATCCATCCCTGTCCCCTCAGCTCTGCCCCATCCATCCCTGTCTCCTCAGCTCTGCCCCATCCATCCCTGTCTCCTCAGCTCTGCCCCATCTATCCTTCTCCTCTCAGCTCTGCCCCATCCATTCCTGTCCACTCGGCTCTGCCCCATCCATTCCTGTCCACTCGGCTCTTCCCATCGTTCCCTGTCCCCTCAGCTCTGCCCCATCCATCCCTGTCTCCTCAGCTCTGCCCCATCCATCCCTGTCCCCTCAGCTCTGCCCCATCCATCCCTGTCCCCTCAGCTCTGCCCCATCCATCCCTGTCCCCTTAGCTCTGCCCCATCCATCCCTGTCCCCTCAGCTCTGCCCCATCCATCCCTGTCCCCTCAGCTCTGCCCCATCCATCCCTGTCCCCTCAGCTCAGTCCCATACATTCCTGTCCCCTCAGCTCTGCCCCATCCATCCCTGTCCCCTCAGCTCTGCCCCATCCATCCCTGTCCCCTCAGCTCTGCCCCATCCATCCCTGTCCCCTCAGCTGTGCCCCATCCATCCCTGTCCCCTCAGCTCTGCCCCATCCATCCTCCTCCCCTCAGCTCTGCCCCATCCATCCCTGTCCCCTCAGCTCAGTCCCATACATTCCTGTCCCCTCAGCTCTGCCCCATCCATCCCTGTCCCCTCAGCTCTGCCCCATCCATCCCTGTCCCCTCAGCTCTGCCCCATCCATCCCTGTCCCCTCAGCTGTGCCCCATCCATCCCTGTCCCCTCAGCTCTGCTCCATCCATCCCTGTCCCCTCAGCTCAGCCCCATCCATCCCTGTCCCCTCAGCTCAGTCCCATACATTCCTGTCCCCTCAGCTCTGCCCCATCCATCCCTGTCCCCTCAGCTCTGCCCCATCCATCCCTGTCCCCTCAGCTCTGCCCCATCCATCCCTGTCCCCTCAGCTGTGCCCCATCCATCCCTGTCCCCTCAGCTCTGCTCCATCCATCCCTGTCCCCTCAGCTCAGCCCCATCCATCCCTGTCCCCTCATCTCTGCCCCATCCATCCCTGTCCCCTCAGCTCAGCCCCATCCATCCCTGTCCCCTCAGCTCAGCCCCATCCATCCCTGTCCCCTCATCTCTGCCCCATCCATCCCTGTCCCCTCAGCTCAGCCCCATCCATCCCTGTCCCCTCATCTCTGCCCCATCCATCCCTGTCCCCTCAGCTCAGTCCCATCTATCCCTGTCCCCTCAGCTCAGCCCCATCCATCCCTGTCCCCTCAGCTCTGCCCCATCCACCCATCTCCTCAGCTCTGCCCCATCCATCCCTGTCTCCTCAGCTCTGCCCCATCCATCCTCCTCCCCTCAGCTCTGCCCCATCCACCCGTCTCCTCAGCTCTGCCCCATCCATCCCTGTCTCCTCAGCTCTGCCCCATCCATCCTCCTCCCCTCAGCTCTGCCCCATCCACCCATCTCCTCAGCTCTGCCCCATCCATCCCTGTCCCCTCAGCTCTGCCCCATCCATCCTCCTCCCCTCAGCTCTGCCCCATCCATTCCTGTCCCCTCAGCTCTGCCCCATCCATCCCTGTCCCCTCAGCTCTGCCCCATCCATCCCTGTCCCCTCAGCTCTGCCCCATCCATCCCCGTCCCCTCAGCTTTGCCCCATCCAGCCCTGTCCTCTCAGCTCTGCCCCATCCATCCCTGTCCCCTTAGCTCTGCCCCATCCATCCTTCTCCTCTCAGCTATGCCCCATCCATCCCTGTCCCCTCAGCTCTGCCCCATTCATCCCTGCTCCATGCATCCCTGTCCCCTCAGCTCTGCCCCATTCATCCCTGCTCCATCCATCCCTGTCTCCTCAGCTCTGCCCCATCCATCCCTGTCTCCTCAGCTCTGCCCCATCCATCCCTGTCCCCTCAGTTCTGCCCCATCCATCCCTGTCCCCTCAGCTCTGCCCCATCCATCCCTGTCCCCTCAGCTCTGCCCCATCCATCCCTGTCCCCTCAGTTCTGCCCCATCCATCCCTGTCCCCTCAGCTCTGCCCCATCCATCCCTGTCCCCTCAGCTCTGCCCCATCCATCCCTGTCCCCTCAGCTCTGCCCCATCCATCCTTCTCCTCTCAGCTCTGCCCCATCCATCCCTGTCTCCTCAGCTCTGCCCCATCCATCCCTGTCCCCTCAGTTCTGCCCCATCCATCCCTGTCCCCTCAGCTCTGCCCCATCCATCCCTGTCCCCTCAGCTCTGCCCCACCTATCGCTGTCCCCTCAGCTCTGCCCCATCCATCCCTGTCTCCTCAGCTCTGCCCCATCCATCCCTGTCTCCTCAGCTCTGCCCCATCCATCCCTGTCTCCTCAGCTCTGCCCCATCCATCCCTGTCTCCTCAGCTCTGCCCCATCCATCCCTGTCTCCTCAGCTCTGCCCCATCCATCCCTGTCTCCTCAGCTCTGCCCCATCCATCCCTGTCTCCTCAGCTCTGCCCCATCCATCCCTGTCCCCTCAGTTCTGCCCCATCCATCCCTGTCCCCTCAGCTCTGCCCCATCCATCCCTGTCCCCTCAGCTCTGCCCCATCCATCCCTGTCCCCTCAGCTCTGCCCCACCTATCGCTGTCCCCTCAGCTCTGCCCCATCCATCCCTGTCTCCTCAGTTCTGCCCCATCCATCCCTGTCTCCTCAGCTCTGCCCCATCCATCCCTGTCCCCTCAGCTCTGCCCCATCCATCCCTGTCCCCTCAGCTCTGCCCCATCCATCCCTGTCCCCTTAGCTCTGCCCCATCCATCCCTGTCCCCTCAGCTCTGCCCCATCCATCCCTGTCCCCTTAGCTCTGCCCCATCCATCCTCCTCCCCTCAGCTCTGCCCCATCCATCCCTGTCCCCTCAGCTCTGCCCCATCCATCCCTGTCCCCTCAGCTCTGCCCCATCCATCCCTGTCCCCTCAGCTGTGCCCCATCCATCCCTGTCCCCTCAGCTCTGCTCCATCCATCCCTGTCCCCTCAGCTCAGCCCCATCCATCCCTGTCCCCTCAGCTCAGTCCCATCTATCCCTGTCCCCTCAGCTCAGCCCCATCCATCCCTGTCCCCCCAGCTCTGCCCCATCCATCCCTGTCCCCTCAGCTCTGCCCCATCCATCCCTGTCCCCTCAGCTCAGCCCCATCCATCCCTGTCCCCTCAGCTCAGTCCCATCTATCCCTGTCCCCTCAGCTCAGCCCCATCCATCCCTGTCCCCTCAGCTCTGCTCCATCCATCCCTGTCCCCTCAGCTCAGCCCCATCCATCCCTGTCCCCTCAGCTCAGTCCCATCTATCCCTGTCCCCTCAGCTCAGCCCCATCCATCCCTGTCCCCTCAGCTCGGCCCCATCCATCCCTGTCCCCTCAGCTCAGCCCCATCCATCCCTGTCCCCTCAGCTCTGCCCCATCCACCCATCTCCTCAGCTCTGCCCCATCCATCCCTGTCTCCTCAGCTCTGCCCCATCCATCCTCCTCCCCTCAGCTCTGCCCCATCCACCCGTCTCCTCAGCTCTGCCCCATCCATCCTCCTCCCCTCAGCTCTGCCCCATCCATTCCTGTCCCCTCAGCTCTGCCCCATCCATCCCTGTCCCCTCAGCTCTGCCCCATCCATCCCTGTCCCCTCAGCTCTGCCCCATCCACCCATCTCCTCAGCTCTGCCCCATCCATCCCTGTCCCCTCAGCTCTGCCCCATCCACCCATCTCCTCAGCTCTGCCCCATCCATCCCTGTCTCCTCAGCTCTGCCCCATCCATCCTCCTCCCCTCAGCTCTGCCCCATCCATTCCTGTCCCCTCAGCTCTGCCCCATCCATCCCTGTCCCCTCAGCTCTGCCCCATCCATCCCTGTCCCCTCAGCTCTGCCCCATCCATCCCTGTCCCCTTAGCTCTGCCCCATCCATCCCTGTCCCCTCAGCTCTGCCCCATCCATCCCTGTCCCCTTAGCTCTGCCCCATCCATCCTCCTCCCCTCAGCTCTGCCCCATCCATCCCTGTCCCCTCAGCTCAGTCCCATACATTCCTGTCCCCTCAGCTCTGCCCCATCCATCCCTGTCCCCTCAGCTCTGCCCCATCCATCCCTGTCCCCTCAGCTCTGCCCCATCCATCCCTGTCCCCTCAGCTATGCCCCATCCATCCCTGTCCCCTCAGCTCTGCTCCATCCATCCCTGTCCCCTCAGCTCAGCCCCATCCATCCCTGTCCCCTCAGCTCAGTCCCATACATTCCTGTCCCCTCAGCTCTGCCCCATCCATCCCTGTCCCCTCAGCTCTGCCCCATCCATCCCTGTCCCCTCAGCTCTGCCCCATCCATCCCTGTCCCCTCAGCTGTGCCCCATCCATCCCTGTCCCCTCAGCTCTGCTCCATCCATCCCTGTCCCCTCAGCTCAGCCCCATCCATCCCTGTCCCCTCATCTCTGCCCCATCCATCCCTGTCCCCTCAGCTCAGCCCCATCCATCCCTGTCCCCTCAGCTCAGCCCCATCCATCCCTGTCCCCTCATCTCTGCCCCATCCATCCCTGTCCCCTCAGCTCAGCCCCATCCATCCCTGTCCCCTCATCTCTGCCCCATCCATCCCTGTCCCCTCAGCTCAGTCCCATCTATCCCTGTCCCCTCAGCTCAGCCCCATCCATCCCTGTCCCCTCAGCTCTGCCCCATCCACCCATCTCCTCAGCTCTGCCCCATCCATCCCTGTCTCCTCAGCTCTGCCCCATCCATCCTCCTCCCCTCAGCTCTGCCCCATCCACCCGTCTCCTCAGCTCTGCCCCATCCATCCTCCTCCCCTCAGCTCTGCCCCATCCATTCCTGTCCCCTCAGCTCTGCCCCATCCATCCCTGTCCCCTCAGCTCTGCCCCATCCATCCCTGTCCCCTCAGCTTTGCCCCATCCAGCCCTGTCCTCTCAGCTCTGCCCCATCCATCCCTGTCCCCTTAGCTCTGCCCCATCCATCCTTCTCCTCTCAGCTATGCCCCATCCATCCCTGTCCCCTCAGCTCTGCCCCATTCATCCCTGCTCCATGCATCCCTGTCCCCTCAGCTCTGCCCCATTCATCCCTGCTCCATCCATCCCTGTCTCCTCAGCTCTGCCCCATCCATCCTTCTCCTCTCAGCTCTGCCCCATCCATCCCTGTCTCCTCAGCTCTGCCCCATCCATCCCTGTCCCCTCAGTTCTGCCCCATCCATCCCTGTCCCCTCAGCTCTGCCCCATCCATCCCTGTCCCCTCAGCTCTGCCCCACCTATCGCTGTCCCCTCAGCTCTGCCCCATCCATCCCTGTCTCCTCAGCTCTGCCCCATCCATCCCTGTCTCCTCAGCTCTGCCCCATCCATCCCTGTCTCCTCAGCTCTGCCCCATCCATCCCTGTCTCCTCAGCTCTGCCCCATCCATCCCTGTCTCCTCAGCTCTGCCCCATCCATCCCTGTCTCCTCAGCTCTGCCCCATCCATCCCTGTCTCCTCAGCTCTGCCCCATCCATCCCTGTCTCCTCAGCTCTGCCCCATCCATCCCTGTCTCCTCAGCTCTGCCCCATCCATCCCTGTCCCCTCAGTTCTGCCATATCCATCCCTGTCCCCTCAGCTCTGCCCCATCCATCCCTGTCCCCTCAGCTCTGCCCCATCCATCCCTGTCCCCTCAGCTCTGCCCCACCTATCGCTGTCCCCTCAGCTCTGCCCCATCCATCCCTGTCTCCTCAGTTCTGCCCCATCCATCCCTGTCTCCTCAGCTCTGCCCCATCCATCCCTGTCCCCTCAGCTCTGCCCCATCCATCCCTGTCCCCTCAGCTCTGCCCCATCCATCCCTGTCCCCTTAGCTCTGCCCCATCCATCCCTGTCCCCTCAGCTCTGCCCCATCCATCCCTGTCCCCTCAGCTCTGCCCCATCCATCCCTGTCTCCTCAGCTCTGCCCCATCCATCCCTGTCCCCTCAGTTCTGCCCCATCCATCCCTGTCCCCTCAGCTCTGCCCCATCCATCCCTGTCCCCTCAGCTCTGCCCCACCTATCGCTGTCCCCTCAGCTCTGCCCCATCCATCCCTGTCTCCTCAGCTCTGCCCCATCCATCCCTGTCTCCTCAGCTCTGCCCCATCCATCCCTGTCTCCTCAGCTCTGCCCCATCCATCCCTGTCTCCTCAGCTCTGCCCCATCCATCCCTGTCTCCTCAGCTCTGCCCCATCCATCCCTGTCCCCTCAGTTCTGCCCCATCCATCCCTGTCCCCTCAGCTCTGCCCCATCCATCCCTGTCCCCTCAGCTCTGCCCCATCCATCCCTGTCCCCTCAGCTCTGCCCCACCTATCGCTGTCCCCTCAGCTCTGCCCCATCCATCCCTGTCTCCTCAGTTCTGCCCCATCCATCCCTGTCTCCTCAGCTCTGCCCCATCCATCCCTGTCCCCTCAGCTCTGCCCCATCCATCCCTGTCCCCTCAGCTCTGCCCCATCCATCCCTGTCCCCTTAGCTCTGCCCCATCCATCCCTGTCCCCTCAGCTCTGCCCCATCCATCCCTGTCCCCTTAGCTCTGCCCCATCCATCCTCCTCCCCTCAGCTCTGCCCCATCCATCCCTGTCCCCTCAGCTCTGCCCCATCCATCCCTGTCCCCTCAGCTCTGCCCCATCCATCCCTGTCCCCTCAGCTGTGCCCCATCCATCCCTGTCCCCTCAGCTCTGCTCCATCCATCCCTGTCCCCTCAGCTCAGCCCCATCCATCCCTGTCCCCTCAGCTCAGTCCCATCTATCCCTGTCCCCTCAGCTCAGCCCCATCCATCCCTGTCCCCCCAGCTCTGCCCCATCCATCCCTGTCCCCTCAGCTCAGTCCCATCTATCCCTGTCCCCTCAGCTCAGCCCCATCCATCCCTGTCCCCTCAGCTCTGCTCCATCCATCCCTGTCCCCTCAGCTCAGCCCCATCCATCCCTGTCCCCTCAGCTCAGTCCCATCTATCCCTGTCCCCTCAGCTCAGCCCCATCCATCCCTGTCCCCTCAGCTCGGCCCCATCCATCCCTGTCCCCTCAGCTCAGCCCCATCCATCCCTGTCCCCTCAGCTCTGCCCCATCCACCCATCTCCTCAGCTCTGCCCCATCCATCCCTGTCTCCTCAGCTCTGCCCCATCCATCCTCCTCCCCTCAGCTCTGCCCCATCCACCCGTCTCCTCAGCTCTGCCCCATCCATCCTCCTCCCCTCAGCTCTGCCCCATCCATTCCTGTCCCCTCAGCTCTGCCCCATCCATCCCTGTCCCCTCAGCTCTGCCCCATCCATCCCTGTCCCCTCAGCTCTGCCCCATCCACCCATCTCCTCAGCTCTGCCCCATCCATCCCTGTCCCCTCAGCTCTGCCCCATCCACCCATCTCCTCAGCTCTGCCCCATCCATCCCTGTCTCCTCAGCTCTGCCCCATCCATCCTCCTCCCCTCAGCTCTGCCCCATCCACCCGTCTCCTCAGCTCTGCCCCATCCATCCTCCTCCCCTCAGCTCTGCCCCATCCATTCCTGTCCCCTCAGCTCTGCCCCATCCATCCCTGTCCCCTCAGCTCTGCCCCATCCATCCTCCTCCCCTCAGCTCTGCCCCATCCACCCGTCTCCTCAGCTCTGCCCCATCCATCCCTGTCTCCTCAGCTCTGCCCCATCTATCCTTCTCCTCTCAGCTCTGCCCCATCCATCCCTGTCCCCTCAGCTCTGCCCCATCCATCCCTGTCTCCTCAGCTCTGCCCCATCTATCCTTCTCCTCTCAGCTCTGCCCCATCCATCCCTGTCCCCTCAGCTCTGCCCCATCCATCCCTGTCTCCTCAGCTCTGCCCTATCCATCCGTGTTCCCCCAGCTCTGCCCCATCCATCCCTGTCCCCTCAGCTCTGCCCCATCCATCCCTGTCTCCTCAGCTCTGCCCCATCCATCCCTGTCTCCTCAGCTCTGCCCCATCTATCCTTCTCCTCTCAGCTCTGCCCCATCCATTCCTGTCCACTCGGCTCTGCCCCATCCATTCCTGTCCACTCGGCTCTTCCCATCGTTCCCTGTCCCCTCAGCTCTGCCCCATCCATCCCTGTCTCCTCAGCTCTGCCCCATCCATCCCTGTCCCCTCAGCTCTGCCCCATCCATCCCTGTCCCCTCAGCTCTGCCCCATCCATCCCTGTCCCCTTAGCTCTGCCCCATCCATCCCTGTCCCCTCAGCTCTGCCCCATCCATCCCTGTCCCCTCAGCTCTGCCCCATCCATCCCTGTCCCCTCAGCTCAGTCCCATACATTCCTGTCCCCTCAGCTCTGCCCCATCCATCCCTGTCCCCTCAGCTCTGCCCCATCCATCCCTGTCCCCTCAGCTCTGCCCCATCCATCCCTGTCCCCTCAGCTGTGCCCCATCCATCCCTGTCCCCTCAGCTCTGCCCCATCCATCCTCCTCCCCTCAGCTCTGCCCCATCCATCCCTGTCCCCTCAGCTCAGTCCCATACATTCCTGTCCCCTCAGCTCTGCCCCATCCATCCCTGTCCCCTCAGCTCTGCCCCATCCATCCCTGTCCCCTCAGCTCTGCCCCATCCATCCCTGTCCCCTCAGCTGTGCCCCATCCATCCCTGTCCCCTCAGCTCTGCTCCATCCATCCCTGTCCCCTCAGCTCAGCCCCATCCATCCCTGTCCCCTCAGCTCAGCCCCATACATTCCTGTCCCCTCAGCTCTGCCCCATCCATCCCTGTCCCCTCAGCTCTGCCCCATCCATCCCTGTCCCCTCAGCTCTGCCCCATCCATCCCTGTCCCCTCAGCTGTGCCCCATCCATCCCTGTCCCCTCAGCTCTGCTCCATCCATCCCTGTCCCCTCAGCTCAGCCCCATCCATCCCTGTCCCCTCATCTCTGCCCCATCCATCCCTGTCCCCTCAGCTCAGCCCCATCCATCCCTGTCCCCTCAGCTCAGCCCCATCCATCCCTGTCCCCTCATCTCTGCCCCATCCATCCCTGTCCCCTCAGCTCAGCCCCATCCATCCCTGTCCCCTCATCTCTGCCCCATCCATCCCTGTCCCCTCAGCTCAGTCCCATCTATCCCTGTCCCCTCAGCTCAGCCCCATCCATCCCTGTCCCCTCAGCTCTGCCCCATCCACCCATCTCCTCAGCTCTGCCCCATCCATCCCTGTCTCCTCAGCTCTGCCCCATCCATCCTCCTCCCCTCAGCTCTGCCCCATCCACCCGTCTCCTCAGCTCTGCCCCATCCATCCCTGTCTCCTCAGCTCTGCCCCATCCATCCTCCTCCCCTCAGCTCTGCCCCATCCACCCATCTCCTCAGCTCTGCCCCATCCATCCCTGTCCCCTCAGCTCTGCCCCATCCATCCTCCTCCCCTCAGCTCTGCCCCATCCATTCCTGTCCCCTCAGCTCTGCCCCATCCATCCCTGTCCCCTCAGCTCTGCCCCATCCATCCCTGTCCCCTCAGCTCTGCCCCATCCATCCCCGTCCCCTCAGCTTTGCCCCATCCAGCCCTGTCCTCTCAGCTCTGCCCCATCCATCCCTGTCCCCTTAGCTCTGCCCCATCCATCCTTCTCCTCTCAGCTATGCCCCATCCATCCCTGTCCCCTCAGCTCTGCCCCATTCATCCCTGCTCCATGCATCCCTGTCCCCTCAGCTCTGCCCCATTCATCCCTGCTCCATCCATCCCTGTCTCCTCAGCTCTGCCCCATCCATCCCTGTCTCCTCAGCTCTGCCCCATCCATCCCTGTCCCCTCAGTTCTGCCCCATCCATCCCTGTCCCCTCAGCTCTGCCCCATCCATCCCTGTCCCCTCAGCTCTGCCCCATCCATCCCTGTCCCCTCAGTTCTGCCCCATCCATCCCTGTCCCCTCAGCTCTGCCCCATCCATCCCTGTCCCCTCAGCTCTGCCCCATCCATCCCTGTCCCCTCAGCTCTGCCCCATCCATCCTTCTCCTCTCAGCTCTGCCCCATCCATCCCTGTCTCCTCAGCTCTGCCCCATCCATCCCTGTCCCCTCAGTTCTGCCCCATCCATCCCTGTCCCCTCAGCTCTGCCCCATCCATCCCTGTCCCCTCAGCTCTGCCCCACCTATCGCTGTCCCCTCAGCTCTGCCCCATCCATCCCTGTCTCCTCAGCTCTGCCCCATCCATCCCTGTCTCCTCAGCTCTGCCCCATCCATCCCTGTCTCCTCAGCTCTGCCCCATCCATCCCTGTCTCCTCAGCTCTGCCCCATCCATCCCTGTCTCCTCAGCTCTGCCCCATCCATCCCTGTCTCCTCAGCTCTGCCCCATCCATCCCTGTCTCCTCAGCTCTGCCCCATCCATCCCTGTCCCCTCAGTTCTGCCCCATCCATCCCTGTCCCCTCAGCTCTGCCCCATCCATCCCTGTCCCCTCAGCTCTGCCCCATCCATCCCTGTCCCCTCAGCTCTGCCCCACCTATCGCTGTCCCCTCAGCTCTGCCCCATCCATCCCTGTCTCCTCAGTTCTGCCCCATCCATCCCTGTCTCCTCAGCTCTGCCCCATCCATCCCTGTCCCCTCAGCTCTGCCCCATCCATCCCTGTCCCCTCAGCTCTGCCCCATCCATCCCTGTCCCCTTAGCTCTGCCCCATCCATCCCTGTCCCCTCAGCTCTGCCCCATCCATCCCTGTCCCCTTAGCTCTGCCCCATCCATCCTCCTCCCCTCAGCTCTGCCCCATCCATCCCTGTCCCCTCAGCTCTGCTCCATCCATCCCTGTCCCCTCAGCTCAGCCCCATCCATCCCTGTCCCCTCAGCTCAGTCCCATCTATCCCTGTCCCCTCAGCTCAGCCCCATCCATCCCTGTCCCCCCAGCTCTGCCCCATCCATCCCTGTCCCCTCAGCTCTGCCCCATCCATCCCTGTCCCCTCAGCTCAGCCCCATCCATCCCTGTCCCCTCAGCTCAGTCCCATCTATCCCTGTCCCCTCAGCTCAGCCCCATCCATCCCTGTCCCCTCAGCTCTGCTCCATCCATCCCTGTCCCCTCAGCTCAGCCCCATCCATCCCTGTCCCCTCAGCTCAGTCCCATCTATCCCTGTCCCCTCAGCTCAGCCCCATCCATCCCTGTCCCCTCAGCTCGGCCCCATCCATCCCTGTCCCCTCAGCTCAGCCCCATCCATCCCTGTCCCCTCAGCTCTGCCCCATCCACCCATCTCCTCAGCTCTGCCCCATCCATCCCTGTCTCCTCAGCTCTGCCCCATCCATCCTCCTCCCCTCAGCTCTGCCCCATCCACCCGTCTCCTCAGCTCTGCCCCATCCATCCTCCTCCCCTCAGCTCTGCCCCATCCATTCCTGTCCCCTCAGCTCTGCCCCATCCATCCCTGTCCCCTCAGCTCTGCCCCATCCATCCCTGTCCCCTCAGCTCTGCCCCATCCACCCATCTCCTCAGCTCTGCCCCATCCATCCCTGTCCCCTCAGCTCTGCCCCATCCACCCATCTCCTCAGCTCTGCCCCATCCATCCCTGTCTCCTCAGCTCTGCCCCATCCATCCTCCTCCCCTCAGCTCTGCCCCATCCACCCGTCTCCTCAGCTCTGCCCCATCCATCCTCCTCCCCTCAGCTCTGCCCCATCCATTCCTGTCCCCTCAGCTCTGCCCCATCCATCCCTGTCCCCTCAGCTCTGCCCCATCCATCCTCCTCCCCTCAGCTCTGCCCCATCCACCCGTCTCCTCAGCTCTGCCCCATCCATCCCTGTCTCCTCAGCTCTGCCCCATCTATCCTTCTCCTCTCAGCTCTGCCCCATCCATCCCTGTCCCCTCAGCTCTGCCCCATCCATCCCTGTCTCCTCAGCTCTGCCCCATCTATCCTTCTCCTCTCATCTCTGCCCCATCCATTCCTGTCCTCTCAGCTCTGCCCCATCCATCCCTGTCCCCTTAGCTCTGCCCCATCCATCCCTGTCCCCTCAGCTCTGCCCCATCCATCCCTGTCCCCTCAGCTCTGCCCCATCCATCCTCCTCCCCTCAGCTCTGCCCCATCCACCCATCTCCTCAGCTCTGCCCCATCCATCCTCCTCCCCTCAGCTCTGCCCCATCCACCCGTCTCCTCAGCTCTGCCCCATCCATCCTCCTCCCCTCAGCTCTGCCCCATCCACCCATCTCCTCAGCTCTGCCCCATCCATCCTCCTCCCCTCAGCTCTGCCCCATCCACCCGTCTCCTCAGCTCTGCCCCATCCATCCCTGTCCCCTCAGCTCTGCCCCATCCATCCCTGTCTCCTCAGCTCTGCCCCATCTATCCTTCTCCTCTCATCTCTGCCCCATCCATTCCTGTCCTCTCAGCTCTGCCCCATCCATCCCTGTCCCCTTAGCTCTGCCCCATCCATCCCTGTCCCCTCAGCTCTGCCCCATCCATCCCTGTCCCCTCAGCTCTGCCCCATCCATCCTCCTCCCCTCAGCTCTGCCCCATCCACCCATCTCCTCAGCTCTGCCCCATCCATCCTCCTCCCCTCAGCTCTGCCCCATCCACCCGTCTCCTCAGCTCTGCCCCATCCATCCCTGTCTCCTCAGCTCTGCCCCATCTATCCTTCTCCTCTCAGCTCTGCCCCATCCATCCCTGTCCCCTCAGCTCTGCCCCATCCATCCCTGTCTCCTCAGCTCTGCCCCATCTATCCTTCTCCTCTCAGCTCTGCCCCATCCATCCCTGTCTCCTCAGCTCTGCCCCATCCATCCCTGTCTCCTCAGCTCTGCCCCATCTATCCTTCTCCTCTCAGCTCTGCCCCATCCATTCCTGTCCACTCGGCTCTGCCCCATCCATTCCTGTCCACTCGGCTCTTCCCATCGTTCCCTGTCCCCTCAGCTCTGCCCCATCCATCCCTGTCTCCTCAGCTCTGCCCCATCCATCCCTGTCTCCTCAGCTCTGCCCCATCTATCCTTCTCCTCTCAGCTCTGCCCCATCCATTCCTGTCCACTCGGCTCTGCCCCATCCATTCCTGTCCACTCGGCTCTTCCCATCGTTCCCTGTCCCCTCAGCTCTGCCCCATCCATCCCTGTCTCCTCAGCTCTGCCCCATCCATCCCTGTCTCCTCAGCTCTGCCCCATCTATCCTTCTCCTCTCAGCTCTGCCCCATCCATTCCTGTCCACTCGGCTCTGCCCCATCCATTCCTGTCCACTCGGCTCTTCCCATCGTTCCCTGTCCCCTCAGCTCTGCCCCATCCATCCCTGTCTCCTCAGCTCTGCCCCATCCATCCCTGTCTCCTCAGCTCTGCCCCATCTATCCTTCTCCTCTCAGCTCTGCCCCATCCATTCCTGTCCACTCGGCTCTGCCCCATCCATTCCTGTCCACTCGGCTCTTCCCATCGTTCCCTGTCCCCTCAGCTCTGCCCCATCCATCCCTGTCTCCTCAGCTCTGCCCCATCCATCCCTGTCTCCTCAGCTCTGCCCCATCTATCCTTCTCCTCTCAGCTCTGCCCCATCCATTCCTGTCCACTCGGCTCTGCCCCATCCATTCCTGTCCACTCGGCTCTTCCCATCGTTCCCTGTCCCCTCAGCTCTGCCCCATCCATCCCTGTCTCCTCAGCTCTGCCCCATCCATCCCTGTCTCCTCAGCTCTGCCCCATCTATCCTTCTCCTCTCAGCTCTGCCCCATCCATTCCTGTCCACTCGGCTCTGCCCCATCCATTCCTGTCCACTCGGCTCTTCCCATCGTTCCCTGTCCCCTCAGCTCTGCCCCATCCATCCCTGTCTCCTCAGCTCTGCCCCATCCATCCCTGTCTCCTCAGCTCTGCCCCATCTATCCTTCTCCTCTCAGCTCTGCCCCATCCATTCCTGTCCACTCGGCTCTGCCCCATCCATTCCTGTCCACTCGGCTCTTCCCATCGTTCCCTGTCCCCTCAGCTCTGCCCCATCCATCCCTGTCTCCTCAGCTCTGCCCCATCCATCCCTGTCTCCTCAGCTCTGCCCCATCTATCCTTCTCCTCTCAGCTCTGCCCCATCCATTCCTGTCCACTCGGCTCTGCCCCATCCATTCCTGTCCACTCGGCTCTTCCCATCGTTCCCTGTCCCCTCAGCTCTGCCCCATCCATCCCTGTCTCCTCAGCTCTGCCCCATCCATCCCTGTCTCCTCAGCTCTGCCCCATCTATCCTTCTCCTCTCAGCTCTGCCCCATCCATTCCTGTCCACTCGGCTCTGCCCCATCCATTCCTGTCCACTCGGCTCTTCCCATCGTTCCCTGTCCCCTCAGCTCTGCCCCATCAAATCCCTGGCCCCCCAGCTTTGCCAATTCATTACTCTTTCTTCCAGCTCTGGCCATGAACCCCCTGCCCCCCAGCTCTTCTCCCATTCATCCCTCTTCCATGAGCTCTATCTAGCCATGCCTTACCAGACCTTATTGCCAGCAAAATTATGGGTTAGTCCAGCACTGTACACCGCTCGCACAGAATGCACGGGGGTTAAAAGCAGTGTGCCATGGGCCAGATCTGTAGGTTCTGTGACGCCAAGAAAAAGTCCTGTGTATCCAGGGCTCAACGGGATTCTTTGGGGGGGGGGCGGCAAGTAACCTTTTTTAGTTTTGCCTGTGAAATCTATAATCCGCCTCCCACACGCCCCCAGTGTGCTGATTTTTAACTATCCACCCCCCCGCCTGGACCTTTGACTCACCAGATGCCTGTAAATGGACATTTTCAAGAAGTGGTTGAGTACCCCTATGTCCTATCCATCCTTCAATGAGTAGGCGTGGCCTAATTTAACAAATGTCCCTCTTTCCCACCTCGAAAACAAAATGCCCATTTACTGGGCTTTCTATGGGGAGTTTTTCAGACTGGCATCCCAAATACTATAGAGTTTTTTTAATGGTATACCCATCAACTTATTTGAAAGAAAAATCTAAAACTTATAATAATAAAAAAGCAAATGAATCCCTGATGAAGATGCATTTCAATTGTGCTTGAATTGCATACACAGATTATCTGTGTGGTGAAGGAATTAACTTGTTTGTAACATGTATTGCCTGTGGTGTAAGAAGATACTGTCTCCTGTGCTGCTGGGTTTCATGCTGCTGTGCATTGTGGGTTAAGTCAGTAAAATCCAGGCAGCAGCATGGCTGCAATGCTGGGAAAGGTCCTGCAAGGTGGCCATGACCAGGAGTTGGTGAGACAGCTTTTCAGCTTTGAATAGACGCAGGAGCAAATTAAAGTGCCGACAAAGATTCAGTATCATGCTTCAGCTGAGGTATAGATATGGTTTAAAGTGGACCAACACCCAGGCTGATCGGCCCGGGAATCTTATCAGATCCCTCCCCGCTGGGCATCCAAAATCGGGATGCCCCGCTGTGTGAAACCCCCCAGGACGCCCCATTCACCTTACCTTACCCCCGTTCCAACGACGAATGGGCGGCCGTTTGTGAATGGCCTGCACGGGCGCGCTCCCTGTTATTTAATGTTATTCACCCAAACCTTATGATGGATGCAGCCGCTGCATTGAGTAAGTAATCTTGTTTTTTTATCTGCTTATCACCTTATTAACTTCAGATTTAATTTATCAGTGATCTGTTATTTATCCAGCTAAATAGGTGAACCTGAGAGATAATGAGAGATATAGGATAAAGCTCTGATTTATTATTGCTATTAAACATCACAGCAGCACCTTGTCAAACACACATTTACCAATATAAACACCTGCTGACCATCACACGTTGCAACATTTCTCCACTTTTCAGGAAATCCCTGTTCTCCACCGACTTTAGTTAGTCCATTTTGTAAAGGCACCAGGGTATGTACAAATAGGAATAAAAACAAAACAAAAAAAAAGGTTGGTCAGGAACACATTCAATGGATGCTGCCAAACAAACCAGTCCATGGCTAAAAAAGTGAAGGTAAATCCCCAAATATAAGAGTCACATGTTTTCATATAACTGTAGAGTCTTCTCTAGTTCCTGGCTCACTCTCCCATAGAAGATAATCTGTTCCTTTAAATAATGTTGGATTGTCTGCTTGAAGTCCAGCAGCCTTCTCTGGTGAAAATGGTTAATCTCTGCCTGCAAAGCGAATCCCACCACACGGCATCTTTTTCGAATGCCATCCGCTTCATCTTGTTCCATTTTGCCTTCATCACTCATTCGCTGGCTGTCTTTCACCTTTGCAAAAGCTCCTACAACCAAAAAAAAGCAAGGGTTAGAAGAGTCAAACTAGTTTTACAACATATACCCTTATAAGTCTATTACGTCATCTGTGCCCCCCCAACAACCCTAAAGAGACTTTAAGCCTCTATTCATCCTGGGCCTGCTGGGTCTGGCTGTGACTGGTGCAAGGGCATGCAAATGATAGACAAGGTCCAGCTCCCATTACAGTGAACAAAGCATGAAGCTTCATTTAATTAAACAAAAGGGACATACCAGGCCATGTTTTGTGCATTTCCCCTGTATGCCGTGGCAGGGATGCAAAAAAATGTTACTGATCGGAATTTAAGGGTTGGGGGGTGTATTCCAAAGTAGGTCCTCAAGGAAGCAGCTGCTGGGAAGAGGAGGTCACAGCAGAATTTGTTTCTTACCTAATTTTGCCTGAGCAGGGTCTTAAAGTGGACCAAAACCCAGGATTTTGAGTATCCTGGGTTTTGGTCTTTTCCCGGGGGCCCCTCGCTGTATGAAACCCCACCAGGACGCCGAGCCCAGCTTACCTCTTCCAGGTCCCACAGCATGCCTAAGAGCAGTGGCTCTGACGGCCGCATCCTCCGCTTCCCTCTAACAAGGAAAGGACCAAACCCAGGATGCTCAAAATCCTGGGTTTTGGTCCACTTTAACACAGGAACAAGCGCTAATAGGAGGGTCAGAAGTGTCACACATACTACAAAAACTAGAATAAAAACTGCTCCAAACCTTGTGAAAACCATATTCTTAGTATACAGTACGTCCTGTTCCAAATCTAATACTTACAGTTGGGATATACACCGCCAGATGGCGCTGGACTGCAGAGACATCGAAAATAGACTCCTCCTGGCCCCTCAAATACCCAGGGACCTCCCACAAATCCCCAGAATTTCTCTGCAGTCTGGCTGCGAAGGACGAGAAATTGGCTCTCTACTCGCAGGTGAGCGGGTTATTAACCTGCGGCCCTGTAGGACTATTCCCACCCGTTCCACTAGTAATATGCCTCCCAGCCTTGGCTGCGCTGGTCGGGTGAAGGTAGGCAGCACCGCCGTTGGCGCTTAGGAGCGCTGCTCCACCGCAATCCCCCACCAAAGGGTAGGCGGTTCAGGCTTATGGTGAGCCTCTATGGGATGCCCCTCCCGCACTATTGCCCCTTGCCCCTGTCTGTCGGTGGGCCCTATTTAAGTGGCCGCCATCTTCCCTCATCCTCCTTGTAGTCTTCGGGGGAAAAGAGGGGGGGGGGGGTGTATGTGTATAGATATGTATGTTATGCAGTCTATGCTTTCACTTTTCACATGTCTTTATTCTTGTGTCAGCCGCCGTGCTGACTTGTCTTTATTGCTTTTAAATTTACCGCCGCCACGAGCTGACTTGGTTCCGCGCTTGGCGGCAGCGGGTGCACCATCATTGGCCGTTGGCCTTTCTGGCTTCGCGCTCTTCGGAAGGGGGGGGGGGGGGTGGGCGGTTCCCGTCTTTGGCACGTTCCGCGTCATCGCTATTACTGACCCGCCCCTCGAGGTATACCGACGCCATCTTTTCTGACTTGGTTGGCCTATGCGCGACAGACTCCTACCTACCGCGGTCCGTAAGTGCCCTCGCGGGCGGCTTCATCTGCTTCACTTTTGTTACGATGTACTTAAGGTCTTGTCTGCTTATGTCTTTCAGGTGGGACGAACCCTTCTTGGCTTCTCGCGGCCCGTTTTTAGTATATTACTTGTAGGCCTTATATACTCCCACGTCCCTAACGGGTTATTGGGGCATCCAGGGTTGCTATATAGCGTTATTCCCTATCGGCGTATAGCGCCGTTATAATCACGCTATGGAGGCATCCCAGGATAATGTTACCGGGTTCCCTTCGGGACAAGACCGGCTGTGTGTAGTGTGTTGGCACCCTCATGCCGACGCTGACAAGGCGCGGGTCTGTGTACCCTGTGCTAAGCAGGTGCTTGCATTGCAATCTGGCCTGCCAGTGGCTGCACCTCGTTTCACTTCACCTACTCCCCCAAGCTTAAATCTCACTCCTGCTGAGTTGCATACTAGTGGGGATTCTCAGCCTGATGTGTCTTCTAGACTGGCTACTGTTGAACAGATTATTGCGAAGTCTTTAGCGCGTAAGGCCCCTGCTAAGAAGCGGCACTTGACGCCTAATGTTACTGTTTTCCCTATGGGAACTGAGGAGTTTATGAATCTGTGTGGCTATACCCCATCTGATGAAGGGGAGCTCTTTTCTGATTCAGGCTCATCTGATGAGAGACCAAGGGGTCATGACGATTCTGGCTCTGACCCCTGGGCCCCGGATGACACTGACAGATTATTGACCCAGATTTTTGAGGTTCTGTCTATCTCTCTCCCTGTTGAGGCTCCCAGGCAAAGAGGGGAGCTTTTCCATACAGCAAAATCACATTTGGAATTTCCAGAGCAGGCACATTTCCATAACCTTATGCTCAAGGAATGGGAGCGCCCCAGTAAACTTCCCAGGGTTACAAAGAGTTGGGATAGGAAGTATCCCTTTCCTGCTGAGGTGGTTAAATGTTGGTCATCCCCCCCCCCCAAGGTGGATGCCCCGATCCTAGGGCTATCTAACACCTCTGTCATGCATTCCCCTGATTCTACTACCCTGCGGGATGCCGAAGACCGGCGTATTGATCAGCTGGCATCCCACGCCTTTGCATGTGCAGGGACGGCGCTGTGCACGGTCTGTGCCTCTGCCATTACTGCTGTGGCCACTAGAACCCTTATCAGAAATATGCTTGATAGTGCCCCTGATGATTTGCCTTGTGAGGTGTTTAATGCGCTCTCCAGTTGTGATGTTTTTGTAAATTTTGTCCTATCAGCATTGGATGACACCATCAGAATGTGTGCCAGAACTTTGCCCTCGTGGTGGCTATATGCCACTCGGTTTGGCTGCGCCAGTGGGCTGCTGACAACGCTGCCAAGAAGGCCCTCACTGGGTTTCCCTTTAAAGGTCTGCGTCTGTTTGGAGACCGCCTTGACCTTTTTGCTAAGGGAGGCAGGTTACCCCAGCGCAGGCGGCAACCTCAACCCTTTCGGGGTCAGGGTTCCTTCTCCTCCCCTTACCGTGGTCCCCCTCCAAGATTCATCAGATCCCGGATTCCTCAGGACCCTGTGTCAGCTCAGGAGCTAGTGCAAGCAGTGCAAGGCCTCCTGGAGCTGGGGGTCATCTGCCAGGTCCCTTTAAGAGAAAAGGGCAAGGGCTTTTATTCCAACCTATTCACAGTACCCAAAAAGAATTGTTCTGTCAGGCCCATCCTGGACTTAAAGATTCTCAACAAGTTTGTCAGGGGCAGGCGCTTTCGCATGGAGACTCTGTGCTCTGCCATCAGTTCCCTACGCCAAGGGGATTTCATGACTTCCGTGGACATCAAAGATGCTTACCTTCATATTCCTGTGTTCCCAGGTCATCAAAGGTTCCTCAGGTTCGCTCTGATGGATCAACACTACCAATTTGTGGCCTTGCCCTTCGGCCTCACTTCAGCTCCCAGGTTGTGTTCACCAAGGTGCTGGCGGGCGTGATGTCTCTGCTCAGATGTCAGGGCCTCCGCATGCTTCCCTATCTGGACGACATCCTCATCACTTCCCAGTCTCTACATCAGGCAGAGTTGGATACTCAGCTGGTGGTGTCCATTCTGGAGTCATTTGAATGGGTGATCAACCACCCCAAGTCCTCACTGTCCCCTTCCTTGGTAACTCCATTCCTAGGAATGAATCTGGATACAGTTCAGGCAAGGATCTTCCTTCCTCAGCAGAAGGTGGACAGTCTGATTGCACAGGCTCAGTCCCTCCTAGCTTGTCCCCATCCCTCCATCAGGCAGGGGATGCAGCTGGTGGGCCTGATGGTGGCGTGCTTTGAAGCGGTCCCTTATGCTCAGTTCCACTTGAGGCCTCTGCATCTTCACCTATTGTCTGTATGGGATAAGGACCCAGCGTCCCTGGACAGGGTCTGTGTGCTCTCCCCCCTGGTCAGGAGGTCCCTCTCGTGGTGGATGGACTCAAGGAACCTGTTGGGGGGCAGATCCTTTCTTGCCCCTTCCAGGGAGATGGTCACCACGGATGCCAGTCTGTCAGGTTGGGAGGGGGGTTTCTGGAAGTCCCTGCGGTTCCAGGGGAGGTGGGGCCCTCAGGAGGCCCACACACCTATCAATGTCTTGGAGCTGCGAGCCATCAAGTTAGTTCTGGCTCGCTTGACTACTCATCTTCAGGGCCTGCCTGTTCAGGTGCGCTCGGACAACCAGATGGCAGTTGCCTACATCAATCATCAGGGAGGGACCCGGAGCAAGGGGGCCCTCCATGAAGCGTCTCTGATCCTGACTTGGGCGGAGGCCAATGTCCCCTGCATTTCAGCTGTGTACATCCCGGGGGTGGAAAATCACCTGGCGGACTCTCTGAGCAGGGGGACCTCTCGCCAGGGAGAATGGTCCCTATGCAGCAGGGCGTTTCGATCTCTGTGTCACCGTTGGGGCCAACCAGATGTGGATCTGTTTGCGTCCCGCCACAATCACAAGCTTCCAGCTTTTGTCTCGCTGTCCAGGGATCCTCTGGCCCTGACCTCGGATGAGCTAGCAATGTCATGGAAGGACTTTCAGTTCCTGTATGTCTTCCCCCCAATTCCCCTGCTGGGCAGGGTTCTGCGCAAGATTGCTCTGGAAGGGGTGCCAGCAATTCTGGTGGCCCCCAGGTGGCCAAGAAGAGTGTGGTTCGCAGACATGGTACAGCTGGCAGTAGATCAGTACGCTCTGCCCTTGGTGCCAGATCTGATCACTCAGGGCTCACTACGCCATCCCAATTTACAAACTCTGGCTTTGACGGCTTGGCTGCTGAAACCTCCATCTTGATGGAGAAGGGGCCGTCTTCCTTAGTTGTGGATACTTTCATTAAAGCTAGGAAGAAGTCTTCCTCTTCCATTTATTACAGGGTTTGGAGTGCCTACATTGACTGGTGTGAGTCTAGGTCTCTTCCCTTTCGTGTGTTCTCTATTCCCAGGATTCTGGAGTTCCTGCAGCATGGGTTGGAGATGGGGCTCCAACTCAGTACTCTGAAGGGTCAGGTTTCTGCCTTGGCTATTTTTTTTCCAGAAGTCCTTTGCTCAGCACCCTCTGATCAGGATTTTTTTCCAGGGGGTCACTCATGTGCGTACCCCACGTAAGCCTATGGTGCCTGTTTGGGATTTGAACTTGGTTCTGTCAGCCTTGCAGGGTGCTCCCTTTGAACCTGTGCAGGATGCTGCCTTGGCCATTCTTACGCTCAAGGTTGTGTTTCTGGTGGCTATCACTTCTGTCAGGCGTGTGTCTGAGTTGGCAGCGCTGTCCATTCAGCCCCCCTACTATGAGAGGCACCAGGACAAGGTGGTGTTTCGTTTCAAACCTGATTTTCTGCCTAAGGTAGTGTCTGCCTTTCATTTGAATCAGGATATTGTTCTTCCTTCTTCGTGCCCTAATCCTAACAATGCTAACGAGAGGGTTTTGCACTCTTTGGATGTGGTTAGGTGTCTGAAGTACTATCTGGTGGCTACTGCACGTTTCAGGAAAACTGATGCTCTTTTTGTGGTCCCTTCTGGTCCTAGGAAGGGTTTGGCTCCTGCCAAGTCTACTATCAGCAAGTGGATCCGTCAGGCTGTGATTCAGGCCTACTCTGCTAAGGGGAAGAATCCTCCCTTCCGCCTTACTGCTCATTCCACTCGTGCTATTGGTGCCTCTTGGGCTTTTCAGCACCAGGCTTCTGTCAAGTTTGCAAGGCTGCTACTTGGTCTTCTGTTCATACCTTTTCAAAGTTTTACAAGGTTGATGTTAGGGCCTCAGCTGACGCTGTTTTTGGCCGAAAGGTTCTGCAGGCGGCAGTGGTTTAAACTGCCTGCTGCTTTTTTCTTGGGGATCCCACCCTACTTTATGGACACTGCTATTGGATGTCCCAACTGTCGATTTGGAACAGGACGTACTGTATACTAAGAATAATACAATTCTGTGATTACTCACCTGTAGAATTGGTATTATGAGTATACAGTACGTCCTGCTCCAACCCACCCTTGGTTTGCATTTTCTTGGATCCCCTGTATGGTGATTGTTATCATTGTTATAGTTGATAGTTTGGATTGTTTAATTCTCCCGGCTTCTCCTTAACTGCTTTTCAATGCTGGGGATTTGTGGGAGGTCCCCGGGTATTTGAAGGGCCGGGAGGAGCCCATTTTCGATGTCTCTGCAGTCCAGCACCATCTGGCGGAGTATATCCCAACTGTAAGTATTAGATTTGGAGCAGGACGTACTGTATACTCATAATACCAATTCTACAGGTGAGTAATCACAGAATTGTATTTTTCCTATAGTATGTACCACCAAATACCCTTTCCTGTACCGGCACAAATAAAATATTTAGTAAAGATTGGGTAAGGGTCAAATATTTCTGACTGGAAAAACAGTATAATGGTTTGTTGCCACCTATAAGCTAATCAAGAAGCCTTTAAATAAGGAGGGGGGGGGGGCGGCGGCAGTGAAGTAGACAAGTTTAAAATACTGGTACGTCAACAAAATGAACAGGAATGAACAGGAAAATAACTTAAAGATACACATAGTAAATGAACAAAATAGGCAGACCTTATAATGACCTACGATCTATAGTTTTCAGGAATGCAGGACCCAGTGTTGTACACATTCTTGCTGCCTCCGTGCATACGTATACACGTTGTGATGGAGGTGGGGGTAGGTTTAGGACAACGGTTCTACCTTATGCAGAATGTGGCCTGACTTGAGAGCCCGGTGTGAAGTGTGGCTATACGACTATTCCAGTACATCCCTATCAGAGAGCAGACTTTGAATTTACACATATATACAATAAACAATAGGTTTGCCTGCACACCAAGTTTGTATACAACTTTGCAGGTCAACGCCAAAATGTTACCCCTGGTGCCTTGCTGACCTATGAGTGAAGTTCACACTGAAGAGGGTGGGCCAAAACTATGACTTCAGATCTAAAAAAATTACATATTGCACAATAAAGGGCTTGGTGCAAAAACCCCAAACAAGAACATACACACTGATAAAATAAAGGAAACTGCTAAGTCAGAACTATCACTCTAAAGAACATATTACAAAAATTCAAAGTCCTCCATTACACCACAATCGACAGATTCAACACACACACACACACACACACACCTAATTCCCAGCTAGAACATTGCATTCAGAGCTCCCCCATATCACTGGAACCTGTGTCACATGCTAGTGACATGGATCATGCTTTTAATGTTGGAAGAAAATTCCTTGAATGCACAGCCTCCACCACCAGCACAATAAAGGCATCACACAAATCCCCCACCAGTTTTAATGTAATGGGCTGGGAGAATATTCTGTTTTTCAAAAGCACAAGGCACTTAGTAGTCAAAATGCACGGCTGGGTACATCATTGTGTCCATTTAAAAGATTTAAGTGGACCAAAACCTATTTTACAGCTAAAAGGTGTCGGTCAGGGCAGGCAGGGAACTGGATTGTTGACGACCCCATGCGAAGACACCACAAACAGCACCGGTTCTCCTGACTTGCTCTTCATTACCCTACTAAATTCGGGACCTGCGATTGGCACCATGTGGTTCAGACTCCTAGTGGCGGAAAGCCATCTGGACCAGATTTCACCTGGGGAGCATGGAGCAGGTAAGGATACCAAACCTTATGAGGGCATGAATTGCGTGGGTGTCACCAGCAAATATGATGCCTCCCATGCAAGGACCAACATCTATTTGGTGTAAAATTGGTGTTGGTCCTCTTTAACCCTTTAAAGCAGAACTTCAGTGTATAATGAAACCCTTGCCTGACCTTTGGGCCACCTCTGCTCCTCCTGCGCTCCGAATCCTGCGCGCTGCCATGTTGCCAGAGTGACACACATCCCCCAGCTCTGTGTCCGCCCATTCAAATGAACAGCGGGAGCATGCACAGACCCGGGAATTTAGCTCGTTTTCAGAGAAGGCTGCACAGAGACTGGAGTAGCGCCACTGGCCCGAGGATAGGGTAAGGGTTTTTTACATCAGGAAATTTTAAAGTATACATGCTTGCTTCCCCTACCATTAAGTGCCAAGCACATGGAGGGGGAAGCTCCCCTCCATCCTGAATCCAGCGCCAGGGTTCTACTTCTCCCCCAATGGGCCTCCAATCACCAGTCTGGGCTCTTCAGCAGGGCAGAGATTGACAGCTCTCTGACAGCTTGCTGACCAAAGCAGGTGAAGGACCTTTTATACCAGGAGTGAGATGACGTCATTTCACTCGGCCTTTGTCGAGAGTCAGAAGCTGGAGCGATCAGTGGAAGCCAGCTGCGGGACAGGGGGTGCTGATCCCCATTCGACTTCTGCCAATCACTTATAGTCTGTGGCAGCAGTGATCAGACAGGGCAGGGCATCACCCAGAGGTAAGTAGTGTCTACTGATACATAAACCCCTACTGAAACATAGACCCATCTGCTTGGTGCCAGCCGCTGGATACTCAGCTGCCACTGAAGCCCCGCCTGCTCTGACTGTGATTGACTGCTTAGTCAGCCAATCACCCTGGAAGCCCAGAAGGTGAAGAAGCACTGATTACACTGGAGGATCAGTTGGCAGCACTAGACAGGCAAGTCCTTTCCTATTTTTAACTTCAAATCTGGATTTAGTTTAGGGGAGGCATGGGTATTTCTTTGTTTTATTAAAGCCGGGACCTTCTTTTAACCCCCTGGGCTGTAAGGCAAACTAACCCACTTTGTTGATCCGGTGGCAATGAACAGAGCACTTTTCACTACAGCAGCATACCCGCTCTGCCAGTGGCAAGCAGAACCATGTGGAGTATCTAGCTCAATTCTGAATTTAAAATGGATGTCCAGTCACCGTTACCCTGCAACTGGACATCCACTTCAAGGGAATTGGCAAGTCAAAAGTTAAAAAATAAATCAGTAACTTTCACTGAGTGCCTTGAGCGCTATGCTTCCTCCTCTGTTAGCTTTCAATCCCCACCCCGAATTATCTGGTCCATCAATATTCCTCTTTAAGACCAATGCAACATGAAAGTTGATAACTATCTCTGATCACACAGTTAATCCTAAGATAATCACTTTCTACAACTGTTAAGTCGTGGCAGGAAAGAGTGAAACAGCTAAAAACGTACCTTTTTGTAGGTGGATAATATCTGGAAAATTGGACAGCAACCCTTGGTACAGGGACAGGGTATCAAGAAATCTAAACTGATCGTTCTTGGGCTGCTCAGCAAACATCTCCCCTACTTTTTCATAGGTGCGTCCAGTGTGGGCAATAGCACCAACAAGTGGTTCTGAACCATATGGAGGGTCCAGCTGGAAAGAGTGACTAAGACCTTGAAGAGCACCTCCAAGCTTCTGAAACTCCTTACGAAAACCACCCAGGTGCTTACGTGCCAGTTCCGATACCACACTGGTGAGCTGCATAACATTCTCATCCATCTTTTTTGCAAAGGCTTTAAAGGCATCTATACGTTCTTCCACATCCTGAAGGTCCTGATGTTCAGTAGGTATTTGCAGGGTCAGCAAGAAGTTGGCTCCCACCATTTCATCCTTTTCAGCACACCTCTTGCCTGCTTTCCACTGCTTCTCATCCCGACATGTTAAGAAGTGCTGAAAACCATCATACTGAGAAAGCACAGGATGACTTGTCATGTGATCCATCCACAAAACCAAGCGGCGCTTGCGCTTCTGAATAAAATCTTCCTCGAAGCGTCCTGTGGCTTGCTTTTCAGGCAGGTGTGGAACGGAGATTACTGTAAACTTGTGCAGGAGCCTGTTGTACAACCAGTCAAAGTGCTTGTAGCGTCGATAAACTGGAGAGTTGGTGTGTCCTGGAGTAAGTCTATAAGAATCAAAGGAGGTTACACTCTTTATAGCAACTGGTAAAGAACACAAACATTCATAAATAGCGTCCTTAAACAAAAGCATGCAATTCTTCTTTAAAGTGGACCTTCACCCTGAATAAGAGCATATCTTATATGTTTCCCACACCCTGTACATACAGATTGCCCACATTAAAAATCATCCTACCTGCATCTACTGCATTTTCTGAGACTTTAAACATCCAAGATGGCGGCTAATGGAACATCAGGCAGCCTGCAAACAGGAAGTGCCTTCTGACTGTGCTGCTCTGCATTCTAGAATTGCTGACCTTTTCCGGATCCCCAGCTCTGCTCTGTCTGTGCAAAGCACAGCTATAACCCCGCCCCCTGCACTTATGACCCCTCTCATCTCCTCAGTATTTGATGCTACTGAGCCAAGATGGCGGTGCCCGTTTCCTAGATTCCTGAACAGAGTTGCAGGCCAGTGAAGGAAAGAATAAAAAGTAAGTGATTAAAAACTTTAAATATATTCATTTTAGATGCTGGGGAATAGTTTTTTAAGGGTTTGGGCTTTTCATTAAATGCTGCTGAAGGTCCGCTTTAACCGTGCTAAATTAGGAGGTCAGGATTGGGAGATACAGCATTGTGCAAGACAGTGATGGCAAAGTCATGGCCGCTCAAGGGTTTTGTCTACATCAACGGAATACAGTGCACAGCCCAAGGGCACCACCCCAGGTCTGCCACAGCACCACCCCAGGTCTGCCACAGCACCACCCCAGGTCTGCCACAGCACATGCGGTAACGGTTGTGGGATTGGGCAAAGCACTTTTTTTTTAAACCCCAAATCGGAGCATTATTTTGACCAGACCACCTTTTCAATGGTACAATGTAACTTGACAATGCTAAACTGCAAACAATTGTTCAGTGGACATAACAGCATCATCCTAACAGCACAAAAATATACACAGCTATCTCTTACTAACCAATGCACTTTCCCCCACTAAAAAAAAAAAAAAACACACAGCATGTCACCTTTTAATGGGCAGTTTCTGGAATGCACCGGTTTAAGTGTATTCCCTTCAGTAAACACGGATCTGTACATTGACCCAAGCAACACCGATTTTACTTCCTTTTCTGCATACTCACAGTTACTGACCTGTAAGAGATGTAACTTTTTATTCCTTTGAACTTTGTCTGTTTGGTTGGCTCCTCTACAGAGCAAGTAAACGATCCATGATCCACTCGCCATTGAGGTCCCATGGGTCCCATTTCAATAGCATTTGTTTCAGGAACTCTGCCCAGCTGTAGAACATCACCAAGTATAAAAGCTTCCACACCTGACCTGACAAAGCTGGAGAACCTGTTTAAATTCCGCCCAACACCACTTCCTCTCTTTGCACTTGCCACACTGTCCTGGCGTTCCAGCTGTGGTCGGGGGCGGTGGCTATGATCTGCTCTTGGGTAATGGTGGCGTTGTGGTTGATTGTAAGGAACTCCATTAGAACCAGCAGGTTCCTCTGCAACTGACTGGGCATCATCCCAATCATCCCAGTCATCATCATCCTCCTCGTCATCATCATAACTTCCATGATGTGTAGTGTTTTGGTAGCTTTGATGTTGCCCTGAATAGTCAACCTGTACTGATCCAGAACGGGGCGGTTGTATGATTTCTACGTATGATGCTGGAAAGAGCCCAGTCTGACCTCGGCTGTTTGTACCTTGAAACCACCCGTCTAGAGAAACCTCACTGAACAAGCTTAGCTCCTCATTTTCAAGGATGTCTATCTCTTCCTTATTCTCACTCTGGAAGCTGTACAAAGCACGTGCTTTCAGTGCCATGGTGAAAATGATGCTGCAATAAAAATAAAGTGTATCATTAGTCATTAACACCTAAAACACACACATGTATAAAAAAATGTCCCCATCCTGTACCTAACTTTTCAGCTGAAAATATATATATATATATATATATATATATATATATATATATATATATACCAGTATTTTTTTTCCTAATGTGAAGAAAGGTATGGTGGGAAGTAATAATTGTAAATAGAATGAGGAACAGTTAGAACCAAGGTCCTAATTATTGTCTGACTGCAGAAGGAAGCTTTAGCTCTCCCATTTGGTCGCAACAGAAAAGACTAAATACCAAAAGAGACCTTTATGTTAACTTTTCAGATTAAAAAATGGTCAGCAACATACAGCACAACACACCAGTAGTAATACTACTACATTTTTTCCCAGAGGAGTTAAAAATATACTTACCATCTTGGAGGATTATGTATAGCCACAGAAACGCATGCAATTTGCAGTAATTCAAATAATGTAAAGATACTGGCTATAAAATGCAAGGAGACATTCAGAGTCTAGCAATTCGTCCATGTATACAAAGAAAAATTCAGAGAATTCAAGACCTATTTTACATCAAAGCCAGCATTCTTTTCTACAACCAGATTGGAAGGTGGGTGGCAGCACTGAACTGTTTAAAGTGGATGAAAATCTAGATGTTTTAGCAGCGCATATATATGGATAAAAAAAGCTGAACGGGAGCTTTTCGCGACTGGGACCCTCTGGTGCGTACACGGCCCTAGATTCCACCGCTGGTGACTGACAGTGAGGTACAGTATTTATAACAGACAAGCTGCAGGGGTTCTCATAATGGGGCATCCCAAATTGGGAAGTCTCATGGGTGGGTATTTAAAACTTGCTGAAGACTTAGTTTGGCTCTAGGTCTGGTTTTGGTCCACTTTAATAATACCAACGTAGAGTTAAGTGTGTAGAATTTGACTGCACAATCAGATTGGAGGCTGGGCCATACTAAACATCTAGATTGTAGAATGTAGAGTGATGATCTGAGATCCTTTGTATAATCTAATTGTGCTTATTTACCTTACAAAAGGACTGGAGGCTGAATAACATTAGAATGTACAATCAAGTAATGCTGATTACAATCTAACTGTGCCCACCTACCTACAATCAATCAAATGATATTGTCCAGTATTCCAATCCGATTTGTAAGGTAAGGGAGCACCATTAACATTTACAAGATTTCAAATCCCCTTAGAATCTAGATATTCAATGTAATACTCCAATCTGATTGTATGATCTAATGGTGCGCACTTACCTTAATAACAGACTGGGCAACAATAGATTGCAAGGTGAT
The DNA here is from genome assembly GCA_027917425.1 of Gastrophryne carolinensis. Taxonomy (NCBI): domain Eukaryota; kingdom Metazoa; phylum Chordata; class Amphibia; order Anura; family Microhylidae; genus Gastrophryne; species Gastrophryne carolinensis. The sequence goes on along the minus strand of CM051238.1, from coordinate 268,166,155 downwards.
CAACATCTTTTGATTGTACATCTCATGGGCCTCACAAACCTTACAATCAGTATGAAAAGGGGAAAATCTGCTAAATGGTGTATTGGGCCACAATCATGACCCTCGTGTCCCTGGAAATAAGTCGTGGTTGTGTTTACAGGGCAGTATCCCATTCTTAATTTCATCACACAGGCCATCATGGGTCAGAAAGGGTGGAGGGCGACTCGGCAGTGGTCGCACAAGGAGAAGTGTAGCCCTGGCTCCATTTAGGGTTCCAAGTGCCAATGTTGGCTGCTTCTCACATCTACAGCAGCCCACCACATCACATCCTGTCAGCAACTTACAGGGTATTTCAACATATTTTATGTAGACAAACATGAATTACTATCTAGGTCTTATAATCCTAATATTTACAATGGTTTCTTTTTAAGAGTCCAAAGCATTCCCTGTAATAGTAATTAATTGCACACACATGAAGTTGCTTATCATTAAGGGTTATTAAGCCCCTTTTCCCGGACTGTATGCAGTATACAGAATATCTACTATTGTTCAGCAAACAATTACTGTGTACATATCCAAGGGGTTTGGACAACTAACAAATATGAAGGATTGCATGCAACTGCCTTGGAATATTGCCTGGTTTTCTGTGCCGCAGAGCAAACTTATGCAAGAACCTTGGTAATTAAAATACAGGGGATGTTTTCAGCTATAGCTTTTAGATGTAGTAAGCCAAAAATAGTTTAATCTGTATAGGGAGCTTGACATGAGTTGATGCAAGGGTCAGACTGCAGAACAAATATGTGTGCACCTATTCGCTAAATGGTGCCTATTACCGTGTATACAATTCATAAGCTTAAAACAGTAATACAATGGTGAATCTAGCAGTGAATTTAGTACTGGTAACCCTGGATCCTAAAAACACCACACGCGGAAACACACACACTACTGAGGGCCAGGGGGATGGGTAGGGCTTTTTAATCTAGCATGTGGTTTGCATTTCCGGTGGAAGGTGGATCCTATCATCTCCATCGCTACCAGGAAAAAAGATGACTGACCAGAAAAAGAGGCACTAACCTGCCCTGAAGCCCCCCCCCCCCCCCACACACACACACAGTGCTGCCTCATTGTCCCCAGGCACCCCCATTTCAACTCACAAAATGTCCTTGGTCTCCATAAATGGTACCCAAATAACGCAGGAAGGGCAGCATATGCATGCTACAGTATGAGCTTCCACAATCTCTGCTTCTCTCTTGATCCCAAGTGTGGCCACAAGAATCTGGGACAATCTTCCCCCAAATAAACTCTGTCATGCCATAAACAAAACATTATTCTTATTTTATAGGCATTAAGAAAATACCAAAACCTACCAAGTCTGCTCAGAACCCTTGAAATAATGCAGGTAAAATATCTAAATTATTTTAAAAATGGAATTAATTAAAATTGATCTTGTTCTGGGGACTCTAAGTGGGACACAGAGTTAAACTGACCAATTTACTGGGTAATAGGTGTGGTGAGGGTGTTTTTTTTTTTTTTTTTTTTTTTTTAGGGGGGGGGGGGGTATCCACAGTCTCTTTAGGAACAAATAGCAGCAGCATTCAAGATATGCCTGAGTGTAAGTGTAGCCCTGTCCCCGGATTTATGGCTAAAGCACAACTTGTATATCTCTGGTCCATAAAGGATGTTGGCGATTGACCTGACCTGATTAAGCCATACATTTCACTACTGTCATTCAGGCAGCGAGCAGAAGGGCCCCAGCTGTAAACTGACTAGACATCCTGTATTTGGTGATTTGGTGGTTTTGTCACCAATGTCTCCCCAGATAAGTCCCCAGAGTTTTTGGAGGGACAAAATGCCTGAAAGTGGGACACTTGGGGAGTTTAAATTAATAGCACTGTCTTTATTTTTGCAGATTACACCAGGATATGTATAGTGCAGTGAAGTCTATTAAAGAAGTTCACAAGCCTCAGGCAGACCTGGACACGTTGAATGTCTGGGCATCCACTTGGCAAATGAAGTTCAATGGGTAATACATATAAAGTAATGCATTTGGGGTCTAGTAATCATCAGGCAACATGTGTCATTATGGGAGAAAAGCTGGAAGATTCCTTTTTTTGAGAAGCACATGGGTTTACTAAGACTTGTATTTGCGGGATAGGGGCACAATACTGAATCTTTATAAGGCACCACACCCAACCCATTCATTGGTGCCAGAAAAAAAAAATTAAATGAAATTTTCAGGGACTATGATCCTTCTTTACCATAAGAGCTGTAAATCTTTAGAGTAGCATGCCACAGGAGCTCATCACAGCAGCAATAACTGAAAGCTTTAAAGTGGATGGAAATCCCCAAATGGGTCCACCGCTCAATCTGCAGCCCCCCCCCCTCCCGAGCAGCCGGGCGCTGGTGCTTGCTCTAAGGTTCCACTAATGAAACCATGTCCTGCTGCACTTTTTGAGAGAGTCGATTGGCTCTCGTAAAGTGCCACTGTGATGAGGTGCAGCTGGCTGGCTGCATCCCCGGCATGCGGTTCGGGCTCACGTGCTCCCACACCCAGCCATTCAGAAAGGCTGGGCACGAGAGCGCACAAAGACGAAGAAAAGCAGTGGAGATCGTGCCACGTGGCCCACGGGGATCAGGTAAGATCACCAGCAACCCGGCTGCAAGGGTTTTGACACATTTTAAGGATTAAACTACATTTTTTTTTCATATATATTATTAGCCATCACTTGTGTAGCGATAACCCTTATCACCGGAGGGCTTCACTGCCCGAGACATCCTTTTCCCAATCGTAAGAGGTGCTGCTGGAATTCCAGAGTCGTCCGTGAGGAAACAGGAACAGCCCTTACAAGGGCTAGTGAATTGTAATATAGTGTTTCCCCCAATAAGAGACAGAACTCAGTATTGAGGGTGAAGGTGAAGACAACTTTATTAGTGCCACTCTAGGCCTTATATACACAAGTCTCCATTGCATGACACACACACACAGACCAATAGCAGCAGGGCACACAATCCCTCAACTCTGCCGGTGACGCAATCAGCAACACAATAGACGTCTGTAATACACTCAATCCGAACAATGCCATTGTCTGTGACGTAATCAATCAATACAATGGCAGTCAGAACAATGAATAACGTAATCAATCAATACACTGGCAGTCTGTAACATGCTTAAGAAAAGGAAAGTAATGAACCTGTGTTAAGTCCAAAGGGGCAGAGAGTCTGTCACAACTTGTAAATGTATAGACATATGACTTTTTGCAAATATACAAGGACATTACATAAAATAGAATACTTGAAACATAGGTTTGCCCCCATTACATGAACTGCACCTATGCAGGTTAAGTAAATGTATGAGATCACACCCTGTCCTTCAAAGTTCAAATATTTTAAAAATGTGACTACCTTGAAATGAGCTAAGCCAAGGCCTGCAAAGAATCCAGCCAGGTTGGCCTGTCACATGCTTCAGGGGTGTATTAAAGAGGATGTTTTACACTATTATTCAGGTCCAGGATATCTATCCAGTGGTCTTTGCAATATGTGACACCATGGGACTTGAATTATATTTTTCATCTAAAAGCCTAAGCCTCAAATGAACATAAAATAATTACAGTTGTATTTCCTGCTCATAAGCAGTCAATTAGAATAACAATTGGAATAATAAACTGTTCATATTTCATTGGTACAAATCAGAAGAGACTACTATCATTCTTAGCAGCTTGTCTAGGGGAACAACTGTATTGGATCCTACAATACTGTTTATCAGTGTCTAATAGCACACAGCTAATTGTACACAGAGCTGACATGTACCTTTCTGATGATAATTACCGCAGGATTAGATGAATCAAGTTATCCTGTCATTTGCTCAACAAAAGTCTGTGTTAAATTTCATAATTACCTCATTCCAAAAGCAGGGGGGTGAGCCTTGGTTCACCGGAACCAGGTGAACCAAGGCTTATTACAACTAAGAACATGTTTAACCAGAGGATTAAAGTGCACCTATACTCCGAGGGAAGTATATGTAGTCACCTTCTATCCCCAGCCCAGTTCCGTAAGACAGCATGTGTTTCGGAATATTCCTAACGTTCATAACATGAACTAGAATGCAGTCGGCCATATTGCTCCCTGTCAGAGCAGCCCCGCCCCCAAGCGATCATGCATTCAGTCACAGTACACACAGCTCAGCAATGGTGAGCACTTTAACCTAACTATTTTGTGAGAAAAAAATGTATCTTGAAGCAATTCATTTTTAATGATTCTTTCTCCTTATTCAGCATTATTTTTAGCTGTGTAAATTATTTAAAAATGTGCAGCAATAAACAGACCAAATAGGACAAGAGAGCAATTAGACAAAAGAACAGGCCACAATGTGCTTGCAGTTCAAGAAATGCACAAACAGAATCTTTGACAGTCAAGCCTGTCATCTGCCAGGACCACACAAGAAAGTGGCCCAACAGCCACTCTGTCCCTTGGTGCTCTCAGCACAAGCAAGCCTGGAAAATCACAGTGGTCCCATAGCTTTCTGATCACTGGAGAGAGCCCACATGGCTCAAAGCTGCACCAACTTTCCCAGCTCAGCTACCACCCAGAAATGAATGCATATAAAGTGACTTTGCTTTGAATACATACACTATTTTTAAACAATCAGAGCTTCTTGCTTTGCAATGGCTCACTTCATATTGTTCCCATGGGGGATAAGGTGGGAGAAAGTCAGTGTGAGCCTTTAGTGAGACTATAAAAATATGATATAGAAGACGGTATTAAACCGACCAACAGACTTGCACAGTTGGAAAAGGAAACTCCCCAAAACTCACTTGCCCCATCTGCATGCATGATACTGAAGCATTGCCAGCACTTACATTTGGCCTGCATGCACTCAAAGCTAAACACCAGCTTAACAATTTTTCCAAAAGTAGGGGCCATTTTGGAGCTTCTTTTCCTAGCATACCAGCAGTGCTGCTGCCTGGATTCAATTGCCATAATTGACAATGCATAGCTACAGGAAATCCAGTAGCACTGTTTGCAGGCGTGCAGCTCCAAGAGACGACAATTTGTTTGTAAGATGGACCATAGCAGGAGATAGCAAAAGGTAAATACATTTTTATGTGCAGCAATCTGAATTGCACCGTTTGTTGTAAGGGTCTTGGTCCAGTTTATTGGAGCTGTCTTTATTACTAGTTTACCTATTTATGTGCAGTGTGGTCTATTGAAGATGTGCACAAGATTCAGGCTGACTTTGGCACTTTAAGTGACTGGGCAGCCACTTATCAAATGAAGTTCTATGTAAATAAATGCACTTGGTGATCTAATAATCTGCAGGCCACATATGTTCACTTGGTGAGAAGGACCTGGGTGCACTAGCAGAGCACAGGCTAAACAACAGTATGTAACATCATGCAGCTGCTTCCTAGTTCTGTAGGATCTTACGTCATTGTAAGAAACATGCATTCTCAGGATAGGAGCACGATATTGCATTTTTTTTAAGGCACTGGTGAGGCCTCATCTAAAATATGCAGTCTAGGCAAGGAACCCAGCCACAACATACTCGGACCTCTAGCAATGCAACTAGAACTGGTGTCTGTACACTAAAAGGAAATTGCTTGGTTGAGGAAAAACATTGTCACAGAATAGGGCACCTGGTCCAATGTCGTATAAGGCTCCTACACCTATAGACAAAAACAGAGGAAAAACTGAGCAGAACAAAAAAAAAAAATAAAAATAAAAAATATATAAAAAAAAAAAAAAAAAAAAAAACAAGATACCAATCCACCCACCATATCCAAGAATCTCACTAGGCCCTAAATACAATCCTCTTCCGCAGAGCCCAACATAAGACTTACGATCACAGAGCTGGCCACCCTATCCCCCGTTAGGAGTAGCACTATGCAGCAGCGACTACACCCACCAAGCTGAAGAGTCAGCCTAACAGTGCAACAGCGGTGCGTATGGACTGGATGACTAAGCAGTCAATCAGTCAGTGCAATAGCTTGCTGCTTTGTGTTTCTTCACGTCACCTCGGGGGGTGGTGGAACTATTACAAGACTTTGTTGCTCGTTCGGTAGTGCTTCTATTTGAGAAGCTGTTCTGTGTACAGTCTTCTCTATCATCCATTTGTAATAATAAATAGTGCCCAGATGTAGGATTAAGAGAACTGCTTTGTTAATATTTAACTTTCCGACTACAAAAGCAGAAGAGGAAGCAAAGATACTAAAGTCCACCCAAATTTATTCTGCCTCAGTTTGTAACTATTCTAATACCTCACATGACTTCTTTTGTCACCAATATTGGTATATCTATCAACGTTAGAGTTTACTGTTCCTAAATAACTCCACTTATTTAAGGTATCATTCTAAAGGATGTACAACTATGCTGGATGCCCCGCTGTGTGAAACCCCACACAGCCCAGAATTCCTACCTCTCCACAGTGCATAGGCGGCCTGCCGCAGCATCACTCGCATCTCCCATGTCCGCTGTAACTGAATGGTTGTGCGTGCACAGCCAAAGGGTGCGAGTGATGCCGCGCACCACTCGGATTCCCTCCAGCTTCTCCAGCGACATATTAATATACACGCTTGGATAAGCTGATTGAAAGAGAGCCGCGTCTGCCCTGTAGGCTCCAGGAAAGGTAAGAACAGCAGACAATCTGGGGGGTTTCACATGGTTTAGGATGCTTCATGGTGACGGACCAATACCAGGGATAGTGAAAACCCAGGTTTTAGTCCACTTATATTGGAAAACATGAAAACGCAACTATAACCTATAACCTAAATATTGCGCTTTCATGTTTTCCACTTATATTGGAAAACGCAACTATAACCTAAAAAAAAAAAAACGGTTAATACATCATTTATTAATAACAAGACAAGCAAGCATAGCAAGACAACATACAGTCACAAACAAGGCACAATAAAAACTGCATATCCCACAATCCTTCCAGTGCCAACAATAAAGAGCAATCAATAGCTGGGAAATCTCCTCAGTATACCTAGTGTGAGGACTACAAGTGATAATTGCTAATATTTTGTGCCGGCACAAAAACCCCTAATTAGGTTATAAGAAATCCCCACCCAAAATCTTAAACATAACCAATATTATAATGCTATAAAGGCAAACATGCATCAGTGCTAGTACATAAATAAACAAACATTCCACTAATCCTATGCAATAATCCACACAAATGACTGGAAAAAACTTTTCTAACAAAGAATTATTGAAAACTATGTGTGAACTATGTTTTTTTCTCACCCAGCGAAGCGGCACGGGCGGCCGCGTGCGCAGGTGTCCCACCTGCGAGTCCCACTCTCCTCTACGTGTTTGGACTTTGTTGCCTGGCGTATGGTTACTATACCCTTTATGTTTTTTATGTGTTTTGTGTATTTTCTTTTGATAGTATATCTGGCTGCCGATTCCTCATATGCACAGGTGTCAATGATCAGTTGTTTCACTCAATAATTCTTTGTTAGAAAAGTTTTCTACAACCGTATTTGATTGTAAGTGAATTTTTAGTGCTCCAGTTAATGTGGTGGAGTGGGAATCTTTTTTCCCCTTAGCCAATTTTTTGGTTTCTTCAGGTGCTTTGATACAGTGTAGCACAGTTGACTTATTGATGTGGTGCACCCCTACTGTTGTTGGTTTTACAATACAGAAAAGAGATGAAGAACAGGAAAAGGTGGGAGGACATTTATTCACATGCCATGCCTGACATGCTTATCAAAATGTAGCTGTAGACGGAAAAGTGAATTTTACTTCCGGCCATTATCCATTTGTCTAACGACTCACTACTACTCAAGCACCCTTTTCCCGTCGGCCAACTTCTTATTTAACAACCATGCTAACCAAGTGAGTAGAAATGTAACCGTTGAATTATTTACTTCTGCTAACAGCTCTTCCAGACTCATAACAGTACTAATGTGTATATTATACCAGCATCTAGAAATAATTATAATTTGGAAAGCTCTTTAACCAAAAACTATTAAAGCTATGCCTATGTCTGGAAGCACAAGGAAAGAGGTCACGCTTGATTTCAGCGCCTACTGTAAGTGTCCTGGCTCTGGTAGCAATTCCCCAGTATTCTGTTTCATTTCAATTGCAGGTTGAATACACAAGTTAATTGCTAGTAACCATGCAGACGTAATTTAATATAAACCGCCTGCTACTGCATAGAACAGCTTGAATAGCAGGTGCTGTAGCTAGTAAAGGTAACTATGGCTCTATTGCATAACTGATCATTAGAAGAATAAAAAGAAGGTCTTCTATCCATTATCCACTGAAGTTACGTTACAAAATATTTCACTAGCACACACATAATGTTGCTTAAATATATTTTTAAATCAAAGGCTCAAAAGTCCAAAAAACTACGAAGGGGAAAAGATTCTCCTTCTCCCAGTCACTTATGCTCTTGCTGTTGGGAACCCCAAATCACTGACTGCCATCTGCCATTAACAGTGAGGTAGGCAAACCAGGACCCAACATATCAACCTATTCAGAATGGTTGTAAGTAAAGGAGGGGGACTCTAGCCAGCTAGAGTAGAGGAGACAGTAGAAACATCCAACTGGGGGGTGGATTGTGGCGAAGTGCCACAATTCGATAATTAAATGTTTTAGACAGATTTGGAGAATAATGTTGAACACAGGGCTCTGTGATATTGGAGGACGTCTTTATGCTTTTCTGTTAGATTGTTTGAGAGTTTCTCGTTGATGACAAACTATTGCATGATAGTGTTGAGACCCCTTCCAAGAATGGAGTAAACGAATTCCTTCAAGATAAAGGTCTCCAGTTTACCAGTTCACTTTTCCAGGATGATCTACTCCACTCCAGTACCAGTCTCCTGAGCCAGCTTGTAAGGAGCAGGAGCTTTACCCATTCTAAAGCACTGAACGATGGGTAAAAGCAATAAGCATTAATCCCAGCACTGACTGCCACAGAGGGCATGCCCTAAAAACCAGAATGGTATGTTTACCCCCTCTCATTATTCTGATTATCCTGTAAAAGAAACAAGCTTAGCTGTATTTTTTTGGATGCAGTGTATAATTGTGACCTGTTCTCTAGCCATCTAGCATATTTTTATGTGTTTTTTTTTTTATGACAGGACCATTTGTTTTTGATAATGCTTCTTTGAGGAGGAATCTTCCTTTGGCTAGCATGCCATCCATCCTAGAAGTGTTGGCAACTGAGCCCTCTGCCTTTTTTAATCAGCTAGCATGACCAAGAAAATATAACCTGTATGAAATACACTCTCAGGCAAGCTACAGGGGTCATACACATCACTGGACAGGGTGTCGATTACCATGTGCATTATTACAGACTGCTCTGCCCAGCACTGCGGTGGTAATAAGGCAAATCCCTATGGAAAAAGTTTGCATAAGACTGATACACCAAGCCCCCTCTCACTGGCCAAAACATGGATTTGGCTCGTTCTTAAGCCAACTTTGTAAGCAGCCTTTCTGCATGGGGTGAGGTCATATGGTCAACTCCTCTCTATACTTCTAGCAGAAAAATCACATAAAAACCATCACATTTATAGTTACAAACACCATTTCTTTTACATGAATTGTTTCACACATAATTACAGTTAGCGTCTTCAAGTGAAATAAAAAAAAAGGAAATATTCACATCAGATTGCAGTAGTTTATAAAGGAAACATTTTCTGTAACTTTGTGCTTTACATTCAGCAATAGGGCCATTGTTCTTCCTGAGGTGGTGGGGGGGGGGTATGCCAGTTGTTGATGCCCCCCTGCTCAGATTCGATGTTTAAAGTGGAACAAAACGCAGTCTGGATGGCCCTGAAATCTAAAAGATTCCAGGGCCGGGCGCTGGCCTTCCCTCTGGAGCATCTCAAATCAGGATGCCCCACTGTGTGAAACCTTCCCAGGTTGCCACAAAACTCAACATTTTTGGTGGCCCCCTTGGCGATGAAAACAAACGGGTGCGAAGGCGGCAGCTCCCCCAGCATCTACAAGCCTTTTGCCAGAGCATTAATATGCACGACAAACTCATTTGATTGGAAAAGAGCCCGTGTATGCATCGTAGGACCGGGGAAACGTGAGTTTGTTATGGGCAATCTGGGGGGTTTCACACAGAGAAGCATACGAAATCGGGATGCCTCCAGGGCAAAGAACAAAACCCAGATAATCAAAACCCCAAGTTTTGTTCCGCTTTAAGCTAAATCTACGTTTGTTTCCATATGAAAAGGTTTATGGTTCTATCTAATGGGAAGGAAAAATGTCTTCATATGTTTGGTTAATAAACATCAAGGATGGTTCACGATTATGTCCACGTTTTTAATTCTGGTCCACTGCTGTAGAGGATGAGAAACAAAGCAGTCCACCTATACTGCAGTCTGTTTTGTGTATGAACTTTCAGTTGGCGTTCCCAGCGCCTCCTGCGTTATTTGTATAACCTCAGACAGTACAGGGAGGGGGCTGTCCTGATTATATCTCTGGCAGGGAGCTGAACTTCATAAGCCGAGAGACATTTCATGACAACAGAGGCCTTCACTTTGGTGGGCATATTTCAGAAACAAGTACACGATGGTGTTGTCGTGTGATGAAGTTAATGACTTCCCGTACATTTATTTGAGATTTTCCAGGCATTTCATGACATATCAAACATGGGACAAAATAAATCATATCTACATTTTTAACACCAGCTTTTTGGAATTACTGTAAGCAGAATGATGGACAAGGACTGTCCTATGTAACCCTGAACAGAGAGACAATTATACCATCCCTAGTTCTTAGTCATTTTTTTATTTAGTAATTAGTTTGCAATTAGGTTTATAGAATACATAAGTGGCACTTAAGGACGGATATAAAAAGTGGAGAATGATACTGTAATAACGACGTTTATATGCAGAATGAAGATTAAAATTGATGCCCTAAGCGAGTCACCCACATTGTATTCCAGTGAAAATCTAACGTATATTGCTGACTTTGCTGTGAATGTCATTGGACCCCCCCTGCTTATTGGATGCTATGTGAGGATAGGGTGTCAGCAGAGAACAATAGTGAATGGGGAGAAATAAAATAAAACCTGGCCATTCCAGGCCACCATTCAAGAGCAATGCTTGCTCCACCACCAACAGCAGTATCAGATGATCAGAATACTTCACTCCTTATTTTCAAAGATTCAAATGTATACATATATGTGCACCATTGCAGCACCATATGATTTAAAGCTTAAAGCGGACCTTCACTCTGAATAAGAGTCTATCATATGTTTCCCACACCCTGTACATACAGATTGTCCACATTAAAAATCATCCTACCTGCATCTACTGCATGTTATGAGCCTTTAAACATCCAAGATGGCGGCTTATGGAAGCTGCCATCTTATCAGGCAGCCTGCAAACAGGAAGTGCCTCCTGACTGTGCTGCTCTGCATTCTGGGACTGCTGACATTTACCTGACCCCAGCTCTGCTCTGTCTGAGCAAAGCACAGCTCTAACCCGCCCCCTGTACCTTATCCCACTCTCCTCTCCTCAGTAAGTGTGATGCTTCTGAGTCAAGATGGCGGCGCCCGTGTCCTAAAGTCCTGAACAGAGTTGCAGCCCAGTGGGGGAAAGAATAATAAGTTACTGACTAAAAACGTAAAATATATTAATTTTAGATGCTGGGGAACAGTTTTTTTTAAGAGTTTGGGCTTTTCATTAAATCACGCTGAAGGTCCGGTTTAAATGCATCAAAAAATGCAATGTTATTGTGTTTTTCTTTACTTGCCAGCCTTGCAGAAATTATCTAACATTTGCATGCATATAGTAACAATGTAGATTGTTGCAAGCATTTTGAGAGCCTGCCACATTTCAACTGCAGACTTTTTTGCTTGATTTATGGTCCAGGAACAATTACCCTAATGTATTGTTCATGGGAAGACCTTTTAAAGCATCAGCCAACTGTGCTAATATGCTCCCATCCAACATACGGGTGAGGCAGAAACCATTAGAGCCAGCAATCAATGTTATTAGGGAATCTAAATTAAAGTTATACTAAAGGCAAGCCTGATTGCTGTCCCATTGTTTCGGGCTATACTTTGCACTGTCCCAAACGTTAAGCAGTTTTCAAAAAGACCCCGTAGTTTCTAAGCTATTTGTAAAAGTATTATAGCATTGGAGATGGCAGAGAAAAATGAGTAGAAACAATAAGTGTGACAAAAGCGATGTGATGTAAGCACAATGTGTGCTTTACATATATCATAGTAAAAAAATAAGTGCATTGCTGTGCCTCTAGTTATTACTGCCGGCACATAGTATGACTAGAGAAAGGGGGTGAGAGATGCTACAGGTTAAAAGCGCCTCCAGTCTGCCAGCACGTATTGTGACCAGAGAGGAGGGTGGGCTTTTATATCTGCAGAGCGAGGCAGACAATCAGGTGGTCTGGCAAAAAAGAGTGGGGGGTGTTTCCGTTCTCAGTCCACTGAAGGCTAATTGAAGGACCAGGTCAGCGGGGTGAAGACAGAAAGCTGGATGAGGAAGTGATTTCCTCACTAAGTAGAGCAACATAAGAGGAAGAAGAGCGCTGTAGGGACTCCGTGTAAGGTAAGCCAATGTTTGTATAGGTAGTATGGCAATGCAGACAACAACACACATTTTGGTGTGGTTACAACTTTTGGGAACATTTAAAAAAAGAATGAGGATAGTATAACTGCCTGTTGTATGCAAATTATATATATATTACAGGGCTCATTCACACCAGTCACTGCATTACAGCATATCCAAAAAAGGGGGGCTTGCACAACCCACAAAGCATAATAAAGGGTGCTACTCCCAGGCTCAAACACAACAGGGGAGGCACTCCAACTCAGGGTCAAAAATATCAAGCTTTATTAAATGTTATTACATTCATTTAGTATATGGATTTCATGCTTCCTGTATTATGATGAGGCATCAATTTTCTCCTCACTGCTTATACATCATGTATGTTTGTATGTCCTGTGTGGTATTTTCTTATGTTTTTTAATGTGTTTTACTATGTCCATTGTATAGGTTGTGGTTGTAAACATTTAATAAAGCTTGATATTAATTTTTGATGAGTGCCTCCCCTGTTGTGTTTTTCCTGCATTAAGCCTGACTTTCACACTCGGACCACACTGTAAACATTTTGCCTTATATACTTTGAAAAGTAAAAAAATTTTAAAAAAAGTGAGGCATCAAAAGGAACCAGAGGGCTGAAGCTCATTTTAGAAATAAGCTTCTGGTTGGTGACGAGAAAGGGAAAAGGGGGATCTAGCTGCTACACCTAAAGCTGAAATAAAATGTGTCTGGAGTAAATGCTTCATTTAAAAAAAACATGTCACAGCAAACTTTTTCACCATTCACAAATCTAAGAGGTAAAAGAAAAAAAAAATGGTTTCAAATTAAAATAATTTAGAGAACTCCATTAAACTAACAACTGGGTATTTAAAGGTATACGGGCCACCGAAGACCAATGCAAAATAAATGGCCAGCTCCAGGTTTTATTCTTGAGCAACCAAAACAAGATTCAACGCTACGAGCTGCAACTTCATGCGAATCCCTTCGATCAGTTTTAATACATTAGCCCTGTAAACATATTGTCCTGTACTACACAAATGAGTATTAACATTGATACCATCAGATTCCTATCAATAAATTAAAAGGTCTGCTTAAATTATTCAGTATTTGTCATGGAGCCAGGATCCAGCAGGCCATGCTACTCTAAAGTTTACTGCGTCTGACTAACGACAAATATAGTCGTATTGATATTGTGCAATAGGTCACTGCAGCCTCCACAAAGTTTTCAAACTACAAAACACAGGTCTACTTTTTTACTTCACACTGCTGTGGCCAGTAAAGTGCACTCAACAAATAAGCGCCTGTACTTGAACTGTTTGGTTTTTTTTGGCACAAAAAGGTCCATAATTCTACTATTTGAAAATCCTATTAGTGCAACCTGGGGCCATGCTATTGTGTGTATGCTCACATAGCAGCCCACCATCACCACTTTCAGCAGATTGGGCCAAGGAGCCTAGAAAAGGCTTCCTCTAGCATTGGTTCTATTTGGAAATGAAACAAAGCATCAGCATAGTGAAAGCGTTGGATGGAGCCGGTAATGCTTCTCCAGCTTTATCTTTAATAGGATAAGCGACCTGTGGGCACCAATGCAAGTATAAACTCTATGTCACCTTGGAGAGAGCGTAATAGGTGCTGTAATTAGAACTGGGGGGGGCATAGGCTATATGAGGCAGCTATTTTCTATAATGCCTGAAGGGAAAGCCATAAATATATTGTCCAACTGACACAGCTTCAACTTTAAAGATCATTTTGTATATTGGGGAAATTAAATGTCCTCACTTCTCATATTACCTTATCAGGTTCAGCATAACAAGAGTTTTCTCTTTGCTCAAATGCAGCATCATAATACAGATGCCACCAGTTCTCTAACTGATTTGATAGGAATTTAGAGCCAGAAGGGCCATGCCTGCAGAGAAACAAAGTCACAGGCCAGACCTGCGCTGGCCAAAGACAACAAATGAAAGAAAGGTCATCTAACTATCATAACTCTATAAGATACATCTGGCTATAAGACACACCCAGGATTTAGAGGAGGAAAATAAGAATAAAAAAAATATTCTGAAGCAAATGCTTTGATAAAATCCCAATCTCTCCAGCAATGGTTCTAGGAGATATGAAGCCATTGTAATATGAAGATAAAAATCGCAGTGAAAGCATAGGGAATACTGAGAGCTGTGTTAGATGATGCTATGTGGAAGGGTCCATGTGGAGGTGCAGAGCGACTGTGTGCCAACAGCATAGTTAGCAATCCTGAAGACCATGTGAGAACACACATGGCCCAACTATAATGTCTGGAAAGTCACCTGTGAATATTCTTAGAGGAAATACAGAAAGCAAGGCACTAAGCATTACAGAAAGCCAGATGCCCTATTGTCCCAAGCAGCATTCTGAGCTGCTGAAAGGACTCTGTGGCAAATCTTGTAAGAGTGAAAGATTATGCAAGTGGAGGCTTTAGAGCATCAGTTTTCCATTCCATGTTTTTCTGACCTTTCCTGCAAATAAACCCCCATTGTTGGTCCCTATTCTAAGGACCTCGTTTCCTGGTGCTTAACTGCAAGGACCAATATAATTAGTCCCATACCTAGTTAATTATTGAAGGTCTATTCACTTGACATGTTGTGCGTGCCTGGCGATTCATGGATGCACGTGAAAGGATTCATTATGGCTCGTAGCGGCGCAGGGAAACTAAACTAACCTAATCCACACCCTTATGCCTTCAGTGAGCTGACTGTTTTAGAAAGACTAACTTTCTCAATCCAGAGCCCCTGGGAGACAGAAAAAAGCTGCACATACCTATGCCAGTTGCACCTTCTTCAGTCAGATGTGTGCAACTTTTCTCTGTACCTTTGAAACAAAGTTCCACAAAAAAAGGTAAACTGGCTCCTAAATTTAGGGCTTACAGGCAGTGGGGGTTATGGGTTAGGGTCCTTCTGGTCCAAGGTTTAGGTCTAAGGGAACTATTCTTTAGAAACGTAATCCCTATATAAATCTATAACGGTCAGTACTTACTGGCTGGTCACCCTCTGGCATCAGCTGTCCTCAGAAACACAAGCTTTCCCACCAGCGCCAGACTAACAAAGCTGAGATAAATGTGCCTTTGCCCCCCCCCCCCCCTCAATCAGCAAGGCAGACCAAGGTCATAAATGAGGCTATTTAGGCAACATGCTGGTTAAAGAGGAACTCCCCAAACTCGGCTTGCCTGGCCCCCCTTCCCCTCCGGTTTTTGTTTTAGCGTCCGTCCCTCACACATGCGCAGAGTGTCATTGTATAGACTGCAATGACACTGGTGCAGATCCCGCAAGAGTTCGGCAGCCAACTCATGGAGGGGGGGGGTGAGTATGGCTAACGCTGATCCCAACCACCATTGACAGCTAAGGTTCTGGGGGGGCGGGGGACTAGGATAACAGCTGGATGTAGGCTTTTTAGATAAACGCCGACATCCAAAAGGTAGTCCGAGAGGGGGAGGGATGTTGTGAGCGGAAGTCATCAGCAAGTCTGATGTTTCTCCTCTTGTGCTCTTAGTTAAGCGTTGGAGCAGCTGGTACAAAGGTAACACTGCACAAAATTTGGCCAGAAATTGTCCATACAGCCTTACCAAAATAAAGCTAGACTTCTTTTACCACAGACTAAACTTCTGAGTCTTGCAGGATTAATGTCCCCGTTTTTGCACTGTAACAGCTGACAGCACACTTCCCGAGTGGGTAAAGTGGCATAAAACCCACCAATGATTGACATAAAAGATTCCAGGGCCAGCTTCTGGCTTTCCCGGGGGCATCCCAAATTCAAATGTCCTGTTGTGTGAAACCCCCTACGGCATGCGTAAAAACTCACCTTTCCCTGCTTCAACAGCGCATGCTGGTGCTGAGAGCCCTTTGCCTTAAATATGTAATTCAACAAAGGGCCCTGATTGTTTTCAATGGGGAGCGGCAGTGCTGCATCCCCAACAGTGCGCACGCTCTCCCCCAGCCATTCAGATAGGCCCTATTGAATTTTATCAGAGTCCTTTGCCAAAGAATGTAAACATGGCGAAGGGCTATGGCTGGATAGAAGCCAGCTCATGCGCCGCTGCAGTGGGGAAAGGTGAGTTTTAATGACGGCCTGGGTGGTTTCCCCCAGCGGGGCATCCTAAACTGGGATGCCCCAGGGGCACACAACAAGACCTGGGAAAGTCAAATTCCCAGGTTTTATTTCAATTTAACCATCCCAGGTTTGGTCGATTTCCCCGCTGGGTGAAGCCCCCTGGGATCACCAGTATACTCACCTTGCCAGCAATCCCACATTGCATGCCCAGGCTCTCATCCAATCAGTGCTCTATGTCACATGTTTTACAACAGCCCAGCATAGGGCACGGAAGTTGCCCACATTCCCTCTGGTGTGACACGTGCTCCAGCCCCCAGCTTTTCAGAATGGTTGGGTGCTGGAATGCAAATCAGCCACAAGATGCTAAGGATGTGCCCACGGCCTGTACATACATATATACGTTTTACGGTGATCCCTGGGGATTTCACACAGAAGGGCAGTCTTAATAAGTGTTGGGCATGGAGGGAAGGTTTCAAGTGCAGCAACCACCAGTCATTCAAGTGCAGGTGGTCATCCCTACATGGAATGCCCCGTTGTTTAGCAACCCCCGGTTCCCCTAGAATCTTCCCTTCCAAGCTATCTCACAGTGAACGTGTGGGACGCGGGGGTATCCCCTGCCTCTCTCTCTAGGTGATGTGTGCACCATTCATTTAGCATTCTTTGCCACTCGTTAATACACAGGGCATAGAATGCAAATATGAGTAGAGCCCACACATGCGCAGTGGGGTCGTGGCCAAAATACAGCTTGTGACGCCATAACTCATATCATCCCAAGAAATGTTTTCATATTTTGTACTTTTCCCAGGTCATGACCTGGAGAGTGTCAGACAAACAATAAAATTACAAGAAAAAGTCTGACACTCCCTATGGGGTATATACTGGGAAAGGGGTGTGTCAGATGACCAATGAAAATGCTTGAATTTGTATCTGTATATGTGTGGCAACACCCACCCATATCATTGTATATTAGCAACTGAAAATAAAATCAAGGGGGCGCATTTGCTCCAGATGCCCTTGGAGTCTTTACTACACAGCAGTCTCTCTGTGTCTTATTCACTCTTAGAATGATTTGGACTCTGACAACAGAAGTAGAAGCCGTGCCCAATTGGGGTACGAACTTAACAGGTGCTGGAATGCAAATCAGCCACAAGATGCTAAGGATGCGCCCACGGCCTGTACATACATATATACGTTTTACGGTGATCCCTGGGGATTTCACACAGAAGGGCAGTCTTAATAAGTGTTGGGCATGGAGTGAAGGTTTCAAGTGCAGCAACCACCAGTCATTCAAGTGCAGGTGGTCATCCCTACATGGAATGCCCCGTTGTTTAGCAACCCCCGGTTCCCCTAGAATCTTCCCTTCCAAGCTATCCCACAGTGAACGTGTGGGACGCGGGGGTATCCCCTGCCTCTCTCTCTAGGTGATGTGTGCACCATTCATTTAGCATTCTTTGCCACTCGTTAATACACAGGGCATAGAATGCAAATACGAGTAGAGCCCACACATGCGCAGTGGGGTCGTGGAAGAGGTAAGCAGGGGTTTTGCACAATTTGGGATGCGCGGGGAGGTGCAAGGAACAAAAACCCAGGATGGTCACAATGCTGGGTTTTGTTCCTCCTTAATCATTTTCTGCTCCCTCAAAATACATTAGTGCTGTATTCTTGCCCACCCTGCACAATAACGTCTATAGGTGTCGATTCAGAGCCAGGTGAGAAAACTCACTCTTTTTTTGGGGAGAGAAAATTGCCATTTACTTTCGTCTACCTTGGAGCTGATTCAAAGCCAGGTGAAAATGTAAACCCGGTAGATAATGAAAAAGAATGGCTGTTTCTTCTAAAAAAAAGTTTTCTGAATCGACCCCATAGTCTAACCAAGGGTCCCCAGCTTTTATTTTTATAAAGTATATTCCACTTCCACTTGTACCACCTGGATGGTTAAGTATGGGTTGTCGATCACCTTTAAATGCACGAAATAGTCGTTTAAATGTACAAAACTGCACATAGCTTTCATCACCTTTTGAGGCAGTTGTATGGAGCTTGGGTAAAGTATAAACAGCAGAAGATCAGGTTGGGGTACAGATCACACCTGACAGGATGTTTTGTACTACCAAGTAAAAAACACTGGCATAGCAGCATACCTCCCAATTGTTCCTCATTTAGAGGGACTGTCCCTCTTTTGAGTCCATGTCCCCCTGTCCCTCGTTGTTCTCATTTGTCCCTTTTTGAGGTGTAACATGCAGATCTGCATCAATAAATGATTAATTTGCATATTCAAAGTGTTTATATTGTTTTAACTGATACACCCTATCTCCTATCCATCCCTCAATGAGGGGGCATGGCTATATTTACAATTTGTCCCTTTCTCCCACCCTGAAAAGGTGTGTAGTAGTGCATGTAAAAACTATGTAAAAAAAAGCATTCCCACTCCTTCCTGTCCTCGTAAGTTCACACCCATGGCAAGGGTGTCACAGGAAAAAAGTAACCACCTTAGGGAGGCTTGATGATCTTTTGTCCCAGTAACAACCAAGCTTTTACCTGTGACTGTTGCTTCATTTTTTAAGCCATGTCTGTCACCCAATCTGCCGAATGGAGTCGCTAATTTAACACACGACTTAACCCTTCTGTATGCGGCACCCAGCATCATTTCTGTCACAACGTTGACGGTATGCATGGGGTTTCGTATGTTCCCCATGTGTTTATATGGGGAACATGGTTGTCATGTTACAGGAGAATGGTAAAGACCGGCGCTAGGTCATAAATCATTAAAGTCAGCTTCCCTGCGTCGTCAGCTTCCCTGCGTCATCCCCCCCCCCCCCCCATCTTCGCTTCCAGCACTACTGCTTTTCTGACCTGTGCCATTAGTTAAAAAGGACCAAATCGGGATACCCTGCTGTGTAAAATTCATGTAAGAAGAGGGTACTGTATTCAGCCACCAGTGATTCTGCCTGTAACGGGGGACTGTATTCAGCCACCAGTGATTCTGCCTGTAATGGGGGACTGTAATCAGCCACCAGTGATTCTGCCTGTAATGGGGTACTGTATTCAGCCACCAGTGATTCTGCCTGTAATGGAGGACTGTATTCAGCCACCAGTGATTCTGCCTGTAATGGAGGACTGTATTCAGCCACCAGTGATTCTGCCTGTAATGGAGGACTGTAATCAGCCACCAGTGATTCTGCCTGTAATGGGGTACTGTATTCAGCCACCAGTGATTCTGCCTGTAATGGGGTACTGTATTCAGCCACCAGTGATTCTGCCTGTAATGGGGGACTGTAATCAGCCACCAGTGATTCTGCCTGTAATGGGGGAGTGTAATCAGCCACCAGTGATTCTGCCTGTAATGGGGTACTGTAGGTTTGCATGGCTGGTCACAGATCAGATCAGGGTCTGCAGGCAGCTCCTGGGGGGACAGGGCAGTGTCACTGGGAGGACACACATACCATATGGCAACACACACAGGGGAACCTACCTGCTGGCTGTCTGTCTGGCTCTAGCTGTCCCACCACTCACTGCACCTCTGATGTGTCACTGTTACCTTGTACAGCAGGACAGCGGGTGTTGGCGCCATCACAATGCACTTAGGCTGTGCCGTGCCCTGAGCACACTTACCAGTGATCCCTTCCAAGGAAAACAGGTTGGACGTGAATGTGTCAGCGGAGGCGGCAGCCAGTTCCCAAAGCAAACAATAGCAAAGAATAGGCAGCAACTCACCCCGGCCGTGTGTCCGCTCACATCTCCCGGCAAAGTTGTGCGGCCTCACCGTGCGCAGGAGGGCGGCCCGGGGCTGCTCGGCTGGCCGCAGACCTTCACCATGGCAGCCTGTGATGTAACCTCAGGAATTCGCCCACAATCCCGCCGCTTTCCGCTGCGAGGGGCCGCCACGGAGAGACTGAGAGAGAGGAATAGGAGGAGGAGGAGGGGGGAGCCCGCCTGCCTGCCCGGAGGAGGAAACAGGCGGCCGCGTCCCGAACACCAGAGACGAGCTGTGCTGCTGCTACATGTCGCTGCCCGCTCACCACACACACACACACAGGGACTCCTCTCAGCTCGCACAGCTGGGTGTGACCGGCCCACAGGAGGAGGCGGGAGACACAAAGCTACTCCTAGGAGAGACCGCTCTGCCTCTCACCCCAGGGCCACCCGCCTTCTGCCCGCCTTCCCATAGGAGGTGCCCGGCCGCATCCCTCCTCTGTCACCCAGTCCTGCTGTACCCTCTCTGTGCCACTGGGCATCTGAACTGAGAGGAGCACGTACCTGGTATCATACTACCAGTGTCCCCATGCCTACGTTTGGGGTGTTCAGATGGAGCAGGTGCATGGGGTGTCCTCATGCGAGGGGTACCATACTTTTCCTTGTGTACAGCACGGCCTGTTTCATTTCAATTATTACTTCTGGGTATTCCGCCACAAGGTGGCGCAGTTGACTGCAGAAGACTTATGACTCCTCCTGACCCTATAAAAAGCCAGGAATCACCCATAGACCCCTAGTGTTTCTCTGCAGTCATGACTGTGAAGACCGAAGATGGCTCTCTATCTGGTTATTCGCAGGCGAGCGGAGCAACCAAGCCTGCGGCCCTGTAAGCATATTTCCACCCGTTTCCGGACCCTCCTGCCTCCCAGCCTTGGCTGACGGATCGGGTGACGGTAGGGGAACACCTGGGGTCGGGGGTTCGGTGAGCTTTTCTCCAGGCCGCAGACCCTGTACCTGAAGGGTAGTCGGCCATAGGCAAATGGTGAGCCTATAGGGGGAATGGAGAAACCACTGCTGTCTTGTGTGTCTCTGGTGTGCTTTCTACTGGGGTGAGTCGTTTATTGTGGGGGTGTTTTTATTGTATAGGACTGCTCCTGCTCTGGGGGTCTTTCTGTCTTCCCCCCATCCTCTTCGCCCCTCGGACCCCCCTGTTCCCTGGTCCGCTGTGTCCCTGCTCTCTGCGCCACCCCCCTCTTCCCCTTCCCCCATCGAGGCCGTTGTCGGGGGGGTCGGGTGTCATACTGCGCACTCCGCCGTGTGTCTGTGGCCTCCTCTCCCCGCCGCTGCGGGGGCTGGCCCTCCTGTCTCTGGCTAGGCACCATTCTCTGGCTAGGCACCGGCGTTTTCGCGGGATGAAGCGTTTTGCATCATCCCCCCGCGGCCTGCCCCTCGAGCAGCCCCATTTTACCTGCTCCGCACTGCTGGCTGGGTGAGGGCTTCTTGGAGATGCTGCCTGCCGTTGGCCTGGTGACATCGCTGGTGTGTCTTCTGCGCGTCCTGCGGACTCCATGGCAGCTGGTCCGTGAGTCGATCCTGCGGGTCGTGTTTTCCTTGGTGCATGTGCTGTGGGATTCTCAGTCATTCTTTATGATTATGTCTTGCAGACGGGATAGCAGTATTGTGGTTTCTCCCAGTTCCATACCCCCCTCCCCCTGTCCCTTCTCTATGGGGCATCCCGGGTGGGCTCTTAGCCTTTACACTGTGTTAGCTGACTGTGCCTTTTTTGATAATCACCATATGGAGGCTTCTGGGGATAGCGAGCTTGGGGGCCCCTCGGGGCAGACTCGGCTGTGTGTCATGTGCGGGGCATCCCGTTTGAGTGGAGGCGGCGCGGTTTGTGTCCTGTGCGCTCAAAGCATTATCGCCGAACAGGTTGGACTGAGCGCCTCTCTTTCCAGTCCTGCCCTCCCGACAGCATCCCCTACTCCCCCGCGCCTGCATTTAGCTCCCAGAGAGGGGGAAGAAGCAGGGTGAGCTCTTCTGCCCTGACAAGAAACGCTTGGAGTTCCCGGAGCAGGGCCACTTTTCCAATATGGTTCTCAAGGATTAGGAACGCCCCAACAGGTTACCCTCGGTGCCTAAGGGGTTGGATAGGGTTCGCCGCTGGTCGTGTCCCCCTGAGGTGGACACTCCTGTCCTGGGGCTGTCCAACACTTAAGTCATGCCGTCTTCTGACCCCACAACCTTGCGTGATAACGCTGCCCGGCGTATGGATCAGCTGGCTTGTCATACCTTCACCTTTGTTGGGGCCGGTTTGCGTCTGCAGCTATTGTGGCCACCGCTATTAAAAAGAAGGTCAGGCGCCTGGCTGAGGCCACCCAGTCTCACAAGAAAACGGAGGATTATAAGGACCTTTTGCTTTGTGCTGACTTTATTGCCTTTGTGCTATCTGCCATGGATGACGCCGTCAGGCTTGGCGGTAAAGCCTCGGCCCTGTTGGTTGCTATGCGTAGGTCTGTCTGGTTGCGTCAATGGGTGGCCGACACTGCGGCTAAGAAGTCTCTCACCGGGCTTCCCTTCACTGGTCTTCGTCTCTTCGGTGAGCATCTTGATGCTTTGACCAAGGATGGTAGGCTCCCCCAGCGTAGAAAGCAGGCTCGGCCCTTTCGGGGATCCTCTTCCTTTTGCCCTTCAAGGGGAGGTCATGGGTCCTCCTTCTCCGGTGGTCGCAGAGGCTCTTGGGGTTGAGGCAGATCCCACGGTCGCCCCGGTCTCTCCTGGGGAACCAAGCCCAAACCCTCTCCCAAGGCCCCTCAGGCATGAGGAGGCACCCTCACCTGACTGGGTGGCGGGACGGCTTCGGTTTTTTGCTCACGTCTGGAGCCTGCGTGTCTCGGACCGGTGGATTTCAGGAGGTGGTTTCCTCTCTCTAAATCCTGTGGCGGTTCAGGGCCCGCGGTTGGCCGTACAGCGTCTTCTAGCTTCCGGAGTGATTTGCCTCGTCAGGAATAGGGTCGGGGGTACTACTCCAACTTGTTCACGGTCCTCAAAAAGGACGGCTCCCTGAGGCCCATCCTGGATTTAAAGGGTCTAAACAAATTTGTCAGATTCAGGCATTTCCGCATGGAGACCTTACGCTCGGCTGTGAGTTCCCTTCGGCCGGGAGACTTCATGACCACGGTGGACATCAAAGATGCCTACCTTCACGTTCCGATCTTTCCAGGTCACCAGAGGTTCTTGAGGTTCGCCTTGGGGGATCAACACTACCAGTTTGTGGCCTTGCCGTTCGGTATCACATCGGCCCCTCAGGTCTTCACCAAGGTGCTGGCGGGTGTCATGGCTCTGCTGAGAAGCCAGGGCATTCGCATTCTCCCTTACCTTGACGACCTATTGATTGCTGCTCAATCTCTTCATCAGGCCAAGAAGGATACTCAGGTGGTGACGTCCACTCTCGAGTCCTTCGGCTGGGTGATCAACTATCCCAAGTCTTCACTATCTCCGTCTTTGGCGAGGTCCTTCCTGGGCATGACGCTGGATACTTTTCAGGTCAAAGTATTTCTCCCCCAGCAGAAAGTGGAGGGCATTCAGATGCAGGCGCGGGCGCTGCTGCTGTGCCCTCATCCCTCCATTCGTCTGGGGATGCAGTTGGTAGGCCTCATGGTGTCTTGCTTCGAGGCAGTTCCCTTTGCTCAGTTCCACATGAGACCTCTTCAGTTACATCTCTTGTCAGTTTGGGATCGGAATCAGAAGTCTCTGGATCATGAATTTGCTCTGTCTCCTCTGGCCAGGCAGTCCCTTTCGTGGTGGCTGGATTCGAGGAATCTTCTAGTGGGAAGGTTCTTTCTGCCTCTGCACTGGGAGATTGTCACCACGGATGCCAGTCTGACCGGTTGGGGGGGAGTTTGGCAGTCTCTGAAGTTCCATGGTCAGTGGGGTCCTCAGGAGGCCCATGCGCCCATCAACATTCTAGAGTTGAGGGCGATCAGGTTGGTTCTCTTCCAGTTGACTTCCCACCTTCGGGGTCATGCTGTGCAGGTCCGCTCAGACAATCAGACAGCGGTTGCCTACATCAGTCATCAGGGAGGGACTCAGAGCAAGTGAGCCCTAAAGGAAGTGTCTCTGATCTTATCTTGGGCGGAGGAGACTGTTCCCTGCATCTCGGCAGTTTACATTGCGAGGGTGGAGAACCAGGAGGCGGACTCCCTGAGCAGTTGGACGTCTCGTCTGGGGGAATGGTCTCTCAGCAACAAAGTATTTCTCACCCTGTGTCGCTGCTGGGGTCAGCCGGATGTGGACCTGTTTGCGTCCCGTCACAATCACAAGCTTCCAAGATTCGTCTCCCTGTCAAAGGATCCTCTGGCCTTCGCCACGGACGCACTAGCAATACCCTGGACAGAGTTTCGGCTCCTCTATGTATTTCCTCCCTTTCCTCTGCTGGGTTGGGTGCTGCGGAAGATAGCCCAGGAAGGGGTTCCGACCATTCTGGTGGCCCCCCGCTGGCCGAGGAGGGTATGGTTTGCGGACATCGTCCAGATGGCAGTGGATCGGTACATCTTGCCCGATGATCCAGAGCTTCTCACTCAAGGGGCTCGATTCAACAAAGGTAGAAAATGGATTTTTCGTGCGTTTTGTGCTTAAAAAGTTGCGATTTTGCGATAGTTATTTTTATGAGTGATTCAGCAACCTGGAACCATTGTAAAACACGAGTCACTCGAATTAAATTCGATTGTGATTGTAAAAGTGCGAAATAAATTCGTGGATTGAAAAATGTACTACTGCATTTTGCGATTCAAAAATTTTACTACTGATTCAGGTGGACTTGATGAGCCGCACACATGATATAAATTAGAGTGTTTCACACTAGTTTTTTGATGCAGCTTTCAGCAGGAGAAAACTCATTTTGCTCTTTCTCACAATGGAGCCCTTCTTCTTTCTTTGCAATAGTAGTAAACTGTAATGGTAGTAAAATATTCAATTCATAAGAAAAAAGCCTGAGAATTCCACTGTTTGTGAATCACTAGTTAGGAAGACAATGAAAGTCGATGGCACTTGGGAGTGGTCGACCTTTGGGTTTTTACACTGCGGGGCACCAAAACCCAGAATAGTGAAAATCCTGGGTTTTGGTCCACGTTATAGTGTAAGCATAAGAATGGCGTACCATGAGGTTAAAGCTAGCAAAGAGCTGCACCCTGCACCCAAGGACACGTGGTGCTATGTGACCAAGCTTTGTATAGAAAACAATGGCCACATTTCTGCATTAAAGGAAACATTTTTAATACAGGTCCCTGGCAATCCAACCAAACACCCCCCCAAAAAACAACATACATGCCTCTTACAAATATTACTGTTTAATTAGTACTTCCACTACAGCATAGCTTGCCTCTTTATTACATGTATCCACAATGTTAGCCATGTACATACAGCTACACAGGCAACTTAAAAAGTTGAAAAAAATTATGCATTTACATTTACCCATTAAAAAACCTTACAACACCATGCAGCAGTCAGAAAACAATACTAAACAGTAGAAAAAAAATTTGAGTACATTTTCCAATAATTTTCACTTGCGACAGCCTTTTTACGAGCATTTTGAAAATTTTACGAGTGATTCAAAAATTTTATGATTGTATTTTCGAGTGCATGTATTTAACCCTTTAAGTGCCAGCCTACCTATATTTTTTTGTCACACACTGTTGCCAGACTACTTTTCACGTTTTTGCGCTACACATGTTCATCTTTGATTTTTGAAGGGATTTCCAGGGATTTTCCAGGAAAACTATATATTGTTTTTTTCAGCCTGGGCTTCAACATGAAATGTCTTGTTTGGCCTTTTTTTAGTGTATTCTCAATACTTTTGGGTGAAATATGTGCAAAAAAATAAAAAAAATCTATTTTTTACAATTTGTAGTGTTCTTTGGTAATAAAAAATGTAAGTTTGTTAATAAAATATTATTGCGTGTGAAAGCTCTATTTCTCCCGGCTACAACGGTACCACATTTGTATTGGTATACACCCTTTCCTGCCCAGGAAACTCCCCCAAACTGAAACAGCAGTTTAGGAGATTTCAGATAGGATACAACTATGCAATATGATTGCATAGTTGTAAGGGGTTAACTTAAAAAAAAAAAAAATGACATAGGGTCCCCCCTCCCAGGGGGCCTCATTTTTTTTTAGGAATTTTAAGGATTAAAAACCCTTAAGGTCCCCCTTACCCAGCATTACCGACCCGGACCAGCTATGGGGGCTTGTAGAACAGGGCGCAGGGGCCAGCGTTGATCGGCCCCGCTGTGTGAAACCCCCCAGAAACCCCAATAAACTCACCTCTCCCCGCTCCCATGTGACGGCCCGGTCCAATCCCCGCCAACGTCCAGGCGGGGAACAGGAACGTCCAAGCGGCTTCCGCCGCCGCCGCCTCCCTCGCGTCACTTTCAGCACGCGCGCGCCCGTGCCGGCCATTCACAGGTTCATTACTTTCCTTTTCTTAAGCATGTTACAGGCTGCCATTGTGTTGATTGATTACGTTATTCATTGTTCTGATTGCCATTGTATTGATTGATTACGTCACAGACAATGGCATTGTTCTGATTGAGTGTATTACAGACGTCTATTGTGTTGCTGATTGCGTCACCGGCAGAGTTGAGGGATTGTGTGCCCTGCTCCCATTGGTCCGTGTGTTTGTCATGCAGTCTTCCATCAGGTCCACGGGGGAGGTCCCCTTGCATGGAGCCTTGCATATAAGGCACAGTGTGGCACTAATAAAGTTGTCTTCACCCTCAATACTGAAGTTCTGTCTCTTATTGGGGGAAACGCTATATTACAATTCACTAGCCCTTGTAAGGGCTGTTCCTGGTTCCTCACGGACGACTCTGGAATTCCTGCAGCACCTCTCACCATTGGGAAAAGGACGTCTCTGGCGGGGAAGCCCTCCGGCGATAAGGGTTATCGCTACACTGATCAAAACCCACCGAACTTGTGAAATACATTTGGCCATAGCCCCTGCCGATATTCCCTTCTTAGGGTGTATAACTAGAAATGGATATTTAGTTTTTTTAAATCATCTTGGGATTTTTCCTGTCTCTCTCTGTGAGATGGCCGACTATCAGTCATTTTCTTGGTGTGGCAATGACAATGAATGGAGGAGGTGGAGCTTTACATCTAAAACAAGGCCATTAGGGATTAGAGTGAAGCAGGAGCAGTAAAAATTGTCAAAGGGTACTGTTTATAGGGGGAGCAATTCAGGGGATGCTAGTTAAAAATTTGGGTTTTGGTCCGCTTTAATTGTCAATTTGTTTCAAACTGTCCACTACTATGTAATAGGTGAACACCATACTCAATGGATGGCCGGGGAAAGGGTAGGCAGGGGGCCGCAAGTTTATGGAGCTTAGGTCCCAGGAATGCGAAGAGCGAGCTGTTATGGCTGAGGGCAGAGGAGTAGCTAGGCTTTCTGGCACCCGGGGCAAAGATTCAAAATGGTGCCCCCTCCTGTGCTCAGGCCCCCCTGACCTGCTACACCCGGGGCAAGTGTCCCCCTAGCTATGCCCCTGGCTGAAGGGGTGCAGGGACTGAGTGCCTGGCTACAGAGTTCAGCAGCAGCACCCAGGAAATCCCCCATTAATGTTCCTGCAGCACCACAGCATCTGGGAAATGCAGAAGCCAGGCTCCATCTGTACCATTTCCCCCCCTAGACCCCCCACCATAAAATGTGCAGTGCTCCACTGCTTGGAGTTCAGGTTACCCTACACTCCACTCCAAAGGGGCACCATATTTTTTCTGTGTACTGTCGATGCTCGTGAGCTTTTTTAAACCTATGCAGATCAGTTTGCAAATATTCATTTAAAATGGATGAAAGCCCCGGATTTTCACTATCCCGGGTTTTGGTCTGTTCCGATGGGGCACCCCACTGTTCGTCCAACAGCACATGCTCATCCAGTCAACTTCATATAATTGTGCAGCTGGAAAAGCTGAATAGAATCCCCAGCCGCATCACTTGCACTCTTCGGCTGTGCATTGGCCATGCTGAGAAGGGATGCAAGTGATGCTGATGCTGGCAGCGCATGCACTGTTTGCTCGGCAGAAAAGTAAGGATTGTGGTAAAACTGGGGCGTTTTAAGAAGAAATCTTAACGAGTGGCAGCAAACACATGACTGTGGTGGTCAATCACAGCGCTGGGGACAAAATGGGATGCCCCGCTGTGTGAAACCTCCCAGAATGTCATTTGGCAAACGGCTCTCATTGACTATAATGGGGAGCTTGCACTGTTGACCTCCCCAGTGGTGTGCCTGCTCATGCCCCATCCTATCAATGGCTGGGGCAGGAGCATGCACACCCCTTCAGCAGGGCATGCGGCAGCACGTGCTCCCCATTTACTACAATGAGAGCTGTTTGCTGAATGACATAGTCACAGCAGACAGCTCTCATTGAACGAGAGCCTGCAAGTGTGCTGTTGTAGGGGGAAAGGTCAATGTTTATGAGCGCCCCAGGGGGGTTTCACACAACAGGAAGGCCAGTCTTTTAGATTTCAGGGCTGACTCGGGTGGGTTTTGTTCCAGCCTGCTCACTCTGACTGACGCAACATGACATGAGAAGAACAAGCACGGACCCCAGCATTGGCTGTACTATCGATGCCATGGCCGGCATCCAATGCAAGCTGGGATGTGATTTCTCTCACAGCTTTTATTGCTAGATATAGTACATTACTTCCACCCTAGCTGGATGATCAGAGGCCGGAATGGGAAAGGCCTTTGTAAAAGAGGTATTTCTGCAATAAAATATTAAAAAATCAAATTACCAATTTGGAGATCAGGGATTGTAAAATAAGTGGACATTGGATCAAAGGGTGTGGGATTGCTTAAATGGAACCGATTGTTGCGTGCCTGTTAATGGCCACTCCCCTCCACTGCACATAGCTGTAACCAGCCATTCAGATATGCTGGTGGCAGTTGTGCACATCAGCTAGAGGAGGGCCAGGATGGAGGCCTGCACATGCACTGTGGGATCAATTCCCAAGTCATGACAGCAGGCATTCTAAATCAGAATATCCTGAGGGCAAGCTATAACCTGGCTCTGGAGTCTATTAGACAGGAGGTGGGTTACCATGGTTTTGATTGTGGCATCTCCTTAATAAACTGTTCCCACATGGGGGAATGATATAACTGTAATTACGGTTTAAACTGTGCCCCAGGGGTCATATAGGCTTTTTGGCCTTTGTTAGCACAAGGAATGGAGTGCTAATCCAGCCAAGGACTCCATACCTTGGGCCAACAAGGGTTAAAGGGCCACTCCAGCCCCTTTGTTAAAAAATGACATACCCCACGAGTTGCCCCTTCCTATTAGAGATAATGTAATAAAAAAAAAATGGACACCCCAAATCTAGCCAACTAAGTCAGTGGTCAGCTGCGGCACCTATTGCCCGCCATCATCTTCCTGAAGTCCCGGCCGTCTACTGGGAGCCAGCACGTGAATTGGCAGACGGGAACAGGCGAGATGCATAGAGCGTTCAGCAAGACTGCCCGATCTTAAACCACCCCCACCCTGCCTCCCTTAACAAGCACTAAAGCAGTGCTTTGATGAACCAGAAGCTCCCCATGCCATACACATGGCGGCCTGTCTATTCAAGTGAACAGCGTGGCAAGCTTCTGGTCCGGTGGCACCCGTGCAGCCCCTGGAAGATGGCGGCACCTGGCTCCGTGATCGAGTATGGCCAAGGTAAATTTCTGTTTTTAGAGCATTAGCACAGCTCCTGCCAGAACACCCGCAGTCATCTTCCTGATGTCCCATGAATGGGCAGGCAGGCAAGAGTGCACACGATGCAGAGAGCATCCAGCCAGACTGTCCGATCTTAAACCACCCCCCTTTTACCGCAGATCAGCAGCTTATTTATCCCAAAAAAGCTGAGAGCACTGCAACCAGACCAGTTTAGCCCACAAGACTAATGGCCCATTTACATAAGCTGATAAATTGACCTTTTGCTCAGCAAGCAAACAACCTTACAAATCTTCTGCAATTCATCCACTGTGTTCAGACGCTGAAGGTTCGTTAGTTAATTGGTCGCTAATGGGATCACTTGTGTCGCATGTTCTCATAGCAAAAGATCCCTTACCTTATCCAGGGGCCCGCACCACTCTCCTGGGATGCCCCAGATCCTGCGCGCTGGCATCTTGCTTAAAACCACAGAGCCGCATTCCCCAGCTCAGTACGCGCTCCCCTCCACCCATTCATTCTCATCGCCAGGGTAGGGTGGCAGGGAGGGGGGTCACTTTTGACTAAACATCCACTTTAAATCTGGTGATCTTACATGTGTCAGCATATAGGTTGGAGGGTAGATCTTTTAACAGAGTAAAGTAGACAGGGGAGAGGAGCTTTATACCTCTCTGTGAATATATCAGCATCTTGTGGAGAGTCCAGTGCAGCGTGACTGGCATTGTTTTGAGCAGAGCCAAGCAACCTGGGGAACCCATCTTCAGTCAGTTTGAGGAATGGTGCTGCATGTCATCCTGGTGACAGATAGCTCAAGTGGCAGCCACAAGTAAGCTTTGTATGGACGAATCTCTGGCAGCCATGGCGAGGCACAAGATCCCTAGCAGTATCAGCAATGGGCTGTGGAAGTGACGGTGAGCATATGATTGTGGCAGTGGTGCTGTGCACTGGCAGCAAAGGAGACAATCATTCCCTGTGGCAACGTTCCTGATCCTGGCAGAGGTGGCCCAATTTAGAGGGTGTGGATAGTACGGGAAGGGTGGAAACTCCCAGACACACTAAGCAACAGTGCAGGTGGAGAATATGTTACCTGGGTGCTCCAGTGGCAAGTGTGAATACCAGAGTCTAAGAGCCTGCTAGCCTAGGTCCTCTATAGCAGGGGTTCTCAATTTTATTGACGCCAAGTACCCCCTAGCATGATTAAGCTCAACCAGGTACCCCAAGGGGGTGATCATTATATTTTTAGTACCAAAATAAGTAGGCCACAGACTTTATTGTACTTTTAATATATCAGACAAGTCAAATCCCCCCCGTTGGTGTGTCCCTGAGCACTGCTGTGTACCCCTTGGGTTTGTGAACCGCAGGTTGAGAAACAGTTCCCTGGTTCTCAACCTGTGGTACATGCACTCTGCAGGAGTCTGATTGGTCTTTTATATTATTTTAACAGTAAAGCATTATTCCTTTTTGCTTTAAAATCACTATGAAGCCTGTGGCATTTGTATTTTGGTCAAATGGATAATTGATCCCCTCCTTGGGGGTACTCCGTTGAAACTTCTTGTCTCTCGGGGGTACTTGGTATAACTAGTTTGAGCCCTACTACCCTAGAGCACTTAGACAGGTCCCCCAGGCCCATCTAGGGTCCCCTGCTTGCACTGGCCCTGTATGAATTTCATAGTTTCATAGTATATCTATCAATATCTCAGTATATCTGATTTATTGGATAGAGCTAACTAATTTTCCTTCGCTTCACACCCACCCCCTCCAGTAGGTGTCTCTAACCTAAATGCTGCTCCCATCCTCACTTTGGTCTAGGGGGGTCACTGGAATTTGGGCCAGGTACTCCCTGGTGGAAGCTAGAATTGGACCATTATAAGGATTAGATCCCCTACTCACGCGCTTTCATTCAATGCAGCTGTGGTGAGCTGATGACTGAAAGCTATCTTTTCACTTAGCTGAGGAAACTTGGGAACCATGTGTTCTGCAGTCTACTGTATTGAATTACTGTGTTGTGTCAAGCAATTTCTTTGGAGTCATCACCCCCCACCCAAGCCGGCTTCCTAAAAGTCTCCACCCCTACTGCTATTCATTAGTCTCCCCCAGGCCACCTGCAGTGTATTTTATGCACTCAAGGGAGTTACTGCTTTGAAGAAAGCCATTCCCAAACTGAAGAATTTATTCATGGACCATACTGACTATATTAAACCAGAGAAACCTTTGTGAGAGAGGTAGAAGAGCATAAGCACGGGTGCGACTTAGCAAGATGATGTTAGGTTCTCCTTTTTCTTTCCTGAACATTGCCAATGCATGCTCCCTTCCCTTCAACAGAGGAACCCAAACACTCAGTGGTATCCAGCTCAGCAGTGCTCTGCTTTACAAAGACATGACTCAATGTGCTCATTCTGGATAGAGCGCTGAAGCTTTCTGATCATCAGAGCCAACAAGCACTTGAAGGCTTCACTAAAACAATATGGAGGAGATAGCTGCCTCTACAGGGCTGATTCAGCACTGTGCAAGTTCTGAAGCATAAAAAACTTGCATTAACTCTCATGCGAAAAACATTTGGGTGGTTTTCTGAATCACCCACCACCCAAATATTTTCCATATGAGAGAGATGGTGCAAGTTTTTAGTTTTACTCTCACATCAGAGCGAGTAAAATAAATGACAGCATGTGTGTTGTGGTTTTTTTTTCAGTGAAAAATATTTCAGTGACTCTTCCACACCCTAGGTGCCCCAAGAGAGGCTGTGGGTAATCGGGCCAACAGTTCACAAAAAAAAAAAAAAAAACGCAACAAACAAAATACATTTATTATTCTAAATCTGACTACTTACAACCATGTTTTCTACCTTCTGGTGACCTCAGGTTGGGGTCTTCTTCAGCTCAGCATTTTCAATACGGTCAGTGGCGTCCAATGCAGGCACCACCACCAGCATCTCCTGATGCTTCGCCTCTTTGTCCCTCTTTACTCCAGGTGCTTGCATGGCCCCATTGGCATCATTTAAAGATAGCCGGTGTGGGACAGAGTTTGAAATGAGTTAAGTATAGTTAAAATTGGAATAATCAAATATTTTTTGTGATGTTGGGGTTTTTGTGGTACATTTTGTGCTTGGTAGGCAGGAAAGCTTTTTTCCCTTCGGAAGGGGAAGGAGTTTTTTTGGATGCCTCGCCGCTCCCCCCCCCCCCAAAAAAAAATGAAAAAAATGTGTGCACCTCCCCTAACGCTTACCAGCCCAGCGCACTAAGCATAGGGGTGATAACCCAGGGCTCAAGGTCCAATCTGCTGGCCCTGACTTCAGTAATTACCAGCCTTTATGTCCTATGGCACAGGTCCCTGCTGTTGAGAGGCTAGCCATGAGGGCTTGGGTAATGTGGCAGGGGGTTCAGAAAGCCACCAGCTGGTATGTTGGGCAAGTGGTTTGCCACTTCCCTGTCCTCTTAACTGGTATTGGGGTCCTTTGGACCCTTTTATAGGTTCAAAAGAAGCAGTAAAAAAATGCCACAAAAAACCCTATTCTTCTCATTTTAACTTTACCTACCCCCTCCCGACCTCTGTCCGGTGCCAGGTGTCTTGTACCCCACTGGCAACTGAAGGCTAGAGGGACATTGGTGTCCCCCCTCATCCTTCCTTGGCATCCAGACAGGAGCCAGGGAGCAGAGTCTTTATACTACAGAGGCAAAGCCTCTGTAGAATGTCCCCCATGTGACTTTGAGATCACTGTAGGGGAGGGTCATGGAGGAGAAAATCACAGAAAAAAAAACAACCCTTCCAGCGATTATTTAGTCACATGGGGATGCAGAGCCTCTGAGGTATAAAGCCTCTTTTCCTGGGTCCCAGCCATTTCTTCTGGATTAGACCCTGTCAGAAGGAAGAGAATGCCACCGGTGGGGGACAGAAGGTAGCGTCACAGACCGGTAAGTAGTTAAATTTAGACTATTACATGCATTTTGTTTGGTGTGGTTTCTTTCACAACTACTTTTGGTGAATTAGTAAGGGGTCCTGCACTTATTCTGGATGCACAGGCTGGGGGGAAGGCCACGTTTCTTTTTTTAAATGTATTTATTTTGAAAAAGAAATTCCATGAATCACATGACTTTAGCTTCAAGAGAATTTTTTTCAAGATGAGTGTATGAGCATGTGTGTACATAGCATGCCCACAATGACAGGAAGTATGACGCTCATGCGTGTTTAGGGCGGTTCAAAGCACCAGTGCACATAGGCAAACACACGGAAGCCCTCTGCTGTCTAGGTGTTGGTTTATGTTAACTTTTTTCTTGTATAATATGGTAATTTTGACTGAATAGTTAATAAATACTTTTCTGAAGCTTATAAAGTGTGTGTGTGTGTGTGTGTGTGTGTGTGTGTGTGTGTGTGTGTGTGTGTGTGTGTTTGCCCAAAAACATTCCCTGTATGCACCATATAAAAACTGTAAAGCCTGCGTGCTGGCTATATGTGAGGATTGTTTTTTTCAAGTGCCTGGACAGTCTTTTTAACACTATATTCACACAGCCACAACTTTGGCCTATATTTTAATCCAGCCAACACCAATGGACATTCGGGAGGTGTGGCATTTCCTGTGAGTAGACAGGGGGGCATTGAAAACTATTGTGGCAAAGTTCCAGGAATATAGGAAACTAAACAATGCATCCTAAAGGAAATACAGTGACAGTGCTTACAAAACATGTAACCCAGCCTTGTGCCCTCATTTCCCAGACATTGCACAATGAATATCTATTCCCCGGTTAATCCAGGAAGCTGCCCTGGACATGAACTGTTTATTTCTGCGAATGCAAAGTAGACCAAGAATCCAAAGTGTAATAACAAACATTAATGAAATATTAATGCAAAGTTTTCTCTACTTAGTGAGTCACTGACTAGAAACAGTTGTGCATTTCAGGAGCTCTGATCTTGTAAGTTGCATGTTCCTTTTCTGTCTTTGAACCTTTATCCTGATCAGCATCAAATTACTTTATGTGCCATTTCAGTGTAATTTATTAATGCCATATGCACGTTTGTTTACACTAAAAGTGCCAAAATAAATTGTATTGTAATTGGTATATTGTTAATTTTATTGAACAGGAAGTGGGGCTATAGCATGGTTGAAAAACCTAGCAACAAAAATGTATCCTTACATTAGGTCTGATTCAGCACTTTTGCCTTTTTTTCCTTGGTGCAATTTAACACCATATTTAGCTGCGTAATTTAAAAAAATGTGAGCATCTATGATGCTGAATTGTGCTGAGGGTAAAAGTTTTTCTCTAAAAAAAAGTAGCGTAAAATAATACTCATGATGCTGTGAGCCAGCAAGACTGGAGCTTTGTTACTAACCTGCTCTCTCTCCACTCTGTACAAGGGTTGCAGTGCACGATGGTGCTTATGGAGTTCTCAGGTCAGTTAAAGCAGACCAAAACCCACATTTTTAACTAGTATCCCCTGAATTGCTCTCCCCATGAGAAGCACCTTTTGCCAATTTTTACTGCCCCTGCTTCACTCTAATCCCAGATAATGGCCCATGTTTTAGCTGTAAAGCTCCATTCCATGCCACTGTTGTATGGCAATGATGTCATTGCCACACCTATGCAATGACTGATTGCCTGCCATCTTCCAGAGAGAGACAGTAAAAAAACAGTATTCCAGGACGATTCTAAAAACGAAAATATCTATTTCTAGTTCTACACCGTAAGAAGGGAATATTGGCAGGGGTTTTGGCCAAATGTATTTCACAAGTTTGGTGGGTCATGGTCCGCTTTAATGGAGTCATTTGTCAAACCTGTTTAGACGTCGGAAGATCACAGGGTGTATCCTACTTACACAGAGAAAGAAAGGCACATTTACTTTTCAATTTTAAATCTCATGACATGGGCTTACATACCATAGAGGCAGGGGAGGCAGCTGCTACCATGTCTGTTGCAGGAGGGGGCCCATTGCAAGTTGCCTTCCCCCAAAACTGTCATTCACTTTCATTGTCTACCAAGTGTAAATTTTAACCTGGATGGATCTGAATCAGCCCCAAGGTAGACTATGAAAGTGAATGGCAGCTTTCTCTCCTAAAAAAAGAAGCAAGTTTTCTCACCAGGCTCTGAATCGACCTCATTGTGTACAGATGCTGCATTTTTCTGAGTGATCGGCTTTCTGCAATGTGTGAGTCATCTCTCTGTTGCAGTGATGTGATGGAGAGATGACTCACACATTGCAGAAAAATCTAAGCTGTTAACATTGTTACAGCAGGCTGATGTCTGTTATAACATAATGTAATGCAGCAGGGTGCAGCTTGCATTACCATTGTAACGTCAGCACTATGCTGGGCTGTTACAATGTAACACAGCAGAGATGACCAGCTTTCTATAATGTAACGGAACAGATTCTACCCTGCATGTTACACTGCACAGTGCAGCAGTGACACAAGTTTTGCGACTCCCAGCATGAGTTTCATTGCTCTAAATGCTGTTGCTTGTGTACTGTGGCAGCATTCAGAAGCCTTCAATATCAGATTTTAATCCTGTGAAAGCACATGGGGTGGGAGTCAGAAGCTGTATTGGGGAGGTCCTTCGATTCTTCCCCACCATGTGCTGAACTCAAGGTTATAGGGCAACCTTTGATAAACTGCTCCCAATCTATCTATTGCCTTGTATGTCTCAATTGCAACTCTCATAGATTAGTGTTAAGACTGCACCTACATAGAGGCACCTTGGCGTTTGGTGGTACGGCTTTAGCACACTTCTGCAGATGTGTGCTGACCAAGAGTTGAGTGCTGTAGCCCCTTTGTGTATTTTTTTTTTGGGGGGGGCACTATGAATTTTGCTAAGCGGCCCTGTGAAACCTATGTACACCTGTCTCATGGCAAAACAAGACAGGGAGCTCGCCCTCTCAGGCCTTAAAGGAAGGCCACACTGGTTTGGATTGTGAAGTGGGGGATGACAGTTGCAGTTGTACACCCTGTTGTTACTTTGTACCTTCTCTCTCTAACCTAAGCTCTAATATTTACCTTATCTTCTCATATTTGTTGTAACTGACATGCAAATTCCTTGTATATATGTAATGAATATACAGTACTTGGTCAATAAATTGATTCTTGGTTTTCTACAACCAACATGCTCCCTGGCGCAGAGTTTGTTCAAGTTACATTGGATTCCTGTTTATTTTACCAGACGGATATTTGCATATAGTCTTCCTCAGCTGCCATGTCGGGGAGTGATCAGACAGTCGGTGTTAATAGGAGTAATGATGCCCATTCTGAATGCAAACAAGGATGTTGGTTCTATTCAAACATTTTTATGGTCCCCAAACAGGACATTCAGGCCTTTGTTGTGAGACATATCTTCAGGAATTGGACATGCTAGGTCAGTGATTCCATCAGGAGAAGCTCTTGCTAAAAAAATGCTGTGTAAGAAAATGGCAGGTTGTGCTGGGAAATAGATGTAGATGGTAGACCCCCCATATTGCCTGATCCACTTACCTGTTCCACGGGTCTGCACCATAGCCACATCCCTAGCATACCCATAACACGCCCTTCTGAATGGCTGGAGTGGGCATACCCACAGCTAGAAGTAGGGGCGTGCTCACTCCACTGCTGAAATCTGAATGGAATGAGTGCTGTTGAATGGCAGGGAAAATGTGAGTTTATGGGTGATCCACACAATGGTGTGTCCCAGATCAGGATGCCCCCACCAAAGAGGAACAAGAAAGTATATTTCTTTTTTTTAAAGGGAATGTCTAGGCAATGGCAATAATAAGGCAGCAAGAAGCTTAACTAATGCCTGCATCATGTGCCTCTCCTCCATTTCCTGCAGAAGACACAGCAGGGCTCCAAAGTTTCTTTTAATGAGCTTCTTTCAATTCCATTCCTCTAGGACCGTGCAAAACAGTGGTGCAACAACCACTCTGTTCCTTGGAGGTCTCAGTGTGAGCGAGCCTGGCACGCCACAAGGGTCCCACAGCTGTTTCTGACCACAACAGAACACACACGAGAGTGGCTTCACTTAGAATACATGGCTCATTGGACATTGTGGCCATGGAGGATAAGGTGTGAGAAATTTAGTGTGTGTCTGGATAAAGACTTTACTCAGACTGATGGATGGTTCTACTAGGTTCCTCCCATTTGAGCTGGTCTGCATTCTTGAGGGATTTTCTGTTCAATAATGCCCAGCATATTTATAACCCTAAACACAATACGATCGATTCTGCAAGTCAGGATTTTCTCTGCTCTGTGCGAGATCAATCTTGCATGCGAAAGATAGAGCCTCTCTAGAATCTCCTCCATGGGAATAACACGTTACTGGAGGGGAGGGGTATGGCTATAGTTGGTCATGTGGGGGATGTCCTCAGAGGCTCCATCAAGAATCATTACTCCCAGCTGGCTGTTGGGACAGAAGGAAGCGGCGGGTGTGTCATCTTTTAAAGTTGCCATCACCACCAACAGAAGACATCAAAGGAGCCGAGGAGACCCCAAAAGATAGAGCAGGGTTCTAATGCGGGACACTATAGACCCAACCGGACCAGAGGACGACCATGCCCAGCAGAGAAAAGAAGAAATTAGAAGCAGACCGGTAAGTAGTCAAATGTATTAAACTAGAACAACTCCTTGATAAGAAAGTTTCTTTATTTGGATAGCATACCCTCACTATCCAGATTGCTGCAAAAGAAATGTGACTCATTTTTTTCTTCTTGTAAAAAATCCATTTATTTAGCAACAATGGTGGCCCCTGTGTGAATAGTGGCCGGCAAAGCGCATCATCTCCCGAGCGAGCGGCGCACATCTGGATCCATACCAAGGGGTATAGGGGCTGGTGTACTGGCAGGGTCAGAGGCTGGATGGTCTGTTTCTGAGCCCTGCGCGCTCAGCCTATCCTATCCTTGCGTGGGGCTTTAGTGAAGACCAGGTCTGCCCTTAGCGTAGTGTTCTTCTGTGCCCACCGTGCTCAGAGTAATACTTTGGTGTCCTGCAGTTAGAACTAAACCCTGAAAGTCAGTTACTGTATTTTTTGCTCCATAAGACTCAACCTTCTCCCCCAAAACTTGAGAGAAAATGTTTGTGCCTCTAATGGAAAGAATGTGCGTGCGAGGCTAGTAAAAAAAAAAAAAACACTGGCTGCGACTGGGTCCTGGGAGGAGGGTATTTTAGCACACCATTTGGTTCAGAATATATATATGTAAATATGTTTCCTCCTCTAAATCCTAGTCATATCAACAACTTGGTCAAGAAGGCTTGTCAGGATCTTTTTCTACTCAGCTACCTAAAATCCATTTTATTTTATTGCGCTCAGTAAAACTTTCCTGTCCAGGCAAACACTAATTTTCTCCCTCCTAATTCCCCTTGGGAACAGTATAAATGAGCTATTTCAAAGCAGCTGAAAATCTCTGATAATATGTTAATATCTTATGTATTCTAGGCAAATCTGATTTTAATTTTTGGATCATGGCTGAGCGTGTAAAGGCATGTCTTGAGCATGAGTCTTGGGCATGTACTGTTTGGTCAGAGACAGCTGTGGGACCATTGTGGCTTGCTGTGCTTGCTCAAGCTGAGGGCAGCAAGGGACAGAGGACCAATTTTTGTGTGGTCGTGAAGAAATGAAATTAAAAAAATTTCAGAAATGCCTGTCAGTATATGTGCATGAACCACATAAAGCCAGTGATGCCACTGCACCCTATGCATGCACCATGGGATAGGCCACTGCTGTCCTTACCCCAGGTCATTCCGAATTGAGATCTCCCCCCCATGGCGCTGATAAACTCACCTCTTACTCGTTCCTATGATGCACGCACAGGCTCTAGTCCAATCAGAGCCAACTGCCTTTCTGCAAACGTCTCTGATTGCTTTCAATAGGGTGATGAAGCAGCTGCATCCCCTGCATCTTTGGGGGGTGCAAGAGCACACACTCCCCCCAAAGATGCAGGGGATGCATTGACATAAATTAGACCCCTTAAAGAGGAACATCAGACTGAAAATAAAAATGGGCAGAATCTGCCCCTACTTACCTTTTAAATGCTGCTGCGGCAACATTGCTGCTTTAGGGCCCGATCGCTGCCCCCCCCCCCCGGGTCGGCTTAGCCATCTGTTAGTAACAGCATGGCTTTAGTTGTGCTTTTCAAATTCCCGCACTGATCAGCGAAGTCTTGCAGGATTTCAGGCGGTCCCATTGCATCACATTTATTGGCACTGTACAGGTGCAAGGTCGGGGGCCATATGCAGTGCATTATGGGATGCAAGATGCCGCCGCCCATAGGAAGATCGCCCGGAAATCAAAAGATCTAGAAAACGGATCCCTTGGTGAGGTGAGTAAAGAATGCCCTAAGGTAAAACTGGAGGAGGAGGGAGCAGATCGGTTAGGCTTGGAGGTTTTAACCTTCCCTGATGTTCCTCTTTAAAGCGGGCCAAAACCCACATTTTGACTAGCATCCCCTGAATAGTTCCCCCCATGAAGAGCACCTTTTGCCAATTTTCACTGATCCTGCATCACTCTAATCTCAGATAACGGTGCCTGTTTTAGTTGTCAAGCTCCGCCTCCTACATTGATTGCCACTGTTGTGTGTAGCAATTATGTCATTGCCACATCTATGCAATGACTGATCACCTGCCATCTTACAGAGAGGGACAGCAAAAAAAAAGTGTTCCAGGGCTATTTAAAAAGTGAAAATACGCTAATAAGGGAGTATTGGCAGGGGCTTTGGCCAAATGTATTTCTCAAGTTCAGTGGTTTTTGGTCCGCTTTAAGGATGTAAACAATGCAAAGGGCTCTTGGACAAGTCTCTGCATGAGGTGTTAGATCAAGGAGGGTTGAGTTTTACTGGGCGAACTGGGGAGTTTTACACAGGGCAACCCAACTCGGGACACAGAACAAAACCCAAGAGTGTCAAAATCCTGGGTTTTGTTCTGCATCAAAGTCATTGTCCAAGCAAAACAAACTATACTCACCTTCCATACTCTGCAGATGATTGCTGCCTCGTTACCCACATCTGATCCCCATGGATGGCAGTGCCCCCCGACCATCAGTCACAGTTATGCTGACATGACCCCTCTTTTCACTAAGGAGGCTATGTCTGACGACTGGGCCTGGGAGTCAATCAGACGATCCAATAAAATAAAGATTGCCAGATTTGGAGCGATCATCTGCAGGGCACAACAGGGAGTATACCGTTTTGCCTGGACACGCACTTCAGAAGCTTGATACACTGCTCTAGCTTTCACAAGCTAGGCACCTGTTCCTGGACTGCTCCGAGCGAGAGCGAGCCACGCTAAAGCCCCCTTATTTCAGTAACATAAGTAAAGAGAGCAATGTCATGGCGTCGTTAAACTGTCTGCCAACAGGTCTGCATGAGCCGGCCCACTGTCTCACTTCACGTCACTCCCTCTGCGCTTCCGGACGGCGCACTGCTAGTGACGTCACCAGGTAAGCGGCATGCTGTGTGCTGAGGGAGAGATGAGAGGGAGATGGAAAGTGTCTCGGGGTTTCTAAGCTCCGGTATATGGCTGGGGAGCCCGGTTATTCCCAGCTCCAGCCGGGTTGGCTTTCTTCACCGATCATGGCGTTACCGTGGCGCCTTATCCATGCTTCTCCAGTGCCCGGCCATACTCCTCATTGCCCCCCCCACAGACATACAGATTTACATTTAGCCAAGTCATTTCTCCAATGCTAATATAAAGTGGAATACCCATTTATTTAGTAAAAAAAATGTTTCAGCATGTTATGCAGTTATACAGAATACTAGGAGGCTAAGGTCAGGTGTGGAACGCCTTATAGAGGAAAGGAAACAGCTGCACATGACAGTAAAGCTGATCTGCTTTTGGAAAAGGTGCATCTGCTGCATGTTTGATAACTATTTCCTGTCCCCCATCACACGGAGCGCATCTAGGAAAAGGTGAGTAATCTAATGCAGGGTATCCTGATGGCATGAGGGGGTAGATTGTGTACCAGGACGCTATCCTGGCAGATTTGCAAGCAGTGTGTCTTTATAAAGGCCCTTGAGCATGGGTCTGTCCAGGCATTAAAATATACATATTAGTTTGGCTCAGATTTTGCACCCCACTTTCCAGCGCTGGTCCTCATTCACAGGAAAAGCGTATAGATGTTTTTTTTTTCCATTGTCCGGACAGACCCTTTAAAGTGGCCAGAAACCCATGATTTTGACTATCCCAGGTTTTGGCCTTTGCACCCCAGTCAGGTGATGCCCTGCTGTGTGAAACATGCCCGGTTGCCCAATAAAACTCACCTTTCCTTGGTCCTACGGTGCATGCGCGGGCTCCCATCAATCAACATGCTTGGCTAAGGGCAGAGTCTAATCTAGAGTAGCCGCGCACATCGCCAGCAGCATCCCTGCTATCCTCTTAACGGGGTGCGTTCCCACGCTGGCCATAAACAAATGCTTGCCATGCACCCCGCTAAAGGTGCATGAAATGAGAGGGACCCGGAACACTTTAAAGCAGACCTAAAACTGAAGCCTTTCTCTGTTGGCCAGGCTGAACACTGACTGATGCAGGGGTATTTGCCTGTCTGTCTAGGAGGTTGGAGGTGAATGCCCTGTACACTGTAAGACTTGATCTTGAATATCTGGGAGAGGAAGAGCAGCCCGGAGAGCCCCTATTTACCACTGTGCATGATGGCCAAACCATATACAAACATAAGAAGAATTGTCATAGCAATAAAATGTTATTGTAGCACAGACTATTAGAGTTGCTCAGCCCTCCCCTGTAAAAGCAGAATGGTACACATTACAAACCTGTCGTACTTGATTCTTCACTCTTACTGTAAATCCCTGATCTTTTTATCTAGCATTGTTCTTTGGATTTGTATTGGACCATTTTTTCACGATTGTGCACCTTTAAATGGCAACAAAACCCGGGTTTTGTTCCGCACCCTCGGGCCTCGAGACAGCAAACATGCTCTGCTTACACAAGAGCTTGTGAATGGGAGCGAGAGCGTTTGCATCCCCTGCAGCACTCGTGCTCCCGCCTTCAGCCTATTTGAATAGCTGGGTGCGGGAGTGTGCACGCAGCCCAAACGCTGCTGTTCTAAACTTCTAAAACGATGGGAGTTCAGCAATCTAATGTATGCACAGCCTTTCCAAGTCATCCTTCAGCTTGACCACGTGGAGATATTGTGCTCCACCCCCTGGGAGGAAACACAAAACAGGAACAGGTTAAAAGCCCCACCCCATCCTCTCCTCCTTAGTTCTTTGTGTTTCCTCCATGGAAAACTTTGGGACAGAGGTACCTGGTGTTAGCCTTCGGCCAGTTTGTTTTTTTAGTTTATTGTTTTGTACCCTCCAGAGTTTGGAGTTAGTCGGCTTGAATGGATCAGCACAAGAATCTGTTAGGATCCTTGCCATGCTAGTACCCTCTCAGGTGCTGAGATATGGTTTAGGTTCACTGTGAGACGATGTGAATGCTAACGTCTTATGTTTGTATCAAAATGTACTGTTAGTCTCTGTCGCTAATAACCTGTTTTTTTATCACCCAGGATGGACTCCCTCACAGAAGCCCTTGCAGGAAGCTTTTCGGTTTCTTCCGAGCTGAACAGCACTTCTGCACCTCACCCAAGATTGGCACAATACAAGGGCAAATACAGCTCTTTAGAGCAAAGCGAACGCAGGCGGAAACTTCTAGAACTACAAAAAGCGTGAGAAATTACACATTTATGACATAGTCACTTGTCTGAAATCAATATTAAGAGGCATAGACCATTTAACCCTATAAATGCCAAGCATGTGAAATTCTCGTGGGTTGCTTCTCCGTCTAACTGCCAGCCACATAAATTACATGTGCCTGACGTTTCTCCTAGTTGTGCCAGGACAAAAAAAGGGTATTTTGTTCTACATTGTCATTCATGCAGTCCCAACTGTAGGGGGTCACACTTTGCCTTTCTGTGATCGATTTTACTTGGTTAACTTTGTTTTGGATTAAATATTGATTTTGTAACCTGTAAACGTAACAATATTCAGGAAACGACTAGACTATGTAAACCATGCCCGACGATTGGCCGAGGGGGACTGGACAGACAAAGACGATCAAGAAGAAATAAAGGTCGATGACAATGAAAAAGAAGATGGAGTTGAGCCTGAACAGGAGGAGATGGATGTGGATCCTGGAAAGAAGCTGCCAAGACATTATGCTAACCAGGTCCAGGCAGTTTTTTTTTTTTTTTTTTTGTAACTGATGTTTTTTTATTTTTCCTCATTATGCTGCTAGTGGCCTGTAACATGATTCTA
Organism: Gastrophryne carolinensis; assembly: GCA_027917425.1. Classification (NCBI taxonomy): domain Eukaryota; kingdom Metazoa; phylum Chordata; class Amphibia; order Anura; family Microhylidae; genus Gastrophryne; species Gastrophryne carolinensis. The sequence continues at coordinate 268,121,987 of CM051238.1, read as the reverse complement.
GTTTTTTATTTCTACTTTGTTCTTATTCCCTTTAGCTCATGCTTTCTGAGTGGTTAATCGAGATACCCCCAGATCTGGCAGATCTCTGGCTTCTTGTTGTGTGCCCCACTGGAAAGCGTTCCCTTATTGTTGCGTCTAAGGTGAGTTACATTACATTAAAACTGCATATGTACTTCAAAACAATTCTGTTTGGACAACCTTGTAATTATTACAAAAAAAAAAAAAAAGCATGTCGCACCTGCCCTTTCTACTGTCTTACTATAAGGGATTCCTTATTCGTTGGGAAGCCAGAATTTTTTATTCTTTGTATGTGTTTTGACATTTTAAAATAAAATAAAAGGGAAGTAAAGGAGGAGAATGAACTCTTTAGGTTCTTCCAAATTAAACAAGGTTGCTTTCTCCCCTGGAGAACTTCATTCCTTCCTCCAGGGTGGCTGTGTTCTACAGCTTTTTCATTACTGGTTTGGAAAGGGCAGCCTGAAGTATATGTAGACCTGGAGGAGCCACACATTTTTTATCTTGCAGTCCTGCCCTTCGGCCAAAAGTTAACCCATATGTATCTGATTTGTGATGTCCTGGAGTGGAAGAGGAGAGAAAACAATTCTACAGGTGAGAATCACAGAATTGTTTTTGTTCTCCTACATCCACGAAACATTGTCCAAATAGCCCTATGGCTTGTCTGTGTGATCTTTACCAAACTGCAGATGGGTGGAAATTAGATTGTTGGGAAGCAGTGGCTTTCTCCTGCTATGCACACCATTCTTCTTCCTGATGGCGGACAAATTAGCTAATGTTAAAAAGGGGTCTTTGGAGGCTTAGAGGTTATCTTGTGTTTCATTTCTATTTATTTTCTTGTGACCATTTCTCCTTTTTCATCCTGATAAGCACCCTCAAGTTTCAAGAAAGTTTTTCAAAAAATCATTTCTCCCAGTTACAACAGTACCGCATATGTATTGGTAAACGCCCTTTCTTGGCCATGAGATTCACCCCAAACTGATTTTCAGATAAAATACAACTGTTATGGGCACTTTGCAGTTTTTCAAGAAAAACAACCATTTACATTTGAAATACCCCCCCCCCCCCCCCATACTATATATTTTCTGGAAGTAGACACCTCAAGCTTTCTAGGCGTACCAGGATTGTCGACATGGGTGCAGTTTTCTGGAAGAAATCGCTCAATGAATTCTTTGGTTAAACAGGGTTACCCTAAAAATAAAAAAAAATTCTAAAAAGACAATAAGCAAACAAGAAAAAGCAAGGTCCCCCGAACAGAACCCAACATGCATAGTTACTGTCAAGGAAAGAGTCGCCAAACCCCCCAAAGTAAAGCATGCATGTAAGGGTAATTTTACTTTAAAAACTCAGCTCTGCAGACAAAGTGCACACCTTGCACTTTTCAACTGAAACAACATTTTACATTTGAAATACCCCTCACAAACCATATATTTCCTGAAAGTACGTACGTTAAGCTTTCTAGGCGTACCCAGCTTGTTGTAGTAGCTTCATCTTTCTGGAAGTTATACCTCAAAGAATTGGTTGCAGGGGTCTCTCTAAAACAAATTTCATAAATAAGCAGAATAAAAAAACACATTTTCCTAAAATATCAATATGCAAACAAGAAAAAACAAGCTAAATCTAAATGCACAAGGTCCCCCGAACAAAACAATACCCAACATGCATAGCTACTTTTAACCCTTTTAACCAGCCAGCCTACTTCAGATTTTGCTGCCCTCTGTTGACAGGCCATTTTTCATTATTTTGCGTTATGTTTTACTGTTATTTTTGCAGGAATTTCCAGGATTTTTTTGTGGCCGAGTTTAGGCTTTAACATGAAATGCCTTGTTGTCTGTAATTTAGCCTCAGGTGACTTGCCATCCCCCTAAGCCTTGTGAACTGGTATAGGGGTCTCATGGATCCATTACCAGTTCACAAAGGGTAAAATGTAAGGAACGACACCAGAAAAAATGACATTTCTTATTCACCTCTGATCTTCCGATGTCCCACGAAGATCCGATGACAGGTGCTGGGTGATCGGTGGAGAGGGGGCTGGGGAGACAAGGGATCACAAAGCACTCACCTGCTCACAACTTTGCAGTGTTTGACCGACTAGGCAATCGCGGTAGGGGCAGCAGCTTCCACAATGACTGCCAACGAGTTCCTCTGTGGAAACTGGTGACTGCAGTATGCAGGTGAGTATGATTTTTGCACTAATTGCCCAAATCCAGTTTAGTGAGGGGGAAGGGGGAGCCTGACCATCAAGGCTGGACTGCCGCTTTAAATTTACCTGGTCCCCAGCTCCCACCTCATTGTGACTGAAACCCGAGTCTTATTACTCCAAGTTCTCTGATGATTCTAAAGGTTTACATTCTTTGGTCATTTAGGCTCCATTCACACTGTGGCAAGGCGATTGCTATTTCAATGGCTGCCCATAAAAATCTGTGGGCACTTTCACTTACTGACAGGGAGATTCCACTCGCCCTAGAAGTAGCGTTTTTGCAGCATTGGCGATTGCAATTGCTGTATATTCCCTGCAACTACGTCTCGCCCCAGTGTGAAAGGGGCATTAGATCCCTGATAATGGATAATTTTTCCTCGATACATAATCAAGTCAATATTTTGACCCAACTAACACTTGTTTTCTCATAAGCTTTCAAGCGCCAATGCATTTAAAAGTGTAATTTGTTTTTAAATCTCCAACCAAACTTTTATTATTTATTTATTTTTTTTAGCTTTTGATTACTGACCCTTTTGGGGAGATAGAGCTTCACTTGGAGTGGGCCAGGAAAGATGTGTTAATTTAGCAGAGACCTGGGGATCTGGGGTGCTAACGGCAATGACTCTGGAAACAGTTCTTATTTGAAATAAGCGGTTTATTGAAGACAATGCAGGGTACAATGCAGTACAGTCAGCGGTTTCCTCACCCATTTTAGCAATTTCCATTGTCTGATAGGTACAGAGTATTACAAGTCCTCGATAACACAGGTCCACTTTCAGGCTGCTAACCGACGGGTTCGCATAAGGTCCTTCGGATGCAATTCAGACCTGTAGGTTTTGGGAGCAGCAAGGCATGGGCTACTAATCCCAGTCTCTCCTTCTCCAAACTGGAAGCTTCAGCAACTCATTTTATTAGGCTTCCTTCCTTCAATTAATCTAATCACCTGGAAAGACCTGGGAGTAGAGGAAACACCCGCAGAGGACTGGGAATGTGGACTGGAGCTCTGTTATCCCGGCATGGATCGTGCCTGACTGAAAAAACCAAGGGAAATAAGACACCATCCACCACTTTTCCATACACTTTACCACACCACACAGGGTTTAATCTGCACAGAAAGGTGGTGAGAAACACAAAATATTGGGTCACCATCAAGTCTGTTATCTGGTGACACAGATTGGCAAAGAAATCAGTCCTTAGTTTTAAAGGGGGGTTTTGTAAATGTTTTAGTAATTACTATTAGTCTTAATCAAACGTGTTTAAATATACCTTTTCTTTATCTGACAAATGATACAGCGGTTTGTCTATTTATTTTTTCTACCTGATTGTAGGGCTCCACTGCAGCTTATACAAAGAGTGGATATTGTGTTAACAGATTTCCATCACTTCTACCTGGTGGAAACCGACAAAACAGTGCCACTGGCAAAGGTAATATTGGTAGATAAGGAAGATTGGCTGATCTGTTTGCTACTGTATGATTATATGTCTACATACAAGAATATGTGCTTCGAGCAGAGACTTATGCTAGAGGTACAAAGGGAGTGGCTTTCCGAATATACACATATAAAGGAGCTGCTGCTCACATGCTATGATGCAATGGGGGGAGGGGATTCAGGACACATCTCTGCCTTTTAGGGGGGCAGCTAAAAAACAGACGTGAGAACAAAGCAAGCTGAGGATAAGGTGTGTATGGTTTGATTTTTTTTTTTTTCACTTGGTGCTGGTGATTTGCACAAATGAACCCCTCCCTATGTTGTCTTATTTTAAAGGCAATGGTTATTGGCTTTAAAGGAAAAATCCACTTTTGTTGAATTTTCCTAAGTATCCAAGTGGTAATTAGCAGATCTGCCTACCTTACGGCTGCTCCCATGCCACCAATTGTTCTCCCACAGTCCCAGTTTGTGAAGCCAGGGGAGGCAGTGGATGTGGCCTTGAAAACAATGGGCGCTTTAGTTTACAGAAGTTACTGGTGTATGGAAAGTCCCCATTATTTTCAGTGGGGGCTGGCTTTACCCAGGCCACGCCCCACTCGCCAGCCAGAACTTGGCGCAGCTCCAAGCTTCACAAACTGGGGCTGCTGAAGGACGAGATCAGCAGAACATGAGGGGCGGTGCGGTAAGCCGAATTGCTAGTTGTTATTGCTACCGCCTGGAGTCTTAGGAAAAGTCCAAGAAAGTGGTATCTGTAATTCTGAAAAGTCCATGCACTGTGTTGCCTATAAAACTTCTGGGATTTTTTTTTCCACTTTTTTTTTGTGTCATGGGAGAATATTCTAGGAGACAAGGCTTAGCGGTGGCATTTGTCATTACTGTTTTGTGGGAATGCTGGGAAGGAAGTTCACTGCCTGCAGGAAATGTCTTTCAGCAGTACCACATTTATCTTAAATATCTTCAGCTGTGATAAAAACTGGAATGTTTCTATCTTTGGATGTTATTAGTTCTTTCTCTGCCAAGTCTTTTCCCAGCTACTGATTTAATGCACATTACCATGCTACTCAAACCAAAAAAACCTAAAGAATTGTCTGCCACATGTTTATTTTATTGAAACTTGACAGATATTTATATACGGTGTTCCATTAGCCCATGAAAAACCACCCTTGCTTAATGAATTCACAGAGCATCACTTTATATTGCTCTTGTTTCTTTTTGACTGGCATGTCACAGCAATGTGACCATATAACATTATTAAAGAGACACTGGGGTCTAAAAGACCACAGCGTTAAATGCTATACCTTGTGAACCAAAGGTTGCCTCTTATTTCAAACCCACCTGTCTGCTGGATCAAGGACACAGATGAGCACAGATGTTTTCAAGACATATTCACTAGATATTGATCAATGAAATAATTGTCTATTATATACATAATTAAATAATAAACAATTACATAAATAATAATCAATGATACTGCTTCTGCTCTATAATGTATATTTTAACTCTGAAGGTCTATTGTTCAATCTGCTGCTCTAACAGTCAAAATCTATTCTTGGCAACAGAGGGTTAATGGCGTCTATCTAAAACATTTTTTGGGTTTGTTTACTGCATATTTAACTTGTGCCAAGAAAACTGTATTTGGAAAATCTTCTAATATTTAGTCATCGTATTCCCTGTGGAGGTTAAAGAATGAGAAATGTTACAGAAAATAGTCTCATTATTAAGTAGAAAATACAGTGCTAGAAAATACTTTTCTTACACTTTTTAAAACTGGTGTTCCCAGGGACTGTGGATATATGTTCACCAATAGTCCCGCACTGATTGGCCACTAAAGTGGACTTTCCCATTTAGACGAGTAGCTATAAAATATAATGCATTGAATATTTGCTATTGTACCACTGGCTTCAGAAGAGGGTCATATTTATCTACTTAGATAACCTTATTCTACTGATATACCTTGATTTCTTGATTTGATTGTTACGTTAAAGTGGACCAAAACCCAAGATTTTTACTATTTTGTTACTTTCCCCTGGGGCACCCCGATTGCTGTGTGAAACCCCCCAGATTGCCGAAACAGACTCATCTCTTCATGGTCCTACAGCGCATGCGAGGCCGCTCGTCCAATCAATGCGCTGGTGGCCGCATCACCCGCTACCCTCTAACAGGGAGCGTACCTGCGGCGAGCATTCACAATGCCTGGCACGGGCTCGCGCCCTGCTAGAGGGATGGGGCCGTGGCTCACACATGTGCCATTGGACCGGGAAGCAAGTACGATCTGGGGGGGGGGGGGGGGTTCACACAGAGGGTCATCCCGATTTTGGATGCCCCGGGGGGGAGGGAATCGCTCCGGTCTTTGGTCCACTTTAAGAAATATACAAATAAATACCAGTACATAAATGATTTTCTTTACTGCCTTATGTTGTTGCCTGCAGATTACACAATTCTGGACTGTGTATACAATGAGGCATCTCGGACATACTATGTATTAGATGTTATGTGCTGGAGAGGACATCCGGTGTATGACTGCCAGGTAATTGTATGTTCTGTTATGGTTGTTATGTCTTACAAGTTAACCTACAGAGCATATTAAGGGGCTGTTTGTGAGAAACAAGTGTTCTTCCTTTAGCCATTTTGCTTTTGTGCCATTGGAGAAAATTCTGTTTCCTCTTTGTATACCCTTCTGCCTGGCAGAGGAGGCTCTGTTCTTTCTATGTCCCATAAAAAATTGCCATATTGCCTTACGACCACATGACCTAGCTGTGTGATACATCACCAGCCTAAGACTTGAGGATCAACCAAGAGTTTGCAAGCTAAAGTATCAGAATCAATGTATTTGTTGCCAAGTATATATATCCATATATACAAGGAATTTTATTTGGCAAGAGCAATGGTGGTTCATCCACCTAGGCCAGCAATGGCCTCTTCCTGGCCTGCTTCCACATCTTTACTAGCCCCTGTTTCTCTTGCCTGTCCCTCCTCTGTGTATTTTCCTGTGATACGCTACCACCCTGATGCCTCAGGGTTGTGAATTGTTGTGAATTCACCATCCAGGTGGCTTGCTGAGCATCGAGAGATGCAAGGGTTTTCCCCAACTCATCTACAGTCTGTGAGTAATTAGTATTTACAGGGCCACAATTTGTCAGTTTTGGGATAGTGTAACCTCTCCAAGGATAGGGGCCGTGTTGTAGTCCCTCTACAGTGACTGATAGGGCTTCAGAAAGTAGTTTTGTTGCCTCTCCATTCCTCCACTACTATATGCATTGCTCTTGATCCCCTATGATCACCTTGCTTATAGTTCAGGGCATGCAGGCTGCTGACACTATTGGAGGGAGCTATCCCTATCTTGATTGATCCAAAGAGGACAAGCCTCTTTCCATGTCTGTCCCTGCCACTCATCTACTCTGTCTCCAGTGCTGTGGTACTCCTCTCCAGATAACTTCATAAACTCTGCACATCTGGTTAACATGAAGTGGGGAGGGTGAGCTAAGCATAGTTCAGGGGTTACATATTAGACACATTACCTTTTCCCCTCAATCCAGCTGCGTTCCTCCAAGGTTTAGTTGAATCCATGCCTACAAACTCCTACTAAAAACCAGGGCTTCTTTTATGCAAAGTTAATCCCATCAATATACATTAAAAATACATTTACCATATACATTTACTGAGAACCTGGGGGGTATTATGTCTATTTATAGTGCAGGTCTGTGTTGAAGTTGAAATTGAGTTGAAATTATGGAAGACATGCACCCACCCACTTAATAAAATTGAAAGTACAGTTATCAGATAGTGTCTCTATCCAACCTGCAACCAGGACCATATTGGGCACTGCTGTTATGTCATAGTAATACATCTCCAATACAGCTAACTGGGTGAAGGACGGACTTGCCTTCGGGTGCAGGTCCAGATGCGCCCACGGCACACAGCTCAGCTGTGCTGCTGTACTTGCCATGGTTCATGGAGTGCTGTAAATCACACTACATGAACCAGTATAGAGCTGCGGGTCACCGGCTGGTGAAGTCAGTCTCTGGCAAGCAGTCCGCCGCTTGTTTCCAGGGGTTCTCACACTGCGCCACCGCTCACCTGTTTGCTGCTCCCCAACCTCTCACTGCCAATGCCGCCACAAGCTTGGAGAAAAGCCAGCCAGCCCCCAGCCGTGAGGGTTACATACTCCCGGGTGTAGCAAGAAGGCGGTCCTGGAGCTGGTTTGCATGCTTATTAATGATCTTTTTTTTTATTTTTACATTTTAAAGTAAGAAAAACACATATATTTTCCTTTTGTCCCCCCCCTGCAGCTAATCTGTCCTAGTCTGGTAGTATCAAACCTACCATTTCTGTGTTGAATGCATGCCCCCCCCCATGCTAGTCCAATGACCTTAGCATGGCCACTCTAATAATTTCAATGAGGGGGGTGTGCTGAGGCCTAACGCATCCCTTCTTTGCTGTGAAAGTAGCGGGTGTGGCCTGTTGCTGTGATAGATGCCTGTGAGCTGGGACTCTTGTTTTGTACCACCGGTCTAGGACCAATCAGCTGTGGGGGAACAAAAAGCAGCTATGTGTGTTTTTTGCTGTCTGGACAGGGACTTTAAGAGGGTCTATAGGCAAAGGTTTGCCTGTTATTATTTTAAAGCCGACCAAAACCCATGTTTTTGATTAATTCTCTGCATCCCTTACCCCTCAGGCAGTAACTTTGGGATGATTTTATCATCCTCCCTTCTCAAATTTCCCAGCAAATTTCCTCAGAGATTACAGATTGCTGGGGGGTTTAATACTTTGGATCAGCAATTGCCGGATTGCATCATTACCAAGCACCCGGGATTTGAGCATGCGGCTGTTCAGTTCTTGCGGTACTGGGTCTTCTTTCATTATAGTTAAAAATACCCATCCTTGGAGCCATAAGCTGATGAAGTAGGACAGGGACAGCAAAAATGGGGTTTGCAATAGGTCAAGGTAAGCGAAAATAGCTATTTAATTTTCTACTCGCAAAATGGGCGACTATAGGCAGGTGATTCTTATTTGGATTTGCGACACTGATGTGTTTTGGGTCACATTAAACATTACATTCACAGTCCAGATTTTTTTTCCTTCTTCCTAGACGGATTTTCGCTTTTTTTGGCTTGCTTCTAAACTTAATGAGCAAAATGGCCTTGATGAAATTTCCAAGATAAACCCAGTAAGTATTTCAAAAGCCAAGGCAGGAAATAATCTCACTGATTATTATTTGTGTATCTGCAATTATTTCTCTGTGGTAATTTGTTGTGTTTTCAAGTTCAGGTTTGTGGGTCTGCAGAACTTCCCCTGCTCCCTGGACTCCATCCAAAATATTCTGACACAAACCTTTCCCTACCAGGTACAGTATGTTGGAGTTTTTACTTTTCGTAGACTGCAGGCCATAGGATTTAAATTGTTTTTCTGGGCACAAACCTTGTAAAATGAATCAATTGCTTAAAGAGGACCTACACCCACGTGTCGCCCGTCAATCTTTCCTTTCCCTCGGTTCATCCAATGGTTTAGCAAATGGCACAGGCTAAGAAACAAAGGTCTTCAGGAAATACAATGTTTATTCGGTCGACTGGGGGCTATCTTATTTCAATTGCCAATGCCTGAATTACTGGCTCTATTTGCTTGCTAAAATACAGTTCAGATAAAGGAGCTTAAATGACCGTCCTGATTGGATGCCTGGACACATGTCAGACTTTGATTGGACATTTTAAATATATACAGACATATATGGAAGTTATAGTTCAGACATATAGAACATTTTGTTTTTCATTAAGCAGGCATAACATTCTTTAGCGATACGAGGAGGCAGGGGTGAAAACCCTTCCACACACTGAGAATGTGATAGATGGCATACAGGCGGCTAGAACTAAATAATGAATACTAATTATATTTCATTTTCCACCTCAATTGGTGTTCTGGCGGTTATGTGAGGGGGCTCCAGCATTCTGTATGCCCCCCCCCCCCACCTGTCATATAGCAGCGGAGACCAGACCAACACCCGCACTGTTCAGTACCGTTCAGTGCAATCTTATTCAGATACACTACACACAGTGATTTTTAAAATGCATGCATTCAACTATATCTACTAAAAGGTAAAGCGCATTTTAGTTTTAAATAACAATCTATTCTAAGTATACAGTACGTCCTGCTCCAGATATAATACTTACACTTGGGTTATCCTCCGCCAGATGGCGCTGTGCACCGCAGACATGCAAAAACAGGCTCCTCCCGGCCCTTCATATACCCGGGGACCTCCCACAAATCCCCAGATTTCTCTGCAGTGCTGACTGCGAAGACATGAAGTATCACTCTCTCGCAGGTGAGCGGGGCTATTACAGCCTGCGGCCCTGTTGGACTATTCTCACCCGTCCTTCCTGTGATGTGCCCCCCAGCCTGGGCTGCGCTGGTCGGGTGAAGGTAGGCAGCACCATGCGTGCTTAACGGAGCCATGCTCCACCGCAGTCCCCCACCAAAGGGTAGGCGGTTTAGGCTGATGGTGAGCCTCTAGTGGATGTCCCTCCGCATTATTGCCTCATGCCCCTTGTAGTGGTGGTCCCTGTGTAAAGGGTCGCCATCCTCCCTCGTTTCCCCCCCGTATTCGGGGGGAAAAGAATGGGGGGGGGGGTTGTGTTTGGCGATCTCAGTGTACTGTATTGTCACGCTTATGGCCGTAGTTTTGCCCTTGACTGGCAACTGGGTGTCAGAGCCGCGCTGCTTGCTCCTTTTATTTTGGCCGACGCCTCCGGTTTCGCCCATTCCTTCGGAAACGGAGGAGTTCACTACCCAGCAGGGTTTTGCTCTTTCTGATGAAGGTGAGCTGTTCTCTGACTCAGGCTCATCTGACGAGGGGCTAAGGAGTCATGATGATACGGGCCCTGGTTCCTGGGGCCTGTGTGACACCGATGAATTACTGATAAAGATCTTCGGGGTCTTGTGTATCTCTCTCCCTGGTGAGGCTCCCAGGCCTAGAAGGGAGAGTTTCCATACAGCGACGCCGCGCTGGGAATTTCTGGAGCGGGATCACTTCCAGGCTCTTGTACTCAAAGAATGGGAATGCCCTAGTAAACTTCCAGGGATTCCAGGGGACTGGGATTGGAAATACCCTTTTCCCCCTGATGTGGTTAACTGTTGGTCATCACCTCCCGTGGTGGATGCACCGATCATTGGGGTTCTTAACCCCCCCTTTATTGCTGCCCTACTTATCGTACCCTTCGGGATGCTGAGGACCGGCGCATTGATAGGCTGGCTTCCCACGCCTTTTCTTGTGCAGGGACGGCTCTGCGCCCGGTCTGTGCCGCGGCCATCGCTGCAGTGGCCGCTAGGACCCTCATCAGAAAGATGATTGATCATCAACCTGAGGATCTCCCCTGGGAGGTGTTTAATGCACTCTCCAGTTGTGATGTATTTGTAAGGTTTATCCTTTTAGCGCTGGATGAAACCATTAGGATGTGCGCAAGAACGTCCGCCCTTGTGGTAGCTATACGCCGCTTGGTCTGGCTGCGACAGTGGGGTGTTGACGATGCTACAGAAAAAGACTCTTACTGGGCTTCCCTTTAGAGGGCGGCGCCTATTCGGGGCTCGTCTGGACCTGTTTGGGAAAAAGGGCAAAACACCCCTTCGCAGAAGGCTGTCTCGACCTTCTCGGGGCAGGGGCACCCCTCCCCCCCCCCCCCCCCTATGTTAGTGTCAAACCCGAACCTGGGGTGTCCTTCCAGCATTTTGGTGCAGATTTCTGCCCCAGGAGTGGCGAGGGGATGGCCGCAGCACCTTGCTCCTATCAGGACCCGAGATTTTCAGGATGCTTCTGGTCCATGTCTCTCTTCGGGTGTTGGCGCAGGCCACGTGCGGCCTGCAAGGTCTTGGGTCACTTGCAGGTTGCCCTTAACAGGCAGAGGCAGGGGCCTCTACACCAACTTTTCCACATTCCCCCAAAAGGATGAGGCACTCTGCCCATTCTGGCCTTCCATAGGTACGGCAGTTTACATTCACAGGCGGTTTCTGCATGGTTTCTCTGAGTTGGGCCACCAGTGCCCTGTGTCCAGGGACCTCTTGCCGTCTGTGGAGATCTAAGATGCTTATTTCATTGCCACTTTGTCTTCTGGGCACCGAGGATCTTACAGGTTAGTGTTGGAGGTCCAACACTGCTGATTGTGGCCTTGTTATCTGGCCTCTCTTCTGCTCCCAGAGTGATCGCCAAGGCGATGACGGGGGTGATGTCTCTGATGAGACCAAGGGGTCGTCCGTGCGAGGAACTGCCTGGTCGTCCTTCTTTGCTTCCCAATCTCTACATCAGGCCGTGTTTGTTACTCGGCTGGTGGTGTCCTTTGGGAGTCTTTGGGGGTGCTCAATCACCTCAATTCCTCATTTTCCCCATAATTGGTATCTCCATTCCTAGGGTTGAAATTGGATTCGGTTCAGGCGAGAACCTGCTTCCTTGACTATAAACTGGACAATCTGGTTACATGGGCTCTGTCCCTTTTTGCTGTTCCCGTCTCTTCACCAGGCTGGATTACAGCTGGTGGGCCTGTTGGTGGCTGCTCAAAGGTTGTCCCTTATGCTCAGTGCCCTTGGGCTCTTCTGCAACTTATATTGTAAATGCTGGACTGGGTTCCAGCTTCTCTGGAGCTGGGTCTGTGTACCCTTCCACCTTGGTACGGTGGTTCCCCTTGAGACTGTTGTACTCAAGGAACCAGTCAGGGGGCACCCCCTTCCTTGCGTCTTCCTGTAGATGGATACCAAAATCAGGTTGACGGAGGGGGGATTTTTTCTTCTAAAATCCCCTGTGGTTCCGGGGGAGGTGGGACCTTTAGGGGGTCCATTCACCTGTTGGCTCTATCTCGCTGGACTTCTCCCTTGCGGGATCTGTCTATTTGGGGGCTCCTTGGTCTGTCTGACGACAGGGCCTGTATTAATTATCTGTGTGGACGTGGAGCAGGCTGCTCCTCCAGGAAGGTATCTGACCCTGATCTGGGTGGAGGACAGCGTTCCCTGCATTTCTGCGATATTCGCTCCGGTGGATGTCCTTCTGCGACAGGATGTGCAAATTCTTGTGACTCTATGTGATCCATCTAGTGTGGATCTTTTTTGGACCCCGTCACTATCATAGGTTCTAGGCCCTTGTTTCCCTGTCTCAGATTGTTCTGACCTTGGTCATGAGGCTTAGTAACTTTATGACTGGACATTCTGTTCTGTATGTCTTATCTTCATTCACCCTGCTAGGTGGGGTTCTGCGCAAGTTTGCTCTGGAAGAGGGAACCAGTGATACTGGTGGCCCCTGGGTGGCCTAGTGGAGTGTGGTTTGCAGATGTGGTACTGAGGACAGCGGACCTGTACGTTCTGTCAGGAGTGCTGATCTGCTCACTCAGGCCCCCTTTTTCTATTTCACCCCAATCTACAGGCTCTGGTCTGGATGGCCTGACGGTCTATTCTTCCACCTTGATGGAGATGGGCTTGTCTTCTGACAGTGACTTCTGGAAGCCTAGGAGTTGGCGGCTTCTTCTTCTTCTTCCGTCTATTGTGGGGTATTGCATACACCATATTGCTTGGTGTGAGTCTTGGTCTCTCCCCTGTTGGGCGCTCTCTGTTCCCAGGGTTCTAGAGTTATTACAGCATGGGTTGGAGTTGGCTCTCCTACTCGGTACTCTGGAAGTTCAGGTTCTGCCCTGTCCGCCTTCCTGTAGAAGTCTTTGCTCAGTTTTTTCCTTGGTTAAGCATTCTTTTGGGGATTGCTCAGGTGCATCCCCCACGTGGTTCTAGGGCAGTGGTTCCCAATCCTGTCCTCAAGGCACACCAACATGTCATGTTATTTAAGACATTGTCTTTCTTCTGTGCTTTATTCCTAGTAACGCTGAGGCAAGGGGATCTACTTTCCCTCAACAGGTGCTGGAATTTTTTTCCTGGATTGTCTCTTGTCCCTTAGGGGGACTGATGCCCCTTGGGGTTTGTGGGCACCTACATCTGTATGTGCCTGATCTCGTCTGCTTCCAGGGGTTAAGCAGCCTTGTGCCTAGCCTTTACTTGGATGGATGTCCCTTCTGGTCCTAGGGAAGGTTTGGCTTCTTCCTGGGCTACTGTTAGCGTTTGATCTTGTCATGCTGTTACTCAGGCCTATTCCTTTTAAGGGGAAGATTTTCTTCTCACTTTATTTCTGATTTTACTGGTGCCTTGGTGTCTTTGGGCCTTTCAGCACCAGGTTTTGTTGAACAAGTTTGCTAGACCGCTACTTGTTTTTTGTTCGTACCTTTTCAAAGGTTTTTATGATGTTGACGTTAGAGCCTTTGCTCATGTCGCTCTTGGTAGCAAGGTTTGCAGGTGACAGTGCTTTTACTGTCTGCTGTGCCTTTTTTGTTGGGGATCCCACCCTGCTTTATGGACACTGCTATTGGATGTCCCAAGTGTAAGTATTATATCTGGAGCAGGACGTACTGTATACTTAGAATAATACAATTCTGTGAAATACTCACTTGTAGAATTGGTATTATACGTATACAGTACGTCCTGCTCCACCCCACCCTGGTTTTTGCATTATTTTGGATCCCCTGTATGGTAATTTTACCAGTTGTTTTGGTGGTTACATTCTCCCGGCTTCTGGTTCACTGCTTTTCAATGCTGGGGATTTGTGGGAGGTCCCCGGGTATATGAAGGGGCGGGAGGAGCCTGTTTTTGCATGTCTGCAGTGCACAGCGCCATCTGGCGGAGGATAACCCAAGTGTAAGTATTATATCTGGAGCAGGACGTACTGTATACGTATAATACCAATTCTACAGGTGAGTATTTCACAGAATTTTATTTTTTTTATTATGGCAGTGCGCAGCATCCCTTATTGCAGGCAGTGCTCCCCCCATCAATCACATGTGTGAGGAGGGAGCACAATGGTGGACAGACGGCAGGTAGCAGTAAAAGCGGACCAAAACCCACTGAACATTTGGCCAAAGCCCCTGCCAATATTCCCTTCTTAGGGTGTAGAACTAGAAATGGATATTTTCACTTCTTGAATCAACCTGAAACACTTTATTTTTTGGCTGTCAATGGTAGGCAATCAGTCATTACATCGGTGTGGCAATTAACATCATTGCCACACACAACAGTGGCAATGAATGGAGGAGGCGGAACTTTACAGCTAAAACAGGCACCATTATCTGGGATTAGAGTGAAGTAGGGGCAGTGAAAACTGACAAAGGGTGCTCTTCATGGGGGGGGGGGGGCAGCTCAGGGGATGCTAGTTAAAAATGTGGGTTTTGGTCTGCTTTAACTTACATTTGCTGTCCTCCAATGCCCAGCACCACACGCATGCAAACACACAAAACGCTTTAACTTACAGGCTCCTGTCGGCGCTGATCAAAGTCGTAGCTTTGGCGGGTGGACATGGCGTTCATTCAGATGCTGGCCTTAAATGGGCCACGCCCATCTACTGAAGCTAATCCCGCGATTAACGCTGATGGGAGCCTGTTATGTCATTTTGCCGTTGTGTCTGTGTGTAGCTGCAGGGATTGAAGGTCCAGCAGACAGCAAGTGTGTAACTTCTCCCTGCCCACTAGATCTACATTGTCCTCCCTGCGCTCATACATTCATTCTATAAGATGCACAAATATTTTCACCCCACTGTTAGGGGGTTCATCTTATACAGTAAAAAATACAAGAGTATATATATATAATTTACACACCAAACCACTGCAGGGTCCCCGCACACCCCAAGACATGCCCAGCCTTTTTCTTGCATGTGCATAATCTATATGTCCAGCCAAGTGTGCACACCACACACATATTTTTTCATTGTACTGGTGCGGTCATAAGATGCACCTAGGATTTGGAGGTGGACAATAAGGAAAAAAAATATTCTAAGCCAAATGTTGTGCTAAAACACCCCATTACAGACCATGTTTAGACAATGTTTCATTCCCCCATCCCATAGGCAATGTGGCATTCCCTCCTCCCATTCCCCATATAGGCAGTGTGGCATTCCCTCCTCCCATTCCCCATATAGGCAGTGTGGCATTCCCTCCTCCCATTCCCCATATAGGCAGTGTGGCATTCCCCATATAGGCAGTGTGGCATTCCCCCTCATTCCATTCCCTATATAGGCAGTGTGGCATCCCCCCCCTCCCATTTCCATATAGACAAGTGGCACCCCCCTCCCATTCCCATATAGGCAAGTGTGGCATTCCCCCCACCCCCTTCCATTCCCCATAGGCAAAGTAAAAAATAAAATAAACTCACCTTTTAATCCTCCCCGCTGTCCTCACTTACAGACCTCACTTACACTTACTCCCCGCTGTCCTCACTTACACGGCTTCGCACAGCGGTGGTCGTGGGCTACGCTCCAGCGTCGGCCACGCCCACGGCTGTATAAGTCCGGGTGTCTGTCTGCTGGCACCGTGGAGAAGTGGCAGGGACAGTGCGAGCAGCAGATAAAGCTGCCTCCGCCCTCGCACTGTCCCTGCCACTTCTCCATGATGCCAGCAGACAGACACCCGGACTTATACAGCGGTGGGCATCGCCCACGGCCACTGCTGTATAAGGCCGGTTGTTCACCCTGTGTGCTGGCGCCACAGAGAAGTGGTGGTGGAGGCAGCTGTATCTGCCGTCTTCTCCGCAGCGCCTGCAACGTACAGGTGCTGCGGAGAAGGTGGCAGATACAGCTGCCTCCGCCGCCTCCTCTCTGCGGTGCCAGCACACAGGGTGAACAACCGGCTTGGTATAGCGGTGGGTGTGGCCGATACATGAGCGTCTGCCACGTCCACCACTGTAACAGGCCGTGTCTGTGTGTGCTGGCGCAGCGTAGAAGGCAGCAGATACAGCTGCCTCTGCCACTTCCGGGACAGCGCGAGCGATGGAGAGGTGAGTTAACGCTTTCCTTTTTATTTTTTCCCACATTCGCCCGAAAAGACGCACTGACATTTTCTCCCCACTTTTGGGGTCTTATACTGTAGGTTGTTTGGACTACCTGAGATACAAATCCAATAGATGTAGAAAAGATGTAAACCGCGATGAAAATGTAAAAGTATATAAGCTGATCTTTGGCTCTGGTCCGCAGTGGTATTGACCAAAATCAATAGCTTGGTCGGCTTAGAATTGTGCAGATAACCGAATGGGAATGCTAGCCATACATTCTTTTAGACAGAACGTTCAATCCATCCCATTTGAATGTCTGCTGCCTATTCTAAATTCAAGCCATTCTTGTTTTCTTTTGTTTTTTTGACTTGTGCCATTTTTCCCTCTTGTTTAGGTGGACGGCCTTTTGTTCTACCACATGCATACTCACTACACCCCAGGCAGCACTCCTCTAGTAGGATGGCTTCGTCCATACATGGCCCCTGACATTCTTGGCTTTCCTGCCCCACCAGGATCCCTTGCAGTAAAGCCAGCATATGCAACCGAGCAAATGCGTCAGATCCTAGAACACAAAAAGCAAGGAAAAGGGGTGGCAGAGGGTGGACGCTATGAACTAGAACACCTTTCCACTCCACCTCCAGCTGAATAAGTGAGATAGAAAACTGGCTGCCAAAATGGACTCAAACCCTCATGGAAACATATCTGAAATGATGGAAAAGCTGTTATTAATGATTTCTTCCTGGTAGGTTTGGACGTTATTTTCCCTGTTGCGGGACATTTAACTTGCCACCTAGGAGTCAACTGTAGAAGTGTTTTAAATTTAGAGAGACGTGTTGTATTTCAGCACACCAGTGCTGCAACCTTTAGAAATGCACTTCAGTTGGGCTGCACTGTACAGTATATTCTGAAATGCAGCTGTTTTAGAACTCTTATACTATCACCGATTTGGACCCTCTGAAAAAGCAGCACATAAATAAATCTCCTAATAGAAGGTTAGAATTCTGTTTGTCATTTGCATCTCTGGAATACCCTCATCTGATGGATGCGGGATGCTCCCGCTGAATGGCTGCCAGCTCACGCATGCACCAAGAGATCTTTAAAGGTGTATCCACAGGGATACACACAGCGGGGAATCCTGAATTGGGATGCCCCACCAGAGAGGAACACCACCTGGGAGAGGGAAAATCTTAGGTGGTGGTTCCCTTTAGTATAATCAAATTTTATTGGTTTTGTAAGAAAATAGGGGGGAGGGATACAGAAGGTAAAAGGGGGAGGGGGGGGGAAGAAGGGGTACAGCAGTTATAATTTCACAATTAAACACAATGATTTTACTACCCGTTCACCTTAATAAATGACTGCCACGTCTACTCAAAACATGAACCAACTTAGTATATTTATTGTTCCCTTATTGCAGAGGTCTTGGATCCTTTACTATTACTTCAAGGGGAGCAGCGACATTTCCTTTCCCGACAGGGTCGCGTCCTCATCCCGCTGCTAACTACAGTTGGATCCTAATGGTAGCATTTTGTTCCTTTTGACCTTCCTACCTAGGTGAAGGGAGCAGTTGAATGTAGGGGAGGAGGAGGGCGTTAAGGACAGAACGCGAGCGAGCGGGCTCCTCATGTCAGGGTAGCAAGGCATTGACGGAGGCAAATAACCAAATTCTAATCCAACCCGGCAGTTTCCCCTCGAGTATTCAGGCCTATACATTGGTATGTATCAGGGAAGGGAGGTGCGAGTCTCGGTAGGTTAACCAACCCGCCCAAGTCATCAAGTAGCTGTCAGTGGTTTCTTTGTCCCTAGCAATCAGACTTTCTGGTGGTTCCCTTTAAGCAAAATTTGAATAGAATAAATAATTAAGCAGCGATTAAATACCTAACATTTTTCTTGGCTATTTTGCGAAGTACCTCGGTCACCAAATCTGAAAAAACAGCATGTATATAAACCACCCTTAGAATCAGATTTATTTGCCAGGTACATTCATTACAGACATATTAGGAATAATGAAGTTCAAAGGATAGGGGACTAAAATGGGGAACAATTCCAGCATAAGCCCAATATGTTCACTCATGCATGCCTTAACTGTGCACCATCACACCTTAGAGTGGCTCCAAGTCTAAAACAAAAAATAACCTCCCTTGGGGGTAATCCAAATGTGGCTGCTTGCTGCTGCTGTCCTAATGCTACAGAGAAGTGCTTTCCAAGCTTCACCTTCTCTGCACCTGATCTCTAGTGACCCTGGTCTGCTGACATTATCAAGCAGAGTGGGGAAAGCCTCAAATTAACCACCGCTCAGAAATGCATTCCCCGGCTTCAATTTTACTATTATGATGAGGACGCTTTGGCAGAAAAGTCTTTTCAGGACCGTCAGCATAATTTAATGAAAGGCCCAAACCCTTAAACTATTCCCCAGCATCTAAAATCTTTTAGTCACTTGCTTCTTATTCTTTCCCCCACTGGGCTGCAACTCTAGCTGCACTCTAGGATACGGGCGCCGCTATCTTGCCTCAGAAGCATCACATACTGAGGAAAGGAGGAGGGGGTAAAAGTGCAGGGGGCGGGGTTATAGCTGTGCTTTGCACAGATGGAGCAATGCTGGGGTCAGGGAAAGGACAGAAATCCCAGAATACAGAGCGGCATAGTCAGAAGACACTTCCTGTTTGCAGGCAGCCTGAGACTCTGTTCTGCCATCTTGGATGTTTGAAGGCTCAGTAGATGCAGGTAGGATGATTTTTAATGTGGGAAATCTGTATGTATAGGGCGGGGGGAAACATATTCAGGGTGAAGGTCCGGTTTAAGTAAAAAAAAAAAAAAAAAAAAACTTTAGGCCCACTTCAACCCACTCCCTGGGTCTTTCTGTTGTGTATGTATACGTTTCTTGAGAAGCTTGTGAAGTACTCGCCCTTCCATGTCATCATGGTGGTGGTCGATGGTAGCACATTGAAGGATCTATCAGCAATCCACAGGCTGATGGCAGGTATGGTACGTTTTCTGTATACAAAATAGGTCTGGGTGCATCCCAATTGCTGATGCCCCCCACGTACATACCCCAACCTGCACTGTTGTCCCCCGGGCAGAATTGAGCCCTGTAATTTGCTGCCGACAGTTACGTGCTCTGGGTTTGCCTCAGCAATTTAATTCCAGGTGCCGTAGGGGTAGAAGATGCAGTGGGAATGGAGAGCTGCTTTAACATCTCCTCTAAAAAGGAAAGTTGGGTAGATGCCAGCCTGGCCTATTCTTCCCTGGTTCCGTATTAGCCACTGGCTGCCATTCTTTGTCACCATGAAAGCCACATTCACCACTGAAAGATGGTTGGGAGCCACGTGTGTTGGAAATTGATCTTAGAATCCATATAACCCTTAAAAGAACAAGAAACAAATGGGCACGGTTTCCAAGTAACAATGCAGAGAACTACTTGAAGATGATCAAGCTTTAAGGCAATCCTATAGTCTTATAAATAAATCTGGATGTTGAGGAATGCTGGTAGGCTGTGTGTGCACACATACAGGGAGGGACTAGTAAGAAAGCACAGACACTGGAAGTTGTATGTGGGTGGCTGGAGCTTAGTGGGAAACCAACGGTTATTTCCAAGTTCACTGGCTCCAGTTCTTGATTTTGACAGGTGGCCGGTTGGATATATAAAAGGGAATCATTACTGCTCGAATGTACAGTCCTTTGGCAAGGGCAGTTATATGCTGGTGAAGGTGTTCCTCATTGAATAGGGTCCACAGGTACTTTCCTGTCCCGGAACAGCCCTGCAGTTAAAATAACATGAGAGATATGATTTTTTGTATAAGACGTAATGACTATTCAGCAGTGCCTATGCTGCGTGCAGCCTCCTGCAGAGCTGGACTTGATGCGGTCAGAGGACACACTTTTTAAAGTTTTCAAGAGGACCAGAATTGAACAGTGGATTGCAAGATGGTATACGGATGTCGGCAGAGGAGATGTGGAATATTTTGTGACAGAGTGGACCAACGGCGCATGCCACATTTCCGCTATCCCTCTAGCAGGGCGCGTGCCTGCGCCATTTCTGAATGGTTGGCACTGGCATGCTCCCCGTTAGAGGGAAGCGGGGGATGTGGCTGCCAGCGAGCTCGGAGACACTGGCCATAGATGGCGTCTTAGATGGCGTGATGTCAGCGCGCTAATTGGATGATAGGCTGCATCCCTTCATCCCTCTAACAGGGAGTGCGTCTGCGCCGGCCATTTACAAATGCCTGGCTCGGGCGCATGCCTGCTAGAGGGATAGCGGGGATGCGGCCCGCACATGCGCTGTTGGATCAGGAAGTAAGGTAAGTGAACGGGGCGACCAGAGGGGTTTCGCACAGCGGGGCATCCTGAGTTTGGATGCCCCGGGGGAGGGAGTCTTATAGCTTCCCAGACCGATTGAGCTGGGTTTTGGTCCACTAAATGACTGAAGTGATCTCTATCTGTGTGAAAGTTGGACCTATAAGTCCTCTTCTATTCAGGTTTGCTCATTTCAATATTTTCTTAATTAAATAGTGTCACCTGGAAAATATGTTCTCTCTGTGTATTGTCATAGATTTCAACGTTGTACTCCTGTCATATCCAGGTAAGTAGAATAGATTGTTAATGTTTAACCAAAATCTCAATCGTCAAGCAAGTCACTGTGATTTGGACAATTGATAGGGACTGTCGCTATATTGTCTCCATTATTTTTACTGTGGATATCTGTGTTGAAGTAAGCTGACATATTTTTAATAAAGAAACTAATATTTACTTTCTGCCATTTTGTTGTTGTTGTGACTTCGGTAAAAAGGTTCCTTACATATATCTCACAATCTTACCGGGTGCAGAATCTTAATCGCGCACCTGCAGTGGTTCGCTTATGAATCAATACAGGCAGCAGCGCAATATGAGCAGCCACCGGCTGAGTGAAGGTGATGGAGAAAATCCTAAGATGCTTTTTGGAATGTTCCACAAATGCTTGAAAACCGATTCCGTGCGCACATCGCCCCCTCCATAGCCCATATTTGAATATGTCCGGTGCATGTGATGCTCTCTAATCTTTCCACACAAGTGGATTTCTCAGACCTGGGAAAGAATAAACAGCAGAAATAGGCTTGCAGAGAAACATGCTGGCTTACCGTAACATATTCCCAGTTTCTATGCTCTGAACAACCCATGAATGGCTGATAACGTGCTGCACTGAGAGCTGTATAGATGGATAAGCCACCTGTTTATTTCTGCCATGGTGCTGTACCTCCCGGCCCTAGATAGTGCTAGTGACCTGGTCCAGTGGACAACCTGCCCTGGCATCCGTGGGGGACCCACCACATCCCCTCTACTCTGGGCAGCCCCTATGCAGAGGCCATGCAGTAACCAGGGGCAGAATGGACATTGAGACAGCCTTTTTTTCTGTCAGTCCTTCTATTCTTTTTCTGCCTTCCTGCTATTCTTTGTTTCTTTCATCTGTTCATTCTGTCATTCCCTCTTTCTTTCTATTATTTCTGTCAGTCCTATTCTTTCTTTCCTTCTATTGTTTCTGTCAGTCCTATTCTTTCTTTCCTTCTATTGTTCCTGTCAGTCCTATTCTTTCTTTCTTACTAGTCTTTTTCTATTTTTATTCTTTTCTTTCTCTCTTTCATATGTTCATTCTACCATTCCTTTTCTTTTTCGGATTCCCTTCTATTTTTTTTGTCATAACTGATTTTTTGGCAGTCCTTCTATTCTTTCTTCCATCTATTTTTTTTCCCATTCCTTCTCTCTCCTGCTTTGTTCCAGTCATATATTTTATGCTCTTGTTCTTTCTTTGTTTTTTTTCCATCTATTCTTTTTTTTTTGTCACTCCTTTTCTTTCCTGCTTTATATTTGTTTTTCTATCATTCCTTTTATTCTTTCATTCTTTGTTATTCCTTCTATTATTTTTTTTATTCTATTCTTTAGCAGTGTTCAGGATATATACAACTTGATCCCCATGTATTGTGTTCTCAGTCGCACAAGGGCCCGCATAAACCTGAAGGTGGCCCTGTTAAAGTGGACCAAAACCCACAGCGATCGGCCCGGGAATATATAAGATTCCCCCCGGTGCATCCAAAATCGGGATGTTCCGCTGTGTGAACCCCCCCCCCCCCCCCCGATCACCCTATACACTTGTTTCCTGGTCCACCGGCGCATACGCGAGCCGCGGCCACATCTCCGCTATCCCTCTAGCATTTGTGAATGGCCAGCGCGGGCACACTCCCTGTTAGAGGGTAGCGGAGGATGCGTCCGTCAGCACGCTCCGAGACGCTGCTCTTAGACGAAGCATTAGATGACGTGATGTCAGCAGCTCAGAGCGCGCTGATTGGACGAGGGGTTGCACATGCGCTGTAGGACCAGAAAGAGGTGAGTTTTTTTGGGTGATCTGGGGGGTTTCACACAGCGGGGTGCGCAGGGGGAAAGGACCAGAACTCGGGATAGTCAAAATTCTGGGTTTTGGTCCACTTTCAGGGTAGACCTGGCCTATGTGAAATGAAGAAAAATCCCCCTGCTTGAGGAGGTCAGATTGCCGTGTATGGAAAGTAATATATGCAATCCTGCTGGTGGGCGCTAGAGGGCGCGCGTGTGCCTTGGCTGCCCGCATCTATATTTCTGAACGCTTCCTCTCGGTGTATATAAAGGTCTCCCGTGCATGGCGGATGTTAGTGACGTCCTCGCAGCAGCAAAAGCAGAATACCGAGGTCGCTGGTTCCTGACAGTGGCTGCCCCCACACATCTGCAGCAAAGGCCTAGCAGCACAGCTGGATCCCCGGCCTGTAGTAGGACGCAGAGCAGGCATGGCGCAGGCCCTGAGCCAGGAGGAGGAGCAGGTAATGGCCTGTAATGGGCGGCCATGGTATGTGCTGTGCTGTAGTGTGAGGGAGAACAGCCTCTATCTGTGTGTGTCTCTCCACATCACTGATTTGCATTTTCATATGGGGGAGATGTGAATGCCTTGATGACGACATGCAGCTAGTGCTCCTGAATGGCACATCAATCTGTTTGCTTGTGTTGTGACTGATGGTGGAATGAATCACTTGTGACATTTATTCCTGTATGGCAGATTGATTATGTGGGCGAGCACTTATTTCATACACATTATTGGCCATTAATGTGACTAATGCTGGCCGTCCACATGGCAACCTGCTGTCTCTTCCACCAGAAAGTGAGCAAAGTGACTGACAATCACAGTGTGATGATTCTGAATGGCTAAATCCTGGTGTGCACACTGGATGAGATCAAAAGCACCGAATAAGCATTTCATTTCAATTCCACTTGTGTTTCATTCTATACCTGATACTGGCAGCATTAGGCATCCCAAATCATACTCCCCTCTTCTGCGTTCCTGTGAACATGTGACCGTCAGCAGTCAATCAGGTTCACCAAATGTGCGGCACACAATGACGGTAGCCTGAATAGTCATTGATTCAGCATTAGATCACGGACATGGTAAGTATTGGGCTTGCTCTCTCCAATTTGGGATGCCTCCAGACTGCTGGTATTATAGAATAAAGGCTCTCATCAGCACAAGATATGGAGTTCCTGGATAAATGGGTTAGGGATTGGACATTTGCCAGGGCAAAAATGCAACCAATCGTACAGAAAGACTCCGCTAGGCTTTCAGAGACTCCAGGGTAGGCTTACTCTTTCCCGATCTGGGATGCCCCCCCCCCAGTGCTCCCAATATGCTTACCCTTCCCCTGAGCCCATGGCGCACATGCAGCCACTATCACTCGCCTCCCCTCTGAATGGCTGTGTGTGGCTGTGCACAGCCAAAAGTAGAAAGTGATGCTGTGTGCAACCGATGCGTGCGGCTGGTGATTCCATTCAGCTTATCCAGCAGCACATTAGTACGCACGTTGGAAGAAGTTCATTGGGGGAACCGCCGCGCCTTCACTGTGGGCTCAAGGAGAGGTGAGTTTGCCTGGCATCCTGGGGGGGGGGGTTCATCCAAACCAGGGTGCCTCAGGGGTTAGACCGAAACCCAGGATACTGAAAATCCTGGGTTTTGGTCCACTTTAAAAAGACCCAGCAGTAAAAAAAAGGCGGAGGATGGGCATCCAGATTTGGCATTGCTCACTGTGAGTAACCTGACAGCGAGCCCAATTCCACACAGACCTGTACACCCATGTGGGGGGGTTCCCTTACTGTCAGCCACTGGTTTGCCACCCCATGTGCCCGCCACTGGGTTTGTTTGCATGCCAAGCTTACAGTAGGATGCAATCCAGTCCTCACCAGCGGTCATATAGGATGGTGAGCTGGGAGATGCTGGGGATGGAGCAGTCGCTGTTTACAACGCAATGGGAGCCACCGGCAAAGGTGAGTTTTGCCACGACCCGGAGTTTTCACACAGTGGGGGCTTCCCGATTTGGGATGCCCCAGGGAAAGGCTAGTGGCTGGCCCGGGCATCTTTAAGACTGTAGGGCCAGCCACTTTGGGTTTTGTCCCCTGTACCCAAAAGTTAACCACCTCCTCATTCACAAGTTGCTGGCAATCACATGATTGCCGATGACCAATCTGCATTTCCCAGTTTGCACATCAGTGGTGGCTTGAGTATAGTGCAGACCCCCCCTCCCGAACAGACTGGGAGTCTATAAGATTCCCAGGCTGATCGATTCCCTCCCCCAGGGCATTCAAAGTCAGGATGCTCCACTTTGTGAAACCCGCCAGGTTGCCCCATACACTTACCTTGTTTAGCGGTCCAGCGGCGAGCCGTGGCCGCATCCCTGCAATCCCTGCACCAGGCATTTGTGAATGGGCGCTCCCTGTTAAAGGCGAGCGGGGGATGCGTCCGCCAGTGCGCTCGAAGCCACTGGCCTTATATGACGACGTGAAGCACGCTGATTGGATGAGCAGCAGCGCATGTGCCATAGGACCGGGAATATGTGAGTTGGCATCGGCGATCTGGGGGGTTTCCCACAGCGGGGCACCCCCGATCAGGATTAAAGGGCAGGCTTTGGAGTCTTACTGTGGCTTCTATTCTGCACTGCCAGACAGAGGCACATGGGACAGGCATCAGGTGAGCTGCTTGTCTCATTATGGCTGTTGGGTTTACAGTCGCTTTAAAGCAGAAGAAAAACCCAAGGCGCCTGGCCCTGAAATCTGAAAGATCTGGCCTTCCTCAGGGGAATTGCGGGTCGGGATGCCCTGCTGTGTGAAACCCTGACCACCCAAAGACCATATCTGCATTTTGTTCACGTCACTTTAAAATACAATATCACCTTTATTTACACAGTAGAGCTAACCAATGCCTTTGAGGGATGGCCAAATAAATCCACTGCCGTGTAATCCTCCTTTTATACCCAGCACATTGTTGCTTCTGATCTTAGCTCGGTCACATGTGTGTAATGTTTATGGCTTTGCATTGCTGAACAATCATTTACAGGACACGGTCAGGACATGATTCAAGAAGCAGTGCATGGGGGCGGGTTTCTATAACCAGGGCAAGATGAAACCTTTTTTCTGCAGTATGTCCTAGAAAAAATGTATTTATATCTAGTATAGATATGTCCGTCTCTTCACTGGATGCCAGTCCCACAGCAAATCCTTTTCAAAACTCTAACCTACAAAGCTCTCTCCAGTGATTTTATCTCTAATCCAGCTATACCAACCCAGATGCAACCTCGACTTCTCACATGCCACTTCAATTTTCTTGCATGCCCTCCCCCATTCAATTCACTGTTCCCCTACCCTCCAAACTTTCAACAGCGTCCTCAAAACCCACTTATTCAGACAAGCATACAACCTGGCCTAAAGTGGACCTATCGCCAAGATGTAGGATGCCCCGCTGTGTGAAACGCCCAGATCAGCCACTCAACTTGCCTTTCTGCCATTTCCATGGTGCATGGGTAGACTTTCATCTAATCGGTGCTTTAAGTCGTGCATAGCAATGTACCTACCTAAATGACTGGACGCAGGAGTGTGCCTCAGCTACAAGGATGCGGCTGTGGCCCGTGATGACTGCGAGGGACTTTTGGAATGGTAAGCAATTGTGGGCCACTGTGGGGGGGCTCACACAGTTCAGCATTCATAATCGAGATGCCCCAGGGGCCTTTTAGATTCCAGGGCCGGCAAAGCAGGTGATTGATCCACTTTAAAGTGGACCGTCACCCAGGGGTGATCGGCCCGGGAATCTTATAGATCGCCTCCCTCACCGCGGGACATCCGAGATCGGGATGTCCCGCGGTGAGGGACCCCCCCCCCCCCAAAACCCCTAAAAAAACATACCTCATCGGCGGCGGCCGCCGCCTCCCGCGCGCCCCTCTAGACGTGCCCGCGCCGGCCGTTTGTGAATGGCCGGCGCGGGCGCGCGCACTGTCAGAGGGGCGCGCGGGAGGCGGCGGCGGACACGCTGTGTTGTCCGCCGCTGTCACTCGCTTGTCCGTCAGCGGTGATTGGTCAGCCACGTGGGAGCGTGGTGAAGTGAGTTTTGGGGGCTTTCTGGGGGGTTTCAAACAGCGGGACACCCTTAATCGGGGTGCCCCCCTGAAGTGGACCAAAACCCAGGATAGTCAATATCCTGGGTGTTGGTCCACTTTAAAGTGTACTTGCTTCTATAAGACACCAGAGCCTCGATTCAGAGAGACACAAAAAACTTCCGTTTTAGTTCTGATCTGTGAAATGTTTCTGTTCTCGTATGAGTGTACGAGCGATTCTATGCATGCATTGAAAACCTTCTGTAAAGTTTCCGTCCGTTCGTACGGCAGATTACGAATACGAGGATGTCAGTTTCCATCCAGACTTTTCCGTTTCTTTTTCACATGTTACAACGTAGGCTTTGGTTTTTGCCCTTTTCCCATCGTATCCTCCAACGAATCCTTTACGTTTCCCGTTAGATTCTGTTTCCCTTTTTCAATAAATAATCGTCCAGACGGAAATCCTTACGATCTTGCGCCTGCGCACTACAAACTTAAGTCATGAAAGTGCTCGCCTACATATTTGCCACCCTCACTTCTACTACAATGTTTAGCTAAATCACTTAGCACTGTCCTCCATCTTCCCTTTTGGAACCTTAAAGCTCGCCCTAACCACTTAGCACTATCCTCCATCTTCCCTTTTGGACCCTTAAAGCTCACCCAAACCACTTAGCACTATCCTCCATCTTCCTTTTTGGGCCCTTAAAGCTCACCCAAACCACTTAGCACTATCCTCCATCATCCCTTTTGGCCCCTTAAAGCTCACCCAAACCACTTAGCACTATCCTCCATCTTCCCTTTTGGAACCTTAAAGCTCACCCAAACCACTTCTCGGTCATGTGAATATTCATCTTTAAATATTTCTGGGCCCATTCGTTTTGTGTTAATGTATTTTGTAAATGAAATGACACTGTAACATTTTTTGGGGATTCCATCATAAAATATACAATATATCAAAATTTTGAAAATTTTACATTTTTACAACTATAAAAAACAAAATACATAGCAATGGCAGCCCACAGAACATTATTCTTCATCTGTGGTCCCCAACGGGTTGCGCAGCTCCTGCATCTCGCCCACCAACTGAAGGACCCTGACACTCAGTTGTGCCACTCTGGCACGTGTGGTCCCTGTTAAAAAACGTAAATTAAAATATTGGTATAACCTTGTTGGGGTCATACTGCAGTGCCCCCCCCCCCCCCCCCCTGTATGGTCCAAACACCTAAATCTGAACTTCAAAAGCCCTCGCCACCACGGCCCGGGTTTTGCATAGTGCCCGATTAGAGAACCCCTGGCCCGCATTTTGCAGGCAAAGAACGGGCATCAGGAGCAAGGGCGAGTGGCACATCTTGCAGTTCCTGCAACCAAATATAAAATAATTACACAAAGCAAAGGTAACCAACTAAAACAATAACTCCTACAACAAATTAAGATTCAAGTTCAACAATCCTAATATAATTCACAAAGGACATGTGTGGAAAAATAAATGTTTACTTGCTAAGGACTAATTAAGGTCAGCATTAAAATGCATCTATAAGGCATACATGAAATGTATTGATTCAGGTATGCATTGCTATACAATTTATGGCCTCGGCCATGCTGATACATGCAATGCCTTGGTGCTAAAGGCGCGCAGACTCCTCCACATAGCCGCAAAACATGTTCAACAATAGCAATCCAAGCCCTCAAAGGTCCCGTAAGTGGATCGGAAATGAAACGGATTTATAGGGTGGTGATCCGTCGGAAATCAGCTCTCTGAATCAGACGGAAGCTCTCTGAATCAACGGAAGTTTTCTGAACGAACGGAAAATTTCCGATTTTGTTTGGAAAATGATCCGAACTAACGGAAATGTTCCGATTTGCTTCCGATCATCGGAAGCGCATTTCCGAACGTTCGTGCGAGTAGAAAATGGACGAAAAAAAGCAAAAAAATTACAAACACCCACCGAAACTTTCACAGACAGCTACGGAAGTCCGGACGAATGTGTCTCTGAATCGAGGCTCAGGTCCGGTTTGTCATGCACGTCTGGAGCATGTCAATTTGGGTTGCCCTGCTATGTGAAACCTCATCAAAACTGGACCTAGCCTCTGTACATGCATGCCTGGCGCTTTCCGATTTGGGATGCCCTGTTTGTTTATCCCCACCAGTTGCCCATAATTCTTACCTGGCCAAAACGCCAATGGTGCACGCCTGGGTGGTGGTGGTATCTTTTGCATCTTTTTTTTGGCTGTGTGCGACAGCTCCTGCTATAACTGAATGGCTGACGTGCCCGGGCACAGCCTAGGGATGCAGGGGCCGAGTGAAACTAGGATTTCATTCAGCTTCTCCAGCCACACATTGATATGCTCAGTCGAAGAAGCTGATGGGAGGAGTCAAAATCCCAGGTTTTGGGTCCACTTTAAGCAATTCTCTAATGGACACTTGCTATAAAACCCAGTACTGACCGTTTGTGATCCTTCCCCTTTGTGTCTACTCCTTATCCTTTAGACCATAAGCTCTTAAGGACAGGAGGGCTATCTCTTATTGTATCTCGTTTTTGAAATTTTCATTGCGAAACACATTTGTAATTGTCTATGTTCTACCCTGTCTGTAATCGCTGCTTTGTATAGCGCTATGGAAGATGATAGCGTTTCAGTCTAGTATGATAATTGTCCGTTGGCCACAGTCTGTTTAGGTCTGTATTCACCATTGTAACACAATGCATGTCCTTGATCCTCTGTCTGTGTTATTGCTTTGCCAGTTCACAACTGTTTACTGTTTTTTTTTTTTTTTCCATCTTTGTACATTTCTGTCTTCAGGCTACTCGGCAGTTCCTGCAAGAGATGAATTCCTGGACTTCCTTCCACTCTGTTCCTCCTCTCTCCTGGGATGTGGCGGTGAAATTTCTCATGGCGAGAAAATTTGATGTCGTCAGAGCAATTGAGCTGTTTCACTCATACAGAGTAAGTGGAGCTACTATTATTATTATTAGTATTTCATAAGACGAGGATACTTATAAAACAACAATGACAATAATACTCCTAAAACACACAATATTATGAATCAAACCTAACAGACAAGTAAATAAACACATAGATGCAAGAATACCTTAGGAGAGAGGGCCCTGTCTTTGCCAGCTTACATTTATTAATGTGTTATCACTAATTTGCTGCATCGCTTACAATGTGTCGCCTACATGCTTCTCCCAGGGAGACAAGATGGGACATGGTACTGTGGGAAGTCTGTTACATGGAATAGGACAGGCCTCTGGCAATCCGTGTATAACCAGAAAAAGTTTCAGGCTGACTGGCAGGGTGAGTACTGACAATGAGGAGACCCCCCTGTCGGCCGGGTACCTGAAATGGCAGAAATGGGTAAGTTTTGCAGAAGCATCATCTGTAGACAAACTAGGGTCTCAAGGTCACAAGCACAGATGCAGATTGGTCAAAGGCAGCAAAGGTCCACAAGCCAGGGGTCAAGCCGGGTACACGGGCCAAGAGAGCAAGCATGATTATAACACGGGGGTTCAGGGCACTCAGCAGGAAAACCAGGATCACTGGATAACAGCTCACATAGGAATCTCTGAAGATCAGGTAGCACTGTAATGTCAGGTTTTTAAACATCAGCGTGAAGGTGCGAAGTCCTGGAAGCAGTCTGAATGAGATATGCACTTACACCCATTATGTGCATACGTGAAAACTAATGAGCAAGGGAAGTGTGGCCTCAAAATGGTATATAGAAACCTTTAATCTTTTTCCCTTCCCTAAAACTCACCTCCATATAAGCACAATTGTTACATTTACATTTGTTACATTTGTGGGATTTGCGCCAATTGCAGTCTATGCAGCAACACTGCGCATGTGCGAGATCTGAGGGGCGGCGCAGTGCATAGCAGAGCGGCAAGATGGAGCAGCCCTATGGAAGACAGCACAGGACCCGAGGGGTCGCGATACGGCCGGACTGGTAAGTTTAAAATTGCCGAAGAGGCTGCAGGACCGAGCAAACTAGGTTTGTGGAGATTCTATTAACTCCCCAATACCTGCAGCATTCCTCTTTAAGCCCGCTTTTCAGGTAAAGCTTATCTGTATGTTTTTCTTTTAAAAAACATTTTAAATGTATGTATCCCTGTTATTAAACGTACACATTTCGAGTTACTATTGTATGTCCTTATAGGAGACACGCCAGAGGGAAGGTATTGTTCGACTAAATCCTCTTCAGGAGCCATTGCTGTCTGAACTACTTAGTGGAAAGTTTACTGTTCTGGTGGGTGAAGCTCTAGATTCAGTATTATTATTCAGTATTATTTGCAAACCAATAAACCTGTTCTTAAAGGCAGGCCAAAACCCGCACAGGCGCTATATGACAGGCTGGGGGAGGCATCCAGAACCATCTGAATGCCCATGAATCTTACCTCTCCCGCGCTTTTCTGCCGGGAATCGAGTGCAGTAATTGGCCGCTGGGTGCCATAGTTCCAGCCCATGGAATGTGCTGCCCACATGGACGCCAGCGGGTAAGCGCTGTACTGGATTCCCTGCGGGGGGGCTGAAGGAAAGGTAAAGTTTACGGGTGCGCACCTGTCATATAGCACACAGGTGTTGGTCCGCTTTAAATGTTTTTGAAAATGAGGTACTTGTTTTAAGCAGAAAAAAACCCAACGGCCTGGCCCTGGACTCTATCCCAAAAATTGGGATGCCCTGCTGTGTAATAAACCCCTTGGGAAGCTGCAAAGCTCACATCTCACATTCTTCCTTTGATTTAAATTTCCACATCCGCATAGAGTGTGGGAAAGAAGAGAGTATCTGTTTCACAGTTTCTATAAGTTCATACACAGGTATGTTTCCTCTTTATTCTAGAATGGGCAGTACTAGGCAGATTTACAATAAAAGAACTGAAAATGGATAGGAGAAGCACACAACTTTTGGTAACCATATAAACACTGTTCCCCGAGTTTCTTTTCTGCATCTTTCAATGAAAAAGACGTGACTTTTTTTTACCAAATCCCAAAAATACTGTGTTATTAAAATTTGGGCCTCTAATCTATTCATTAACAGCTCTTACTTTAAACCTCCTACCCATATGCTGGTCTTCATCTGTCGCTATTTGTTGCGATCTCTAGTTAATAAACATTGCAGTTTTTATTAATTGAATACTAAACATTGCAGTTTTTTTTTTTATATATTCTTTATTTATTAAAGATTTTTCACAAGTAAACAAACATAAGACCAGCAAGACAAAAATGACATACACATTGCATTCTGTCCTAATGTTCCGTACATAGAAAGAGAACATACATAATGAATGTACCCAATGTTTCCAGCATTGTAGGTCAAGAAAGTAACTGCCCAATCAACAGGTGCAACTGTGGTCTTATTACAACGGGGTGGGATGGGGTGGGGTGGGGGGGGGGGGAGGGAGAAGAACAGAAGCGGGGTGGGCTTGATAATAAGAATTCCTATGCCAGGCCTAAAAGGCTCTTCCCCTCATCAGACTCAGTAAAGACCATCCATCCACGCCATGTGGTAGCAAACTTCTCGTAGGTGCCATCTCGGGAAGCCATCATATTCTCAAACCTCATCATGTCATTCACCCGTTTAAACCAAGTAAGTATGCTCGGGGGATCCTTGCTCTTCCATATCTGAGGGATGCAGGCCTTTGCTGCATTCAACAGACGGCACGTGATAGATTTACGGTACCTTTTTATTGGAATATCTGTTCTATGGAGGAGACACAGAGCGGGGTCGTCAGGGACCTCCGATCCCGAGACCTTTTCTGCCACTAATCTCACCCTATCCCAGAATTCCCTCAAACCTGGGCAGGACCAGAACACATGCAACAGGTCCCCTCTCCCGACTCCGCACCTCCAACACTCCGCGGGCGTCTCTGGCGACCACTTGTTTAGGGTCGCCGGGACCCTGTACCACCTAGATAGTAGCTTGTAGCCTCCTTCCTGGTATCTGGTGCATATTGACGATTTGTGAGGGAGTTTTAAGAGTTTTCGGCGCTGCTCGGGTGTCCATGTTTCGTTGAGATCCCTTTCCCATTTCACTAAATAGGAGGGGACTTCGTCGTCTGGGGGGTCAATAAGCAGCTTATATATCCTGGAGAGGGTGTGTCTCTCTACCTCCTTACTCTGGCACATTGTCTCAAAGGCCGTGTTGTTCCGCCTACCCTCTCTAAAATCCTGTAAGGAAGCCATGAAGTGGCCTATCTGCATACTCTGCCAAGGAGACCACTCAGGGACCCCATGTCTCTGTGCCAGTTCCGCTAGCGGGGCCCACCCCTCCTGCACCCTGAAATGACCTGCCCTGTACACATTCGCTCTGGACCATGCCATGGCTGTTGGGCCACTACATCCCGGCCTAAAACCCGGATTTCCCAGGATAGGATACATGGGGGACGGGAAAGGTGAAATCCCCTCACGATGCAGCGCCGCCTTACACGCCCTCAGTGTCGGGCCAATAGTAGGGTGTTGCAGCGCCTGCGTCCCCCCCTCCCGAAGCAGCCAGGGCGCACCCCCAATTGGATATGTCAAGAAGCTCTGCTCTAGGCCGACCCATCGCTTGTGCCGTCCATGAATGCACCAATCGACCACCCTATTCAGGTGCACAGAGAGATGGTACAGTGCCGGGTCAGGGACACCTACACCCCCCCTCTCCTTCGTCCTCATCAGTAGGCTCCCGCTCACCCTTGGCCTCCTCCCAGCCCATATAAATTTAATGAAAACAGCTCGCACCTTCTGAAGGTAGGAACGTGGGATCAGTACTGGCAGAGCCTGCATAAGGTAAAGCAAGCGGGGCAAGAGGGTCATCTTGACCGCATTGCATTTCCCGAACCAAGAGAGCTTCCCCTTTGCCCACCTATTGGTTTCTTCCTCAAAATGCTTCAATAGTGGGGGGAAGTTGAGGGCAAATACTTTGGTGAGATCGCTACTGATCTTAGTTCCTAAATAGCCCACGCAACCCTCAGCCCATTTAAACATAAAGGAATCCCGCAGCTTCCCCAACCGCGTGGCAGGGATACCCACATTTAAGGCCTCCGATTTCTGATAATTTATCTTGTACCCTGACAAGTTCCCATACTCTCTCAGATCCCGCATGAGATTTGGCAGGGTCACCTCTGGACAAGACAAGAAGAAGATTAAATCGTCGGCATAGGCCGCGACCTTATAGTGTCCCGACGCATTCTCAATTCCCCTAACATCCGGGTTCCCCCTCACCCTGCACAGGAGGGGCTCCAATACTAATATGAAAATTAACGGAGACAACGGGCATCCCTGTCTTGTCCCATTAGCGATCCCAAAGGATCCAGACGAGTGCCCGTTTACTCTCACCGACGCCGAGGGTCCCCTATACAGGCTCCCGATCCAATTCAGCATGTTCGGGCCCAGGCCAATATGTCTTAGGACCGAGTCCATGAACTGCCAATTGACCCTGTCGAACGCTTTCTCGGCGTCGGTAGAGAGCAGCAGGGCAGGCGTCTTTTGTTTCTGGGCCAGATGGATCACATTCAACACTTTAGTAGTGTTGTCCCGAGCCTCCCTCATAGGCATAAAGCCCACCTGGTCGGGGCCAATCACTAAGTGCAGGTGAGGGGCAACCCTCGACGCCAAAATCTTGGCAAAAAGCTTAATGTCTGCGTTCAGGAGAGAGATGGGCCTGTAATTAGCACAGAGGGTGGGGTCTTTTCCCTCCTTGGGTATCACCGCAATGTGAGCCCTGAGCGTGTCTCTGGGGAGCGGGGCCCCCTCTATTATGGCATTCATCACGGACAGGAGTTTAGGACCTAGGATCGGGAAAAATTTTCTGTAGTACTGCAGATGGAACCCATCCGGGCCAGGGGCCTTCCCCCTTGCCGAGCTAGCCAACGCTCCCTGCAGCTCCAACAGGGAGATCGGTGCCTCTAGCTCCGCTATCACCTGTGCCGGGAGTGTCGGCATCCCTGAAAGCCTAATGTAGTCCACACATCTCTGCTCCAGCGCAGGCTCCCGAGCCTCTGGCAGGTTATACAGGTCTCGGTAGAATACTCGGAACGCCTCTGCTATTTCCTCCGTAAGGTGCGTGACCCTGCCCCCCTGGTCTGTCACCCTGGGTACAAAGGTCCTAGCCCTTTCGGCCCTTAAGGCGTTAGCTAGCAGTCTGCCGCACTTGTCCCCGGACTCGTAAAAAGCGCGCCGGCATTGCACTAGCTGCGCTTTGATCTTGTCGCAACAGACCGTCTTCAGCTTCTCTCGCAGCGAAGTCAGGGTGGGCAAGTGAGCGGCAGACAGGGACTTCTTATGTAGCGCCTCCAGCTTACCAATCTCTCTAAGTAGGTTCATAGTACATTCCATCCTTTCCTTTTTCATCCTAGCTCCATGTCCTATGAACAGCCCCCTGACAAAGCACTTATGCGTCTCCCATAGGGTCCCGGGTGACACCCCTGGGGTGGAGTTTATTTCAAAGAAGCTTTTTAATTCCTTCTGGACATCCTCCAGCACCCTCTGGTCGTCCAACAGTGAGTCATTAAGGCGCCAGGACCAGCTCCTAGGGGCCACGGAACGTCCCCTAAAGGTGAGGGTAATGGGGGCATGGTCAGACAGGGTAATGTTGCCTATCGTTGAGTCTTCCACGCGGGGCAGCAGCGCGTGCGGGACCAAGAACAGATCGATTCTGGAATAGGAATTATGGGGGTGAGAGAAGAAGGTGTAATCCCTTGTCTCTGGGTGCAGTATTCTCCAAGGGTCAACAAGCTGGTGTGAATGAAGGATCTTCCTGACTTGTTTTATTTTAGCGTATGCAATATGGGGCCCCCCTCTGGAAGTGTCCAGCAGAGGTTCCAACGCCAAATTAAAATCTCCACCAATTATCAGATCCCCCTCCCGGAAGCCCACCAGAGCCTCTAGAAGGTTCTCCATAAAAGAAACCTGTCCAGCGTTCGGGGCGTACACATTCACCAACGTGACCCTTTCAGAAGCTATCTTCCCCTTGACAAACACCCATCTTCCCTCAGCATCCGTCTTGTAGTCCTCAAGCTCCCACATGAGGGATTTCGCTATCACAATGCTGACCCCTCTGGACCTGGAGTCAGGAGAGTAGCTGTTGTATGACCTAGAATAGAACCTGTCGCCCAGCGATGGAGGGTTTGAAGCCCTAAAGTGCGTCTCCTGCAGAAAGCCCACTTGGGCTCTAAGACCTCTCAAGTTTCGTAGAATCATGGAGCGCTTTTCAGGGCTATTAAGCCCCTTGGCGTTCAGTGAGACGATTTTGGTACCCGCCATTTTAGGTAGCCCACTAGGGGGGGGGGGAGGGGGGGTTAGGTGGGGGGGAGGTGGCGGGAGATAAGCACTCCCCTCCCAAAAGATAACTAGGGGGGGGGGGGGGTAAGGAGGGAGGACTCTAGACAAGTGGGGGTTCGCCTCCTCCTAGAGGGGCTTAACGGGGGTCAGAACACAGGAACAATAAACAATAAGCACAAAACTTTTACTCTATCCACTAAGGAGAAGATCAAAACCCAACAGGTCAGGTAAACCTGCGGGTCGGCCCTAATGTGGGGTAGGGTGCCTGTCGGTACTCACCGCAGGTCTAACCATTCCCTCCCACATCGGGCCAGCCAGCAGATCAACGTGAAAAAATAAGCAATGAGCAGCAAACCTATAACAACAATTAAGCAAGTAATAATAGTAACATTAACAGCATTAATAAGACATGTCAAAGCCATTTCGGCCACAGCTTCATTTGACGTGAGGCGCCCGGCCACCCCCCCCCCCCCAGGAGGAACCCCACCACCAAAGGCGGAGGCAAGCACGTCACCCAAACCGCAGGCCCACGACGGCGCGCGCCGCCCAGCACCCGAGTCGTCCAAGGGCGAGTAGGCTCCCCCCGGGGGAATGGAAGCGGCCGGGCCACCCCACCCCGCCGGCAAGCTCACGTCTCGATGTTGTATGGCCTAGACTGCCTCCTCACGCGGCGCCGTCTGCCAGGGCCTCCAGGGCCTCCCCGACCCCTCCCAGAAGCCCCCTCAGGCTGAGCGGGGGGGAGCGCCACCCTCGCCGCCAGCCAGTCCGGGACCTCCACCGGGTCACACCGAAGGAAGAGAAACAAGTCCGGCAAGTCTCCCGGCGACTTCAATAAGAAAGTGTCATGGTTCCTCCTAACGATGAGGTGGAAAGGATATCCCCACCTATATGTCGCTCCTGCGCGCGTCACTGTTTCCAGCACTGGCTTCAGGGCTCTGCGCATGAGCAATGTTCTGCGTGAGAGGTCCTGCAAAATCTGGATGTTGGCTCCGTCAAAGCTGACGTCCCCCCTCCGCCATGCGGCGCGGGCGACATCCTCTTTCAGCGCGTAGCGATGCACCCGGCAGACGACATCCCGTGGTCTGGACGGATCTGAGCTGGGGGGACCTAGCGCTCTGTGAACTCTGTCCAATTCAATCGGGGTGTCCGGGTCCCTATCCAGCACCATGTTGAAAATGACTGTGACGATGCGTTTAAGGTCTTCCCCCGAGGAAGCTTCTGGGATGCCCCGCAGCCGAAGATTATTTCTGCGGCTACGATTTTCAATATCGTCAATGTGTAGCATCTGGGCCTGGAGTAAAGATTCCTGACGGTCACATCTCTCCTCCAATATTCTGAGGCGATTTGCAGTTGAAGGGCCCTCCGACTCTAGCACCGCCACCCTCTCCTCCACTGCGGAGACTTGCTGCTTGACCTCTCCCAACTCCCGCCTATGCGCCTCTTCGTACTTTGCAATGAGACCCTCGATGTCGGCTCTGGAGGGCAGATTCCGCAAGAGCGAGATGGTTTCCTTGTGAATATCCGCGCCGCGGGAGGGCCCGGGATCTCCTGACTCTGCAGACGATCGGGGAGTAGGGTGCGGCTGCAGCTTGCTCTCGGCGGGGTCTGGCGTCCATGGGACCCAAGGCTCCGGTCTGGGCTCGGGGGAGAAGCAAGGCTGATGCGGGGACATCGGGGTCGGGCTGTGCTGACCGGCGGGCCACGAAGCCTCCGGCGAGGGCTGCAGCGAAGGTGAACCCGGACTCAGGGGTGCAGGACCCCGCCGCTGAACCAGGATCTCAGGCTCTAGGGGGGGGGGGTTCCGGTGCTCTGGGGTTCTCTGTGGAATAATCAAAGGGGAGCACGCGTCAGCTCCCAGCCGTCCCCCCGCCAGCGACACCCCGTCACCGCTCGTCCCACGCCGGGGCAAGAAGGCGAATCTGGCCAGAGTCGGCTGCGTCACTGTCCCTGGTTTGTCCCCCTGTGCACCCATCGTGGCAGTGTGTGGCATCTCCATGCCCAGATCACGGGGGGCATGCGCTTGTCTGCGGTGGGCAGGGAGAGCACCTGTCTCAGAGCAGGGGGGCCGGGGGGGGGGGCGCAGGCGGATCCCGCAGGGTGTGACACTCCTGGTCCCCAGATGCGCTGGCCGTCTGACCGGGCTCCCCGCCTGTCTCCCGCTGCAGACCCACCTTTTGAGTAGTGCAGCGCTGGCTGGGCTCTTTCTGCCCCCGCATCTGGTCTGGGGAATCCCGGCCGGCGTCTGTAGCCCCTCCCCTCAGCGTCACCGCCCCAGAGTTCCTTGCGCCGGCGGGCGCCATCTTGGGACTCCCAGCAACAGCTCCTCCGTCCGCCATCTTGGTACACCCACCGGTGTACACAGACCGCATCTCCGCCGCCGCCGCCGCTTCCTCCAGCACAGAGACACCCGGTGCTTCCTCCTCACTCAGCTCTGCAGCCTTCTCTCCTCTGCACGGTGAGTGATTCTTCTCTCCGCCGCGCTCGCCTCCGATCCCCGCCAGGTTCCGCCCAGCGATCTCTGGTGGCAGACCGCTGGTGCATCTAGCTGTCCTCTCGGTCCCGGGCGATCGCTGGGGCTCAGGCCCGCCTCCTGCTCCGGTGGCTCGCGGGGGGTCCGCTGCCACTGTGGGAACCACCGTCTCTCCCACTCCCAGCATGC
Organism: Gastrophryne carolinensis; assembly: GCA_027917425.1. Taxonomy (NCBI): domain Eukaryota; kingdom Metazoa; phylum Chordata; class Amphibia; order Anura; family Microhylidae; genus Gastrophryne; species Gastrophryne carolinensis. The sequence continues at coordinate 268,083,201 of CM051238.1, read as the reverse complement.
TCCGCGCCATCTTGGACCTCCGGTCCTCAGCCCTTTCCCTCCGGAAATCTGCAATCGGGGGGTGCTGGGGGCCCCTCCGCTGTCCCCCTCCACTTCCCCGAGGGGTCTTCTTCCTGGCCATGTCTTTTTAGGGTAGGTTTGCTGCTTGCAAAGTGGGCTATAAGGCCGCCGATGTGGGAGCTCGAGGATAACACTTCCTCACGGCTCCATACCTAGGACACGCCCCAACATTGCAGTTTTTATTAATTGAATACTAAGCTATTTTAAACTGTGCATTTATTATGTTTTTTGTAAATGAAATAATGAAGTTATTAGTTTCATTATCTTTTATCAGAGTGTGCGGGCACCAACTGGAGCATCTATTGCCATCTTCACTGCCAAGCTTCACCACCCAGCTAGAAAGAACAGTAAGGAGGCTCAGCACACAGTGCTTCAAGCCCTCTTCTACCTTTTGGATCGTGCTGTGGAAAGGTAAAAGCCAAGCACAGTAAAAGAGCAAACATTGTACCAATATAAAATAGTGATAGGAAATGTCACCTCTCCTGTGAACAGGATCATATGGAACAAGTGGATAAACATAGATCAAACAACTCCTATGGGCTGACAGTGCTACACAAAGGCCCTAGAGCATGGAAGTAAATGATGTTCAGTTGAGAAGCATGCTCCTTTTAGTTCTGCCTTACACCGGACCTTCACCATGATTTATTGAAAAGCCCAAACCCTTATAAAACGATTCCCCAGCATCTAAAATTAATATACTTTTAAGTTTTTTGTCACTTACTTATTATTATTTCCCCCACTGGGCTGCAACTCTGTTCAGGACTTTAGGATAAGGGTGCCGCCATCTTGACTCAGAAGCATCACACTTACTGAGAAGAAGAGAGTGGGATAAAGTACAGGGGGCGGGTTATAGCAGTGCTTTACTCAGACAGAGCAGAGCTGGGGTCAGGAATAGGTCAGCAATCCCAGAATGCAGAGCAGCACAGTCAGAAGGCACTTCCTGTTTGCAGGCTGCCTGATGTTCCATGAGCCGCCATCTTGGATGTTTAAAGGCTCATAACATGCAGTAGATGCAGGTAGGATGATTTTTAATGTGAGCAATCTGTATGTACTGGGTGTGGGAAACATAAGATAGACTCTTATTCAGAGCGAAGGGCCACTTTAAAACAGATTTGTGAACTGTCCAATATTAACATAAATCTAAAGATTTGAAACCCTTTTCAAAGCGGACCTAAAGATCTAAACAGATGCTTGATCTACTGCCTAAAGTCCTTGGGGGGCACACCAGTTTGGATTGCCCCATTTTGTTATAGTGCAGAAAGCACGGGGCAGGCTAATTACTCATCTTCCAGGTTCTCCTGGATGTCAAATGCAGGTCTCCCTGCTCTGCCCGCCACTGCCAGCAAACCATCAGGTTGCCGGGCACATAGTGCAGAGAGAGCTGCTCTACCTAATGTTCTATTGAATGCCAAATGTAACCACCATGCCCCTGAAAAGGTGAGTGGGTAGCTAAGCTCTCTAGACCATTACACACCCTGGAGAATCCCAAATTGAGATGCCTCCTACATTCCTTAGGCAGTGGGCTAAGTGTCTCTTTGGAAAAAATGATTACTCACCTGTAGAATTGGTATTATGAGTATACCGTACGTCCTGCTCCAAATCTAATACTTACAGTTGGGATATACTCCGCCAGATGGCGCTGGACTGCAGAGACATTGAAAATAGGCTCCTCCCGGCCCCTCAAATTCCCGGGGACCTCCCACAAATCCCCAGCTTAGAAAAGCAGTTAATGAGATGCTGGGAGAATTAAACAATCCAAACTCTCAACTATAACAATGATAATCCCCATACAGGGGATCCAAGAAAGTGCAACCAAGGGTGGGTTGGAGCAGGACGTACTGTACACTCATAATACCAATTCTACAGGTGAGTAATCACAGAATTGTATTATTCTTAGTATACAGTACGTCCTGCTCCAAATCTAATACTTACAGTTGGGACATCCAATAGCAGTGTCCATAAAGTAGGGTGGGATCCCCAAGAACAATCAGCAGCAGACAGTTTAAACCACTGCTGCCTGCAGAACTGCCGCCCTGTCTTTTCCAAAAGCAGCATCAGCTGAGGCCCTAACATCAACCTTGTAAAACTTTGAAAAGGTATGAACAGAAGACCAAGTGGCAGTCTTGCAAACTTGTTCAACAGAAGCCTGGTGCTGAAAAGCCCAAGAGGCACCAATAGCTCGAGTGGAATGAGCAGTAAGGCGGAAGGGAGGATTCTTCCCCTTAGCAGAGTAGGCCTGAATCACAGCCTGACAAATCCACTTGCTGATAGTAGACTTGGCAGGAGCCAAACCCTTCCTAGGACCAGAAGGGACCACAAAAAGAGCATCAGTTTTCCTGAAACGTGCAGTAGCCACCAGATAGTGCTTCAGACACCTAACCACATCCAAAGAGTGCAAAACCCTCTCCTTAGCATTGCTAGGATTAGGGCACAAAGAAGGAAGAACAATGTCCTGATTCAAATGAAAGGCAGACACTACCTTAGGCAGAAAGTCAGGTTTGAAACGAAACCACCTTGTCCTGGTGCCTCTCATAGTAGGGGGCTGAATGGAAAGTGCCGCCAAATCAGACACACGCCTGACAGAAGTGATAGCCACCAGAAACACAACCTTGAGCGTAAGAATGGCCAAGGCAGCACCCTGCACAGGTTCAAAGGGAGCACCCTGCAAGGCTGACAGAACCAAGTTCAGATCCCAAACAGGCACCATAGGCTTACGTGGGGGGCGCACATGAGTGACCCCCTGGAAAAAAGTCTTGATCAGAGGGTGCTGAGCAAAGGACTTCTGGAAGAAAATAGCCAGGGCCGAAACCTGACCCTTCAGAACACTGAGTTGGAGCCCCATCTCCAGAATCCTGGGAATACAGAACACACGACAGGGAAGAGACTTAGACTCACACCAGTCAATGTAGGCACGCCAAACCCTGTAATAAATGGAAGTGGAAGACTTCTTCCTAGCTTTAATCAAAGTATCCACAACCGAGGAAGACAGCCTCTTCTCCATCAAGATGGAGGTTTCAGCAGCCAAGCCGTCAAAGCCAGAGTTTGTAAATTGGGATGGCGTAGTGAGCCCTGAGTGAGCAGATCTGGCACCAAGGGCAGAGCGTACTGATCTACTGCCAGCTGTACCACGTCTGCGAACCACACTCTTCTTGGCCACCTGGGGGCCACCAGAATTGCTGACAGAGCAATCTTGCGCAGAACCCTGCCCAGCAGGGGAATTGGGGGGAGACATATAGGAACTGAAAGTCCTGCCATGACATTGCTAGCGCATCCGAGGTCAAGACCAGAGGATCCTGGGACAGAGAGACAAAAGCTGGAACCGTGTGATTGTGGCGGGACGCAAACAGATCCACATCTGGTTTGCCCCAACGGTGACACAGAGATTGAAACACCCTGCTGCATACGGACCATTCTCCCTGGCGAGAGGTCCCCCTGCTCACAGAGTCCGCCAGGTGATTTTCCACCCCCGAGATGTACACAGTTGATATGCAGGGGACATTGGCCTCTGCCCAAGTCAGGATCAGAGACCTTTCCTGGAGGGCCCCCTTGCTCCGGGTCCCTCCCCGATGATTGATGTAGGCAACTGCCGTCTGGTTGTCCGAGTGCACCTGAACAGGCAGGCCCCGAAGGCGAGTAGTCAAGTGAGCCAGAACTAGCTTGATCGCCCGCAGTTCCAAGACATTGATAGGTGTGTGGGCCTCCTGAGGGCCCCACCTCCCCTGGTGTTGTCTGCTCCGCCTGAGGTAATGCCGCCGCCAAGCGCGGAACCAAGTCAGCGCGCGGCGGCGGCAATTTTAAAAAGACAGTAAAGACAAGCCAGCGCGGCGGCTGACACAAGACTAAACAAAATGGGGAAAAAAAGGTGTAAAACACAAAATGCACAGTATACATATTTACACCCCCCCCCCCCTCTTTTCCCCCGAAGGCTACAAGTAGGATGAGGGAGGACGGCGGCCACTTAAATAGGGCCCACCGATAGGCAGGGGCAATAGTGCGGGAGGGGCATCCCATAGAGGCTCACCATAAGCCTGAACCGCCTACCCTTTGGTGGGGGATTGCTGTGGAGCAGCGCTCCTAAGCACCTAACAGCGGTGCTGCCTACCTTCACCCGACCAGCGCAGCCAAGGCTGGGAGGCATATTACTATTGTAACGGGTGGGAATAGTCCTACAGGGCCGCGGGCTAATAGCCCCGCTCACCTGCGAGTAGAGAGCCATTTCTCGTCCTTCGCAGCCAGACTGCAGAGAAATTCTGGGGGATTTGTGGGAGGTCCCCGGGTATTTGAGGGGCCGGGAGGAGTGAATGGTATTTGATGCCTGTTTTACTATTCTATGTTTGTCTGAAGACAATGAAAATGAATTGTTGTCCTTTCCTTCAGACTGACATTGGGGATCTGATCTGTGCATCTACCTATTTGAGAAGCCCTGGCTTTTCCTGGACTATTGACCATGAGTTGCCTGAACTCAGCTTGGCCTATATCTCTGTTTATTGACTTGCAGACAATTACTTACATTAATTTTCACCATGTGTCATTCCCAGGAAACTCCATGTGCCTGTACCTGCTGTTTTCCCTTACTAGTGCCAACCTTAGGGCTGCGGATTTTGTGAACTCTGCTCATTTTTGTAGACCCTGCTGTAGATTGACACTTGTGTTGTCATTCGGTGGTTGCTTTTCTGTAAGAAAGGTAACCTAAGCTTCATATTGCTCCTTCCTTATCTTCCCTCTGGCCATGCGGGGCCAAAGGGAGCCGAGTGCACCACCAACCGCATCCCCCCCGCTCACCTTTTAGTCATGACTTAACCCCTCCACCGATTCAGGAAGGCGGGACGCGGGTGCGCACACGGCTAAAGGTGAGTGGGGATGCAACAGTGGTGCAGAGACATGCCGAGGGCTCTGGGAGAAGTTGAGTGTATTGAGGCTCCCAGAGCTGTTTAACACCCCAACTCGGGATAGAGTGGAAATCTAGAAGTTCCTCTTTAAGTGTATTTTGGTAGACCGGGGGTAAGTTTACAGCATTTACAGCATATATTCCCCATATAGGTTAAAACATAAAGTTAATTTGGAACAAAATCACAAACCTGTTCTCAATATGGGATGCCCAACAGCACCCCCCCCCCCCCCGCAAGGTTCCAATATAATCGCCTTCTGCTAGTAATCTCATGGAGTATGTTAGGCCCTTGGCCAGAATTCCCAATGTTTTTGTCCTTTTTACTTTTTTACCCATAATGCTGTTGAATGGACAGTCAAAGCTATGGCAGTAATAAGGAAGAAGGCTGCTGACATGAAGTCTGTCCCATGTACCTCTCCTTCTTTTCCTGCAGTGTGCGCTAGATGCTGTAGCAGGCCTCGAAAGTTTGCCCTCCTTTCCACAACCACACTCAATATGTGGTCACAAAGTTGTCCCTTTCTCGCAGAGCTCCCTGAGTGAGCGAGCCGCCAGAGTGTTCACACTTGCCAGGCTCACTCACACTGGGATCACTAAGGGAGAGGAGCAAACTCTGGAGACCTGCTAGACGAGGCTGTCTTCATTATCACCATTGCCTGACGTGTCCTTTTTAACAGTATAGTTGTATGCTGAACTGTATGCTAAATTTTAACGGTAGGAACCAGTAACATTGGTCAGAAAAAAGCTTAAAGTGGACCAACACCCAGGATTTTGACGATCCTGGGTTTTGGTCCACTTCGGTGGGGCACCCCGGTCGGGGGTGCCCCGCTGTGTGAAACCCCCAGAAAGCCCCAAAAACTCACCTCTCCCCGCTCCCACATGACCGCTGCAGCCAATCCCCGCCGGCGGACAAGCGGGAGGCAGCGACGGACAAGAGAGCGCGCCCGCCGCCGCCTCCCGCGCGTCACTCTTACAAATGGCCGGCGCAGGTGCGCGTCCTGTTAGAGGGACGCGCGGGAGGTGGCGGCGGGCTCCGCTGGATCGAGGAGCAGGTAGAGATTTAGGGGTTTCTGGGGGGTTTCACGCAGCGGGGCACCCCCGATCGGGGTGCCCCGCAGTCAGGGAGCTGATCGGTCCGGGAATCTTATAGATTCCCGGGCCAATCATGGGAGGGTGTTGGTCCACTTTAACCATCTTTGTTAACACCTCCTGTACCAGTAACCTATGCCCATAGAGAATGTAGGTTAGAAACCTGCTACACCTAGAGCCTGATCCGTTGCATTGTACTTGTTGGTCTTTGCTAAAAGTGGACCTTCTGGCATCTTATGTGCCTCCATGCCTCTAACAGCCAGTTCTTAGATTTGTGCTTTAATCTAAGAAAGCATTTGCCCTGTGATCTTGGCTGTTGCCTGGGGGGAGCGTTACAGAGGTCGCGACCCCTGGCTACTTATTGTATGTCTGTTTAGAACATACATGATGGCAAGTAGTTGCAAAAGCTCTATTTATCTATCACAATTGACTGTAGCTCCGTGTATTGGTTACAAATACAATACAATTCAAATAGAAAGATCTGTGTAAAAAAATGAGGCAGATTCGCCCCTTAAATTTAACAATGAACTTGTTGAGTAAATGGCTATAAACAGAAGCAGCCAGGAGCATGTTTTATACTGAGCGTGTTCCCTGTACAGCAAATGTAAAGGTTTATACCGCACACTGAAATCATGTTGTAGAGCTTCCCTTAAAAAGACAATTCTGTGAATACTCACCTGTAGAATTGCTTTTACTATGCATGGCATGGCCTGCTTCAATAAGTCCTTATGTATGGGATATTCCGCCACAAGGTGGCGCAGTGTACTGCAGAAGAGTTGTGGCTCTTCCCGGCCCCATATAAAAACAGGAATCGCCATAGACCTCTCCAGTGTTGACAAGCAGTTATATAAGATGCCGGGAGGTAATAAAGGTAAAAAGGTAACAAACCCCAACTAACTTGGAACAATCACCATAAAGAGGCAACAGAGAATAACGATAACAAGGGTGGGGTGAAGCAGGCCATGCCATGCATAGTAAAAGCAATTCTACAGGTGAGTACGCACAGAATTGTCTCTTTCCTATTGCATGGCACAGCCTGCTTCAAGAAGTCCTTACGTATGGGACGTCCAACAGCAGTGTCCTTAAGGTAGGGTGGGATCCCCAAAAAGTAGCAGCAGGCAGTTCAAACCACCACCGCCTGAAGTACTTTGCGACCAAAGGCAGCATCAGCAGAGGCCTTAACATCAACCTTGGAAAACTTGGAAAAGTATGAACAGACCAAGTCGCGGCCTTACAAACTTGTTCAACAGAAGCTTGGTGCTGAAAAGCCCAAGAGGCACCAATAGCACGAGTGGAATGAGCAGTAACCCTAAAAGGAGGAACCTTCCCCCTAGCAGAATAGGCCTGCTCCACTGCCTGACGGATCCACTTGCTTATAGTGGATTTAGCCGGAAGCAAAACCTTCCTAGGTCCAGCAGGAAGAACAAAAAGAGCATCAGATTACCTGAAAGACTCAGTAGCAACCAAATAAAATTTCAGAGCCCTGACAACATCCAAAGAATGGATTTAGCAGGGTTAGGACACAAAGAAGGCAAAACAATGTCTTGATTGAGATGAAAAGCAGACACAACCTTAGGCAAGAAATCCGGCTTAAGCCGAAACACCACCTTATCCTGATGCCGCTCAAAATAAGGAGGTTTGATGGAAAGCGCCGCCAGCTCAGAAACTCGCCTGACCGAAGTAATAGCTACCAAAAAGACCACCTTAAGAGTCAGAATGGGCAAAGCAGCCCCACGGATAGGCTCAAAGGGAGGACCCTGCAGAGCAGACAACACCAGATTCAGGTCCCAAACCGGTAGCATAGGCTTATGTGGCAGACGCACATGAGTAACTCCCTGGAAAAAAGTCTTAACCAACCGGTGATTGGCAAAGGAGCTTTGGAAAAAAATTGCCAGAGCTGACACCTGTCCCTTGAGGGTACTAAGTTGAATGCCCGAATCCAAACCATATTGCAAAAATTCCAGAATCCCGGGGATAGAAAACACCGACAAGGAAGAGACTTGGACTCACACCAGGCAATGTAAGCATGCCAGACCCTGTAGTAGATAAAGGATGAGGACTTCTTCCTAGCCCGAATCATGGTATCAACAACAGAAGCCGGCAACCCCTTATCCATCAAGATGGAGGTTTCAGCAGCTAAGCCGTTAAGGCCAGCGTTTGTAAATTGGGATGGCACATTAGTCCCTGAGTGAGCAGATCTGGATCCTTGGGCAAGACATACTGATCTACTGCCAACTGCACAATGTCTGCGAACCACACCCTCCTTGGCCAACATGGGGCCACCAGAATGGCTGGTACCCCTTCCTGGGCTATCTTGCGCAGCACCCTGCCCAGCAGAGGAAAGGGAGGGAACACATAGAGAAGCCGAAACGCCGTCCAAGGCATTGCTAGCGCATCCGTGGCGAAGGCCAGAGGATCCTGTGACAGGGAGACAAACCTGGGAAGCTTGTGATTGTGGCGGGACGCAAACAGGTCCACATCCGGCTGACCCCAGCGGTGACACAGGGAGTGAAATACCTTGTTGCTGAGGGACCATTCCCCCAGCCGAGACGTCCCCCTGCTCACGGAGTCTGCCTCCTGGTTCTCCACCCCCGGAATGTAAACCACCGAGATGCAAGGGACATTCTCTTCCGCCCAAGACAGTATCAGGGACACTTCCTTGAGGGTTCGCTTTCTCCGAGTCCCTCCCTGATGATTGATGTAGGCAACCGCCATCTGGTTGTCCGAGCGGATCTGAACAGCCCGACCCCGAAGGTATATGGTCAGCTGAGAAAGCACCAACCTGATCGCCCTCAGTTCCAGGACATTGATGGGAGCATGGGCCTCCTGGGGGCCCCACCGACCCTGGAACTTCAGAGACTTCCAAAAGCCCCCCCAACCGGTCAGACTGGCATCCATGGTGACGGAGGCAGAAAGATCCTGCCCACTAGAAGGTTCCTTGAGTCCAGCCACCACGAGAGGGACGGTCTGGCCAGGGGGGACAAAGCAAATTCCTGATCCAGGGACACAGGGTCCCAATCCCAAACTGACAAGAGGTGCAACTGAAGAGGTCTCATGTGAAACTGAGCAAAGGGGACCGCCTCGAAGCAGGACACCATCAGGCCCACTAACTACATCCCTTGCCGTATGGAAGGAGGAGGACACAAGAGCAGAGCCCGTGCCTGCTTCTGAAGGCCCTCCACTTTCTGTTGAGGCAGGAACACCTTGACCTGATAGGTATCCAGAGTCATGCCCAGAAAGGACCTCACCAAAGACGGAGACAGTGAAGACTTGGGAAGGTTGATCACCCAGACAAAGGACTCTAGAGTGGAAGTCACCACCTGAGTATCCTTCTCGGCCTGATGAAGAGACTGAGCCGCAATCAGAATGTCGTCCAGGTAAGGTAGGATGCGAATGTCCTGATTCCGCAGCAGAGCCATCACGCCCGCCAGCACCTTGGTGAACACCCAAGGCGCCGAGGTGATACTGAAGGGTAAAGCCACAAACTGGTAATGCTGATCCTCTAGAGCGAACCTCAGAAATTTTTGATGACCCGGAAAGATTGGCACATGAACATGGGCATCCTTGATGTCCACGGAGGTCCTGAAGTCGCCCGGGCGAAGGGTACTGACAGCTGAGCGTAGCGTCTCCATGCGAAAGTGCTTGAACCTGACAAACTTGTCGACACCCTTCAAGTCCAGGATGGGCCCCAAGGACCTGTCCTTTTTGGGGACTGTGAAAAGATTGGAGTAGAACCCCTGACCCCGTTCCTGGGAAGGCACCAGGCAAATGACTCCTGACTCCAACAGACGTTGAACCGCAAGGTGCAAACACTGAGCTGACAGAGGGTTGTGAGGCATCCGGGATCTGAGGAATCTTGGGGGCGGCCAGGCTGCAAACTCTATCTTGTAACCGGAGGACACCACCTCCTGAATCCACTGGTCTGAGACGCGAAACCTCCAGACGTGAGCAAAGAGTCGAAGCCGTCCCCCACCCGGATGGGTTAGGGCGTCTCCTCATGCCTGGAGGGGCTTGGGAGAAGGTTTGGGCTTGGGACCCCATGAGAGACCGGGGCGACCACGTGATCTGACACGGCCCCAAGAATCTCTGCGGCTACACGAAAAGAGGGAGCCATGACCTCCTCTGGGGGCACGAAAGGAGTGGAGGGAAGCGGAGGGCCCCCGAAAAGGCCGAGGCTGCCTCCTACGCTGAGGCAGCCTACCATCCTTGGCTAGAACATCCAGGCGCTCACCAAAGAGCCGCAGCCCCGCAAATGGGAGCCCAGTGAGAGCCTTCTTAGCAGCAGCGTCAGCAGCCCACTGACGCAACCAGAGAGGCCCTACCACTCAGCCGTACCGCATCATCCATGGCAGTAAGGACAAAGGCAACAAAATCAGAGCAAAGCAAGAGGGCCCTATAATCCTTCCCCCACCAGCCGTAGCGCCATTGAGGAGACGCTTGAGCTGTTTCTTAAGGGCAATAGCTGTAATGGCAGCAGCGCAAACCGCACGCAGTACAGCCCCCACAAATGTAAAGGCATGGCAGGCCAGCTGATCCATACGCCGGTCCTCGCTGTCCCGCAGTGTAGTAGTGTCAGGGGAAGGCATGACCGAGGTGTTGGACAGCCCTAGAACGGGAGCGTCCACCCCAGGGGGACACGACCATCGCTTGACCAGGTCAGCAGGAAAGGGATACCTCATTCTCCCCGTAGCCTTCGGGAGGAAAAGAAGGGGGGGGGGTGTGTGTGGTAGAGCGTGTACCGTGATTCGTGTATATCGCCTGTCGGTATATGTGTTGGGACTAGTATATGTGTGTCAACCGCCACGCTGACTTGCTTTTTACTATTGCGAACGCCTCAGACGCTCCTGCGTCCTCATCGCCCGCTTGTCTGTGGACTTTGCGCTCTTCGGGGGGGTGGGGCCTGTCTTGGCGCGCCCTGCGTCACGCCCCGCTCTGGCCCACCCTTCGAGGTTCTTTTGGTGCCTTTCCCTGTACAGTCGCGCGTGTGTAACGCCCCCCCCCCGCGGTCTGTAAGTGCCCTCGGGGGCGACTTTAATACTCATAATTTTCTGTGTATGACTCTGACACCCCTTCTTCTCATTGTGTCTTTCAGACCGGTGAATCCAGTGGCTTCTCCTGGCCCGGTGTATTTGTAGTTGGGCCTAGCGGGTCATTGGGGCATCCAGGGTTGCTTTATAGCGTCAATCCCTACTGGCATATTGTGCCTAATGATCACCATATGGAGGCATCCCAGGATATTGGGACCTGGGTTCCTTTGGGACAAGCCCGGCTGTGTGTAGCTTGTGGGGTCTCACCTATCAACGGTGACAATGCACGGGTCTGTGTCCCTTGCGCACAGCAGGCGCTAACGTTGCAACCTGTTCCTCCGGTGGCTGGGCCTGCACCTTGTCTCACTTCACCTACTCCCCCAAGCTTGAGTCTCACCCCCATTGAATTACATACAAGTCCCAACACACATACGGACAGGGATTCTCAACCTGATGTGTCTGCTAGACTGGCCAGTGTTGAAAGATTGATCGCTAATACCTTAGCGCGTAAGGCCCCCGCTAAAAAGCGTCACTTAACTCCTGATGCCACTCCGTCTCCTATGGAATCTGAGGAGTTGTTGCATCTGTATGGCTACGCCCCATCAGACGAAGGGGAGCTGCTTTATGACTCAGGGTCATCTGATGAGAGACTAAGGGGTCATGACGATTCTGGCTCTGACCCTTGGATCCCGGATGATACAGACAGACAATATTTGAGGTTTTGTCTATCTCTCCCCCGGTTGCGGCTCCCAGGCAAAGGGGGGAGCTTTTCCATGCTGCTAAAGCTCGTCTGGAATTTCCTGAGCAAACCCATTTCAATAGCCTCGTGCTTAAGGAGTGGGAACATCCCAGTAGACTTACCGGCATACCTAAGAGTTGGGACAGAAAGTATCCCTTTCCTGCTGACATGGTTAAGTGCTGGTCATCGCCCTCTGAGGTCGATGCTCCTATTCTAGGGTTGTCTAACACCTCTATTATGCACTCCCCTGACACTACTACGCTGCGGGACGCTGAGGACCGGCGCATTGACCAATTAGCGTGTCATGCCTTTGCCTTTGTGGGGGCGGCGCGGCGCCCGGTTTGCGCCTCGGCCATTACGTCTGTGGCGCTCAGGACCCTGATCAGAAGTGTACTTGATGGGTCTGATGAAGGGCAACCTGATACATGTAATGCACTGTCTAACTGTGATATGTTTGTGAACTTTATCCTATCTGCCTTGGATGATGCTATTAGGATGTGTGCCAGAACCTCTGCCTTGGCGGTGGCTATACGCCGCGCGGTCTGGCTGCGCCAGTGGGCTGCTGACAATGCTGCTAAGAGGGCCCTTACTGGGCTTCCATTTAAGGGGCTATGCCTGTTTGGAGATCGCCTAGATCTTTTTGCTAAAGGAGGCAAGTTACCCCAACGCAGGCGGCAGTCTCGACCCTTTCAGGGCCAGGGGACCCCTTCACTCCCCTACTGCGGTGCTAAGCAGGGCAAAGGGGTGTCCTTCGCGGGTGCTCGTACAGACCCCTGGCGCAGGAACAGTGGACGACGCCCCAGCGCCTCCTGGGGCTCTAAACCAAAACCCTCTCCCAAGCCTCCCCAGGCATGATGGGGCGCCCTCGCCCATCGGGGTGGGGGGACGGCTACAGCACTTTGCGCACGTCTGGAGGCATCACGTCTCAGACAGGTGGATTCAGGAGGTAGTGTCCTCTGGCTACAAGATAGAGTTTGCTGTGCGCCCCCCCCTAAGATTCGTCAAGTCCAGGATCCCCCAGCACTCTGCCTCAGCTCAGGTCTTGATGCAGGCCGTGCAAGGCCTTCTGGATATGGGGGTCATTTGCAGTGTCCCCTTAAGAGAAAGAGGCAGGGGTTTTTTTCCAACCTTTTCACTGTCCCCAAAAAAGATGGGTCAGTCAGGCCCATTCTGGATTTAAAGATCCTCAACAAATTTGTCAGAAACAAGCGTTTTCGCATGGAAACTCTGCGCTCGGCCATTGGCTCCCTGCGCCCAGGGGATCTCATGATGTCGGTGGACATCAAAGATGCTTACCTTCACATTCCTGTGTTCCCTGGACACCAAAGGTTTCTCAGATTCGCGTTGGAAGACCAACATTACCAATTTGTGGCCCTGCCCTTTGGTCTCACCTCAGCTCCCAGAGTGTTCACCAAAGGGCTGGCAGGGGTGATGTCTCTGGTGCGGTCAAGGGGCATACGCTTGCTACCCTACCTGGACGACATACTCATCACCTCTCGGTCTCTGCAACAGGCAGAGTTGGACACTCAGCTGGTGGTGTCCACCCTGGAGTCCTTCGGCTGGGTGATCAATCACCCCAAGTCCTCCCTGTCCCCTTCGTCGGTGACCCCATTCCTGGGAATGATTCTGGATACGATTCAGTCAAGGATATTCCTTCCTCAGCAGAAGGTGGAAGCTCTAACTGCGCAGGTGAGGTTCCTGCTATCGTGCCCCCGGCCCTCCCTCAGGCAGGGATTGCTGTTGGTGGGCCTGATGGTGGCGTGCTTCGAGGCGGTGCCCCTTTCTCAGTTCCATTTGAGGCCTCTTCAACTTCACCTTCTGTCAGTATGGGACAAGGATCCAACGTCCTTGGACGGATCTGTGTGCTTCCCCCCTCGGTCCGACGGTCCCTTTCCTGGTGGCTGGACCACAGGAACTTGATGGGAGGCAGATCCTTCCTGGCCCCCTCCTGGGAGACAGTCACCACGGATGCCAGTCTGTCAGGATGGCGGGGATTCTGGAAGTCCCTGCAGTTCCAGGGGAGGTGGGGCCCTCAGGAGGCCCACTTACCCATCAACATTCTGGAACTGCGGGCAATCAGGTTGGTACTGGAGCAGTTGACCAATCACCTGAGAGGTCTGTCTGTGCAGGTGCACTCAGACAACAGGACGGCGGTTGCCTACATCAACGAGGCCTACGAGGCCAATGTTCAATGCATTTCGGCTGTGTACATCCCGGGGGCAGAGAATCTACTGGCAGACTCTCTGAGCAGGGGGACCTCTCGTCAGGGAGAGTGGTCCCTCTGCAACAGGGTATTCCAGTCCCTGTGTCACCATTGGGGTCTACCGGATGTGGATCTGTTTGCATCCCGTCACAATCACAAGCTCCAGGCTTTTGTCTCCCTGTCTCAGGATTCTCTGGCCTTGGCCACGGATGCTCTGTCCATGTCATGGCAGGAATTTCGGCTCCCATGTCTTTCCTCCATTCCCCCTGCTGGGCAGGGTACTGCGCAAGATTGCTCTGGAAAGGGTGCCAGTGATTCTGGTGGCCCCCAGGTGGCCAAGAAGAGTGTGGTTCCTCAATACGTCCTGCCAGCAGTGCCAGATCTGCTCACTCAGGGCTCCCTACGCCATCCCAATTTACAAACTCTGGCTTTGACGGCCTGGCTGCTGAAACCTCCATCTTGATGGAGAAGGGCTTGTCTGCCTCCGTGGTTGAGACCATGGTGAAGGCTAGGAAGAAGTCTTCATCTTCCATCTATTATAAGGTTTGGCGTGCTTACATTGACTGGTGTGAGTCTAGGTCTCTTCCCTGTCGGGTGTTCTCAGTTCCCAAGGTTCTAGAGTTCTTACAGCAAGGCTTGGAGTCTGGTCTCCAACTCAGTACTTTGAAGGGTCAAGTTTCTGCCCTGTCTGTTTTCTTTCAGAAGTCCTTTGCTCAACATTCCTTGGTCAAGACTTTCAGGTGGTTACTCATGTGTGTCCCCCACGAAAACCTATGGTCCCTGTTTGGGATTTGAATTTGGTCTTGTCTGCCTTGCAGGGTGCTCCCTTTGAGCCTATTCAGGATGCTGCTCTGCCTGTACTTACCCTCAAGGTTGTCTTTCTGGTGGCTATTACTTCGGTCAGGCGTGTGTCTGAGCTGGCGCTCTGTCTATCCAGCCTCAATACTTTGAGAGACACCAGGATAAGGTGGTGTTCCACTTTAAGCCGGATTTCCTGCCTAAGGTGGTGTCTGCTTTTCATTTGAACCAAGATATTGTTCTTCCTTCCTTGTGCCGTAATCCTAGTAATGCTAAGGAAAGGGTTTTGCCCTCCTTGGATGGGGTCAGGTCTCTGAAGTATTACCTAGTAGTCACTGCGTCCTTCAGGAGGACTGATGCTCTTTTTGTGGTCCCTTCTGGTCCTAGGAAGGGTTTGGCTCCTGCCAAGTCTACTATCAGCAAATGGATCTGTCAGGCTGTGATTCAGGCCTATTCGGCTAAGGGGAAGAGTCCTCCCTTCCGCCTTACGGCTCATTCTACTCATGCTATTGGTGCCTCTTGGGCTTTTCAGCACCAGGCTTCTGTTGAACAAGTTTGCAAGGCCGCTACTTGGTCTTCTGTTCATACCTTTTCAAAGTTTTACAAGGCTGACGTTAGGGCCTCAGCTGATGCTGTTTTTGGCCGCAAGGTTTTACAGGCGGCAGTGGTTTAAACTGCCTGCTGTTACCTTTTCTTATTGGGGATCCCACCCTACTTTATGGACACTGCTATTGGATGTCCCAAGTGTAAGTAATGTATCTGGAGCAGGACGTACTGTATACTAAGAATAATACAATTCTGTGAAATACTCACCTGTAGAATTGGTATTATAAGTATACAGTACGTCCTGCTCCACCCCACCCTGTTGCATTATTCTGGATCCCCTGTATGGTGATTATCATCATTGTTATAGTTACCAGTTTTGTTTTGGGTGGTTAAATTCTCCCGGTATCTTGTTCACTGCTTTTCAATGCTGGGGATTTGTGGGGGTGTTTGAGGGGCTGGGAGGAGCCTGTTTTACATGTCTCTGCAGTGCAGCGTCATCTGGCGGAGGATAGCCCAAGTGTAAGTAATCTATCTGGAGCAGGATGCACTGTATACTTAAAATACCAATTCTACAGGTGAGTATTTCACAGAATTGTATTTTTTTAAAGCGGAACAAAAGCCAGGATTTTGACTAATCCGGGCTTAGTTCTGTGTCCAGGAGACATACAGAATTGGGATGCCCTGCTGTGTTAAACCCCCCAGAACGGCCAGAAAAACTCACCTCTTCCCAGTCAAACAGCACATGTGCAGGCTCTCAACCAATCAGAGCCATTTGCCATGTCATTTGGCAAACGGCGCTGATAGACTTCTGTGGGAAGCGACAGAGTCCATATCTCCAGTAGGAGCATGCGTGGCAAACAACTCTGAATGGACAAGAGCCCGCCTATGTACCATTTGACCAGAGAAAGGTAATAGTTAGCTGGGGATCTTGGGGGTTTCACACAGCGGGCCATCCCAATTCGGGATACCCTGGGGAAAGGCAGGATGCCATGGGTTTTGTTCCACCTTAAAGCGGACCTTCACTCTGAATAACAGTCTATCTTATGTTTCCCACACCCTGTACATACAGATTGCTCACATTAAAAATCATCCTACCTGCATCTACTGCATGTTATGAGCCTTTAAACATCCCAAGATGGCGGCTCATGGGACATCAGGCAACCTGCAAACAGGATGTGCCTTCTAACTGTGCTGCTCTGCATTCTGAGATTGCTGACCTTTTCCTGACCCCAGCTCTGCTCTTTCTGAGCAAAGCACAGCTATAACCCGCCCCCCGTACTTTATCCTGCTCTCCTATCCTCAGTAAGTGTGAGTCAAGATGGCGGCGCCCATATCCTAAAGTCCTGAACAGAGTTGCAGCCCAGTGGGGGAAAGTATAATAAGTAAGTGACTAAAAACTTAAAATATATTAATTTTGCTGGGGAATAGATATAATGGTTTGGGCTTTTCAATAAATCATGGTGAAGGTCCGGTTTAAAGAAATGAAGGGGGAAAGGGAAATTTGAACATGATATATAACTGGAAACATTGATCCTGGCTCTAAACAATCCTATTCCATCCCCTTCCCCCTACACCACAAGGAAAATGGAAGCATCTTTGTGATGGGTGGGTTGCAACATTTGCCACCCATAATGCTCATAATGCAAAATCTGAAAAAATTAGGACCTGCTTAACTTGGCTTATCACCCTTTCTGGAAGATCAGGTCCTTGGGTCACTGTGGCAGTGCTCTTAAAGAGGACCAATACTCAAAAATCACAGAAGCTCTGCTTATTTTTACGTTTTAGTGGTATCGTGATTTAGGATGCCTGATATCCCAAATCAAGATTTGCGCTGGGGGAGAAGTAAGAGGATTGCCAGCTATAAAGGGACACTATAGTCAAGTCATCACTTCCTTGTTCACATGTGTGGCAGCTATTGGCAGCCAAAAATGTGACTGCTGGCAATCATTAAGGTTAGATGTGTAAGCCCACTCGACAAACGCGATTGGACCCAGGAGTCCAAAAGTTATTCACTGCCATACAATGAATGAGGAAGTTGGATCCAGACCCACGTGACCTCCAGTGGCCAATTGCTGTCCCCAGCGGGGCAATAGCAATTGGCTGCTGGCAGTCACATGGGTCTGGAACCAATGGCCGGTGGATTCAGTCCCAGAAGAGGTGAGTTTTTAGGGCCTGGGTTGCTGGGTGATGCCAGACACAAGCAGGGGTCCCGACTGCTTTAAGTACTGTAGCTAATACTAATAAAGTCCTAATACTCTAAAAACAATATATACAATACCCCAGAGACTGTTTTTTACCAATAAATATGTATTTGCATGTAAATATTTCAGTAATGGATTCCCATACTGGTACAGAGATCACTCCCTTCTCCTCGGAGGCTGGGGCGTGACTTATTAGTTTTGCAATATCTGAGAAAGCCGTGTCTGTTCAGTTCTAGACTAGCATAGTGCACTTTCGCTGCAGTGTCGACACACAGAGAAATGGCCTGGTGTTTATCTATGATATGGGGGGCAGTCAGTACACCAACTTTGAGCTGGAATTAAGCAAGAAGATCTTGAGCCTTCTGAGGGTGAGTGTAACCTCCATTCATGCATTTGCCCTGCCAATCATCCCATCCGTTCACTTTTAGGCTATGGCTTTGATGTTTTTAAGACAGTTCATGTGGTTTTAGATGGTTCACAAAATAACACATTCTAATTTTGAGGTTTTTTTAGCTTAAATGCAGATTTTTCTTAGTCCTCACACCATTTTGGAGTTGGAAATTAGAAACAGCATTGCCCCCTTTTTTGTTACTCTTTCATCAGCTGTGCTTTGTGTAGGAGGGCGTTCCTTACTTTGTAAGGTAGTGTTTATTTGCCTGCCAAACCATTCTGTCATTCTAAAATTTTTTAGAACTCTGATACAGCCCCTAGTAGACAGTGATTGGTCCGTAGAAACATTCTTCACGTGACTGTGTTTGGCCTATTAAGAGATCCAGGCTGTGCCTGCCAGGGTGCAGTGTAAACTATGCAAATGACAAAGTTCTGAAGCTAAAGAAGTACAGCTTCAAGTTCAGGCTTTTGACAAAAAATAATGATCTCCATTTATGTAATTTAAAAAAAAAGGGACTCACCTGCTCGGTGCAGTTTGCCCTATCCCACCAGTGGTAAAAGCTGTACAGCTCTGCTTCCGCCATCCAAATAAACTAAGTCCGTGCAGTAGATGCAAATGCAGGAAGGATTGAGTGGCTGGTGGTGAGCAGGTGAGTCTTTTTATTTATTTTTTAAAACACTAAATCATATCTAGTGATAGTATTGGATTTTTTTGTCAAGACTCTGGATATTTACTTTAAAGTGAAAATTTTGGCCGCTATTCTTTATTCCAGTACACCTTGATTTTTTGTGAAACATAGAGTTGCTTCACATACTGCTTCGTTAGACTTTATTTTGCCTGGCATCAGGGTTTTAAAGAAAGTGAGCTAGAAATCCTTATTTAAGCGTTCTTGCCCCCAGCCACATGTACCCGTTGTATGACAGCTCTTTCTAATCTTTCTTCATGTTAACACG
This sequence comes from Gastrophryne carolinensis, assembly GCA_027917425.1. Taxonomy (NCBI): domain Eukaryota; kingdom Metazoa; phylum Chordata; class Amphibia; order Anura; family Microhylidae; genus Gastrophryne; species Gastrophryne carolinensis. The sequence continues at coordinate 268,064,309 of CM051238.1, read as the reverse complement.
ATCTATGTTCTCTTTATGTCAGGGAGCATTTCCAGCACGTCTAAAGAAAGTCTTCATTGTTTCTCCTCCTGTCTGGTTCAGAGTGCCATATTCAATCATCAGCCTACTACTGAAGGAGAAGTTAAGAGAGAGGGTAGGTCATGGGCATATTGTGACAGGTGATGATTAAATGGATCAAAAATATAACAAAAATATATGGATGTAAAATATGTTTACTTGAACGAAAAATTGTGTTCACAAACCACAAAACTGCAAATCTAAAAAGAAAATGTACAAAACACAGACAATGTCATATAAACTCAACGACTTGTGTGTACATTGTTGCTGGTGAATCATTTAGTAAACATATATGTACTATTTGCAGTAATGTTATCCCAATTGCTTATACCCCCCCTTAGGGATACAGCCCAGGTAATCCCCCCCACAAAATCAGGACACCAAATTGGTCTAAGTTTCCTTTGGCAGTCAGAATCTTACAAGAGAACCTCAGACCATGTGACTGCCGAGGGAATGAGCAAGAAAACCTGGGCTTACAGGGGGTGTATGTGCAGCAGTCCCCAGGCCTGGGCAAACGTCTATTTTATCTAGGGTGGGTGTTGGCCTTCTTTGAAGCAGGACAAATCCTGGGATCTTGGTCCGTGCCCCAGCATCACAAATTTGCCCAGTAAAGCTCGCCTCTCTGTGGGTTCTCATCCTATCAGAGCCATTTGCCATGTTTACATTCTTCAGCAAAGGGCTCTTATTGCCTTCAATGGGAAGCATGTGCTGCCACATCCCCCGCATTCCCGGTGGCATGCATGCTCCCTCCCCTTTCTATCTGAATGCACACACACACAGATGATTCGGAAGTGCGCACTCCCCATTATAAACATTATAAATAATCGGAGCATTATACCGGGGAAAGGTGAGTTATTACTGGCGCCTTGGGGGGGGGGGGGGGATTGGCATGCCCCAGGGGAAGTCAGCTGTCACAGAAAACAGAGATGGCCGCAGGCTTTTCCTTCCACTGGCTTTTGGAATGGTGCTGCCACTATCATGTTTTAAAGCTTTTCTGGCTTCTGAAACATGGTGGCAGCATCCGTCTGTGGGGATGCTTTTCTTCATTAGGAACTGGGAAGCTGGTCAAAGTTGATGGGAAGATGGATGAAGCTAGATAACAGGGCACTAGGGCACAGGGATACTAGGCTAGTCGGTTCACCTTCCAGCATGACAACCACTGTAAACATTCAGCTGAAGCTACAATGGAATGGTTTAAATCAATTCATATTCATGTGTTGGAATGTTAGGAAGCTAACAGCTAATGGATTCACTTTTATTTGGACAGCACTTATCATAGGTAATATATATTCAGTATAATTATAGCTGTCATTTTATTCATGAATCTATTTTCAGGTGCACATGGTGAGCATGGCTGAACTTCTCCAGCATTTACCTCCTCAGTGTCTCCCAGAGTCTCTAGGTGGATTGCTTCCCTGGGACCCTGGATCCTGGAACTGCCTTCTGTTGCCTGGCCGGACAGGAAGACCAGATCCCCTGGATGATGTTGTTCTGGTATTGGGAGATGGACAGAAAGGAAGTGTCCATAAACCAGTTTCAGGATGTATGACCTTGGCGCAGCTAAAAGAACGTGTTGCCACTTTGGGGAGACGTGGAGTGTATGAGGAATATGAAGAGATAAGGAATGAGGAGCCAGGGGGAACATTTACTGTGTCATTGTAAGTTTGAAAAAAAATGTGTTGTTCCCAGAGAGACATTTTTACAGTTTTTGTTCTGTGCACTTTTCCAACACTCAAATGCACACTGGTTGGTTAATTGGAACACTATTTCTGCATTCTCCCTGCTTGATCTATAGCTTACTAGCAGCTTTCCAAATGTGCACACTCACTGCATTTTGGCATGTCTTGTGTGCATGAGCCCTGAAAATAATCTTTTAATAATTCCATGTAACTGTTGGGTGGGTGCCCAAAGTTGGTTCTGCTGGGGAGCCCAATATTCACTTTTTCTCCCACCATAGTTGCTCCTGCTATTGTGGTGAAAACATACCACTTCTGGAGGTCTCGATCCTGCAGCGTCCATGCACCTCAGATTCTTCAGGTGGCCCATTTCCCAGTGATGTCTCTTGAGGGAGCTTTTACATTCATAGTGACAGTGCTCAGGACCCAGGGATGCTTGGGTAAGTATTTACTTATTCCAAGTATACAGCCTGCCCTGTTCCAGAATATTCCTTACACATGGGTAATACATCCACAAGATGGCGCTGGACTGCAGGAAAACAACTTGTGGCTCCTCCCTGCCCATATAAGTCAGGGGCCTCCCACAAATTCCCCAGTTCTTATCTGCAGTCTGGGCTGCGAAGATAGAAGATGGCTCTCTATGTTGCGCAGGTGAGCGGGGCTTATCAGCCTGCCTCCCAGCCTCGGCTGACAGGTTGGGTGAAGGTAGGTCAGCACCAGGGTAGGTGCTGAGGAGCGCTGCTCCTACCGGAGTCCGTGCTCTGACAGGGTGGGCGGTTTAAGCTTATGGTGAGCCTTTTGGGATGCCCCCCCTGCACTATGGGTTTGCCAGGCTCCCTGTGCCGTTTATCCTTTATTCCCCTAGGTGTCCCCCTCCACCCTCCCTCCTCACATTTTTCACTTGTGCCGCTGCTGTTACTCCCTTGCCTCGTTCTCCCTCGGGGAGATCTCCAAGGGGGGGGGGGGGGGGTGGCAGGTGTTTTCTGTGCTTTATTATTGTGCTTCACTTTGTACGCCGCTGCGCGCTTGTACAGCGCTCTGCAGACGGCGGCGGCGGCATTCAGAGCCTGCGGTGCTGCTATTGGCTGGCCGGATCACGTAGGGCGCGATTTGCACTCCACGGGGGGGGGGGGGGGGGGTGGCGGGCGGGCTCTGTAGCTGACGTTTTCTGCATCACGTTTCCAAGGCCCGCCCCTCGAGGTCTCTGCGGGCGCCATTTTCCCCTCTCCTGGGCTGCGTGCGCTGCTGGCTCCCTGCGGTCCGTGAGTACCCCTGCGGGGTGGTCTTCTGGTTATTTTCTCCAGTGTATTTACTTATGGGGATGCTTTTTATGTCTTTCAGGTGGGTTCAAACTTCAGCAACTGTGGTTTCTCTCGGCCCTCTCCCCTCGCTATCTGACCCCCAGCGAGGGGCATACTAGCGGAGAGTCTCAACCTGATTTGCTGCACGGGTGGCCAGCATTGAGAAACATATCGCCGGGTCTGCCCCGCGTAAGGCTTCTGCTAAGAAGCGGCATTTATCTCCCGCTGTCTCCTTCTTCCCTGTTGAGGCTGAGGAATTTTTAGACATTTCTGGTTATGGTCCCCTTGAGGAGGGGGAATTATTCTCTGATTCAGAATCATCTGAGGAACAGCCTAAGATTTATGGTGGTACCGGGGCTCCCATGGTCCTCAGATGACACTGACAGGCTTTTGTCTCACATTTTTGAAGTGCTTTGTATTTCCCCTCTTGCAGCGGCTCCGCAGCAGCAGGGTGAGCTTTTTCATATGGTTAAGCCACGCTTGGAGTTCCCGGAGCAGAATCACTTTAATAATCTGGTGCTCGAAGAATGGGAACGGTCTAGCAAGCTCCCTGGGGTGCCCAAGAGTTGGGACAAGAGGTATCCCTTTCCTGCTGAGGTGACTAAGCGTTGGTCATGTCCTCCCGAGGTGGACACGCCTGTTCTGGGGCTGTCAAATATATCTGTCATGCATTCTCCTGACACTACTACCCTGAGGGATGGTGAGGACCGGCGCATGGACTTGGCTTGTCATACTTGTGCCCGTGTGGGGACCGCGCTGCGCCCGGTTTGTGCCTCTGCCATCACAGCTATTGCTATTAAAGGGCTGCTTAAGAGTCTCTTAGATGGGGCATCTGATGACGGGAAGAGAAGAGTATAGATCTCTCCTGCTTTGCTATGAATTTGTTGCATATGTTCTGTCTGCCATGGATGATGCCATTAGAATGTATGGGAGGACTTCTGCACTTGTGGTGACTATACGCCGCTCTGTTTGGCTGCGTCAGTGGGTAGCTAATAATGCTGCTAAGAAGGCTCTCACTGGTTTTCCCTTTAAGGGGCTGCGCCTCTTTGGTGAACGCTTGGACTTGTTTGCCAGGGGTGGTAGGTTACCTCAATGTAGGAGGCCGCCCCGGTCCTTTCGGGGACGGGTGCCTTTCTCCCTTCCTTCCGTGGTTCCAGAACTGGTCGAGGAGTCTCCTTTGCTGGGGCTCGCGGAGATCATTGGGGCAGGGGCAGAGGACGTGGTCGCCCCTGCCCCTCCTGGGGTCCCAAGCAAAAGTCCTCCCCCAAGCCCCCTCAGGCATGAAGGGGCGCCCTCACCCATGCGGGTGGGGGGACGGCTTCGGCTTTTTGCTTTTTTTTGGTTACAAGATAGAGTTTGCAGCCTGGCCACCCCCAAGGTTCATCAAATCCCGGATGGCTCAAAACCCCCCTGTCAGCTCAGGGTCTGTGCCTTGCTGTTCAAAATCTTCTGCAGTTGGGGGTCATCTGCCCGGTGCTTTTCAGGGAACGGGGTAGGGGCTTCTATTCCAATCTTTTCACAGTCCCCAAAAAGTACGGGTCCCTCAGACCCATCCTGGATTTAAAGCGTCTCAACAAGTTTGTCAGATTCAAGCATTTTCGCATGGAAACCCTGCGCTCTGCAGTCAATTCTCTGCGCCCGGGCGACTTCATGACCTCTGTAGACATCAAGGACAATTACCTTCATGTACCTATCTTTCCAGGTCATCGGAGATTCCTCTGGTTCGCTCTGGAGGATCAGCACTATCAATTTGTGGCCTTACCTTTCGGTCTCACTTCGGCTCCTAGGGTATTCACCAAGGTGCTGGCGGGCGTAATGGCTCTGCTGAGATCTCAGGGCATTCGCATCCTTCCTTACTTGGACGACATTCTCATCACGTCTCAGTCCTTCCAGCAGGCCGAGCTGGATACCCAGCTGGTGGTGTCCACACTGGAGTCCTTCGGCTGGGTGATCAACCACCCCAAGTCTTCCCTGTCCCCGTCACTGGTGAGGTCCTTTCTGGGCATGACTCTGGATACATCTCAGGTCAAGATTCTTCTCCAGCGCACTTTTCCCCAGCATCTCGTGCCCTGGGTCTGTCCCCCTATCCCGTGCAGCAGTGTGACTGTACTGGTCATTCACTCTAGTCCAACTGTCACTCAAGTCTATGGCTGCCATTCAGAGTCCCCCCCCCCCCCCCCCCCATGCAGAAGTATGGGAAGGATTCTGTTGATCAGATTAGTTGTTTTATTATTTTAAGGCCAGAAACTGGGCTTAGCACAGGGGGAGGGCGTGGTGACTGCAGGGGTTACAAAAAGCTTGGAGTTCCTTTTTAAGTCTGATTCCCTCAACTTTAACTTTCTTCTTGAGTGTTATAAACAGTTCGTGTTGGCATACACAGGCATATAGTCTGTCCCCCTATCCCGTGCAGCAGTGTGACTGTACTGGTCATTCACTCTAGTCCAACTGTCACTCAAGTCTATGGCTGCCATTCAGAGTCCCCCCCCCTCCCCCCCCATGCAGAAGTATGGGAAGGATTCTGTTGATCAGATTAGTTGTTTTATTATTTTAAGGCCAGAAACTGGGCTTAGCACAGGGGGAGGGCGTGGTGACTGCAGGGGTTACAAAAAGCTTGGAGTTCCTTTTTAAGTCTGATTCCCTCAACTTTAACTTTCTTCTTGAGTGTTATAAACAGTTCGTGTTGGCATACACAGGCATATAAGGGATTTAAAGGGGACCAAAACCCACTGAACTTGTTAAATACATTTGGCCAATGCCCCTGCCAATACTCCCCTATTAGGGCGTAGAACTAGAAATAGATATTTTCGCTTATCAAATTGTCCTGGAACACTGATTTATTTGCTGCCCGTTAGTGTAATATGGCAGGTGATCAGACATTGCATAGGCGTGGCAATGACTTGATTGCCACATACAGCAGTTTCAGTGAATGGAGGAGGCGGAGCTTTACAGCTAAAACAGGCGACATTATCTGGGATTAGAGTGAAGCGGGAGACAATTGGCAAAAGGTACTCTTCATAGGGGGAACAAATCAGGGGATGCTAGTTAAAAATGTGGGTTTTGGTCCGCTTTAGGAATCTAAAAATGTGTATACCTAAAGCACCTATTCTAGTATTTATTGTTTCCTTGAGCTATATATATATATATATATATATAATATATATTATATATTTTTTTTATTGCATTTTAATGAAAATCTTTTTTTATCTCAATTTTTCAGATCTCCTGTGAATCGAGAACGAAATCGTTATGGAGATGTGCCATGCCTTGACCAAACACGTGTTAAATTAAAACGAGCTAACTGGCGTGATGTAACTATCATTTTAATAACATTTTTAACATATAATATAAGGGAACCCTTTAAACTGAACTAAACTAATATCAATAACGTGATCCTTAAAGCGGACCAAAACCCAGGATTTTGACTATCCTGTGTTCTGGTTCTTGCCCCCAGTGCTGTGTGAAACCCTCCAGGTTGCCCAGTAAAACTCACCTTTTCTTGGTCCTATGGCGCATGTGCAGGCTCTCATCCAATTAACACGTTCGGCAATATCAACTAAGCCTCAGCTAAGAGCTGAGTTTAGCCTAAGGAAGCTGAGCAAGGCATGTACCTGGCTAAAGATAAATCTTATTTGAAGTGGGAAATACAACAAAATAGTTTCCTATTGGCCTACAATCTATCACACCACCAATTAGTATAGTATACAGTACGTCCTGCTCCAAATATAATACTTACACGAGGGATATACTCCGCCAGATGGCGCTGGACTGCAGAGACATCGAAAATAGGCTCCTCCCGGCCCCTCAAATTCCCAGGGACCTCCCACAAATCCCCAGAATTTCTCTGCAGTCTGGCTGCGAAGGACGAGAAATGGCTCTCTACTCGCAGGTGAGCGGGGCTATTAGCCCGCGGCCCTGTAGGACTATTCCCACCCGTTCCACTAGTAATATGCCACCCAGCCTTGGCTGCGCTGGTCGGGTGAAGGTAGGCAGCACCACTGTTAGGTGCTTAGGAGCGCTGCTCCACCGCAATCCCCCACCAAAGGGTAGGCAGTTCAGGCTTATGGTGAGCCTCTATGGGATGCCCCTCCCGCACTAGTGCCCCTGCCCATCGGTGGACCCTGTTAAAGTGGCCGCTGTCCTCCCTCATTCTCCTTGTAGCCTTCTCATCCCTCCATCAGGCAGGGGATGCAGCTGGTGGGCCTGATGGTGGCATGCTTCGAAGCGGTCCCTTATGCTCAGTTCCACTTGAGGCCTCTGCAACTTCACTATTGTCAGTATGGGACAAGGACCCAGCGTTCCTGGACGGGGTCTGTGTGCTCTCCCCTCGGGTCAGGAGGTCCCTCTTGTGGTGGATGGACTCAAGGAACCTGTTGGGGGGCAGATCCTTTCTTACCCCTCCCTGGGAGACGGTCACTACGGATGCCAGTCTGTCAGGTTGGGGGGGTTTCTGGAAGTCTCTGCGGTTCCAGGGGAGGTGGGTTCCTCAGGAGGCCCACACTCCTATCAATGTCTTGGAACTACGGGGCCTGCATGTTCAGGTGCGCTCGGACAACCAGACGGCAGTTGCCTAAATCAATCATCAGGGAGGGACCCGGAGTAAGAGGGCCCTCCAGGAAGCGTCTCTGATCCTGACTTGGGCGGAGGCCAATGTCCCCTGCATATCAGCTGTGTACATCCCGGGGGTGGAAAATCACCTGGCGGACTCTCTGAGCAGGGAAAATGGTCCCTATGCAGCAGGGTGTTTCAATCCCTGTGTCACCGTTGGGGCCAACCAGATGTGGATCTGTTTGCGTCCCGCTACAATCACAAGCTTCCAGCTTTTGTCTCTCTGTCCAGGGATCCTCTGGCCTTGACCTCGGATGCGCTAGCAATGTCATGGAAGGACTTTCAGTTCCTGCATGTCTTCCCTCCAATTCCCCTGCTGGACAGGGTTCTGCGCAAGATTGCTCTGGAAGGGGTGCCAGCAATTCTGGTGGCCCCCAGGTGGCCAAGAAGAGTGTGGTTCGCAGACGTGGTGCAGCTGGCAGTAGATCAGTACGCTCTGCCCTTGGTGCCAGATCTGCTCAGTCAGGGCTCACTACGCCATCCCAATTTACAAACTCTGGCTTTGACGGCTTGGCTGCTGAAACCTCCATCTTGATGGAGAAGGGGCTGTCTTCCTTGGTTGTGGATACTTTGATAAAAGCTAGGAAGAAGTCTTCCTCTTCCATTTTATTACAGGGTTTGGCATGCCTACATTGACTGGTGTGAGTCTAAGTCTCTTCCCTGTTGTGTGTTCTCTATTCCCAGGATTCTGGAGTTCCTGCAGCATGGGTTGGAGATGGGACTCCAGCTCAGTACTCTGAAGGGTCAGGTTTCTGCCCTGGCTATTTTCTTCCAGAAGTCCTTTGCTCAGCACCCTCTGTTCAGGACTTTTTTCCAGGGGGTCACTCATGTGCGTCCCCACGTAAGCCTATGGTGCCTGTTTGGGATTTGAACTTGGTTCTGTCAGCCTTGCAGGGTGCTCCCTTTGAACCTGTGCAGGATGCTGCCTTGGCCATTCTTACGCTCAAGGTGGTATTTCTGGTGGCTATCACCTCTGTCAGGCGTGTGTCTGAATTGGCGGCGCTTTCCATTCAGCCCCCCTACTATGAGAGACACCAGGACAAGGTGGTGTATTCTAAGTATGTCACACACCCCGCTTCAAGACATTCATTACACTTGGGTATACTGACCTGTAGATGGCGATCTTGCAGAGATGATATCAAAAAAAAGATAAGACCCTCCCGGCCCATAAATACCTGGGACCTCCCACTCATTACCCAGTCTTTCATCTCTGCAGTAGCGAGCAAGTCAGAAGATGATGTCTCCTCCTTGCAGGTAGCCAGGATGACTCCCAGCCTTCTATTCTTCTATTCCTGCCCGGATCCCCTTATTTAAATCACTTGCCTCCCAGCCTAGGCTGCTGGTCCGGGCAAAGGTAGTTAGGAGCCGTGAGACCCCATAACAAGGGGTAGGCGGCTATCCTGGTTGGTGATCCTGGTTTGGGATGCCCCGTCCCTTGGCCCTACCCTGACATGGATTCCCCCTCTCCCGGATACCCTTGGGGGGGGGGGGGGTGGGCCGGGTCCCTTATGGATTTCCCTTCTTTATTGGTGTGTGTGTGTCAGTATGCTTCACTGTGTGTGTGTCTTTTACATTTCCCGCGGTGCCGGCTTCCGGCATGCTGCTAATGGCGGCGGTTAGCCATGAGGTCCTCTTCTTCACCTCTGGGCAGGGGGGGGCGGGGCCGGGCACTCGCGCGCGCTCACGGCCCGCCCCCGTGCTGCGGGCGCGTTTGTCATGTCCCGGCTGCTGGCCGGGAGAGACGGGGAGGCCCGCCCTCCCTCCTCCTACTGCACATTGCGGTCTTCATTGTGCCTGGACGTGCGGTTCTGTAGGTCTGGTGAGTGGCCTGATGGCCATCAGCTTCATCTGTCTTTTAACCCTTTATACTGGCATGGTCTGAGCGTGTGCTTGTTTTTGTGTTCCAGGTGGACCATTGAGCATATTAAAGGGGGGTTCTCCCGGTCCAGGGTCCCTGGTTTAAAATTTAGCTGGCTTAAAATCCTCCCACTCGGGACTTAAAGGGGCATCCCGGGTTGCATTATTGCGTAATTCCCAAAAAGAGCATTGTACACATATATATTTGTACATATATTGTTAATATAAAAAATCACCATATGGAGGCTTCCCCGGATACTGGGCTTGTGCCCCCCTCGGGGCAATCCAGGCTGTGTTTGGGGTGTGGGGTATCCCTTTTCGGGGATGATGTATTTCTATGTGTACCTTGTGCGCAGCGGTCTATTTCGCGGCAGACCGCATCTCAGGCGTCTGGTTCTGCTCCGCCAGTCTCCTCCCCGCAGGGAGTCTCAATCTGAGGTGTGTGCCATATTGGCCAATCTTGAAAAATTGTTTTCCAGTGCCGTCGCAAAAAAGGCCACGGCAAAGAGAAAACATTTCTATAAGGCTGTGCAGGCCTATGATAGGGAGGATTTTGACTCCCTGGATTGGTCTGATTGTTCCCCGCGTGAGGAAGGGGAGCTGTATGAGGAGTCTGATGACTCCAACGATCAGCAGTTTGTGGGCGCTGATACCGAGCAGGGCCAGGGGGATTCCTCGGATACCCCTAGGGTCCTGGCTCATATGTTTGAGGTCCTGGCTATTTCTCCCCCCGAGGCGGCTCCTCCACTGAAGGGGGAGTTCTTTGAAGTGACCAAGCCGCGCTTGGAATTTCCTTATCAAAAGCTTTTTGATGGTATCATTCGCAAGGAATGGGAGAGGCCGACGCGACTTCCGGGTGTCCCACCGGGTTGGGACAAGAAATATCCCTTTCCGGCGGATGCAGTGAAGCACTGGTCGTCTCGCCCCGAGGTGGATGCTCCTGTTTTGGGGTTGTCCAGCTCCTCAGTCCTCCATTCTCCGGAGTGCACTACTCTCAAGGATGGTGAGGATAAACGCATTGACCAGATGGCTTGTCATGGTTTTGCCAGTGTTGGATCGGCCTTTCTGCCGGTTTGTGCTTCTGCGCTTGTATTGGTAGCTGCCAGGTCGGTTGTTAGAGGATTATTGACCTCTTCCGGGCTTGACCCGGCTAGTGAGGAATTTGCCGAACTTAAGCGCTGTGAATTATTTTTGTCCTTTGTGCTGTCCGCCCTGGATGACACATTGGTGATGTGTAGCAGAGCTACGGCCCTGCTTGTGGCTATCCGCCGGTCGGTTTGGTTACGTCAGTGGGCGGCTGATTTTGTGTCCAAAAAGTGGCTCACGGCCCTTCCCTTTGTGGGATTACGGCTCTTTGGAGAAAAATTGGATTCGGTGGCAAAGGGAGGCAGGTTACCTCAGCGTAAGAAGCAGTGTTGCCCTTTTCGGGGGGCGGCTTCCTTCTCTCAGTCATTTCGTGGGGCTAGAGTTGGCAGGGTTTCGGCCTTCCCTTCGTCCAGAGGTGATTCCTGGCCTAGGGGCAGGGGTCGGGCCCGTCCAGGACACAGTTGGGGCTCCAAGCCTAGAGCCGCTGCCAAGTCGGCTCAGCAGTGAGGGGGCGCCCTCACCCTTGCGGGTGGGGGGACGGTTGCAACTCTTCTCACAGGTCTGGGTCCAAGAGGTCTCGGACAGGTGGATCCAGGAAGTGGTGTCTTCCGGTTACAAGCTGGAGTTCGAGTTCCGGCCCCCTCCCAGATTCTTCAGGTCTCGGGTGCCGTCAGATCCTTTGGCCGCCCAGGGGCTTCGGGCGGCAGTAGCAAGTCTCGCGGACATGGCTGTCATCTGTCCGGTGCCCCTCTCAGACCGGGGTCTGGGCTTCTATTCCAATTTGTTCACGGTGCCCAAGAAGGACGGTTCCGTTCGTCCTATTCTGGATCTGAAGTTGCTCAACAGGTTTGTCCGTCCCCGGAAGTTCCGTATGGAAACTCTGCGATCAGCCATCCATTCACTTTGTCAGGGGGACTTCATGACGTCCATAGATATCAAGGATGCTTACCTGCATATTCCAATATTTCTGGCACACCAGAGATTCCTCAGGTTTGTCGTGGACAATCTGCATTTTCAGTTTGTGGCTCTTCCGTTTGGCCTTACCTTGGCTCCAAGGGTTTTTACCAAGGTGTTGGCAGGAGTGATGGCCATCCTCAGAGCCAGGGGTATCCGCATCGTGCCCTATCTGGACGATCTTCTCATCATGGCGTCTTCCCTAAGTCAGGCGCAGCTGGATACCAGGACTGTGGTGTCCACTCTGGAGAGTTTCGGTTGGGTGATCAACTATCCCAAGTCCTGCTTCACTCCCTCCAGGGTGGTGGAGTTTCTGGGAATGTCGCTGGATACTTCTCAGGCCAGGGTGTTTCTCCCCCGAGCCAAGGTTCTTCTGATTCAGGAATTGACTCAGCGTCTCCTATCCATCCCCCGCCCGTCCATACGGCCAGGGATGCGACTGGTGGGATTGATGGTGGCGTCGTTCGAGGCGGTTCCCTTTGCCCTGTTTCACACAAGGACACTCCAGCTCCATCTCTTGGCGGCCTGGGACGGGTCCCCGCTGTCATTGGATCAGTCTTTTCTGATGTCCCCCCGGGTGCGGCATTCCCTTCAGTGGTGGCTGAAACCAAGCAATCTGACGAGGGGCAGATCCTTTCTGACCCCTCGTTGGGAGACGGTCACCACGGATGCCAGCCTGTCAGGTTGGGGGGGATTTTGGAAGGATCTTCTGTTTCAGGGCCTGTGGGGGCCTCTGGAGGCTCACGATCCCATCAATGTTCTGGAGTTGAGAGCCATCAGGTTGGTTCTGGCTCACTTGACTCATCAGTTGCGAGGCCTACCGGTTCAAGTTAGGTCGGACAATCGGACGGCGGTCGCCTACATCAATCACCAGGGAGGGACTCGCAGCAGGCGTGCCCTCAGGGAAGTGTCTTTGATTCTGGATCGGGCAGAGAGCAATGTCCCATGCATCTCGGCGGTGTACATTCCGGGAGTGGAGAACACGGAGGCGGACTCCCTGAGCAGGGGGTCGTCTCGCCGGGGGGAATGGTCGCTCAGCCCCAAGGTGTTTCGGTCGCTTTGCCACCGATGGGGGACTCCGGAGGTGGACCTCTTTGCCTCTCGTCACAATCACAAGCTTCCGGCATTTGTGTCTCTTTCGTGGGATCCGCTGGCTCTGGCAGTGGATGCCATGTCTCTGAACTGGAGGGATATGGGGTTTCTGTACCTGTTCCCTCTGTTTCCCATGGTGGGCAGAGTGGTGCGCAAGCTAGCCCTAGAGGGCGCGTCAGCAATCCTGGTGGCTCCAAGGTGGCCAAGACAGGTTTGGTTCGCAGACGTGGTAAGGTTGGCAGAGGATCAGTTAGACCTGCCCCTTCTGCCAGATCTGCTCACTCAGGGTCCACTACTCTACCCCAATTTACCAACGCTGGCTTTGACGGCGTGGTTGCTGAAACCTCAATCTTGAGGGAGGAAGGTCTTTCTGATGCTGTCATTCAGACTCTGGTTAGGGCTAGAAAGCAGTCTTCCTCTGCCATCTATTATAGGACTTGGAGGTCTTATATTGATTGGTGTGAGGTCAGGGCCTTGCCTTGCAGGCCGTTTTCTGTCCCTAGGGTCTTGGAATTTCTGCAACATGGTCTGGACCAAGGTTTGCAGCTTAGTACGCTGAAAGGGCAGGTTTCTGCCCTGGCCGTGTTCTTTCAAAAGTCTTTTGCTCTTCATCCTCTGGTTAAGACTTTTTTCCAGGGGGTTACACATGTGCGGCCTCCTAGGAAGCCTTTGGGATTTGAATTTGGTTTTGTCTGCCTTGCAGGGTCCTCCTTTTGAACCTTTGCAGGATATTGCACTTTCTACACTTACTCAGAAGGTTGTTTTTCTGGTTGCCATCACTTCTGTTCGGCGTGTTTCGGAGTTGGCAGCCTTGTCTATTTCGGCTCCTTACTTTGAGAGGCATCAGGACAAGGTTGTTTTCCGCTTCAAGCCAGATTTCCTTCCTAAGGTGGTCTCTGCTTTTCATCTGAATCAGGATATTGTTCTGTGTGGACATGCTGTTCAGGAGGCTTGGGACTATGTAATGTAATGCGTGTAATACTGGTGATGCTGTCAATGCTGAGGTTACATGAGAAAGAAAGCTGCTTATCTCTGTCATTTGTTCCTCGTTTTTGTTTGCATAAATTATAAGCCCGGCCCTGAGTTCCTCTAGTACCCACAAACAATAACTCATGTCTAAAATCAGCAAGATTCAGCAACGTCAGCCCTATGTCCCAAGGCTGTGCTGTAGTTTTGCAAATTGCAACGATGTTAAAACTATTGTAAATGAATAAGCAGATTGGAAGTGGTTGTTTCACTTGCGCTGATTGGCCTGTAGTATTTAAAAATGTAATTTATAATATATTTACAATCAATATTTCTCTGACATTTTTGTTTGACATCTCTAAAGTAAACTCCTTATGTTTCTCTCCTGTAGCGATCAGACTATATCAATGCAAGCTTTATGGATGGTTATCTACAGAAAAATATGTACATAGGAACTCAAGGTAACAATGATATGCCATAAAACAGGCCATGCTTCCCTGCATTCACACCACACAGATTGTGTCCTTAAAAAAAAAAAAAAAAAAAGCTATATATTTTTAAATGTGATATGGTCAAAGAAGTGGGTTTACTTATCTTGGAGGAAAGCTAAAACAAATACCATTGAGACATTTGGGCTACAGCCTCTGCCATGCAGGAGGTAGAAAACTGATCATAGGTCTTCACCACTGGGTGTGCCTATATAAACTGCATACAGTAAGTGATTTCCAGGGAGGTAGAATTTCTTATGGGCCTGGTCGACGTATGCTGGTCTTAAAATCGGCTCTCAGGACTGGAAGTTGAATTATAAAGACCAGTGGCCATTTAAGGTACATTGTTGAAGATGGGCTACTAACAGCAGGTACATCAGGTCACCAAAGGTCTCCTACTTTCGTAGCACACTCCAAATGGCTTTTTTCTTAGACATTTGTCATAGATTCTCGGTGGAACAGTAGTGCAAAGCTGCTACCTAGCTTTCCACAGTAACTGGGGTTTTCCTGAATTCTTAAAATCCTAAATTTGTGGTGATGCTAGTTGCCATGACAGGATTCTACTTCTTGCATGGGGATTTAATGCCTTCCCAGTGGTAAATTGCAATGATTGTTTTTAGTACTTTATGGTGAGTTAACTAAAATCTACTTTATTCTCACAGGTCCACTGGAAAATACATTACAGGATTTCTGGCAGATGGTTTGGGAACAAAATGTGCTGGTTATAGTAATGACAACTCGGTAAGTTACTTTTGGCTTTATTTGAATGTAACTGCAATATATATAATATATATATATATATATATATATATATATATATATATAATATTCTTTGAAAATATGTATATTCTTGTTTCTCAACAGAGTTGAGGAGGGTGGTCACAGAAAGTGTTGTCAGTACTGGCCTCTTTCACCTGGTTATGAAGCATCATATGGTGCTGTGACTGTCACAAATAAAGCTATTGAAAACCATCAGCACTACAGAAAGACCACTTTGGAGCTCCGTGTTCGGCAGGTATTGCTGCTTAAACTGCATCTTCAGCATGTGGTCGTGTGATGATTAAAACTAGGGTGGAAGGAGAAGTAAAGCAAAAAAATATTCTATATTAGTACAGTTACATTTTATCAGGTGCATATACATGTATTATTTTAAAAAGGTAAAGTGTAATTACAAGATGCTAATTGGTTCTTGAAGTATAGTGCCACATAGTGACACGTAGCGGCAGCTGAATTTCGTGAGGGCCATCAGCAAGTCCTATTTAAGATGCAAAATATTGTTTAGCACCTCTTCTAGTGCCATGTAGCATTCCATGTATTAAGAGCAACATGTGATTTGGTAGCATCCATACATAAAAATCCAACACTGTCCTTATAAGTCTATTTGCACGGCTCCACTGGTGTTACAATTCCAAATCAGAGTCAACTGCGTGAAAAATAAGAGTTGTATCCACTCACCCACGCCCACTACTAGCGGCAGGGCTCCAGTACGATAGATCATGGTTTGCTTGTATCAATCTCCTTCTGTGGTTCCTGTATGGGTTAAGTGGTAAGCTGCGATTGAAATAAAATTCTTCAAAGTACCAAAGTAAAATAAACAACCAACACAGATACACTGCACACCTGACACGCTTTTCAAGTCAACCCCCTCCTCAGGGAAGCCACCTCTGCTCATGGCATAGGGGATAATGTAAGCACTATAGTCCTTAGAAATACAGCACAAAATAAGTTATTTCTCTCATATTCCACTCCAGAGCGTCGGGAAGTCAGAAACAAATGGGTTAACTCTCGTCTGAAGAGCGGGGACTGCAAGATAAAAGGTGTATTTTCTCCTGGCCTATATACACTTCTGGTTGCCCTCCACTATCCAGTTTCATTCTTGCAGTTGGACTGGACTGCAAAGGTTGTGCCTAGATTTATATGCTAAGTATGTCACACACCCCGCTTCAAGACATTCATTACACTTGGGTATACTGACCTGTAGATGGCGATCTTGCAGAGATGTCAATAAAAAAAGGTAAGACCCTCCCGGCCCATAAATATCTGGGACCTCCCACTCATTCCCCAGTCTTCCATCTCTGCAGTGGCGAGCAAGTCAGAAGATGATGTCTCCTCCTTGCAGGTAGCCGGGATGACTCCCAGCCTTCTATTCTTCTATTCCTGCCCGGATCCCCTTATTTAAATCACTTGCCTCCCAGCCTAGGCTGCTGGTCCGGGCAAAGGTAGTTGGCACCCCTGGTGCTTAGGAGCCGCGAGACCCCATAACAAGGGGTAGGCGGCTATCCGGGTTGGTGATCCCGGTTTGGGATGCCCCGTCCCTTGGCCCTACCCTTCTCCCGGATACCCTTGGGGGGGGGGTGCCCTTATGGATTCCTCTCACTGTTGTGTGTGTGCTTAACTGTGTGTGTGTGTCTTTAATATTCTAAGTATACAGTACGTCCTGCTCCAGATATAATACTTACACTTGGGTTATCCTCCACCAGATGGCGCTGTGCACTGCAGACATGCAAAAACAGGCTCCTCCCGGCCCTTCATATACCTGGGGACCTCCCACAAATCCCCAGATTTCTCTGCAGTGCTGACTGCGAAGACATGAAGTATCACTCTCTCGCAGGTGAGCGGGGCTATTACAGCCTGCGGCCCTGTTGGACTACTCCCACCCGTCCTATTTGTGATGTGCCTCCCAGCCTGGGCTGCGCTGGTCGGGTGAAGGTAGGCAGCACCATGCGTGCTTATGGAGCCCTGCTCCACCGCAGTCCCCCACCAAAGGGTAGGCAGTTTAGGCTGATGGTGAGCCTTTAGGGGATGCCCCTCCCGCATCATTGCCCCACGCCCCGTGTAGCGGTGGACCCTGTGTAAAGGGTCGCCATCCTCCCTTGGGTTTGTGAGTATGGCGGCATCAGTGTACCCTATTACACGCTTATGGCCTTAGTATCGCGTTTGACTGGGAATGGGTTTCAGAGCCGCGCTGTTTACTTTTTACTTGTATTGGTCGCCGCCGCGCCTTTCCTATATGGTTGTACTGCATGGGCGGCGGTGGCTTTGCAGATGCTGCAGCGTCTATTTTTTAGCTTGTAGTGGCTCTGCTGCGGTAATCCACTCGATCAATTTCCTTCAGGCGTCACTGCCCTGTTTTCTCTATTGGCTACGGGTTTTTGGAGCTTCGCGCTGTCCGGGGGGGGGGGGTCCTGGCTTGGCGCGCTCCGCGTCACGGTCAGCTCTGGCCCGCCCTTCGAGGTTCGCTTGGCGCCATTTTTACTCGCGCGCGGTGAAGACCGTCCTCCCCCCTCTGTCTGTAAGTGCCCTGGCGGGCGACTTTATATTACCTTTATTACTCCCTTGCGCATGGCTCTGACATTCTTGTTCCCTTTATGTCTTTCAGACCGTGGATTCCGGTAGCTTCTCCTGGCCCGGTGTAGCTCCCGGTTGAGACTAATAAATTTACTCCCACTTCCCCACGGGTTATTGGGGCATCCAGGGTAGCTTACGGCGTCAATCCCTACTGGTCTATTGTGCCGATTAAATCACCATATGGAGGCGTCCCAGGATATTGTGAACGGGTTCCTTCGGGACAAGCCCGGCTGTGTGTAGCTTGTGGGGTCTTACCTAGCAGCGGTGACAATGCACGGGTCTGTGTTCCTTGTGCACAGCAGTCGCTATTGGTTCTTCCTGCCTCTTCCATGGCTGGGCCTGCACCTTGCCTCACTTCACCTACTCCCCTAAGCCTGAGTCTAACCCCCAATACAAGCGGGGATTCTCATCCTGATGTGGCTACTAGACTGGCCAGTGTTGAAAGATTGCTTGCTAGCTCATTAGCGCGTAAGGCCACCGCTAAGAGGCGGCATTTAACCCCTGGCTCTTTTCCCTATGGAATCTGATGAGTTGTTGCATCCTTACGGCCATACCCCCTCGGACGAAGGGGAGCTGTTCTCTGACTCAGGGTCATATGACGAGGAGTCAAGGGGTCATGACGAGTCTGGTTCCGAGCACTGGACCCCTGATGATATTGACAGACTGCTGGTTCAGATTTTTGAGGTTTTGTCCATCTCTCCCCCTGTTGCGGCTCCCAGGCAAAGGGGTGAGCTTTTCCATACTGCTAAGGCTCGTCTGGAATTTCCCGAGCAAACCCATTTCAATAGCCTCGTGCTTAAAGAATGGGAACCTCCCAGTAGACTTCCTGGGATCCCTAAGAGTGTGGATAGGAAGTATCCCTTCCCGGCTGACTTGGTTAAGTGCTGGTCATCGCCCGCCCCCCCCCCCCCCCCGAGGTCGATGCTCCTATTCTAGGGTTGTCCAACACCTCTATTATGCACTCCCTTGACACTACTACGCTACGGGACTCTGAGGACCGGCGTATTGATCAATTGGCATGCCATGCCTTTGCATTTGGGGGAGCGACCCTGCGCCCGGTTTGCGCCTTAGCCATTATGGCAGTAGCGCTCAGGGCCATGGTCAGGAATGCACTCGATGGCACAGATGAGTTGCCACCTGATACTGTCAATGCACTGTCTAACTGTGATGTGTTTGTAAACTTTATTCTGTCTGCATCGGACGATGCTATTAGGATGTGTGCCAGGTCTTCTGCCCTAGCGGTAGCTATACGCCGCGCGGTTTGGGTGTGCCAATGGGCTGCTGACAATGCCGCTAAGAAAGCCCTTACTGGGCTTCCATTTAAGGGGCTGCGCCTGTTTGGCTTCGCCAAGGGAGGCAGGTTACCCCAGCGCAGGCAGATTCTGCCCTTTCGAGGCCAGGGCACCCTTTCTATCCCCTACCGTGGGGCTAAACAGGGAAAAGGGGTGTCCTTCGCTGGGTCCCACGCAGATTCCTGGCACGGGAATAAAGGACGCCGTCCTGGTTCCTTCTGGGGGTCCAAGCCCAAAGCCCCTCCCAAGACCCCTCAGGCATGAAGGGGCGCCCTCGCCCGTCAGGGTGGGGGGACGTCTGCAGCACTTCGAGCATGTCTGGAGGCGCCACGTCTCAGACCGGTGGATTCAGGAGGTAGTATCCTCCGGCTACAAGATAGAATTTGCTGTGCGGCCCCCCACCAGATTCATTGGGTCCCGGATTCCACAGGACCCTGCCTCAGCTCAGGTCTTGTTCCTGGCCGTGCAGGGTCTCCTGGATCTAGGGGTCATTTGCAAGGTCCCCTTAGGAGACAGGGGCATGGGGTTCTATTCCAACCTTTTCACAGTACCCAAGAAGGATGGGTCGGTCAGGCCCATTCTGGATTTAAAGATCCTCAACAAATTTGTCAAGAACAGGAACTTTCGCATGGAAACTCTGCGCTCGGCCATCGGCTCTCTGCGCCCAGGGGACTTTATGACGTCCGTAGACATCAAGGATGCTTACCTTCATGTCCCGGTGTTTCCAGGACACCAAAGGCTTCTCAGATTTGCACTGAAAGATCAGCATTACCAATTTGTGGCCTTGCCATTCGGCCTCACGTCGGCTCCCAGGGTGTTCACCAAGGTGCTGGCAGGGGTGATGTCCCTGATAAGGCTAAGGGGCATACGGGTGCTGCCCTACCTGGACGACATTCTCATCACCTCTTGGTCTCTGCGGCAGGCAGAGTTGGACACTCAGCTGGTAGTGTCCACCCTGGAGTCTTTCGGCTGGGTGATCAATTACCCCAAGTCCTCTCTGTCCCCCTCCACGGTGACTCCGTTCCTGGGAATGATTCTGGATACGGTTCAGTCAAGGATATTCCTTCCTCAACAGAAGGTGGAAGCTCTGACTGCGCAGGCGAGGTTCCTGCTCTCGTGCCCACAGCCCTCCATCAGGCAAGGAATGCAGCTGGTGGGCCTGATGGTGGAGACCTTCGAGGCGGTGCCCTTTGCCCAGTTCCATTTGAGACCTCTGCAGCTTCACCTTCTGTCAGTATGGGACAAGAACCCAGCGTCCTTGGACGGGGTCTGTGTGCTTCCTCCCTCGGTTAGACAGTCCCTTGCGTGGTGGCTGGACCACGGGAACTTGATAGGGGGCAGGTCTTTTCTGGCCCCCTCCTGGGAGACGGTCACAACGGATGCCAGTCTGTCAGGTTGGGGGGGATTCTGGAAGTCCCTGCGCTTCCAGGGGAAGTGGGGTCCTCAGGAGGCCCATTTACCCATCAACATTCTGGAATTGCGGGCAGTCAGGTTGGTACTGGAGCGGTTGACCCAACACCTGAGGGGTCTGTCGGTCCAGGTACGCTCAGACAACAGGACAGCGGTTGCCTACATCAACCATCAGGGAGGGACCCGGAGCAAGGGTGCCCTCCAGGAGGTGTCTCAGATTCTGACATGGGCGGAGGCCAATGTACAATGCATTTCGGCTGTTTACATTCCGGGGGCGGAGAATCTGCTAGCAGACGCTCTGAGCAGGGGGATGTCCCGTCAGGGGGAGTGGTCCCTCTGCAACAAGGTATTCCAGTTCCTGTGTCACCGTTGGGGTCTACTGGATGTGGACCTGTTTGCATCCCGTCACAACCACAAGCTCCCGGCCTTCGTATCCTTGTCTCAGGATCCTCTGGCCTTGGCCACGGATGCCCTGTCCATGTCATGGAAGGAGTTTCGGCTCCTGTATGTATTTCCACCATTCCCCCTTCTGGGCAGGGTTCTGCGCAAGATTGCTCTGGAAGGGGTGCCTGTGATTCTAGTGGCCCCCAGGTGGCCAAGTAGAGTGTGGTTCGCAGACGTGGTTCAAATGGCAGTAGACCAGTACGATCTGACAGGGGTGCCAGATCTGCTAACTCAGGGCTCCTTACGCCATCCCAATTTACAAACGCAGGCTTTGACGGCCTGGCTGCTGAAACCTCCATCTTGATGGAGAAGGGTTTGTCTGCCTCTGTGGTAGGTACTATGGTGCAGGCTAGGAAGAAGACTTCTGCTGCTATCTATTACAGAGTATGGCGTACCTACATTGAATGGTGTGAGTCTAGGTCTCTTCCCTGTAGGGAGTTCTCTGTCCCTAGGGTTCTGGAGTTCTTACAGCATGGTTTGGAGTTAGGTCTAAAACTCAGTACTCTGAAGGGTCAGGTTTCTGCCCTGTCCGTCTTCTTTCAGAAGTCCTTTGCTGAGCATCATTTGGTTAAGACCTTCTTTCAGGGGGTCACTCATGCGCGTCCACCTCATAAACCTGTGGTCCCCGTTTGGGATTTAAACTTGGTTTTATCTGCCTTGCAGGGTACTCCCTTTGAGCCTATTCACGATGCTGCTCTGGCTGTTCTTACTCTCAAGGTTGTCTTTTTGGTGGCCATAACTTCGGTTAGGCGTGTGTCTGAGCTGGCTGCTCTATCCATTCAGCCTCCGTACTATGAGAGGCACCAGGACAAGGTGGTGGTCCGCTTCAAGCCAGATTTTCTGCCTAAGGTTGTGTCTGCCTTTCATTTGAATAAGGACATTGTTCTTCCTTCATTGTGTCCCAATCCTAGCAACGACAAGGAAAGGGTTCTGCATTCCTTGGACGTGGTCAGGTGTTTGAAGTATTACCTGGTTGTCACTGCGGCTTTTAGGAAGACTGATGCTCTCTTCGTTGTGCCTTCTGGGCCTATGAAGGGTTTGGCTCCTACCAAGTCTACTATCAGCAAATGGATCCGTCAGGCTGTGATTCAGGCCTATTCTGCTAAGGGGAAGAGTCCTCCTTTCTGTCTTACTGCTCATTCTACTCGTGCTATTGGGGCCTTCCAGCACCAGGCTTCTGTTGAACAAGTTTGCAAGGCCGCTACTTGGTCTTCTGTTCATACCTTTTCAAAGTTTTACAAGGTTGATGTTAGGGCCTCAGCTGATGCTATGTTTGGCCGCAAGGTTTTGCAGGCGGCAGTAGTTTAAGCTGCATGCTGTTGCCTTTTTTGTTGGGGATCCCACACTCTACTTTTATGGACACTGCTATTGGATGTCCCAAGTGTAAGTATTATATCTGGAGCAGGACGTACTGTATACTTAGAATAATACAATTCTGTGACGTACTCACCTGTAGAATTGGTATTATACGTATACAGTACGTCCTGCTCCACCCTGTTTTTTTTGCATTATTCTGGATCCCCTGTATGGTGATTGTTACCATTGTTGTTACCAGTTTCGGTGGATAATTTCTCCCGGCTTCTTGTTCACTGCTTTTCAATGCTGGGGATTTGTGGGAGGTCCCCGGGTATATGAAGGGCCGGAAGGAGCCTGTTTTTGCATGTCTGCAGTGCACAGCGCCATCTGGCGGAGGATAACCCAAGTGTAAGTATTATATCTGGAGCAGGACGTACTGTATACGTATAATACCAATTCTGCAGGTGAGTACTTCACAGAATTGTATTTGATTGGCGCCGGCCTCCGGCGTGCTGCAATGGCGGCGGTGATTGCCCATGAGGGCTTCCTCTCCTCTTGGCGGGGGGGGGGGGGGCGGAGCTGGGCGAGCGCCTACGGCCTGCCCTTGTGCTGCGGGCGCGTTTTCATGTCCCGGCTTCTGGCCGGGAGGGGCGGGGGTCGGGTGCGTGGCCGGAAGGCCATCAGTTTCATCTGTCTTTATACATTCTAGCATGGTCTGAGCGTGTGCTTGTGTTTGTGTTCCAGGTGGACCATTGATCATATTAAAGGGGGGTTCTCCCGGTCCAGGGTCCCTGGTTAAAATTTTAGCTGGCTTAAAATCCTCCCACTCAGGACTTAAAGGGGCATCCCGGGTTGCATTATTGCGTAATTCCCTCGGAGCATTATATATATATATATATATATATATATATATCTTAATAAAAAATCACCATATGGAGGCTTCCCCGGATACTGGGCTTGTGCCCCCCTCGGGGCAATCCAGGCTGTGTTTGGGGTGTGGGGTATCCCTTTTGGGGGATGATGTATTTCTATGTGTACCCTGTGCTCAGCGGTCTATTACGCGGCAGACCAGATCTCAGGCGTCCGGTTCTGCTTCGCCAGTCTCCTCTCCGTCTCCCCCTCGCTTGACACGTACCCCGTGGGACGTGGTCATTGACGGGGAGTGGCAATCTGAGGTGTGTGCCAGATTGGCCAATCTTGAAAAATTGTTTTCCAGTGCCGTTGCAAAAAAAAAGGCCACGGCAAACCGAAAGCATTTGTATACAGCCACGCAGGCCTCTGATATGGAGGAGTTTGACTCACTGGATTGGTCTGATTGTCCCCCTCGTGAGGAAGGGGAGCTGTATGAGGAGTCTGAGGGCTCCGATGACCAGCAGTTTGTGGGTGCTGATACCGAGCAGGGCCAGGGAGATTCCTTGGATACCTCTAGGGTACTGGCTCATATGTTTGAGGTCCTGGCTATTTCTCCCCCCGAGGCGGCTCCTCCGCTGAAGGGGGAGTTCTTTGAAGTGACCAAGCCGCGCTTGGAATTTCCTTATCAAAAGCATTTTGATGGTATCATTCTTAAGGAATGGGAGAGGCCGACTCGGCTTTAATTCTATTTGTAGGTTTACAGCACACCTCTACGTTTCGGGAGATTACTACAACACATCTGCTTTTTAGGGTGCAATTATTATATCCAAAGTACCTCCCCACCAGGTACCTAAAATCAAGATTCAATATTTAAATAAGCGGCGGATATATGCACACTAGAGTCCAGAATTTGGTTTGCAAATAAAAAGGTATTTATATAGAAAATATGCACATTAACACATTTATGGGCTATACAAAAAAGGATACCACGTAGATATGCGAGTATATAGCCATATCATACATCCCCAGGATCGTGGGCCACCTCAGAAGAAAAATGTGTATATTGTAACATTAGCAAAAATAGATTAGCAAGACTACATAACTGGTAAAATGTTACCAAGAAGTCTAGTGAGGGGTTATCACACGAGTCCTGAAGTGCAGGCTTCTTTATACCACTGGCCAGGAGATAGTGAGTTAAGGAAAACAATTCACAACAATACACATAGTAAGTATTAACAATCTCTTCCTGGTCAGTTTGTTCATACAGTTTTATACATCATGCCAGAAATCACAGAATAAGTGGTACCTTACAGATATAACAACAAGCATTTGTAATCATGACGTTCATCATATATGAAAATATGTCATTACCAAGTCATAGAGACAAAGATCGCATAGTCTGTAGCCTACGTTTCGGGACCTCCGGCCCCTTTCTCAAGGCTGCGATAAATAAATGGTGCTTCCTATTCTATTTAAATACCTGTTACCTTCTCCCCCTTCGGCCGGCCAGTGTGGCGTTTCCGGAGCGCACGCGATGTGCGCCTTCCGAGACGTCCCTTCCGGCGACGAGGTCCCGACCTGCGTCACGTCCGGGGCTGGATGGCAAGCGTATACTTGCCAACCTCTCCCCAGAGCGGCGCAGGCGCACGGGGCCCCGTTCGCCGAATGCTGCTCATTTTCTTATATAACAAGCTTTATTTATAACACAGATGACAATCCTGTCGTTCTTTATGCAGATCGCGGTGGCATCAGTTTTCTATGTGCAATCCATGTCATTTTCAGAATGTAGCAGCTGGGGGTTGTTTACCCATCGGGGAGAAGTCTTTAAAATAACAAAAGTGAATATATTAAAAAAGAATAAAAAACGATCCATCTCTAATTATTTTCCATGTACTATATCGTGTGAGTTAATATGTCATACTGTCACTGATGTAGTAAGGGAGCTACCCTATGTACACACAGGTTAAATTCAATAAACCCCACCCGAATGGGACATGCTGAACTGGGAACAATGAATCTCATAGTCTTGACTCTATATCATAGAAGCTTCCAAATCCCTCTGCACTACAACAGACCTTGTTTATATTAGACAGATGTAGTTTGTGTAACTTACGTATTCTGTATGTGTGTCTACACTTTATATGGTATTCCAACATGAATACTAGAGATGTATAGATATATCCAAATATTCAATATAGCTAGTGTCTGTATGTTCTTTTTAGTGGTGCCTTGTTAAAAAAAGGCCCATGCAGTTCTTCCCAGAGCCCCACGAATAAATTGGCCATGCTTGGGGCAAACTTAGCCCCCATCGCTACGCCCTTTATTTGTAGGAAAAAATCGCCTCCAAACCAAAAGTAGTTATGCTCTAACGAGAACTTAAGGCATGCCATAATAAATTGGATCTGTTGGGTTGGGAGACATGACTGCTGTTCCAAGAAATATCTAACAGCTCCCATGCCTAGCTCATGTGGGATTACCGTGTAGAGTGAAGTGACATCTGCTGTGGCGAGCAGACATCCATCACTAATCTCAATATCCTGGCAGATGTTAAGAACCTGACCCGAATCCTTCAGGTACGCAGGTAATTTTACGACCAATGGCTGTAACAAATTATCAATATATTCGCCTAGGCGACATGTTAGTGAGTCTACCCCGCTTACTATTGGGCGTCCCGGGGGCTTCGTTTGGTTCTTATGAACCTTCGGGAGTTGATAGATCGTAGGAGTCCGGGGTTTCAAAATATTAAGATATTTAAATTCTTTTTCGTTCAGGATCCCTAGATCCCGTCCACCTTTTAGTAGATCCAACAAATCCCAGTGATACTCCTTAAGTGGATCTGAATCCAATTTAACATATGTTTCAGTATCCGAAAGTAAGCGTGTTAACTCAGCTATATAATCTTCTTTATTCAGAATCACCAGACCCCCGCCTTTATCGGCGGGTTTCACTACAATTTCGGTATTTTTTTCTAAATTTTTGATAGCTTTGGACTGAGAAAGTAATTTGTGATGTTTCTTTACCTGAATTTTTCTTAGGTCATTAATGACTGCTCCTTTAAAAACATCCAATCTTGAATTGCTAGAATTCAAGGGGTTAAATACCGACCTGTTCCTCAGCCCTGTATGTTTAAAAGATGGAATTTCTGTAGTACTTCTAACAGTTGGCTCATTCGGTATTAGCTCATTTAGAGAGGGGTCTCTGAATTCTAACTCTTAAGTTTTCTTTACTGAGAAAGAATTTTTTTATATTCAACTTGCGCATAAATTTCAAGAAATCAATATGTGCATCGAATTTATCTAAATCCCTAGGGGGCGCATATTTTAACCCAAAATCCAGAGCTCTAAGTTCCTCATTACTAAGTTGAAAGGAGCTTAAATTGAAGATCCCCTGGCCTAACGCCAGCGGGTTCTTCTTATGTTTCGCTCCTCCTCGTTTGCCTCTCCGTCCCACTCTTTCCTCTTTAGTGACCCCTTGCCTACTAGAGGAGGACTGCTTGATTTCCACCTGTCTATCATAGCTGATGCATGTTGTGGATGGTAGGGCGTGGGGCCTTCCACCCGAAAAGGGGTCCGCTCAAGTTCTCTTTCACCACGCAACTCTTCCTTACCCCTTCTAAAAAAAGGGTCCTCCCTTGGTACAAAACCAGAGCGGTTCTTGTCTCTCCATGATGGAGTACGTTTTCTCCAACTGATCCCTTTACCTCTTTGTTTATCAGAAAAATTCCTCTGTGAGTTCCTATTAGGGGCGGGGGAGTTATAAGGATAATGCTGATTCCGCCTTGCAGCCCCCACATTCCTTCTAAGTGGGGTCCTGGCAGGTCCCGATTTTTGGACTGTTTTTAATTGAATTTCAGGATCCTTCTCTTTTTCTATATCTACCTCAACCTCTTCCATAAATTGCCATTTAAACACTTTGTTGGAGGAATAGTCTGCAGCATCCCTTTGCAGTTTTCGTATTTTCCTATTCCGTATCTGGGTTTCATCTTTTTCTAGTCTGATCCTTAAAGAATCAGATTTTGTTGTAAATAACTCTAATGTACTTAAAGGATCAAGACGCTTTCTCGTCTCCTCCTTTATACATTCTAAACCCCTAAGCTGTATCCTCTTTTTAATTATTAATTTCTCAACCAATCTCAGACCACAATCATTGAAAAAATGGAACCACTCCTGTTTAGATTCCACTGTCTCACCTCCATCCTGTATGGACAGTGACCACCTCAACTGTTGCGGAACCATTTTTTGGTCTAAGTATCTTTCCAATGTAGCAATGTCCCACTTAAGCCTAATCTCCTCTCTCGGGGTTGCTGTGCCGAGAGAGCGGCGCGTGCGCATTGACGCCTACAGTGGGGGATTTTGGCGCCTGCTAAAACCGGCACAGCAGACGGGTTTGGCCGGCGTCTGCGCACTGACAGACTTGACTGGCGCCTGCGCATTGATGTATTTGGACGGCCTGTGAGACTTAACATAGCTGGCACTTGCGCACTGAACTCTGCCTGAAGGGACCGGAAGCACTTAATACGCTTCCGGGTGACCGGGACGCCGACGTCGCGGTGTTTACAGGTGATTTCTATGATTTTTTTAACATTTAATGTTGGTTCATTTGTAATGTATGATGGGCATGGTACAGCGATGACTATGCACATGAAAGGATATGAGGGGCACATTACTAAGTGACTATATGAACCAGTTAAGAACCAGAAGTGTTCATTTCACTTCCGGGTGGGGACGGAGATAGGGTATTTAAACCGATTACTTTTTTTGAGCTGCATACCTGGTTAAAGCCCCATTCAGGGGTGAAACGCGTCGGTAAGCAGCTTCTGGAAACAAGACCACAATCTGGGTCGCTTTTAACATTGGACTTTGATGCCTGGCGGTGAGAGTCGCAGACAGCTCTGTCATATACAATGCTTTATTGTTTTTAAAACCATGTGAGTGCAATAATTTTTAAATAAATACCTGTGTATATTAGCGGTGTTGCACTATCTCTATGTTTTATTCTCCTATATATCCTTGGGATATGAGTGTTGGCACTGGAGGGATTGGATTTTAGATGCCTTTGCTTTGAAGAGAGGATCCCCGGCTATCTAGATTTACCTCCCCACACGTTGAGATGGGTTTTATCGTTTAAATCTGGGACGTATCTACTTAAGAAAGCTTTCCAATGCTTTATATCTGGTAAGCCTCCTGTGTATCTGGTGGTGGACTAGGCACTGAAATTGAAGATATTCACTTGGTGTTCCGCTCTTTGGAAGAATTTTACTACAGTTGGACTTTCAATGGACAATTGATTTAGCTCTGTGTTTGTTTTTCTTTTATTTAAGCCAATTACTAGATGAGGAATTAGTCGATGTTACTACCTCGGCTTTAATTAGTCTGTCACGTAAATTCTTTGGGCGTTTCTTAACAAATAGAGGGAAATTACCAAAAGTTTCTGATAAACGATCATCTGTAGCCAAAATATGCCAATGTTTTCTAACAATTTGTTCAACTCGTGAAGACATCCTAGAGTATGTCAGTATAAAAGGTATTCTCTTGACAGTTTCCTTGGGTCGATGTCTAAGTAACTCTGAACGTGGTTGATTGAATGCCTTTAGTTTAGCAGTTTCTAGAAGCTGTCTTGGATATCCCCTCATTAAGAATTCATGAGTAAGTGCATTAGCACGTTCCAGGAACACCTCATCGTTGGAGATAATTCTTCTAAGGCGTATGTACTGACTATATGGGAGCCCCTGTTTCATCTTAATGGGGTGAAAGCTATTGTAATGAAGAAAGGTATTTTTATCAGTCTCCTTTTTGTACAAGTCAGTTGTAATATGATTATTATCCAAAGAGACTAGTACATCCAGAAAGTGGACTTTAGAACTACTATGTTCCAATGTAAATTCTATAGTGGGCTCAGCTATATTTAAGCGAGAGACAAAATCTAGTAATTCCTCCAGGGGACCATGCCATAGGAAAAAGATATCATCTATGTACCTGACCCAGTACAAGACCTTATTCGGAAAAGCTGGGTCAGTATATACGTGGTCTGTTTCAAATTGGTTCATATAAAGATTGGTGTAAGCCGGTGCCACATTAGATCCCATGGCGGTCCCCTGGAGTTGTAGATAGTATTGTCCATCATATCTGAAGTAGTTCTTAGTCAACACTATTGTTAGTAAATCAATACAAAGTTGATTAAATTCTGGAGTATTTTCTGTATTTTCCAAAGCCTGTGTAACTGCTGCTATTCCTGCCCCATGTGGTATTGACGTGTACAAAGAGGAGACGTCCATACTACAAAGGATCACTTGGTCAGGAAGTAGGCCCAAATTCCCTATTTTGGTAAGGAAATCTCCTGTATCCAGAAGATATGATCTAGTGGCCATCACTATGGGTTGTAAGATTTTGTCCAAAAATGTTGCTATGTTTTGGAATA
This sequence comes from Gastrophryne carolinensis, assembly GCA_027917425.1. Classification (NCBI taxonomy): domain Eukaryota; kingdom Metazoa; phylum Chordata; class Amphibia; order Anura; family Microhylidae; genus Gastrophryne; species Gastrophryne carolinensis. The sequence continues at coordinate 268,035,168 of CM051238.1, read as the reverse complement.
CTGATTCCGTTCCTGCCACTATCGGGCGTCCAGGTGGACATGTCGGATGTTTATGAATCTTGGGAAGAGTATAAAAAGCTGGCGTAATAGGAAATTGTGTGACCATGAAGTCATGTAGTTTTTTATCTATAACAGTGGTGTTATGGGCCCTATCCAGGAGAGCTTCAATTTCCCTTTTGATTGTAGGTAGCGGATCCCTTTCCAGTCTAGTGTATACAGTAGTATCATTCAGTTGGGACATAATTGTGGTATGGTAGTAGGATTTGTCCATGACTAAAGTGGCTCCCCCCTTATCAGCTGGTTTAATAACAATGGAAGAATCCTGTATTAATGCTTCAAGTGCTCGTTGTTCCCTTTTAGAAAAATTGTTCTGATTGTACCTGTGTTTGGGAGTAGTCCACTGTAGTCTCTGAACACCCCTCTTTACCATATTCACAAAAGTTTCCACATTAGCTGGAGAGGTCGGTGGTACCCACCTGCTCTTTGGCTTACACTTGGATAGATCTGGTTGCGTAGAGCTCGAATGGGCGTCAGGTCTTTGTGAAGGGGTTGTACTGGTTGCTGTTGTAGCAAAAAAAGATTTTAATCTTATTGTTCTAAAGAACCTATGTAGTTCAATATCGGTATCTACTGGATCGCCTGTGTACATTGGAACAAATCCCAAACCCTTATTAAGTACCTCCAGCTCCTCTGATGTAAGTTCTCTGCTGGATATGTTGATCACTAGGTTCTCTGTTGCACTTGGCTCCGAGTGGTCATCTGACTTCGATTTTCTCTTCCCCCTCCTCTGCCTTTTCGCCCGCCTCGATGGGTATAGGTCTGAGTTGTCTCTAAAAAATGGGGCCTCTGTGTGTCACTACTGCTACTCGAGTCACTCTCAACTTGTCTGGATCTATTGTAGTAATTTCGTCTCTCTCTGCGGACTTCCCTCCAGGTGTATACTTGATCCTCTCTATAATCCTGGGTGTCCCTTCTAAACTTGTTAAGCTTGAAGTTTAACGTGTCGGTCTCAACTGTACATTAACCTCTTCCAAATATAATTTGAGATCAGAGGTGTTAATATGATGTTCCAATTGAGCTTGTGACTCCCTTATGGACAGTTCTATGTTATTAATCTGAGACTGGATCCCTTCAATGGTTAATGCAATTAAGTCTAAACTACATTTATTTAGAATTCTGTACCATTTTGTACAGAATTCCTTGTCTTCTCGACAGAAAGTTGGGCGAATAGTTAAGCGCAGTCCCCTAGGGATCCTTTTTGCTCTCAGGTATTCAACCAAAGTTTGTGAATGGAGTTGATATTGCACTAGTTTCTTCCTAGTGGCCTCATACTGCCTTTTTAGGGCTATATGGTCATTGGAAAACGGGTTAGATGTTTTCCCGTATTTATTAATTAGTGAGTCGTGCTCAGCCTGTGTGTACGCTAGGGTACTTGCTTGTGTATCCGTAAGTGAGCTAATTTCATGGAACGGTGTATGCTGCATAGCCGTATATAGTAGTCTCTAGACATAAGCCTAGAGACCGACTCAGCTTCCGGGTGTCCCACCGGGTTGGGACAGGAAATACCCCTTTCCGGCGGACGCGGTGAAGCACTGGTCGTCCCCCCCAAGGTGGATGCTCCTGTTTTGGGGTTGTCCAGCTCCTCAGTGCTCCATTCTCTGGAGTGCACTACTCACAAGGATGGTGAGGATAAACGCATTGACCAGATGGCTTGTCATGGTTTTGTCAGTGTTGGATCGGCCTTGCGGCAGGTTTGTGCTTCTGCGCTTTTATTGGTAGCTGCCAGGTCGGTTGTTAGAGGGCTGTTGGCCTCTTCCAGGCTTGACCCGGCTAGTGAGGAGTTTGCCGACCTTAAACGCTGTGAGTTATTTTTGTCCTTTGTGCTGTCCGCCTTGGACTACACATTGGTGATGTGTAGCAGAGCTGGGGCCCTGCTTGTGGCTATCCGGCGGTCGGTTTGGCTACACCAGTGGGCAGCTGATTTTGTGTCCAAAAAGTCGCTTACGGCCCTTCCCTTTGTGGGGTTGCGGCTCTTTGGAGAGAGATTGGATTCGGTGGCAAAGGGAGGTAAGTTACCTCAGCGTAAAAAGCAGCGTCGCCCCTTTCGGGGGGCGGCTTCCTTCTCTCAGTCCTTTCGTGGGGCCAGAGTCGGCAGGGGTTCGGCTTTCCCCTCGTCCAGAGGTGATTCCTGGACCAGGGGCAGGGGTCGGACCCGTCCAGGACACAGTTGGGGCTCCAAGCCTAGAGCCGCTACCAAACCGGCTCAGCAATGAGGGGGCGCCCTCACCCTTGCGGGTGGGGGGACGGCTGCTACTCTTCTCCCAGGTTTGGGTCCAAGAGGTCTCGGACAGGTGGATTCAGGAAGTGGTGTCTTCCGGTTACAAGCTGGAGTTCGAGTTCCGGCCCCCTCCCAGATTCTTCAGTTCTCGGGTGCCGTCGGATCCTCTGGCCGCCCAGGGGCTTCGGGCAGCAGTAGCAAGTCTCTTGGACATGGCTGTCATCTGTCCGGTGCCCCACTCAGACCGGGGCCTGGGCTTCTATTCCAATTTGTTCACGGTGCCCAAGAAGGACGGATCCGTTCGTCCCATTCTGGATCTGAAGTTGCTCAACAGGTTCGTTCGTCCCCGGAAGTTCCGTATGGAAACTCTGCGCTCAGCCATCCACTCACTTCGTCAGGGTACTTCATGACGTCCATAGACATCAAGGATGCTTACCTGCATATTCCAATATTTCCGACGCACCAGAGATTCCTCAGGTTTGTCATGGACAATCGACATTTTCAGTTTGTGGCTCTTCCGTTTGGCCTTACCTCGGCTCCAAGGGTTTTTACCAAGGTGTTGGCAGGAGTGATGGCCATCCTCAGAGCCGGGGGTATCCGCATTGTGCCCTATCTGGACGATCTTCTCATCATGACGTCTTCTCTGTCAGGCGCAGCTGGATACCAGGACAGTGGTGTCCACTCTGTAGAGTTTCGGTTGGGTGATCAACTATACCAAGTCTTGCCTCACTCCCTCCAGGGTGGTGGAGTTCCTGGGAATGTCTCTGGATACTTCTCAGGCCAGGGCGTTCCTCCCCCGAGCCAAGGTTCTTCTGATTCAGGATTTGACTCAGCGTCTCCTATCCATCCCCCGTCCGTCCATCCGGCTAGGGATGCGACTGGTGGGATTGATGGTGGCATCGTTCGAGGCGGTTCCTTTTGCCCAGTTTCACACAAGGACGCTCCAGCTCCATCTCTTGGCGGCCTGGGACGGATCCGCGTTGTCATTGGATCAGTCCTTTCTGATGTCCCCCCGGGTGCGGCGTTCCCTTCGGTGGTGGCTGAAACCAAGCAATCTGACGAGGGGCAGGTCTTTTCTGACCCCTCGTTGGGAGACGGTCACCACGGATGCCAGCCGGTCAGGTTGGGGGGGAATTTTGGAAGGATCTTCGGTTTCAGGGGTTGTGGGGGCCTCAGGAGGCTCACGATCCCATCAGTGTTCTGGAGCTGAGAGCCATCAGGTTGGTTCTGGCTCACTTGACTCATCAGTTACGGGGACTACCGGTTCAAGTTCGGTCGGACAATCAGACGCCGGTCACCTACATCAATCACCAGGGAGGGACTCGCAGCAGGCGTGCCCTCAGGGAAGTGTCTTTGATTCTGGATTGGGCAGAGGGCAATGTCCCATGCATCTCGGCAGTGTACATTCCGGGAGTGGAAAACATGGAGGCGGATTCCCTGAAGTCCCAAGGTTTTTCGGTCGCTTTGCCTCCAGTGGGGGACTCCGGCGGTGGACCTCTTTGCCTCTCGTCACAATCACAAGCTTCCGGCATTTGTGTCTCTCTCGTGGGATCCGCTGGCTCTGGCAGCGGATGCCATGTCTCTGAACTGGAGGGATCTGGGGTTTCTATACCTGTTCCCTCCGTTTCCCATGGTGGGCAAAGTGGTGCGCAAGCTGGCCCTAGAGGGTGCGTCAGCAATCCTGGTGGCTCCAAGGTGGCCAAGACAGGTTTGGTTCGCAGACGTGGTAAGGTTGGCAGAGGATCAGTTAGTTCTGCCCCTTCTGCCAGATCTACTCACTCAGGGTCCCCTGCTCTACCCCAATTTACCAACGCTGGCTTGACGGCGTGGCTGCTGAAACCTCCATCTTGAAGGAGAAAGTTCTTTCTGATGCTGTCATTCAGACTCTGGTTAGGGCTAGAAAGTAGTCTTCCTCTGCCATCTACTATAGCATTTGGAGGTCTTATATTGATTGGTGTGAGGTAAGGGCCTTGCCTTGCAGGGCGTTTTCTATCCCTAGGATCTTGGAATTTTTGCAACATGTTCTGGACCTAGGTTTGCAGCTTAGTACGCTGAAAGGGCATGTTTCTGTCCTGGCAGTTTTCTTTCAAAAGTCTTTTGCTCTTCATCCTCTGGTTAAGACCTTTTTCCAGGGGGTTATGCATGTGCGGCCTCCTAGGAAGCCTTTGCTCCCAGTTTGGGATTTGAACTTGGTTTTGTCTGCCTTGCAGAGTCCTCCTTTTGAACCTTTGCAGGATATTGCACTTTCTACGCTTACTCAGAAGGTTGCTATCACTTCTGTTCGGCGTGTTTCGGAGTTGGCAGCCTTGTCCATTAAGGCCCCTTACTTTGAGAGGCATCAGGACAAGGTTGTTTTCCACTTCAAGCCAGATTTCCTTCCTAAGGTGGTCTCTGCTTTTCATCTTAATCAGGAAATTGTTCTACCCTCCTTGTGTCCTAAGCCCAGCAATGACAAGGAGAGGGTTTTGCATTCTTTGGATGTGGTTCGCTGTGTGAAGTACTATTTGGTGGCTACTTATCCTTTTCGTAGGACTGATGCCCATTTTGTGGTGCCCTCTGGGCCTAGGAAGGGTTTGGCTCCTGCCAAGTCTTCCATTAGTAAATGGATTCACCAGGCCATTGTTGGGGCCTATTCTGCTAAGGGGAAGATTCCCCCTTTTCGTGTTACTGCTCATTGTACTCGTGCTGTTGGGGCGTCCTGGGCCTTCCAGCACCAGGCTTCTGTTGAGCAGGTTTGTAAGGCTGCTACTTGGTCTTCGGTTCACACTTTTTCCAAGTTTTACAAGGTTGATGTTCGGGCCTCAGCGGATGCTGTTTTTGGCCGCAAAGTGCTGCAAGCTGCAGTGGTTTAGTTTGTGCCTTGTTTTTTTTGATCCCCGCCCTTTATGGACACTGCTATTGGATGTCCCAAGTGTAATGAATGTCTTGAAGCGGGGTGTGTGACATACTTAGAATAATACCATTTTCTGAATACTCACCTGTAAAATGGGTATTGTAAGTATGTCACACACCCCGCTTCACCCTGCCCATTTGTATTCTGGATCCTTTATATGGTGAACCTTTTGTTAGTTTTAATTGGCTTTCCTGGTCCCTTTCTCTTACTGCTATCCTTATACTGGGGAATGAGTGGGAGGTCCCAGGTATTTATGGGCCGGGAGGGTCTTACCTTTTTTTTATCTCTGCAAGATCGCCATCTACAGGTCGGTATACCCAAGTGTAATGAATGTGGGATGGGTTGTCACCTCCCACTGTTCTGGGGCTCGCTTCAGCCCCTAAAACCCTTTAGGGGTTATAACTTGGAGCAGGGGGGTCGTATGGCTTTGGAAGCAGTACCAAACGATTGGGCTGGACGCCGGGCATCCGATGAGTCCAGAAATGGGTCCCTAAGCGGGTCAGAACTTAAGATCTCCGTTTTCCGGTTTTTCCTTTATTGCTGAGCCTGCCATTACCTATCCCCGTGTGCGGTTTTGTGGGCCGGTTCTGATTCTGTACCTGGTTTGGTGCTGGGACACATGGGGGCGCAGCTATGGTCTGATTTCTGTTGGTGCCGGATGTCTGCAGCTCCCCTTTTTCATGTGACAAATTCACAGCCAGGGGTCCAGCGAGCTGCAGACCAAGTGGAGTCTCCTCAGACTAGAGGTGTGACAGTCAGCAGGGGGGGGGGGGGTCTGTGATCTGCGCTGTCCAACACATAAATGCTAATTTCTCTTCCTGAAGAGATAAGAACCTGTGCATTTATAACAGGGGGAATTAAAGGGGAACTCCAGACTTGGATATGTGAGGTTTCTGCACTTAAGCTGGATCGTTCCTTCACACCTCTCCCTCTGAGAGGGCGCTAAGGGGCAGCACTTCCTGGTGCTGGCCCGTGCACCCATGTGCCCACGATCCCTGTCTGTAGCACTCCGCGGTATCACCATGGCCATAGTGCTGTTTCGTGGTTCATATGCTGTGGTCCACATCCCTCCAGAGTAATGGTTGGACCACTCCCGGAGGGGTGTAGGGTGGCCCATAGCTGGGACCGCGGGTCCTCAGTCGGCCGATGGCAACCCATCCCTTTCTGCTTTACCCGAGCCAGGGGCCCCGGTGCATGTCGCCAACACAGCGCCATGAACCGGATCCCCTGGATGGAAAGTCTACCCCAGGGGGATCTTCCTTGGGAAGGATCTCCCACAGGGCAGTACCCACCCTGTCAGCCCAGGTGGGTGACAAGGCCATCAAACGTGGGCCCTGAGTGGCATAGTCCACTGACACTGGTACAAACCTCTTTCTGTGCGGCAGAGTTTTCGGTGGGCTGCTGGGACTTGGCCCTGCCACCCCCACCCTCTGACAGGTATGGTACCAATGGCAGTAGGCAGCCAGGTCAGGCCCCACTTGCTTCTTGGTGATCCCTATGCGCCCAATCGTCCAGCTCTCTAAGGCATAGCACTTCTGGGCCCTGGACAGATAGGGAACCAGCAACCGCTGGTCCTCAGGCCACTCTCCTGGTGACACTGGCTTGACCATCATTGGGTACAGCTACACTTGTCTCCAGACCACCCGTCTGGTGTCTGGGCCCAAGTGGAGCTGCATCTCCTGTTTGGAGAGAACTCTCTGGGGGTCATCAGTGTCTGATGCTACCCCACATCTCTGCCTAGACATGATCGGGGCCACCATGTCCTCAGTCAGTTTCCCGGGACCCACCTCTGGTCTTCCGCCTGCCACAACAGCCCCCCGGGTGGAAGGGAAGGAGCCGTCAGTCCCCTGAGGGGACTCTGGGTCCTGCTCCTCCACTACTTCCACCCAAATTGCCGGCTCAGGCAAAAAACCCTGGTCCCTTAACACCCCGGGTGTGATGAAACCCTGCAGTGGTGACTTACCTAGGGGTCCCATCTCTCCATGGACACCCCTCACCCCACCTGCAGGTTCCACTGCCCCCGCTTTTTGGCCTGGACTGGTCTCCTCGGGTTGAGGTACACTGACAGGGATATTCGGTGATACCCCCACCTCCCGCACACCCCGCCCGGCACCCCAGTCCAAATAAATCTTTGCCATGGGGAGTGCCGATGCACCTCCCTCAATTCCGGAGACTGAGACCGTCTTTCCGGGGATGAAGTCCGGTGGGGACACCATCTCGGTGCGCACAAGAGTTGTCTCCGCGCCTGTGTCCCTAAGTCCCACGGCCACAGCTTGGTCCACAGTAATGAATTGCAAGGTGTCCCGGGACCTCCCAGCACCCCTACCCACATACAGCACCGTGGAGGAGTTCTGGGACGGGCCCTGCTGGCGCTGAGGACATGTGTCCTTGAAGTGTCCCGGTTGGTTGCAGTGGTGACACAGTTGGGGCCCCCCTCCCCCTTGTCGGGAGAAGGGAGTAGGGGCAGGGGTCTTGGGCTGATGGGCATGGACAACAGACGCCAGCGGCTGCTTACCCACTTTCCAGCTGACAGGTTTGCGGGGCTCCTGGGCTCTGTTGTGACTGTAATCGTCAGCGAGGATTGCGGTTGCTGAGGCTCCTTTGGGCTTCCGGTCACGCAGAAACTGCTGCAGATCCTCAGGGCAATTCCAGAGGAACTGTTCTGTGGCAATCCGCTCCTTCAGTTGCTGGGTGGTGGTGATTTCTAACCCGGTGGTCCACTGCTCGACTGCTCTCTGTAGCGCCCTCATGTGGTCAGCCCAGCTGTCGGTGGGGCCCTGTCGCAAACTCCTGTTGTAATAAAATTCCAGGGTAAGGTTATATTGATGGATCAGAGCTTGCTTGACCCCCTCGTAGCTCAGGGTGGTCTCGCTGGGTAGGTACCCAAAGATTTCCACGGCTTTACCCCTAAGTCGAGGGGTTAAGTACCTGACCCACTGATCCTCGGGTACATGGTATTGATGGCAAACAGTTTCAAAAGCCAGCAGAAAGGTGTCCAGATCTGCACCTTTGTCCAAGACGGGAAAATCCTCCGCACGCAACTTTAGGGCCTGGTTCTCAGGGGGCCCGCTACCAGCTGTGCTGGGTTGAGGGTGCTGAAGCTTGGGCTGCAGTACTTGGAGCTGGTGTTCACTTTCAGCTTGCTCCCGGCGTTCCTCACGTTCCGCTTGGCTCTCGGCAGCCTCAATCAGGACCTCATAGGTGGCACAGTCTCCAGCCCATAGACTTGCCAGAGCAGCGTGCAGGAGAGCGTCTGAGCCTGCTTGGCTGGGGGGACCGGCAGGCGGTCCTCTGGGATGCTGAGGGCTGGTGACTGGCTTCTGGCTAGGCCCCTCCACACCTAGTGCAACGTCGGCAGCCACATCCCTGCTTCTGGCCCTGGTGCCACTTGCCATGCCTGCAGCTGCTGGTCACTGACAGATATTGCACACTGTTGTAAACACACAACCTACTGTAACCACTCTCAGAATTTGCCTAGTGTTGAGCTGATCTTAAGATCCCAGCAACAGAAAAGCCACTGCTGGTAATCTTTAGTGTATGAGAGTATGGGGCCCACACTCACTTACACTATTTGCCTTATCCCACCGCGCTGCCACCAATTTGTCAGGGAACCGCGGGTCACGTGATCCAACTATAAACCAGGGACCTCCGTAAACACAGACCGCGTTCCCCAAAACCCTTTTGTCCGTGTTCTCCTATCAGAAACACCAGGCCCAAAGCCTGCAGACACACAGATTCTTGGTTTAAGGCAAACAGATCACTCAAGTTAAAATGTAAGTTTTAATGCTATAAGCGCACTAGGCAGTGATAACAAGCATTTGGCTATGATGTAATATGAAATGATATAAATATGCTGTTCTGAGACGGTTACAGGATAGAGTGAGTTACACAGAGACACAATAATCAGTTACCTTAGTATGCAGTTGCAGAGTAGTGGTTAGAGCTTCTACAAGAGGTAAGTGGCAAGCTGTGTGGGTGGGCACCTCCCGCACGTGTGACTCGTGACCTCTCCAGATGTGACCCATGCCTGGCTCAGGGTTACCCTATTTATGCGGCGAGACCCCTCCACCCCCTCCCCTCTGTGGGACGGGTTGTCACCTCCCACTGTTCTGGGGCTCGCTTCAGCCCCTAAAACCCTTCAGGGGTTATAACTTGGAGCAGGGGGGGTCGTATGGCTTTGGAAGCAGTACCAAACGATTGGGCTGGACGCCGGGCATCCGATGAATCCAGACCCTAAGCAGGTCAGAACCTTAGCTCTCCGTTTTCCGGGTTTGCCTTTATTGCTGAGCCCGCCATTATCTATCTCCGTGTGCGGTTTTGTGAGCCGGTTCTGATTCTGTACCTGCTTTGGTGCTGGGACACATGGGGGCGCAGCTATGGTCTGATATCTGTTGGTGCCGCATGTCTGCAGCTCCCTTTTTTCATGTGACAAATTCACAGCCAGGGGTCCAGCGAGCTGCAGACCAAGTGGAGTCTCCTCAGACTAGAGGTGTGACAGTCAGCAGGGGGGGTCTGTGATCTGCGCTGTCCAACACATAAAGGCTAATTTCTCTTCCTGAAGAGATAAGGACTTGTGCATTTATAACAGGGGGAATTAAAGGGGAACTCCAGACTTGGATATGAGGTTTCTGCACTTAAGCTGGATCGTTCCTTCACAAAGACCCTGACAGATCTTCCTTTTCTGGGGGGCTGACTGTTTGGGGAGCGTCTAGATGACATTGTAAAAAGAGCCAGAGGGGGTAAATAGACCTTCTTTTTTGTGGTAATCAGGTAGAACACCTTTTTTTTAATATATTCTAATACTCTGCTCTTTTGCAGTGGTAGAGGTTTCTCCTCTAGGTTCCGTGAGGAATCTTGAAATAAACCTAAGACCCAGAACAGGGCCAAATCTTTCTGGCGAAATAAGGCTAAACCCCCTTCTAAGCCCCCTCAGACATGAACATTCTGCGGATTCTGCATTTTGCCCCCATTTGAAGGCTCCATGTAACAGATTCCGGGATACAGGAGATAGTAGTTTCTTCAGGTTACAAGAACGAATTCGGGGCCAGACCTCCTCGGAGGTTCTTTCTGTCAAGGGTATCCAAGGGTCTATGAGAAAAGCCGAAGCATTGAGATCTGCTGTAGCTCACCTGTTGCAACTAGGACTAGTCCGCCACATTCCCTTTTCAAAGAGAGGGCTCGAATTCTACTCAAATCTACTTATAGTCCCCAAAAAAGGACTGTTCTGGGCACCCAATATTAGACTCCAAGGGCCTCAACAGTTTTGTCCGTCTTTGGAAATTTTGAATGGAATCTTTAAAGTGGACCAAAACCCATGATTCTTCCTACAACCAGGACTCAACCTCCAGGCTAGAGATTGCCTTGGCAAGTGTGTAATGTAGGAAGAATCCTGAGCCTCTTCAGGTGGGCAAATCCCTTCTTCCGGTACAATGGAAGACGGTCACCACAGAGGCCAGCCTAACAGTTTGGGGGGGGTGTCATGAGGTCACAGATGATCCAGGGACAGTGGGAACCGGGGCAGAGCAGACAAAAATTCAAAAAAGAGGGAGAGGAAGAAAGGCGCTTCTCTTGTCTGTCCTTTAAATTCCAACTAATCGTGGAACTTGTTAGGATGCCTTATCCTCCCAGGCAGCTGTGTCTACTGCTTTTCAATTACTGAATTGCGGAGGGCAGCTTGAATACATATAGGCCGGGAAAACCACACCTATTATCTTGCAGTTCCTGCCCTTTGGACGAGAGTTAACCCATTCATTTCTGACTTCCTGACTCCCTGCAGTGGAAGAAGAGAGAAAACAATTCTTCAGGTGAGAATCACAGAATTGTATTTTTTTTCTCAGCTTTGGGGGGGGTTCTCTTTTTAAAAATTTAAAAAACTGGGAACAATAATAGGATCTTTAGGGTAATCTGAAGATTTTTTTTTTATTTACCTGTCATATTACTTTAAATAGAATTTTACTTTAGTTGAGATGTATTATTTCGATTTCATTTTTCAAGACCCCTCCCAGAAGAGAGGCTAAAAAAAAATAAGGTCAAAATAAGCTTTGCACAACATGAAGGCACAGTTTAGCTTTGTTGCTGCGACAGCTAATATAAATGTAACCATCCAAATTATCACACTGCCTGCTCTGCCAGATGAAGAAATAGACATAGGACAATGTGATATTCCAAATATGTCACACACCCCGCTTCCACTATTCATGACACATGGGTTATGGTCCAGTAGAGGGCGAACTTCTGCAGAGATGAAAGCAAAAAAGAAGCCCCTCCCGGTCCATAAATACCTGGGACCTCCCACACATTCCCCAGTTCCTTCTCTGTAGGACAGCGAGCAAGTCAGAAGATGTAGGCTGCTCTTCCTTGCAGGTATGCCGGGCTTACACCCGGCCATTTTTTGCCTTATTTCTGCCCGGACCTTTATATTTAACCCCTTGTAATAGCCTCCTAGCCTTGGCTGCAGGTCCGAGTGAGGGTAGGCAACACCTCAATAGGTGTTTAGGGAGCCATGCTCCCCCGTGAGACCCCATATAAAGGGGTAGGCGGAAGCCGGGTTGGTGATCCCGGTTTGGGATGCCCTGTCTCATATATCTCTGACACCCCTGGTGTGGGAATTCCCTCCTTCCTGGTTCCTCCGTATCCCTCCAGTGGGGGGGGGGGGGGGGGGGGGAGGTGTATATCTCTATCTTTCTCTCTTCACTTAAGTGTGAATGTGTGTGGATGTGTGAGGTGTTATACTGTCACTAGGCTGGCCACCGTTTGGCAAAATTGGTTCTTTATTGTTATTTCCTGAGGGGCGCTTCTTCCCCTCAGGCTACGGTGTCTGAGGGGGCAGGGCCGGGTGCTCGCGCGCTGCCGCGGCCCGCCCCCTCCTGTCTTGGTGCCATTTGCGGAGCCCAGCCCTGGCTGGGAACCGGGCTGCTGGTGTAAGGGAGGGGGGGCTGGACCAGGCGCGGCGCGCGATACACGCTGGCCCGCCCCTTCTTCTTCCTCTCTCGCTGTCCTTCTGGAGCTGCTTGCTGGTGGCAGCCATAACTGTTCTCACGTGAGTGCCCTCCGGGGCCCCCCTCCGTTTTTTTTTTTTATTACATTGCATGTGCCCATTCTGTCAGGGGATCACTCAGGCCCCCCCTTCGGCTCATTCTGTTATAATGGTTATAATATATATATGTTTGTGTGTGCATGTGCTTAAGGCCCTTTTCTCTTGTGTCTTTCAGGAGAACTCCCTGTGACTCGCAAAAAAGGGGGTCCTCCTGGTCCTAGGGTCCCTAGAAGTAAAATCGGGCGCCTAAAAATCTTCCCACTCAGGACTTAAAGGGGCATCCCGGGTTGCTTACCAGCGTAATTCCCTCGGGTCATTGCGACTACCTAAAAAATAACCATATGGAGGCTCCGCAGGATACCGGGGTCGGGCTCCCTTCGGGACAATCCCGGTTATGTGCGGGTTGTGGGGTATCCCTTTCCGGGGAGAATGTGCTAACTTGCATACCATGTGCGCAACAGGCCATAACGCGGCAGTCGGGTTCCCAGGCGTCTGGGTCAGTGCCGCCCGTCTCATCTCCCACCCCACCCTGCATTATCCGTACCCCAAGTGACACGGTCATTAGCGGGGAGTCGCACTCTGATGTTTGTGCTAGGCTGGCCAACACCGAGAAGTTTATTTCTAGCTCAGTGGGCAGAAAGGCCCCTGCTAAGAAAAGGCATTTGTCACCGGCTGCATCGGTACTTGATTTTGATCATTATGACTCTTTTGATTGGTCTGATTATTCCCCGCTTGAGGAGGGGGATTTATTTGAGGAATCTGAGTCTGAGGATATGCAATTTTTTGATGCTGATGCTGGGCAGGCGCTGGGGGATGCGGTTGACACCCCCAAAGTCCTGGCCCATCTCTTGAAGGTTCTGGATATTTCCCCGCCAGCGGAGGCCCCTCTGAAGAAGGGGGAATTCTTTGGGTTCTCTAAGCCCCGCCTGGAGTTTCCAAATCAGGATCATTTTGACTGCATGATTCTGAAAGATTGGGAGAAGCCGAGTCGGCTTCACAGTGTTCCTCAGGGATGGGATAGGAAGTATCCCTTTCCGGTGGATGCGGGGAAGCATTGGTCTTCCCCTCCCGAGGTTGATGCGCCCGTCTTAGGATTGTCCAACACATCTGTTGTACATACTCCTGACGCCACTACCCTTAAGGATGGCGAGGACAAGCGTATTGATCAGATGGCATGTCATGCCTTTGCCAGTGTGGGTTCCGCCTTGCGGCCTGTGTGTGCATCTTCGCTCGTGGCGGTGGCTACCAGGTCTGAGATTAGGGACATGTTAAATGGGTCCCAGCTCAACCCGGACAGCATTGAATTCACAACCCTCAAGAGGTGTGAATTGTTCATGAATTTTGTTTTGTCGGCCATGGACGACACTATTACCATGTGTAGCAGAACTTCGGCTCTTCTTGTGGCCATGCGCCGATCGGTCTGGCTACGCCAGTGGGCGGCTGACTTTGCGGCCAAGAAATCGCTTACAGCTTTGCCCTTCCTGGGTACACGGCTGTTTGGAGCCAAATCTGGATTCTGTGGCGAAAGGTGGAAAGCTACCTCAGCGTAAGAGGCAGTGTCGCTCCTTTCGGGGGGCAAGCTCCTTCAATCCTTCCTTTCGCGGTGCCAGAGGGGGCAGAGGTCTTGCCTACTCTGGCTTCAGAGGTGATTCCTGGAACAGAGGCAGAGGACATGCCCGTCCTGCTTCTACCTGGGGTCCCAAGCCCAAGCCCGTTCTTAAGCCAGCTCAGCAATGAGGGGGCGCCCTCACCCCTACGGGTGGGGGGACGGCTGCGGCTCTTCTTCCAGGTCTGGGCCCAGGACGTCACAGACAAGTGGATTTTGGAAATGGTATCATCCGGGTACAAACTGGAGTTCGAGTACCGGCCTCCTCCCAGATTTCTAAGGTCTCGGGTGCCCTCGGATCCCCGGGCTGCACAGGGGCTCCTGTCGGCTGTGAAGAACCTCTTGGACATGGAGGTCATATGCCCAGTGCCTTCCCCAGAGAGAGGCCGGGGCTACTATTCCAACCTGTTCACGGTCCCCAAAAAGGATGGTTCCATAAGACCCATTCTGGATTTGGAGTTTCTCAACAGGTTTATCAGAACCAAAAAGTTCCGTATGGAGGCTCTGTGCTCAGCCATCGGTTCCCTTCGTCAAGGGGACTTCATGACGTCCATAGACATCAAGGATGCTTATCTCCATATACCAATCTTCCCAGATCACCAGAGATTTCTCAGGTTTGTGATGGGAGATCAGCATTTTCAGTTTGTGGCACTCCCGTTCGGGCTGACCTCGGCACCGCGGGTGTTTACCAAGGTCCTGGCGGGCATAATGGCCCTGCTCAGAGCTCAGGGCATTCGCATTGTGCCGTATCTGGACAACCTACTTATCACAGCTTCTTCCCTCTGCCAGGTGGAGCTGGACACCAGGACGTTGGTGACGATGCTGGAGAGGTTCGGATGGGTGATCAACCACCCCAAGTCTTCTCTCTCCCCATCAAGGGAGATCTCTTTTCTGGGCATGAATCTGGATACCAGTCAGGCCAGTGTTCCTACTTCAGCCAAAGGTGCAGAGGGTTCAGGATCTCTAGGGATGACTCTGGTAGGTTTGATGGTGGCTTCCTTCGAGACAGTCCCCTTTGCTCAATTCCACATGAGGTCGCTACAACTCCATCTTTTGCTGAAATGGGACAGATGTCCACAGTCCTTGGATCAGTCATTTCTGATGTCTCCCAGGGTTCGGCAGTCCCTTCAGTGGTGGCTGGAATCAAGCAATCTGATGAGGGGCAGATCGTTTCTGCCCCTCGTTGGGAGACGGTTACCACGGATGCTAGCCTGTCGGGCTGGGGAGCTTTCTGGAAAGATCATCAGTTCCAGGGGTTGTGGGGTCCTCAGGAGGCTCACACCCTCATCAATGTCTTGGCGCTCAGAGCTATCTGCTTGGTTCTGTCGCGTCTGACACTTCACCTACAGGGTTTACCGGTTCAGGTTCGATCAGACAATCGTACTGCTGTAGCTTACATCAATCACCAAGGAGGGACTCGCAGCAGGAGTGCCCTCAGGGAAGTCTCTCTGATTCTGACATGGGCGGAGAGCAATGTTCCTTGCTTCTCGGCAGTATACATTCCGGGAGTGGAGAACAAGGAGGTGGACTCCCTGAGCAGGGGATTCTCTCGCCAAGGGGAATGGTCTCTCAACCACAGGGTGTTTCGGGCCCTGTGTCTCAAGTGGGGGACTCCTGAGGTGGATCTCTTTGCCTCTCGGCACAATCACGAGCTCCCAACCTTTGTATCTCCGTCTCAGGATCCTCTGGCCCTGGTAGTGGATGCCTTGTCCCTTGCCTGGAGGGATCTGGGGTTTCTGTGCCTGTTTCCCCCCTTCTCCATGGTAGGCAAGGTAATGCGCAAGCTGGCTCTAGAGGGGGCACCAGCAATTCTGGTGACCCCAAGGTGGCCAAGACAGGTTTGGTTTGCAGACGTCGTAAGATTGGCGGTAGATCAGTACAAGCCGCCCCTGTCTCCGGATCTCATCTCTCAGGGTCAACTACGTTATCCCAATTTACAAACGCTTGCTTTGACGGCATGGCTGCTGAAGCCTTCATCCTGAGGGAGGAAGGTCTGTCTGAGGCGGTTATTCAAACCTTGATTAGAGCTAGGAAGAGGTCTTCCTCTACCATTTACTATAGGACTTGGCGGTCCTATATTGACTGGTGTGAGGCTAGAACCTTACCTTGCTGGGTGTTTTCGATTCCTAGGATTTTGGAGTTTCTACAACACGGTCTGGATCTGGGGTTCCAGCTCAGTACTTTGAAGGGTCAGATTTCTGCCCTGGCTGTCTTTTTTTTCAAAGGTCTTTTGCTTTGCATCATCTGGTCAAGACTTTTTCCATGGGGTCACTCATGTTTGGCCCCCTAGAAAGCCTTTGGTTCCCGTTTGGGATCTAAATTTGGTTTTTCGGCCCTCCAGGGGCCTCCCTTTGAACCAATGCAGGATGTGGCTCTTTCTGTGCTCACTCAAAAGGTTGCCTTTTTGGTGGCTATTACCTCTGTTCGGCTTGTCTCTGAGTTGGCGGCTCTGTCTATTCAGGCCCCTTACTTTGAGAGACACCAGGATAAGGTGGTTTTTCGCTTTAAACCAGATTTCCTTCCTAAGGTGGTTTCTGCCTTCCATCTCAATCTGGATGTAGTTCTTCCTTCCTTGTGTCCTAAGCCTAGCAATGACCAGGAGAGGGTTTTGCACTCTCTGGATGTGGTTCGTTGTGTTAAGTACTATTTGGTTGCTACTTCTCCTTTTCGTAAGACGGACGCCTTGTTCGTGGTGCCTTCTGGGCCCAGAAAATGTTTGGCGCCCGCCAAGTCTACCATTAGTAAAGGGATACACCAGGCCATTTTTGGGGCCTATTCTGCTAAGGGGAGGGTTCCTCCTTTTATGATCACTGCTCATTCTACTCGTGCTGTTGGGGCTTCCTGGGCTTTTCAGCACCAGGCTTCTCTTGAACAAGTTTGTAAGGCTGCTACTTGGTCTTCCGTTCATACTTTTTCAACGTTTTATAAGGTTGATGTGCGGGCCTCAGCGGATGCTGTATTTGGATCCCCACCCATGACGGACACTGCTATTGGATGTCCCATATGTCATGAATAGTGGAAGCGGTGTGTGTGACACCTTTAAAATGGGTATTATAAGTATGTCACACACCCCGCTTCATCCTGCCCTTTTGTATTCCTTTATATGGTGAACCTTTTATGGTTAAGAATGTTTTATTAGCTCTTCCTGGTCCCCTTACTGCTGTCATATACTGGGGAATGTGTGGGAGGTCCCAGGTATTTATGGACCGGGAGGGGCTTCTTTTTTGCTTTCATCTATGCAGAAGTTCGCCCTCTACTGGACTATAACCCATGTGTCATGAATAGTGGAAGCGGGGTGTGTGACTTACTTGTAATACCCATTTTAAAGGTGAGTAATCACAAAATGGTATTTTTGCTGCCATGATATAGAATCACAGAAATATACATGTTGTGGCCTGGAGATGCTGAAAAAAGACAGCTACTTATACATTTTGTTTCATTTTTGTAATATTGTCTTACAGACATTTTGCTTATATGTTATTGTGCTGTACATTTATAGTGCATTAATATTTCTACTTTTGGTTCATTATTAGGATCGAGAGAAAAGACAGGTTACCCATATGCAGTTTCTGAGTTGGCCAGACTTTGGAGTACCTAGCTCTGCTGCTGCTCTTATTCACTTCCGAGATTCTGTAAAGAAGGAACAGAGAAAATTGGCGAATGAGCTTGGAAATCTATGGAAAGGGCCTCAAGGAGGTCCACCCATTGTGGTGCATTGCAGCGCAGGCATTGGAAGGACAGGTATCTTTATGTGAAAAAAGCAGAGTGTAAAGGGGGGCTGCATCACAACAGCAAACATATAATAATGGCACACAAAAAGCTACAGATTCATTTGTTTGGTTTATTTTAATAAAAAGAGTTCCAATATTCTTAGTATACAGTACGTCCTGCTCCAGATAGATTACTTCCACTTGGGTTATCCTCCGCCAGATGGCACTGCACTGCAGAGACATGCAAAACAGGCTCCTCCCGGCCCCTAAAATACCCGGGAACCTCCCACAAATCCCCAGATTTCTCTGCAGTGCCGACTGCGAAGACATGAAATTATCACTCTGTCGCAGGTGAGCGGGGCTATTAAAGCCTGCGGCCCTGTTGGACTATTCCCACCCATCCTTCATGTGATGTGCCTCCCAGCCTGGGCTGCGCTGGTCGGGTGAAGGTAGGCAGCACCATGTGTGCTTAAGGAGCGCTGCTCCACCGCAGTCCCCCACCAAAGGGTAGGCGGTATAGGCTGATGGTGAGCCTTTATGGGATGCCCCTCCCGCATTATTGTCCCATGCCCTGGTAGCGTTGGGCCCTGTACAAAGGGCCACCATCCTCCCTCATTCTCCCCGTAGCCTTCGGGAGGAAAAGAAGGGGGGGGGGTGTGGGTGAGCATGTATCGCGATTCGTGCATACCGCCTGTTGGCATGGGTGTTGGGACTAGTATATGTGGTGTCAACCTCCGCGCTGACCTGTCTTTTTACTATTGCAAACGCCGCCGCCTTCCTTCATTGGATGTCCCGTGCCGGGCGGTGGCGTCGCCTCAGACGCTCCTGCGTCCTCATTGACTGCTTCTCTGGTGGACTTCGTGCTCTTCGGGGGGGCTTGGCCTGGCCTGGCGCGCCCTGCGTCACGGCTCACTCTGGCCCGCCCTTCGAGGTTTCGTTTGGCGCCATTTCCCTGTACAGTTGCGCGGGTGTAACGGTCCCCCCTCCCGCGGTCTGTAAGTGCCCTCGCGGGTGACTTTAATACTCATTATTTACTGTGTATGGCTCTGACACCCCTTCTTCTCATTGTGTCTTTCAGACGGGTGAATCCAGTGGCTTCTCCCGGCCCGGTGTAATTGTAGTTGGGCCTAGTATTATTACTCCCACTTCTCTAGCGGGTCATTGGGGCATCCAGGGTTGCTTTATAGCGTCAATCCCTACTGGCATATTGTGCCTAATAATCACCATATGGAGGCATCCCAGGATAATGGGACCGGGGTTCCTTCGGGACAAGCCCGGCTGTGTGTAGCTTGTGGGGTCTCGCCTATCAGCGGTGACAGCGCACGGGTCTGTGTTTCTTGCGCACAGCAGGCGCTAACGTTGCAACCCGCCCCTCCGGTGGCTGGGCCTGCACCTCGTCTCACTTAACCTACTCCCCCAAGCTTGAGTCTCACCCTCATTGAATTACTTACAAGCGGGGATGTGTCTGCTAGACTGGCCAGTGTTGAAAAATTGATTGCTAATACCTTAGCACGTAAGGCTCACTTAACTCCTGATACCACTCCGTCTCCTATGGAATCTGATGAGTTGTTGCATCTGTATGGCTACACCCCATTGGACGAAGGGGAGCTGTTTTATTACTCGGCGTCATCTGACGAGAGACTCAGGGGTCTTGACGATTCTGGCTCTGACCCCTGGACCCCGGATGATACTGACAGACTGCTGGTCCAGATATTTGAGGTTTTGTCCATCTCTCCCCCTGTTGCGGCTCCCAGGCAAAGGGGTGAGCTTTTTCATACTGCTAAAGCTCGTTTGGAATTTCCTGAGCAAACCCATTTCAATAACCTTGTGCTTAAGGAGTGGGAACGTCCCAGTAGACTTCCCGGTATACCTAAGAGTTGGGACAGAAAGTATCCCTTTCCTGCTGATATGGTCAAGTGCTGGTCATCGCCCCCTGAGGTCGATGCTCCTATTCTAGGGTTGTCTAACACCTCTATTATGCACTCCCCTGACACTACTATGCTGCGGGACGCTGAGGACCGGCGCATTGACCAATTGGCGTGTCATGCCTTTGCATTTGTGGGGGCGGCGCTGCGCCCGGTTTGCGCCTCGGCCATTACGTCTGTGGCTCTCAGGGCCCTGATCAGAAGTGTACTTGAAGGTTCTGATGAAGTGCCACCTGATACGTTTAATGCACTGTCTAACTGTGATGTGTTAGGATAAAGTTTACAATCTGCCTTGGATGATGCCATTAGGATGTGTGGCAGAACCTCTGCCTTGGCGGTAGCTATACGCCGCGCGGTTTGGCTGCGCCAGTGGGCTGCTGACAATGCTGCTAAGAGGGCCCTTACTGGGCTTCCAGTTAAGGGGCTACGCCTGTTTGGGGACCGCCTAGACCTTTTTGCTAAAGGAGGTAAGTTACCCCAGCGCAGGCGGCAGTCTCGGGCCTTTCGGGGCCAGGGTCCCCCTTCACTCCCCTACCGCGGTGCTAAGCAGGGAAAAGGGGTGTTCCTCGCGGGGGCTCGTGCAGATTCCTGGCACAGGAGCAGAGGACGACGTCCTGGCGCTTCCTGGGGGTCTAAGCCAAAACCCTCTCCCAAGCCCCCTCAGGCATGATGGGGCACCCTCGCCCATCAGGGTGGGGGGACGGCTACAGGACTTTGCGCACGTCTGGAGGCATCACGTCTCATGGATTCGGGAGGTAGTGTCCTCTGGTTACAAGATAGAGTTTGCTGTGCACCCCTACCCCCCCCCCCCCCCCCCCCAAGATTCATCAAGTCCCGGATCCCCCAGGACCCTGTCTCAGCTCAGGTCTTGATGCAGGCCGTGCAAGGCCTTCTGGATCTGGGGGTCATTTGCAGGGTCCCCTTAAGAGAAAGAGGCAAGGGGTTCTATTCCAACCTTTTCACAGTCCCCAAAAAGGATGGGTCAGTCAGGCCCATTCTGGATTTAAAGATCCTCAACAAATTTGTCAGAAACAGGCGCTTTCGCATGGAAACTCTGCGCTCGGCCATTGGCTCCCTGCACCCAGGGGATCTCATGACGTCGGTGGACATCAAAGATGCTTACCTTCACATCCCTGTGTTCCCAGGACACCAAAGGTTTCTCAGATTCGCGTTGGAGGATCAACATTACCAATTTGTGGCCCTGTCTTTTGGCCTCACCTCAGCTCCCAGAGTGTTCACCAAGGTGCTGGCGGGGGTGATGTCTCTGGTAAGGTCAAGGGGCATACGCGTGCTGCCCTACCTGGACGACATACTCGTCACCTCTCGGTCTCTGCAGCAGGCAGAGTTGGACACTCAGCTGGTGGTGTCCACCCTGGAGTCCTTCGGCTGGGTGATCAATCACCCCAAGTCCTCCCTGTCCTCTTCCTCGGTGACCCCATTCCTGGGAATGATTCTGGATACGATTCAGTCAAGGATATTCCTTCCTCAACAGAAGGTGGAAGCTCTAACTGCGCAGGTGAGGTTCCTGCTATCGTGCCCCCGCCCTCTCTCAGGCAGGGATTGCAGTTGGTGGGCCTGATGGTGGCGTGCTTCGAGGCGGTGCCCTTTGCTCAGTTCCATTTGAGGCCTCTACAACTTCACCCCCTGTCAATATGGGACGAGGATCCAACGTCCTTGGACGGGATCTGTGTGCTTCCCCCCCTTGGTCAGACGGTCCCTTTCGTGGTGGCTGGACCACAGGAACTTGCTGGGGGGCAGGTCCTTTCTGGCCCCCTCCTGGGAGACAGTCACCACGGATGCCAGTCTGTCAGGATGGGGGGGATTCTGGAAGTCCCTACGGTTCCAGGGGAGGTGGGGCCCTCAGGAGGCCCACTTACCCATCAACATTCTGGAACTGCAGGCAATCAGGTTGGTACTGTGCAGGTGCGCTCAGACAACAGGACGGCGCCCTCCAGGAGGTATGTTTGTAAAGAACCAGCACTCCAAATAGATTCTTGCAGAAAGTTGTATTGCTATAACATAAGTCAAGTACAGCAGTGGTGGCGAGTCGACGTTTCGGGGTGCACTGGGGCCCCCTTCATCAGGACCCACCGCGTGTACAAAAAGATGAACAGATTGCCATCACCAATTCCCATATATAGTAAAACAGTCCAATCAAATTGAAATCACAGTGCATTTTCGCGCCTGACGTCATAATGACGTCAGGGGCGCTGACAGGTCATGCCCTTATCATGTCATTAACGTGTCTCAATGGAGCAAATATAATAATAAAACGGTTTACCATCAAATAGACTCACCTCCGCTTCCCAGACCGTCAGAGGCTGTGCGTGCTCCGGGCACCGCCGTCCCGGTCGGCGGGGAGGTTGCCAGGCAACCTCTCACACCGTCCCCCAATTGGGGGAGGTCGGGACTGACGTCACCTGCCCCGGGATTCTCACCCGGTGACAGATGACGCGGCGCCCAGGTGCCGCGTGATTGGCTCCCGGGCGTCGCTAGACAGGCACACCATCCCCGGCCTTCTGACAGGCCGGGGACGGCTCGCCTGTCACGTCCCGACCCCAGGGCGGCAGGCGGCCGGCGCGCGCACCCCTCTCCGGTCCGGTAGCTAATCAGTTGGTCAAAATTAGAGGTTGCGAGAGGGTAGACTGGGTAGTCCCCGTGACAAGCCGGGGACGGGGGCTGCACTGTTCAATATGGGGCCCATGTGCGGGATTGCTATGGGGCCCATGGGCAGAAGAACGGGCAGTCGGCGGGGGATCAAGTGGCAAAACTTACATATGTGTCAATGTGTATGCGTCTATATATGAGGGAAGTCCCCATCTATGAGGGGAGTCCCATGAGCAAGATTACTATGGGGCCCATGAGAATACTATGTGGGGGGGGGGTGGGGATGGTGTGCCTGTCTAGCGACGCCCGGGAGCCAATCACGCGGCACCTGGGCGCCGCGTCATCTGTCACCGGGTGAGAATCCCGGGGCAGGTGACGACAGTCCCGACCTCCCCCAATTGGGGGACGGTGTGAGAGGTTGCCTGGCAACCTCCCCGCCGACCGGGACGGCGGTGCCCGGAGCACGCACAGCCTCTGACGGTCTGGGAAGCGGAGGTGAGTCTATTTGATGGTAAACCGTTTTATTATTATATTTGCTCCATTGAGACACGTTAATGACATGATAAGGGCATGACCTGTCAGCGCCCCTGACGTCATTATGACATCAGGCGCGAAAATGCACTGTGATTTCAATTTGATTGGACTGTTTTACTATATATGGGAATTGGTGATGGCAATCTGTTCATCTTTTTGTACACGCGGTGGGTCCTGATGAAGGGGGCCCCAGTGCACCCCGAAACGTCGACTCGCCACCACTGCTGTACTTGACTTATGTTATAGCATACTGGTATTTGCGGTGTCTCCGCGAACCGTGCACCCGCCTGACACAAGGGTAAGAGTGCGGCTGTACCTGGAATATGCCCTCCAGGAGGTGTCGCGGATTCTGACATGGGCAGAGGCCAATGTTCAATGCATTTCGGCTGTGTACATCCCGGGGGCAGAGAATCTACTGGCAGACTCTCTGAGCAGGGGGACCTCTCGTCAGGGAGAGTGGTCCCTCTGCAACAGGGTATTCCAGTCCCTGTGTCACCGTTGGGGTCTACCAGATGTGGATCTGTTTGCATCCCGTCACAATCACAAGCTCCAGCCTTTTGTCTCCCTGTCTCAGGTTCCTCTGGCCTTGGCCACAGATGCTCTGTCCATGTCATGGCAGGATTTTCGGCTCCCGTATGTCTTTCCTCCATTCCCCCTGCTGGGCAGGGTCCTGCGCAAGATTGCTCTGGAAGGGGTGCCAGTGACTCTGGTGGCCAAGAAGAGTGTGGTTCGCAGACATGGTGCAGATGGCAGTAGATCAGTACGTCCTGCCAGGAGTGCCAGATCTGCTCACTCAGGGCCCTTTACGCCATCCCAATTTACAAACTCTGACTTTGACGGCCTGGCTGCTGAAACCTCCATCTTGATGGAGAAAGGCTTGTCTGCCTCAATGGTGGATACCATGATGAAGGCTAGGAAGAAAACTTCTTCTTCCATCTATTATAGGGTTTGGCGTGCTTACATTGACTGGTGTGAGTCTAGGTCTCTTCCCTGTTGGGTGTTCTCAGTTCCCAGGTTTCTGGAGTTTTTACAGCAAGGGTTGGAGTCGGGTCTCCAACTCAGTCAGGTTTCTGCCCTGTCTGTATTCTTTCAGAAGTCTTTTGCTCAACATTCCTTGGTCAAGACTTTCTTTCAGGGGGTTACTCATGTGCGTCCCCCATGAAAACCTATGGTCCCTGTTTGGGATTTGAACTTGGTCTTGTCTGCCTTGCAGGGTGCTCCCTTTGATCCTATTCAGGATGCTGCTCTGGCTGTACTTACCCTCAAGGTTGTCTTTCTGGTGGCTATTACTTCGGTCAGGCGTGTATCTGAGCTGGCGGCTCTGTCTATCCAGCCCCCATACTTGGAGAGACACCAGGATAAGGTGGTGTTCCGCTTTAAGCCGGATTTCCTGCCTAAGGTGGTGTCTGCTTTTCATTTGAACCAGGATATTGTTCTTCCTTCCTTGTGCCCTAATCCTAGCAATGCTAAGGAAAGGGTTTTGCATTCCTTGGATGTGGTCAGGTGTCTGAAGTATTACCTAGTAGTCACTTCGTCCTTCAGGAAGACTGATGCTCTTTTTGTGGTCCCTTCTGGCCCTAGGAAGGGGTTGGCTCCTGCCAAGTCTACTATCAGCAAATGGATCAGTCAGGCTGTGATTCAGGCCTATTCTGCTAAGGGGAAGAGTCCTCCCTTCCACCTTACTGCTCATTCTACTCATGCTATTGGTGCCTCTTGGACCTTCCAGCACCAGGCTTCTGTTGAACAAGTTTGCAAGCCGCTACTTGGTCTTCTGTTCATACCTTTTCAAAGTTTTACAAGGTTGACGTTAATCCCACCCTGCTTTATGGACACTGCTATTGGATATCCCAAGTGTAAGTAATCTATCTGGAGCAGGACGTACTGTATACTAAGAATAATACAATTCTGTGAAATACTCACCTGTAGAATTGGTATTATAAGTATACAGTACGTCCTGCTCCACCCCACCCTGTTGTTGCATTATTCTGGATCCCCTGTATGGTGATTGTCATCATTGTTATAGTTACCAGTTTTTGGGTGGTTAAATTCTCCCGGTTTCTTTTCACTGCTTTTCAATGCTGGGGATTTGCGGGAGGTCCACGGGTATTTGAGGGACCGGGAGGAGCCTGTTTTGCATGTGTCTGCAGTGCAGCGCCATCTGGCGGAGGATAACCCAAGTGTAAGTAATCTATCTGGAGCAGGACGTACTGTATACTTATAATACCAATTCTACAGGTGAGTATTTCAAAGAATTGTCATTTTTTTTTTCCATTAAAGTGTCTCAAAACCCAACCGGGCCACCCCTGGAATCTAAGAGACTCCAGTAGCACTTCTGCACTGTGGCTGTCTTTTTGCAGTACCCTTCAGTGCAGCATGGCTGCTATTTGCATTAGGGGATGCTTGGCGTCAGTGGGCAAGAAATAATTGAGAGCAGCAATCAAAGTTAAACTGGACCTTCAGCATCATTTAATGAAATGCCCAAACCCTTAACAAACTTTTCCCCAGCATCTAAAATGTAATATATTTTACATGTTTAGTCACTTTATATACTTTCCCCCACTGGGCTGCAACTGTGTTCAGGACTCTAGGATAGGGGTGCCGCCATCTTGCTTTAGTATGTTCTTGCATCACATACTGAGGAGAGGAGGAGATGGGGGGGGGAGTACAGGGGGTGGGTTTATAGCTGTGCTCTGCACAGACAGAGCAGAGCAGGGGTCAGGAAAAGGACAGCAATCCCAGAATGCAGAGCGGAGCAGTCAAGACACTTCCTGTTTGCAGGTGGCCTGAGACTCCATGGGCCGCCATCTAGGATGTTTAAAGGGTCAGAAAATGCTGTAGATGCAGGTAGGATGATTTTTAATGTGGGCAATCTGTATGTACAGGGTGGGGGAAATATATAAGATATGCTCGTATTCAGGGTGAAGGTCCGGTGTAAGCAGGGATAGGAACAAGGAGGCGGCAAAGGGGGCACGGAAGCTGAGGAGGAGCAGTCTGTCACAGTTAAGGAGCTGCAGAGAAGGGGTGACTAGCTATAAAGTGTTCAGCAGGAGCACCCAGAATGTCATGCAAAATTCCCATCAATGTTCCAGCAGCAGTCACATCCTCATGTTTAAACACTTGAAGATGCAGATGGGGGATGCAGAACATTGGTCACTATGCATTGCTGCGGGGAATGCCATCCACTGCTGACATCAGTCTTAGAGCAAGCTGTTCTCTTCAGTGTGTGCAGGGGAGGGGTGCCTTGGTGCATTTCTCCCTTCATATAAAACCTTTATCTGACTCCTACTCAGATTCCATGTGTGCGCCAGTTACTGGTCATGTGGAGTTGCAATTTGGTGGCTGGAACAAGAGTACAGAAGTAGCTAAACATCGGGTCCATTAGTGACTTCCTTCGCTGGTATGCAAAGCGTTCGCCCCCCCCCCCCCCTAGTCATTTTTGAACTTGTAAAATGATTTTCCCCTAGTTGTCCATAATGGGACACCGCACCCGCCCAATCCTTTGTCATTGACAAGGTTGTCTTAGGCAGTTGATCTTTTTTGTTAATAAAATGTTGTCATTATTGTTTTGCTCATAATGAAACAGTGTCTCTGTATGGACAGATGAATAATCAAAAGGGTTTAACCCTTCCAGTGCCAGCTAAGTGAGTCTCACATAGCTGACTTATACTGAGTATAAAAGTTAAAAACTCACCTGACCCCTCATTGGATTGGGCTGGGGTATAAAAGGCTTCCAGCAGCAGCAGGAGAGCAGAAGCCAGAGTGATCAGCGTGGGACACAGTGCCCAGGGATGGATGGGAGGTAAGTAAGGAGAAAAAATATTTTATTTTTTTTAATGTCTGTGTGTTTTTTTACTCTTAACCCTTTGTGAACTTGTAAGGGATCCGTGAGACCCCTATACCAGTTCACAAGGCTGGGGCCTAGCAGGTCACCTGCGGCTAGCGGGTGACTTGCCATTAACCCCCGTAACCCCCAATTACCTGCCTCCCCAAATCCCAGGGGGGGGGGGCAGAAGAGCCCGGCCCACGGAGCTTGTAGCCTGCGCCCTGTTCCTACAAGCCGCCATAGCTGTTCTTGGGCTGGTTATGATGGGTAACGGGGACCCCATGTCATTTTTTGGATTTTTTAAGGGTTTGTAACCCTTAAAATTACCCCAAAAAAGGTCCCCCCCCCCAACCCTATGTTGTTTTTTTTTAATTAACCCCTTATGTTTATAGTGTGGAAAGTAGTTGTATTTTATTTGTAAATGTTATAAAGTGTTCTTTTCAGTTTGGGGGGTCTCCTGGGCAAGAATGGGGGGGCTACAGATACATTTGTGGTACTGTTGTAATCGGGAGAAATGGGGCTTTCACATGCAATATTGTTTTCATTAATAAAACAAATATTTTATTTAAAATAAAGCAGACAATGGTCTAAAAAATATTTTTTTTATTAATTATTCCAAATGTAAAGGGTTGCTTTGGTTGCAAAAATTGCAAGGTGCGCACTTTGTCTGAAGAGCTGAGATTTTCAAGTAAAATTACCGTTATGCGCATGCTTTACTTTGTGGTGTTTGGCAACTCTTCCATTGACAATAGATATGCATGCTGGGTATTGTTCTGTTCTGGCCATGTTGCTTTTTCAGATTTTGTTTTTTTCTTGTTTGCATATAGTTTTTTTTAGAAAAATGTGGCTTTGATTCTTCCTTTGTATTCTTTTTTAGGGAAATTCTGTGCAACCAAAGAATTGATTGAGGGATTACTTCCAGAAAACTACGCCCACATAAACAAGCCTGGTACGCCTAGAAAGCAGTTGTATTTTATCTCAAAATCTCCTAAAGCTCTGTTTCAGTTTGGGGGCAGGAAAGGGTGTCTACCTATACATATGTGGTACCACTGTAACCGCGAGAAATTGGGGTTTCACTCGGAATAAAATATTCCCAGTATGTCACACACCCCGCTTCCGAATATTCATGACACTTGGGTAACTGTCCTGTAGAGGGCGATCTTGCAGAGATGACATGAAAAAAGGAGCCCCTCCCGACCCATAAATACCTGGTACCTCCCACCATTCCCCAGTCTTTTGTCTCTGCAGTCGGCGAACAAGTCAGAAGATGGTTGTCTCCTCCTTGTAGGTAGCCGGGGTAACCCCCCAGCCTTTTGTTTCTATTGCTGCCTGAAACTTTTTTAATTTAAGCTATAGCAGTATGCCTCCCAGCCTAGGCTGAAGGTCCAGGCAATGGTAGGCTGCACCTTATGGTGTATATGGGAGCTTGCTCCCCCGTGAGACCCCATACAAAGGGGTAGGCGGTGTCCGGGTTGGTGATCCCGGCTTGGGATGCCCCGTCCCTCTTACCCTTTCACCTGTTGGTTCTCCCCCCTACCGTGTCCCTCTGTGCCCCTTGGGGGGGGGGGAGGCCTTTTCTCCTGTGGGTTGTTTTACTTTATTTGGGGGGAAAGGTGTGTGGATTGTGTGTGTTTGTATGTGTTTTTGCACCCGTTGTTGCTGGGTGGTTTCACTTTCAACAGGTGCAGTTAAGGAGGGGGCGGGCCGGGCGCTCGTCGTGCTCATTGTGGCCCGTCCACCCCCCCCCCCCCCCCCCCGAGGCCGGCTTCTCTCAAGCACTCTTTCCGGCCTCGCTGCCTGCTTTGCTGCTCTCCCTCTCATTCCCTTGCTGCTGTGAGGGTTGACGGTTGCTGCTTTGCTGCGGTGAGTGGATTTTATTTATTTCACCATTTTTAACTGTCTTATATAGTGGGTGATGTGCATGTTGACACTTATGTCTGTTCTCATGTCTTCTAGGTGGGATCCCTTCTTTTGAAGTTTAAAGAGGGAGTTCTCCCGGTCCTAGGGTCCCTTAGAGTTTAATTTAGGGTTCCCAAAAAAAAAAAAAAAATCCTCCCACTTGGGACCTGAAGGGGCATCCCGGGTAGCTTAATAGCGTAAATCCCTCTGGTTATTGCGACTACATTAAAATCACCATATGGAGGCTTCTCAGGATACCGGGCTTGGGCTCCCCTCGGGGCAACCCCGGCAGTGTGTGGGTTGTGGGGCATCCCTTGCGGGGGATAATGTACTTGTTTGCATACCTTGTGCTCAGCGGGCCATAACGCAGCAGTCGGGGGCCCAGGCGTCTGGGTCCGGGGTCCCGGCCTCATCTCCTTCCCCACCCTGCCTTATCCATATTCCTAGTGATGTTGTTACTGGTGGGGAGTCGCAATCTGATGTATGTGCCAGACTGGCTAATATTGAGAAATGTATTTCTGGCTCTGTTGCCAGAAAGGCCTCGGCTAAGCGAAAGCATTTGTCTCCAGCAGCGCTGGCCTTTGAGTTTGATGATTATGATTCCTTGACTTTTCTGATTATTCCCCGCTAGAAGAGGGGGAATTATTTGAGGATTCTGTGGGTTCTGACAATCAGCAGTTTGTTGGTGCTGATACTGAGCAAGGGCAGGGGGATGCTGTGGATAGGTCTTGGCTCACCTTTTTGAGGTTCTGGCAATTTCTCCTCCTGAGTAGGCCGCTCCTCAAAAAGGGGAATTCTTTGGTACTTCCAAGCCGCGCCTGGAGTTCCCGAATCAAAAGCATTTTGATGGCATTATTCTTAAGGAATGGGAGAAGCCTACTCGGCTTCCAGGTATTCCTCAAGGTTTGGATAAAAAGTATCCCTTTCCGGTGGACGTGGTAAAACGATGGTCGTCCCCTCCCGAGGTGGATGCCCCGGTGCTCGGGTTATCCAATGCTTCTATTTTGCATTCTCCTGACTCCACCACTCTCAAAGATGTTGAGGATAAACGCATTGATCAGATGGCTTGCCACGCGTTTGCTAGTGTCGGTTCAGCCTTGCGGCCTGTTTGTGCGTCGGCGCCTGTTGAGTACCTCCAGGCTTGACCCGGCTAGTGATGAGTTCGCCGCCCTTAAGCGGTGTGAATTGTTCATGTCCTTTGTGCTTGCCGCCTTGGATGACACCATGGTCATGTGTGGTAGAACCTCGGCCTTGCTTGTAGCTAGCAAAAGAGAAAAAGGAGACCGCACCAGCTGGATTACTACCAGGGTATGCACACTCAGAGGATGGAGGCACGCTAGTGCACTACCAAACCAACCACACAAATAAGGAGTCCCACACTCCCTAATCCATCCTCTATGTAAATGGCACCACTCAAATTATGAGTTTAAATATATACTTCTTTATTGCTCAAAAGATATTATGTACATATATACACACACATTAAAATGTTAATTAAAATACATATATACACACCACCCCTTACACAAAAGGGGGACAAAGGGGAAGAACAGAGGAGGGGGGGAAAGAAAGGAGGGGCGGCACTATATAGGCCACCCAGATGTTATAAGCTTGAGGCCACAAATAAGATAATAATACACAAATCTATTGCTGCTCTTACTCCCTAATAAACCCGTCTATCAGTGCCTATAAATATAAATCAATTGCCCAATATCATTCACTAACAAATTATTCTAAGGTGCAACAATCTATCTATAAAGTGCTACGTGCAATGTGCAAAACCAATACATAAATCTTTTTATAAGGACAGCTGCGGGATGAAAAAGACAGACACATATATAACCATATTAACTCACATCAGAACCGTGGCCAGCCAGCATACCCCCTCCTCTCATACGCCGACGCGTTGCGTGACGTCACGCGTCACGTGACGTCACGCGTCACTTCTCCAGGGCGAGTTCAACATAAACGTGCCCCAACCCCTCTACTCCTTTTGTTCTCACCGCTACCAGCTCCCGCGCCTATCGCCGATCAGCCAGCAGGGCGAAGGCGACACGTGACGCGCACCGGCCGGACACGCATCACCGGGCTGTGCGTTCCAGCCACACGGAAGTGGCCGGACACAGCACAAGCTAACCACCGAAGGGCTCAAGACAGGAAGCGGTGGAGGTGAGTACCCAGGAGGATGGAACCTGTTTGACACCTACCTATGGAACAAGCTACAACAAACAGAATATGTACACTTTTTGACTGAGTACCAATTATAAAAGATAATCACTAACCTGTATTTGCAAAGATCATTACTATATACACTGAATCCATAATTCAAGCACTTGGTGTATCTACCCTATCGCAAACCCCATAAATCTCAATGTATCCTCCTAGGGACCCACTCACATCCCCCCCTCAAGAATTATTAACCCATAGCCCTGAGTCGATAATCAAAGGGACCTAATCATTTTAAAGATGGTATCCCACTCACAATGTACATGACCCCCAACTAGTAATATGCGTGGCATGTTGGTTTAATCCCTATTCACATTGTACAAAATGCTAAAGGCATGGGCAAACCTCCCTACACAAACAACGCACGTGCTTTATTAGGAACACCCTAACCTCTGATTTTAACATACCCGTGACCAACATTCATCTCTACAGTACAACAATTTGCACGCTCATCAACAGATTTCAATGCATGGCAAAAATTGCAGATGGATCCAAACAGGAGGAAACAAATGACAACACCAGAACTTCCAGTTGTATATTTCACCATACTGTGTTTTCGCCATCCGTTTGTTGGAACATAGACCATTTTGGTTCCAGGTACCGCACTTCTTCAAGAGTATGACCTGGCTCAGTCCCATATATGTGGATGTGCTGCAACTAAAACAAACTTGCATTAACAACATATAGGTGAATAAGAGTGATCATGCGACCTGTACCCAACAAGTCACTATAACACAAAATCAAAATAAACAATAACGGTGGTTGGCTTGTGCTGTGTCCGGCCACTTCCGGGTGGCTGGAACGCACAGCCCGGTGACGCGTGTCCGGCCAGCGCGCGTCACGCGGGCGGGCTTGGGTGGCGCGCTTCCGGCCGGGGCGCGACGCCTTCGCCCTGCTGGCTGATCGGCGATAGGCACGGGAGCTGGTAGCAGTGAGTACAAAAGGAGTAGAGGGGTTGGGGCACGTTTATGTTGAACTCGCCCTGGAGAAATGACGTGGGACGTCACGCAACGCGTCGGCGTATGAGAGGAGGGGGTATGCTGGCTGGCCACGGTTCTGATGTGAGTTAATATGGTTATATATGTGTCTGTCTTTTTCATCCCGCGGCTGTCCTTATAAAAAGATTTATTTATGTATTGGTTTTGCACGTTGCACGTAGCACTTTATAGATAGATTGTTGCACCTTAGAATAATTTGTTAGTGAATGATATTGGGCAATTGATTTATATTTATAGGCACTGATAGACTGGTTTATTAGGGAGTAATAGCAGCAATAGATTTGTGTATTATTATCTTATTTGTGGCCTCAAGCTTATAACATCTGGGTGGCCTATATAGTGCCGCCCCTCCTTTCTTTCCCCCCCTCCTCTGTTCTTCCCCTTTGTCCCCCTTTTGTGTAAGGGGTGTTGTGTATATATGTGTTTTAATTAACATTTTAATGTGTGTGTGTATATATGTACATAATATCTTTTGAGCAATAAAGAAATATATATTTAAACTCATAATTTGAGTGGTGCCATTTACATAGAGGATGGATTAGGGAGTGTGGGTCGGTATGGTTGCGCCAGTGGGCGGCTGATTTTGTGGCCAAAAAGTCGCTTACAGCACTTCCCTTTTGTGGGATTGCGGCTCTTTGGAGAAAGATTAGATTCTGTCACGAAAGGAGGGAAGTTACCGCAGCGTAAGAGGCAACGTCGTCCCTTTCGGGGGGCGGACCCCTTTAACCCTTCCTTTCGTGGTGCCAGAACTGGCAGAGTTTTGGCCTTCTCTACCCTCAGAGGTGATTCCTGGAGTAGAGGCAGAGGTCGTGCCCGTCCAGGTCACAACTGGAGTTCCAAACCCAAGCCCGCTGCTAAGCCAGCTCAGAAATGAGGGGGCGCCCTCACCCTTGCGGGTGGGGGGACGGCTGGGGCACTTCTTCCAGGTCTGGGACCAGGAGGTCTCAGACAAATGGATTCTGGAAGTGGTGTCTTCCGGGTTACAAGCTGGATTCAAGATCCGGCCTCCTCCCAGATTCTTCAGGTCTCGAGTGCCTTCGGATCCACTGGCCGCACAGGGGCTCTGGGCGGCAGTAAGTTATCTGCTGGACGTGGCGGTCATTTGCCCAGTGCCTTTCGCGGAAAGGGGCTTGGGATTCTATTCCAATCTGTTCACGGTGCCCAAGAAGGACAGATCTGTTCGACCCATTTTGGATCTGAAGCTCCTCAATCGGTTTATCCGCTTCAGGAAGTTTCGCATGGAAACCTTGCAGTCAGCCGTCGATTCTCTTCGTCAGGGGGACTTCATGACGTCCATAGACATCAGGGATGCTTATCTGCATGTACCTATCTTCCTGGCACACCAGAGATTCCTCAGGTTCGTGGTGGAAGATCAGCATTTTCAGTTTGTGGCCCTTCCATTTGAGCTTACCTCGGCTCCGAGGGTGTTCACCAAGGTATTGGCGGGGGTGATGGCCCTCCTCAGAGTCCAGGGCATTCGCATTGTACCATACCTGGACGACCTCTCTCAGCCAAGCGGAGCTAGACACCAGAGTGGTGGTATCCACGCTGGAGAGGTTCGGTTGGGTGATCAAGTCCTCCCTCTCCCCGTCCAGGGAGGTTTCGTTTCTGGGCATGACTCTGGATGCCTTTCAGGCCAGGGTGTTATTCAGCCCAAGATTCTTCTGATCCAAGATTTGGTTCGGCTTCTGCTTTCCAATCCTCGCCCATCTATCCGGCTAGGGATGAGATTGGTAGGTCTGATGGTGGCTTCCTTCGAGGCAGTCCCTTTTGCCCAGTTTAACATGAGGACGCTTCAGCTCCATCTTTTAGCGACTTAGGACAAGTGTCCGCTGTCATTGGATCAGTCTTGTCTGCTGTCTCCCCGGCCTCAGCAGTCCCTTCAGTGGTGGCTAGTGTCAAGCAATCTGTTGAAGGGCAGATCCTTTCTGACCCCTTGTTGAGAAACGGTCACCACGGACGCCAGCCTGTCGGGCTGGGGGGGCTTCTGGAGGGAACATCAGTTGGGGCCTCGGGAGGCTCATACCCCTATCAACGCTTTGGAGCTACGGACCATTTGGTTGGTTCTGTCTCGCTTGACTCTTCTATTGCAGGGATTGCCAGTCCAAGTCCGATCGGACAATTTGATTCTTGTTTGGGCAGAGAGCAATGTCCCATGCATCTCAGCCATTTACATCCCGGGAGTGGAGAACACGAAGGCGGATTCCCTGAGCAGGAGATCCTCTCTCCGAGGAGAATGGTCTCTTTCTGTTCCAAGGTATTCCAGTCCCTTTGTCACAAGTGGGGGACTCCGGATGTGGATCTTTTTGCCTCTCGTCACAATCACAAGCTTCCTGCCTTTGTGTCTCTGTCTCAGGATCCTCTGGCAGTGGATGCCATGTCCCTGGCTTGGAGGGAACTGGGGTTTCTGTACCTGTTCCCCCCCTTCTCCATGGTGGGCAAAGTGGTGCGCAAGCTGACTCTAGAAGGGGCACCAGCAATTCTGGTGGCTCCAAGGTGGCCAAGACGAGTGTGGTTCGCAGACGTCGTGCGGCTGGCAGTAGATCAGTTTTATCTGCCTCTTCTTCCGGATCTTATCACCCAGGGTCAGCTGCGCTACCCCAATTTACCAACGCTGGCTTTGACGGCGTGGCTGCTGAAACCTCCATCTTAAAGGAGGAAGGTCTTTCTGATGCGGTGGTTCAGACTCTTGTTAGAGCTAGGAAGAGATCTTCCTCTAACGTCTACTATAGGACTTGGAGGTCTTATATTAACTGTTGCGAGGCTAGGGCCTTGCCTTGTAGGGTGTTTTCTATTCCCAGAATTCTGGAGTATTCTAAGTATGTCACACACCCCGCTTCAGAATAGTCATTACACTTGGGTTATACCAATCTGTAGAGGGCGATCTTGCAGAGATGTCATGAAAAAAGGAAGCCCCTCCCGTCCATAAATACCTGGGACCTCCCACTCATTACCCAGTCTTTCATCTCTGCAGTCGGCGAGCAAGAAGATGGATGTCTCCTCTTTGCAGGTAGCCGGGGTAACCCCGGCCCTCTTGTTGTTCTATTTCTGCCTGGACCCACTTTAATTAAAATTCCCCTTGCCTCCCAGCTTAGGCTGCTGGTTCGGGCAAGGGTAGATGGGCGAGGGCCCGCCCCCCGTGCTGCTGGCGCCGCTGCGGAGCCCGGCCACCGGCCGGGAGCCGCGTTCTGTCGTGGGGGGGGCCGGGCGCGATGCGCGA
Organism: Gastrophryne carolinensis; assembly: GCA_027917425.1. Taxonomy (NCBI): domain Eukaryota; kingdom Metazoa; phylum Chordata; class Amphibia; order Anura; family Microhylidae; genus Gastrophryne; species Gastrophryne carolinensis. The sequence goes on along the minus strand of CM051238.1, from coordinate 268,000,413 downwards.
ACCGCGCTGGCCCGCCCTGGCCCGCCCTCCTTCTTCCTCATCTTGCTTTCTTCCTCGCCTCGTGCTCTGCATCTTGGTCTGTGGACGGCGCCATTCTTGTAAGCGCCCTGTGGGCTCCATGCTGTTCTTGATCCTATTATCTGCAGAATTGCCTTTTATTATTATGCTGGGTTTGTTTATGGCTCCCAAAAAATCCTCCCACGTGGGACTCAAAGGGGCATCCCGGGTTGCTTATTAGCGTAATTCCCTTGGTCATTGCGACTGCCATTAAAATCGCCATATGAAGGCTCCCCAGGATACCGGGCTTGGGCTCCCCTCGGGGCAATCCCGGAAGTCTGTGGGTTGTGGGGCATCCCTTTCGGGGGATAATGTATTACTTTGTATACCATGTGCGCAGCAGGCTATAACGCGGCAGTCGGGGGCCCAGGCATCTGGGTCAGCGCCGCTGGCCTCATCGCCTACCCCACCCAGTCTGATCCGTACCCCGAGTGATGTCGTCACGGGTGGGGAGTCGCAATCTGATGTGTGTGCCAGATTGGCCAATCTTGAGAAATTATTTTCTAGCGCTGTGGCCAGAAAGGCCACGGCTAAGAGAAAGCACTTGTCTTCAGCCGCGCCGGCCTTTGATTTTGATGAGTTTGAGTCACTTGACTGGTCTGATTATTCCCTGCTAGAAGAAGGGGAATTATTTGAGGAATCTGATGGTTCTGACAATCAGCAATTTGTTGGTGCTGATACCGAGCAGGGACAGGGGGATGCCGTGGATACCCCTAAGGTCCCGGCTCCTCTTTTCGAGGTTCTGGCTATTTCTCCTCCAGAGGAGGCTCCTCCGCCGCCGCGCTTGGAATTCCCAAATCAAAAGCATTTTGATGGCATCATTCTTAAGGAATGGGAGAGGCCTACTCGGCTTCCGGGTGTTCCTCAGAGCTGGGATAAGAAATATCCTTTTCCGGTGGACGGTTGAAGCGCTGGTTGTTCCCTCCCGAGGTTGATGCCCCCGTGTTGGGGTTGTCTAATTCTTCTATTTTGCATTCTCCTGACTCCACCACCCTAAAAGATGGTGAGGACAAGCGCATTGATCAGATGGCTTTTCACGGTTTTGCCAGTGTCTGTTCCGCCTTGCGGCCTGTTTGGCTTTTGGCGGTAGCTACCAGGTCGGTTGTTAGGGACCTGTTGACTACTTCCAGGCTTGACCCGGCTAGTGATGAGTTCACCGCCCTTAAGCGGTGCGAATTGTTCATGTCCATGTCCTGCTGTGCCCTGGATGACACCATGGTGATGTGTAGTAGAACTTCGGCCTTGCTGGTGGCTATTCGACGGTCGGTTTGGTTGCGCCAGTGGGCAGCTGATTTTGTGGCTAAGAAGTCGCTTACGGGTCTTCCCTTCGTGGGGTTGCGGCTTTTTGGAGAAAAATTGGATTCGGTCGCGAAAGGAGGCAAGTTACCTCAGCGAAAGAAGCAGCGTCGTCCCTTTCGGGGGGTGGCCTCCTTTAATCCTTCCTTTCGTGGGGCCAGAGCGGGCATGGGATTAGCCTTCTCTTCCTCCTGAGGCGATTCCTGGAACAGGGACAGAGGACGCGCCCATCCAAGTCACACCTGGGGTTCTAAACCCAAGCCCGCTGCCAAGCCAGCTCAGCAATGAGGGGGCGCCCTCACCCTTGCGGGTGGGGGGACGGCTGCGACAATTCTTCCAGGTCTGGGACCAGGAGGTCTCAGACAGATGGATTCTGGAAGTGGTGTCTTCCGGTTACAAGCTGGAGTTCGAGATCCGGCCCCCTCCCAGATTCTTCAGGCCTGGGGTGTCATCGGCACCTCTGGCCGTGCAAGGGCTCCGAGCGTCAGTAAGGACTCTTCTGGACATGGCTGTCATTTGCTCGGTTCCTTCCTCGGAAAGGGGCCTGGGCTACTATTCCAATCTGTTCACGGTGCCCAAGAAGGGCGGCTCCGTTCGTCCCATCCTGGATCTGAAGCTCCTCAACAGGTTTATCCATCCCAGGAAGTTCCGCGTTCAGCCATAAATTCACTTCGTCAGGGGGACTTCATGACGTCCATAGACATCAAGGATGCTTATCTGCATGTTCCTATCTTCCCGGCACACCAGAGATTTCTCAGGTTTGTGGTGGAAAATCGCCATTTTCTGTTTGTGGCCCTTCCGTTTGGCCTTACCTCGGCTCCAAGGGTTTTCACCAAGGCGCTGGCAGGGGTGATGGCCCTTTTCAGAGCCCAGGGTATTCGCACTGTGGCATATCTGGACGACCTCATTATGGCATCTTCTCTCAGCCAAGCGGAGCTAGACACCAGAGCTGTGGTATCCACTCTGGAGAGATTCGGCTGGGCGATCAACTATCCCAAGTCTTCCCTCTCCCCGTCCAGGGTGGTGTCATTTCTGGGAATGTCTCTGGATACTTCTCAGGCCAGGGTGTTCCTTACTCGTCCCAAGGTTCTGTTGCTTCAGGAATTGATTCAGCTTCTTCTGTCCCACCCTCATCCGTCAATCCGGCTGGGGATGAGACTGGTGGGATTGATGGTGGCTTCCTTCGAGGTGGTTCCCTTTGCTCAGTTTCACACAAGGACGCTCCAGCTCCATCTTTTGGCGGTTTGGGACAGGTGTCCGCTGTCGTCGGATCAGTCCTTTCTGATGTCCCCCCGGGTTCGGCATTCCCTTCGGTGGTAGATGGAACCAAGCAATCTGATGAGGGGCAGATCCTTTCTGACCCCTCGTTGGGAGACGGTCACCACGGATGCCACCTTTCAGGTTGGGAGGGGTTTCTGAAAGGATCTTCAGTTTCAGGGACTGTGGGGGCCTCAGGAGGCTTACGACCCCATCAATGTTTTGGAGCTGAGAGCCATCAGGTTGGTTCTGTTTCACTTGACTCTTCAGTTACAGGGCTTACCGGTTCAAGTTCGGTCGGACAATCGGACGGCGGTCGCCTACATCAATCACCAGGGAGGGACTCGCAGCAGGAGTGCCCTCAGAGAAGTGTCTTTGATTCTTGCCTGGGAGGAGAGCAATGTCCCATGCATCTCGGTGGTGTACATTCCAGGAGTGGAGAACACGGAGGTGTACTCCCTGAGCAGGTGCTCTTCTCGCCGGGGGGAATGGTCTCTCAATCCCAAGGTTTTTCGGTCACTTTGCCACAAGTGGGGTGGATCTCTTTGCCTCTCGTCACAATCACAAGCTTCCGGCATTTGTGTCTCTCCCGGGATCCTCTGGCTTTGGCAGTGGATGCCATGTCTCTGAGCTGGAGGGATCTGGGGTTCCTGTACCTGTTCCCTCCGTTCCCTATGGTGGGCATGGTCGTGCGCAAACTGGCTCTAGGGGCGCCAGCAATCCTGGTGGCTCCAAGATGGCCAAGGCAGGTTTGGTTCACAGACGTCGTTCTGGCAGTGGATCAGTTCGATCTGCCCTTTCTGCCGGATCTGCTCACTCAGGGTCAACTGCTTAACCCCAATTTACCAACGCTGGCTTTGACGGCGTGGCTGCTGAAACCTCCATTTTAAAGGAGGAAGGTCTTTCTGATGCTGTGATTCAGACTCTTGTTAGCGCTAAGAAGAGGTCTTCCTCAACCATCTGCTATAGGACTTGGAGGTCTTATATTGATTGGTGTGAGGTCAGGGCCTTGCCTTGCAGGGTGTTTTCTATTCCTAGAATTTTGGATTCTCTGCAACATGGTCTGGACTTGGGGTTCCAGCTTAGTACGTTAAAAGGGCAGGTTTCTGCCCTGGTGGTTTTCTTTTAAAGGTCTTTTGCTCTTCATCCTTTGGTTAAGACTTTTTTCCAGGGGGTTACACATGTGCGGCCTCCTAGGAAGCCTCTGCGTCCTGTTTGGGATTTGAATTTGGTGCTTTCTGCTCTTCGGGGTCCTCCATTTGAGCCATTGCAGGATATTGCTCTTTCTATGCTCACTCAAAAGGTTTTTTTTTTTTGGTTGCGATCACCTCAGTTTGGCGTGTTTCAGAGTTGGCGGCTTTGTCCATTCAGGCCCCTTACTTTGAGAGGCATCAGGACAAAGTTGTTTTCCGCTTCAAGACAGATTTTCTTCCTAAAGTGGTTTCTGCCTTTCATCTTAATCAGGATGTTGTTCTTCCCTCCTTGTGTCCTAAGCCCAGCAATGACAAGGAAAGGGTTTTGCATTCCTTGGATGTGGTTCGCTGTGTGAAGTATTATTTGGTGACTACTTCTTCCTTTCGTAAGACTGACGCCTTTTTCGTGGTGCCCTCCGGGCCTAGGAAAGGTTTGGCGCCCGGCAAGTCTTCCATTAGTAAATGGATTCGCCAGGCCATTGTTGGGGCCTATTCGGCCAAGGGGAAGATTCCCCCTTTTCGTGTTACTGCTCATTCTACTCGTGCTGTTGGGGCGTCCTGGGCTTTCCAGCACCAGGCCTCTGTTGAACAAGTTTGTAAGGCTGCTACTTGATGTGCGGGCCTCAGCGGATGCTGTTTTTGGCCGCAAAGTGCTGCAAGCTGCAGTGGTTTAAGTTTGTGCATTATTGCCTTGTTTTGTATCCCCGCCCTTCATGGACACTGCTATTGGATGTCCCAAGTGTAATGACTATTCTGAAGCGGGGTGTGTGACATACTTAGAATAATACCATTTTGTGATTTCTCACCTGTAAAATGGGTATTATAAGTATGTCACACACCCCGCTTCACCCCGCCCTTTGGTTTTCTGGATCCTTTATATGGTGTACCTTTTTAATTTTACTGTTTATAATTGGCTCTTCCTGGTCCTTTTACTGCTGTCTTAATACTGGGTAATGAGTGGGAGGTCCCAGGTATTTATGGACCGGGAGGGGCTTCCTTTTTTTCATGACATCTCTGCAAGATCGCCCTCTACAGGTCGGTATAACCCAAGTGTAATGACTATTCTGAAGCGGGGTGTGTGACATACTTATAATACCCATTTTACAGGTGAGTAATCACAAAATGGCATTTTCTTCAACATGGTCTGGACTCGGGGTTCCAGCTTAGTACTTTGAAGCCTGGCGGTTTTCTTTCAAAGGCCTTTTGCCCTTCATCCCCTGGTTAAGACATTTTTCCAGGGGGTTACTCATGTGCGGCCTCCTAGAAAGCCCTTGCTGCCGGTTTGGGATTTAAACTTGGTTCTGTCGGCTCTCCAGGGGCCCCCTTTTGAGCCGGTGCATGATATTGCTCTTTCTCTGCTCACTCAGAAAGTTGCCTTTTTGGTGGCTATTACCTCTGTTCGACGTGTCTCTGAGTTGGCGGCCTTGTCTATTCAGGCTCCTTACTTTGAGAGGCACCTGGACAAGGTAGTTTTCCGCTTTAAGCCGGATTTCCTTCCTAAGGTGGTTTCGGCCTTCCACCTCAATCAGGATGTAGTTCTCCCTTCCTTGTGTCCTAAGCCTAGTAATGACAAGGAGAGGACCTTACATTCTTTTGGATGTGGTTCGATGTGTGAAATATTATTTAGTGGCTACTTCTCCTTTTCGTAAGACGGACGCCTTTTTCGTGGTGCCCTCCGGGCCCAGGAAAGGTCTGGCGCCCGCTAAGTCTTCCATTAGTAAATGGATTTGACAGGCCATTGTTGGGGCCTATTCTGCCAAGGGGAAGGTTCCCCCTTTTCGTGTTACTGGACATTCTACTCGTGCTGTTGGAGCATCTTGGGCTTTTCAGCACCAGGCTTCTGTTGAACAAGATTGCAAGGCTGCTACTTGGTCTTCCGTTCATACTTTTTCTAAGTTTTATAAGGTTGATGTGCGGGCCTCAGCGGATGCTGTTTTTGGTCGCAAAGTTCCGCAAGCTGCAGTAGTTTAAGTTTGCATTATTGCCTTTTTGGGATCCCCACCCATTATGGGCACTGCTATTGGATGTCCCAAGTGTCATGAATATTCGGAAGCGGGGTGTGTGACATACTGGGAATAATACCATTTTGTGATTACTCACCTGTAAAATAGTTATTACAAGTATGTCACACCCCGCTTCATCCCGCCCTTTTTTGGTTTTCTGGGATCCTTTATATGGTGAACCTTTTTCGTTGCTGTTTACATTTGGCTCTTCCTGGTCCCTTTACTGCTGTCTTATACTGGGGAATGGTGGGAGGTCCCAGGTATTTATGGGCCGGGAGGGGCTCCTTTTTTTCATGTCATCTCTGCAAGATCGCCCTCTACAGGACAGTTACCCAAGTGTCATGAATATTCGGAAGCGGGGTGTGTGACATGTAATAACCATTTTATAGGTGAGTAATCACAAAATGTTATTTTTATTGACAAACTTACATTTTTTATTACAAAAAAACACTACAAAATGCACATATTTCACCCAAAAGTATTGAGAATAAAAAAAAAAGGCCATACAAGACATTTCATGTTGAAGCCCAAACTCTGCTGAAAAAAACAATATATCATTTTCCTGAGAAAGGAAGGTTGAACATGTGTAGCGCAAAATTGTGAAACGTGGTCTGTCACTTATAGGGTTAAACATATTGGGGAGGGGGTGGTTAAAACATTGCAGGGAAAGCATTACATGGTAATAAAATATCTAACTATAACATAAATGCTGCCATGTGGATAAAAAAACACTTTAATCTCACTGTTTAAAGTGAGATTACCGTACATTATTTAAATTGTATTATGCTGTAAACAAATGAATGCTGCTTCTTGTCATTGCAGGTACTTTCTGCACATTGGATATCTGTCTCTCCCAAATAGAGGATGTCGGCTCCCTTAACATTCAGCAGACCGTGCGGCGAATGCGCAAACAGCGAGCTCTGAGCATACAAACTCCGGAGCAATACTATTTCTGCCATACGGCCATTCTGGAACACTTTGCTAGCTGACACCAAATTGTGCCTCTTACTTACCTTGAGGGGACAAGGGCCTAATCGAAGGGCTATAGAAGCCTTGTACCACAAAGGCAGCATTCCAGTCACATGCTCCTATGCAAAGCAATAATATGAAGCTAATTAGCATTATATATGAAGCTACTGGTCATTAAATTCCATGCACCTTTTCTCAGACCACTATGGAAGTATTCCACATTATAACATGGGAATACTCTACACAGCAATTAATAACTTTATTATTTTTATAGAATTAGAATATTTGCAATATGTACAATCCAAGCATTCCAGTCCAATAAAGGACCATATGTCAGTATAGAAAAAAGCTTTGCACATTATATACCATTTATAATACTGCGAAACAAAGGCAGCTATTCCAATGGCTTTCTTTGACCGTGACTCGACACATGTCGAGACTGTGTCCGCAATACCTGACGTATCTTTAGTGATAAATGAGAATCCATTGGTCTTGTTTGTGATTCAGCTGAATGGCTTTAAATGGCCGCTTGCTAGCCATAATGAATTAAAAGCGATCATACAGTCCGAATCTAAAGGGCTTTTGGACTTAAATGGCAAGTGACAAAATGTCTTTTAAGTGGACCTCCAGTAAAATTTTAATAAGATCGTATAAGCCCTCCCCTTTCTGCCAGATGGCTTTGGGTAATGTAAATGGTGGCAGATTCGCCAATGTCCAGATAAATAGTATCTGGCCTGTTCTATGGGCTCCTGAGTGGCAGCAGCTACAGCCATACATGATACATTGCTTATTGTGCTGAGCCCTAAGCAAAGTACTTTATAGTTCTAGTCTGCATTAGACTTAGGACTTGTGCAGAGTGCACCTGCATGGGGTTTTCTCAAAAACTCAGGAGAGCAAAGGGAGCCCTCTCAGGACATGCAAGGCACAGGCGGCAGGCCTAAATGTGGGTACGATGGGAAACAGTCGGCAGCGAACCATCAATAATAGATGACATAATCCTGATTGGCTGGAACATGGGAAGAGTGGGTCCTAAAGTTAACTTTTGAATGGATATCTGCTTCAAGAATATAGAGCAAGCCTGTTTTCTTTTCACTATTTATTGTATACATGAAAAGTCTCCACTACACACTACTCGGTACTACCCTGTACCTACAGTGTATAAGGTTTTTTGAGAAGTTAGACCACTAAAAGTCTAAAGGGCAAGTAATAATGTGTGGTCTTTTCAATCCAAGCCCTCATGTTTACTTCAGTTTTATATTATTAGGCATACTTGAAAAACTGTGCATATTTAATAAGGCACAACAGTGATTGAAGAAGGTTTTAGTTCTAAACCTGCTTTGACCTGTTGTCATTCAATCATTGTACCCTGGAAAAACTACAGGTCTGAATTTACTAAGGAGAAAGGTCTCACTCAGATAGCCCTCCCACTTTAAATCCCTTAATGTGGACCAACACCCAGGGGGATCGGCCCGGGAATCTATAAAATTCCCGGGCCGATCCAATCCCTCCCTGCGGGGCATCCAAAATCGAGATGCCCCGCTGTGTGCAACCCCCCCCCCCCCCCCCCCCCCCCACGAGGACATCCGCTGCACTTACCTGAATCCCGGTCCAACGGTGCATGTGCGGGCCGTGGACGCATCTCGCGCTTCTTTCTAGCAGGGCACGTGCCCGCGCCGGCCATCTGTGAATGGCGCGCGTGGGCGAGCTCCATGTTAGAGGGACGCGCGAGATGTGGCTGCCAGCGTGCTTGGAGCCACTGAGGTAAGACGTCGCTTTGACGCACATACCTCGGTGGTTCCAAGCGTGCTGATTGGACGAGGCGGCCGGGCATGCACCGTAGGAGCGGGGTGAGGTGAAATATAGCCAGTGATCTGGGGGTTTCACATAGCGGGGCACCCCCAATCGGGGTACCCCGGGGAAGTGGACCAAAACCCAAGATAGTCAAAATCCTGGGTGTTGGTCCACTTAAATAAGGAACAATGGCCTCCTTGGAGTCTGAATGACTTCAGGGAGTCCGATGTCCTCATCTCAGGTGCATTCTGAGTGTTCTGTGTGGGCTGCATTTCTGAATGAGGGGTGTGGCCAGCGGTGCATTCTCCATTCAGAAATAAGGTAGGAAATTATAAATGGAGCATGTGCACTGATTGGTCGGCAAGACACGTACGCTGTGGGATCTTTGGAAGGCATTTTTCTAGACTTTCCACAGGGATACATCCCAAATCAGTAGAGGAACAGCACTTAGAAGAGTCAGAATTGTTGTTGTGTGAGCATTGTTTTGAATTCCCTACACTTTAATTTTAGTGTAGAGGTTAAACTCTCAAATAAAAGTCCCTTTGAATCGAAATACTAGTATTTACTCTTGCAATCTCTAGCCAAATATAAGCAGCACAAAGCCCTAGTTATAGGGATGCTAATTTAGTGCATAATTCCCCCCATTTCACAGGCTTTGCCTGCAGTCAGTAACAAGATCAGTATTTCGCTAGTCTACACTATTAAACTTTATTTCAAAGGAGAGATCATAGTAAAACATAGCCTTGCATAGCATAAATTATTTGTTTTTTCCTGAAGATATATAGCCATCTATATTTGTATGTCTGTAAATTATATATAATTATAAATAAGTCAAATAGCCAATGTGCATTATAATTTAACTATATCTTAATATAGGATACTTCTTAATTAGATCACCGTCCTTCAAGAAAATAGTAAATAGGGCCAATCAAGATAATGATAAATACATTTTATAAAACGAAGTTCCGTTCTAGGCATGAACAAAGAAAAGTCTATACTCTTATTTTGTCACCCACATCTATTCCATGTGGCTCTGGGGTTTTAAAAAGTAATTGCCGAGATCAAGTCCCACACCGCCCGGGCCAGTCTTTATTCACGGACAAGCGGAAGACGGGTGCCTGTCCCATTCCTCGATGGGCGTCTGCCCCTCCACTTCTGTCAGTGTCTGGAGCACACCCATTCAGTTCATTGCAATGGAGATGGTGTGCCAATGCTTGCCATGCCCCCTCTTGTACTGAATAGAGTCAGCATAATTGAGTGACTGTAACTTGGTGCAGAGTTGTGGGCGTCCATGAATGGAGACCGCCTTGGATGGTGTATGACTTTATCCAGATCCGGGACAAGAGCAGAACAGCTATGGGTGGCAAAGGGAAGTATAGTTGTTGTTTATGCCTGCACTTAATGCTGAACAAAACCCTTGGTGGCCAGCTCTGGAGTCTAAAAGACCACAGGGCAGGTTGTTGACCTTCCCATGGGGCATCCCAACTCAGGATGCCTCGCTGTGTGAAATTCCTCCCAGGTCGCTGCAATACTCACCTCTGCACTGGCTCCCACAGAGATGTACACATCGGCGGTCACATCCCCAACATCTCTGGGCTGAGGCCCGGGTCCAACCATTTGGGTAGGTTGGGTCCAATCTGTGCCATGTTTAGATACAGAGCCAGCGCATACACCGTGTGACCATGGAAAGGTATGTATTCTTAGTATACAGTACGTCCTGCTCCAAATCTAATACTTACAGTTGGGATATACTCCACCAGATGGCGCTGGACTGCAGAGACATCGAAAATAGGCTCCTCCCGGCCCCTCAAATACCCAGGGACCTCCCACAAATCCCCAGAATTTCTCTACACTCTGGCTGCGAAGGACGAGAAATTGGCTCTCTACTCGCATGTGAGCAGGGTTATTAACCTGCGGCCCTATAGGACTATTCCCACCCGTTCCACTATTAATATGCCTCCCAGCCTTGGCTGCACTGGTCGGGTGAAGGTAGGCAGCACCGCCGTTGGTGCTTAGGAGCGCTGCTCCACCGCAATCCCCCACCAAAGGGTAGGCGGTTCAGGCTTATGGTGAGCCTCTATGGGATGCCCCTCCCGCACTATTGCCCCTGCCTATCGGTGGGCCCTATTTCAGTGGCTGCCGTCCTCCCTCATCCTCCTTATAGTCTTCGGGGGAAAAGTGGGGGGGGTGTGTGTATGTGTATAGATATGTAGGTTATGCAGTCTGTGCTTTCACGTTTTCACATGTCTTTATTCTTGTCAGCCGCGGCACTGACTTGTCTTTATTGCTTTTAAATTTACCGCCGCGCGCTGACTTGTTCCGCGCTTGGCGGCGGCATTACCTCAGGCGCCGGTGCGCCATCATTGGCTGTTGGCCTTCTGGCTTTGCGCTCTTCGGGGGGGCGGGGCCCATCTTTGGCGCGTTCTGCGTCATCGCTGTTACAGGCCCGCCCCTCGAGGTATACCGACGCCATCTTTTCTGACTTGGTTGGCCTATGCGCGACGGACTCCTACCTACCGCGGTCCGTAAGTGCCCTCGCGAGCGGCTTTATCTGTTTCATCTTTGTTACAATGTACTTAAGGTCTTGTCTGCTTATGTCTTTCAGGCGGGACGAACCCTTCTTGGCTCTCCCGGCCCTGTTTTTAGTATATTACTTGTAGGCCTTGTAAAAATTATACTCCCACGTCCCTAGCGGGTTATTGGGGCATCCAGGGTTGCTATATAGCGTTATTCCCTATCGGTGTATAGTGGCGCTATAATCACCATATGGAGGCATCTCAGGATAATGTTACCGGGGTCCCTTTGGGACAAGACCGGCTGTGTGTAGCATGTGGGCAGCCTCATGCTGACGCTGACAAGGCGCGGGTCTGTGTACCCTGCGCTGAGCAGGTGCTTGCATTGCAATCTGGCCGGCCAGTGGATGCACCTCATTTCACTTCACCTTCTCCCCCAAGCTTAAATCTCACTCCTGCTGAGTTGCATACAAGTGGGGATTCTCAGCCTGATGTGTCTTCTAGACTGGCTACTGTTGAACAGATTATTGCGAAGTCTTTAGCGCCTAAGGCCCCTGCTAAGAAGCGGCACTTGACGCCTAATGTTACTGTTTTCCCTATGGGAACTGAGGAGTTAATGAATCTGTGTGGCTATACCCCATCTGATGAAGGGGAGCTCTTTTCTGATTCAGGCTCATCTGATGAGAGACCGAGGGGACATGACACTGACAGATTATTGACCCAGATTTTTGAGGTTCTGTCTATCTCTTTCCCTGTTGAGGCTCCCAGGCAGAGGGGAGCTTTTCCATACAGCAAGATCATGTTTGGAATTTCCAGAGCAGGCATATTTCCATAACCTTGTGCTCAAGGAATGGGAGCGCCCCAGTAAACTTCCTGGGGTTCCAAAGAGTTGGGCTAGGAAGTATCCCTTTCCTGCTGAGGTTGTTAAATGTCGGTCATTCCCACCCCCCCCCCCACCCGAGGTGGATGCCCCGATCCTAGGGCTATCTAACACCTCTGTCATACATTCCCCTGATTCTACTACCCTGCATGAAGACCGGCGTATTGAGCAGCTGGCATCCCACGCCTTTGCATGTGCGGGGACAGCGCTGCACCCAGTCTGTGCCTCTGTCATTACTGCTGTGGCCACTAGAACCCTTATCAGAAATATGCTTGATAGTGCCCCTGATGATTTGCCTTGTGAGGTGTTTAATGCACTCTCCATTTGTGATGTTTTTGTAAATTCTGTCCTATCAGCATTGGATGACACCATCAGAATGTGTGCCAGAACTTCTGCCCTCGTGGTGGCTATACGCCGCTCAGTTTGGCTGCGCCAGTGGGCTGCTGACAACGCTGCCAAGAAGGCCCTCACTGGGTTTCCCTTTAAAGGACTGTGTCTGTTTGGAGACCGCCTGGACCTTTTTTGCTGAGGGAGGCAGGTTACCCCAGCGCAGGTGGCAACCTCGGCCCTTTTGGGGTCATGGTTCCTCCCCTCCCCTTACCGTGGTGCAAGACAGGGAAGGGGGGTGTCTTTCCCTGGGGCCCGGGGAGATTTCTGGGGTAGAGGCAGAGGACGTGGACGTCCTGGCTCCTCCTGAGGTCCCAAAGCTAAATCCTAAATCCCAAGCCCCCTCAGGCATGATGGGGCGCCCTCACCCATCCGGGTGGGGGGACGGCTGCAGCACTTCGCTCACGTCTGGAGGCTTCATGTCTCAGACCGGTGGATTCAGGAGGTAATGTCCTCCGGTTACAAGTTGGAGTTTGCTGCCGATCCCCCTCCAAGGTACATCAGATCCCGGATTCCTCAGGACCCTGTGTCAGCTCAGGAGCTAGTGCAAGCAGTGCAAGGCCTCCTGGAGCTGGGGGTCATCTGCCAGGTCCCTTTAAGAGAAAAAGGCAAGGGCTTTTATTCCAACCTATTCACAGTACCCAAAAAGGATGGTTCAGTCAGGCCCACCCTGGACTTAAAGATTCTCAACAAGTTTGTCAGGGGCAGGCGAAAGCCTGCGCCAAGGGGATTTCATGACTTCCGTGGACATCAAAGATGCTTACCTTCATATTCCTGTGTTACCAGGTCATCAACGGTTCCTCAGGTTCGCTCTGATGGATCAACACTACCAATTTGTGGCTTTGTCCTTCGGCCTCACTTCAGCTCCCAGGGTGTTCACCAAGGTGCTGGCTGGCGTGATGTCTCTGCTCAGATGTCAGGGCGTCCGCATGCTTCCCTATCTGGACGACATCCTCATCACTTCCCAGTCTCTACATCAGGCAGAGTTGGATACTCAGCTGGTGGTGTCCACTCTGGAGTCATTTGGATGGGTGATCAACCACCCCAAGTCCTCACTGTCCCCTTCCTTGGTAACTCCATTTCTAGGAATGAATCTGGATACAGCTCAGGCAAGGATCTTCCTTCCTCAGCAGAAGGTGGACAGTCTGATTGCACAGGCTCAGTCCCTCCTAGCTTGTCCCCATCCCTCCATCAGGCAGGGGATGCAGCTGGTGGGCCTGATGGTGGCGTGCTTCGAAGTGGTCCCTTATGCTCAGTGCCACTTGAGGCCTCTGCAACTTCACCTATTGCCCGTATGGGGCAATGACCCAGCGTCCCTGGACAGGGTCTGTGTGCTCTCCCCCCTGGTCAGGAGGTCCCTCTTGTGGTGGATGGACTCAAGGAACCTGTTGGGGGACAGATCCTTTCTTGCCCCTTCCTGGGAGACGGTCACCACGGATGCCAGTCTGTCAGGTTGGGTGGGTTTCTGGAAGTCTCTGCGGTTCCAGGGGAGGTGGGGCCCTCAGGAGGCCCACACACCTATCAATATCTTGGAGCTGCGAGCGATCAGGTTAGTTCTGACTCGCTTGACTACTCATCTTCAGGGCCTGCCTGTTCAGGTGCGCTCGGACAACCAGACGGCAGTTGCCTACATCAATCATCAGGGAGGGACCCGGAGCAAGGGGGCCCTCCAGGAAGCGTCTCTGGTCCTGACTTGGGCGCAGGTCAATGTCCCCTGCATTTCAGCCGTGTACATCCCGGGGGTGGAAAATCACCTGGCGGACTCTCTGAGCAGGGGGACCTCTCGTCAGGGAGAATGGTCCCTATGCAGCAGGGTGTTTCAATCTCTGTGTCACCGTTGGGGTCAACCAGATGTGGATCTGTTTGCGTCCCGCCACAATCACAAGCTTCCAGTTTTTGTCTCTCTGTCCAGGGATCCTCTGGCCCTGACCTCGGATGCGCTAGCAATGTCATGGAAGGACTTTCAGTTCCTGTATGTCTTCCTTCCAATGCCCCTGCTGGGCAGGGTTCTGCGCAAGATTGCTCTGGAAGGGGTGCCAGCAATTCTGGTGGCCCCCAGGTGGCCAAGAAGAGTGTGGTTCGCAGACGTGGTACAGCTGGCAGTAGATCAGTACACTCTACCCATGGTGCCAGATCTGCTCACTCAGGGCTCACTACACCATCCCAATTTACAAACTCTGACTTTGACGGCTTGGCTGCTGAAACCTCCATCTTGATGGAGAAGGGGCTGTCTTCCTCAGTTGTGGATACTTTGATTAAAGCTAGGAAGAAGTCTTCCTCTTCCATTTATTACAGGGTTTGGCGTGCCTACATTGACTGGTGTGAGTCTAAGTCTCTTCCCTGTCGTGTCTTCTCTATTCCCAGGATTCTGGAGTTCCTGCAGCATGGGTTGGAGATGGGGCTCCAACTCAGTACTCTGAAGGGTCAGGTTTCTGCCCTGGCTATTTTTTTTCAGAAGTCCTTTGCTCAGCACCCTCTGATCAGGACTTTTTTCCAGGGGGTCACTCATGTGCCTCCCCCACGTAAACCTATGGTGCCTGTTTGGGATTTGAACTTGGTTCTGTCAGCCTTGCAGGGTGCTCCTTTTGAACCTGTGCAGGATGCTGCCTTGGCCATTCTTACGCTCAAGGTTGTGTTTCTGGTGGCTATCACTTCTGTCAGGCGTGTGTCTGAGTTGGCGGCGCTGTCCATTCAGCCCCCCTACTATGAGAGGCACCAGGACAAGGTGGTGTTTCGTTTCAAACCTGATTTTCTGCCTAAGGTAGTGTCTGCCTTTCATTTGAATCAGGATATTGTTCTTCCTTCTTTGTGCCCTAATCCTAGCGATGCTAAGGAGAGGGTTTTGCACTCTTTGGATGTGGTTAGGTGTCTGAAGTACTATCTGGTGGCTACTGCACCTTTCAGGAAAACTGATGCTCTTTTTGTGGTCCCTTCTGGTCCTAGGAAAGGTTTGGCTCCTGCCAAGTCTACTATAAGCAAGTGGATTTGTCAGGCTGTGATTCAGGCCTAGTCTGCTAAGGGGAAGAATCCTCCCTTCCGCCTTACGGCTCAATCCACTCGTGCTATTGGTGCCTCTTGGGCTTTTCAGCACCAGCTTCTGTCGAACAAGTTTGCGAGGCTGCTACTTGGTCTTCTGTTCATACCTTTTTCAAAGTTTTACAAGGTTGATGTTAGGGCCTCAGCTGACGCTGTTTTTGGTTGAAAGGTTCTGCAGGCGGCAGTGGTTTAAAACTGCCTGCTGCTGATTTTTCTTGGGGATCCCACCCTACTTTATGGACACTGCTATTGGATGTCCCAAGTGTAAGTATTAGATTTGGAGCAGGACGTACTGTATACTAAGAATAATACAATTCTGTGATTACTCACCTGTAGAATTGGTATTATGAGTATAAAGTACGTCCTGCTACAACCCACCCTTGGTTTGCATTTTCTTGGATCCCCTGTATGGTGATTTTTATCATTGTTATAGTTGATCGTTTGGATTGTTTAATGCTCCCGGCTTCTCCTTAACTGCTTTTCAATGCTGGGGATTTGTGGGAGGTCCCTGGGTATTTGAGGGGCCGGGAGGAGCCTATTTTCGATGTCTCTGCAGTCCAGCGCCATCTGGCGGAGTACATCCCAACTTTGGAGCAGGACGTACTGTATACTCATAATACCAATTCTACAGGTGAGTAATCACAGAATTGTATTTTTTATAGGAGATTCCTTCTCGTACGTTTCCATTTTTATAATGAATGGCAGGAATGCGGCCGACGTGCTCTGGGTATAGCAATGATCCCAGGGAGTTTAACAGTGGTGAATCCCAGATGAGGATGTCCAAGTGAGAGGCAATTAGCTGACCCTAAAGTCTTTTAGACTCCAGGGCTGACTGAGCCTGGTTTTGGTCCGCTTTAAAATTCTGAGTTATTGGGCAAAAAATAATAAACAAGCATACCGATAAAACACTTGGTAAAGTGGCCCAAAACCAGACAGACCAGTTAAAGCTCTTCCCTAGGAAGCGTACTGTTTATTGCAACATATGAATGCCACAGACTGGGAGTCCTAGACTCCTAAGTTTGGTCTTGGCCCACTAAAGATGTATATATAGGTGATAGAATGAAATGACAGATTTTGGATATATGTATTTGATGTCATTGTAGGACACATTGCCTTTGTGTTAGTGCTATAAAGACTGTACAGTGCTGTTTTTTTGTTTAAAGACTGTTACAACAATAAATTGTCAAAAAAACAGCTGGGCCAAAATAGGTACCCTGAGGTGCTCCACGAGATATTCACCTTGGTGTAGCGGCACTTTTTTTAATCCAGCATCCTAAGCTACTCAGGCTCTCCATAACCGTAATTTTTCAGGGACATTTGACAGGTTAGTGGTGCTGCTGGTGGTGTCTGTATAACAGCTTTGGTTTTTTTTTTTTTAAGTTCAGGTACACTTTAAAATGAATCTGTCACCAGGAAAGCTTAGGAAGGCAGTCAGAGACTTCATTGCATGCAGCAAATAAGCTGGACCCTCATTTTCAAAATATAAAAAAGAAATATTTACTAGGCATTAGGTTTATATACATGGTGATTTTCTTCTGGTGGTGGTCATCTTGAAGCTCCCAAGAGATTCCTTTTGAGCTGTGCTGCTGCCTGGATTTAACCAACATAACCCACAATGCACATCGGCAGGATACCCAACAGCACTTTCTCTATGCAGGCTGCCTGCAGCTCGAAGGGAAGCCATTTTGGTGGTACAATTAACAATGGCAGGAGTTACAGAAAGGTGAATTCATTTTTACGTGCAGCAATCTGAATTGTCCTGGAGAGGGATGCGTAGGAGCACTGTTTCTTGTCAGGGTGTTTGTTCGGTTTACATTTCAGTGGGTGGTTATGGTTTGCCTTTTTCAAATTCGGTCTGTGATTCCCGCTGTGTGAGCCCCCAAGATCGCCCAAGGATTCACTCACTTTTCCGGGGCTGCCACACTGCACTCACAGGCCCTGGCTGTATCCCCAACCTCCCTCCCTCTGGGCATGCTTCCGCCCCAGCCATTTATATAGGCTGGGGACTAGAGCACACTGCTGTCTGCAGGAAGACTGGGGATGTGGCCGCTCCCACTTCCCAGTGCTGGCGCTCTTGTACAAATGCCTTTTTATGCTGTGCACTAATATCCACGGCATAAAGTGCTGATTGGATGAGAGCCCTCACAGCAGGACATTTGAATTGGGATGCCCCAGGAAAGTGATTTAAGCACGGGATAGTAAAAATCCTGGGTTTTGTTTCAATTTAAGGCTTGTGTTTTACATTCCAGATTGGGTGAAGGGAGGGGGCTGCATCAGCAGAGTTCAGTGACACTGCACTTCTGCCTTAAACTATAGTTTCTAGGGTGCATACAAATGGTGGATGCCCTACATCGGTGGACCCCTTTCCTACATGGCCCACCAACAGCAGGCCATGTTTTGTGGATCTCCACATAGCTGCCTGTAGCTCTGTTGCTGCACAAATTACTTCACCTGTGCATCTCTATGGAGATCTGGAAAACCTGGCCTGTTAGTGGGCCTTGTAAGAAATGGGTTGGGGACCCCTGTCCTACAGTGTAACTCTGTATGTAACTCTGTAACCCTTAGCTTACTGACCTACTTACTAGACCCTAATGTGATCTAATGTGGCACCAAGCAGAGCACACAGTCTATAAAGGGCCTTTATTAAAGTGGACCAACACCCAGGATTTTGACTATCCTGGGTATTGGTCCACTTCCTTGGGGCACCCCAATCGGGGGTGCCCCGCTGCCCAAAACCCCCCCAAACACCCCGAAAACTCACCTCTCTACGATCCCACGTGACTGCGCTGTCCAATGCCCGCCGACGGACAAGTGACGTCTGTCGGCGGACAAGGGATCGCGCCCGCCGCTGCCTCCCGCGTGTCACTCTTAACGTGTGCGCGCCCATATGATCTTTCTTTCAGCTTTGTGTGTTTTGAGCAAAGCCCAACCCAGGATTTTCACTATCGGGAGTTTTGTTTTGTGCCCCTAGGGGCATCCTGACTTGGGATGCCCTGATATGTGAAATCCCCAAGTTCGCCTGTGAAAACGTACCTTTCCCTGTCCCACAGCGCATGCGCGGGCTCTCATCCAATCAGCGCTGTTTGCACGCAGATGGGAAGCCTGAGCAGTAACCTTCCTGGCCGCCCGGCCTGTCTAAATGACTATCTGCGTGAGCGCGCCAGAAAAATGGGGGGATCTGTGGTTATCCAGGGGTCATTTCACACAGTGGGGCATCCCGATTTAGAATGCCCAAGGGGGAAGGTCAATGGCCGGGTCTTATAGACTTCAGGGTCGGCCACTCAGGGTTTTGTTCCACTTTAATACCTTTAGATTTTCCTGCACAGTTATTCAAAGAAGAATTTCAGTCATTTTCAGTCAGTTTAGTTTATTTTGTATAGATTTTACACATTTGAGTCACCTGGTCTCATAACAAAAGCAGCACCTCACACACACACAGCCATTACCACTGATTACAGTGTCAGCCTCTGAGGTAGTGTTGCTAGGAGACCAGTGGGCTAAATGAAGCAGCTCACTAAATACAACCCAGCAGATCCCCCCTATTCAGCAAATGGACTGAGGTATTGTCATTATACAACTTAAAAGAAAGGCAGATATTTATTCTTAGTATACAGTACGTCCTGCTCCAGATAGATTACTTACACTTGGGTTATCCTCCGCCAGATGGCGCTGCACTGCAGAGACATGTAAAACAGGCTCCTCCCGGCCCCTCAAATACCCGGGGACCTCCCACAAATCCCCAGATTTCTCTGCAGTGCTGACTGCGAAGACATGAAATTATCACTCTGTCGCAGGTGAGCGGGGCTATTAAAGCCTGCGGCCCTGTTGGACTATTCCCACCCGTCCTTCATGTGATGTGCCTCCCAGCCTGGGCTGCGCTGGTCGGGTGAAGGTAGGCAGCACCATGTGTGCTTAAGGAGCCCTGCTCCACCGCAGTCCCCCACCAGGGGACCAAGGGTAGGCGGTATAGGCTGATGGTGAGCCTTTATTGGATGCACCTCCCGCATTATTGTCCCATGCCCCGGTAGCGGTGGGCCCTGTACAAAGGGCCGCCATCCTCCCTCATTCTCCATGTAGCCTTCGGGGGGAAAAGAAAAGGTGGGGGGTGTGGATGTCTGTGTATTGTGATTACATGCATATGGCCTTTTTTTGAAATGTCTGCGACTGATATATGTGATCTGCGCTGACTTGTCTTTTTACTCTTGCAAATGCCGCCGCCGCGCTTTTTCCATTCATTTGGATGCTCCGCGCCGGGCGGCGGCGTTACCTCAGACTCCTCTGCTTCCTCATTGGCTGTTTGTCTGTGGACTTCGCGCTCTTCGGGGGGGCGGGGCCTGGCGCGCCCTGCGTCACGGCTCGCTCTGGTCCGCCCTTCAAGGTACACAGCGCCCACTTGTCTGGTCGTGCGCGCGTGTGACGTTCTTACTTACCGCGGTCCATAAGTGCCCTCGCGGGCGGCTTTATACTTCACTGTAGTGTGTTTCGGTCCTGACACCCTTCTTCTCATTGTGTCTTTCAGACGGGTGAATCCATTGGCTTCTCCCGGCCCGGTGTAATTGATAGTCGGGCCTTAAAATTACTCCCACTTCCCTAGCGGGTCATTGGGGCATCCACGGTTGCTTTATAGCGTCAATCCCTACTGGCATATTGTGCCTAATAATCACCATATGGAGGCATCTAAGGATAATGTGACCGGGGTCCCTTTGGGACAAGACCGGCGGTGTATGGCGTGTGGACAACCTCATGCTGATGCTGACAAGGCATGGGTCTGCGGACCCTGTGCTGAGCAGGTGCTTGCATTGCAATCTGGCCTGCCAGTGGCTGCACCTCGCTTCACTTCACCTTCCCCCCAAGCTTAAATCTCACTCCTGCTGAGTTGCATACAAGTGGGGATTCTCAGCCTGATGTGTCTTCTGGACTACCTACTGCTGAGCAGATTATTGCGAGGTCCTTAGCACGTAAGGGCCCTGGTAAGAAGCGGCACCGGACGCCTTATGATACTGTTTTCCTTATGGGATCTCAGGAGTTTATGAATCTGTGTGGCTATACCCCTTCTGATGAAGGAGAGCTCTTTTCTGACTCAGGCTCATCTGATGAGAGACCAAGGGGTCATGACGATTCTGGCTCTGACCCCTGGGCCCCGGATGACACTGACAGATTATTGACCCAGATCTTTGAGGTTCTGTCTATCTCTCTCCCTGGTGAGGCTCCCAGGCAAAGAGGGGAGCGCTTCCATACAGCAACTTCACGTTTGGAATTCCTAGAGCAGGCACATTTCCATTCCCTTGTGCTCAAGGAATGGGAGTGCCGCAGAAAACTTCCCAGGGTCCCAAGGGATTGGGATAGGAAGTATCCCTTTCCCCCTGAGGTGGTTAAATGTTGGTCATTCCCCCCCGAGGTGGATGTCCCGATAATAGGGCTATCTAACACCCCTGTCATACATCCCCCTGATTCTACTACCCTGCGGGATGCTGAGGACCGGCGCATTGACCTGCTGGCCTCCCACGCCTTTGCATGTGCGGGGACGGCGCTGCGCCCGGTCTGTGCCTCTGCCATTACTGCTGTGGCCACTAGAACCCTCGTCAGAAATATGCTTGATAGTGCCTCTGATGATCTCCCTTGTGAAGTGTTTAATGCACTCTCCAGTTGTGATGTGTTTATAAAATTTGTTCTAGTAGCATTGGATGACACCATCAGAATGTGTGCAAGAACTTCTGCCCTTGTGGTGGCTATACGTCGCTTGGTCTGGCTGCGACAGTGGGGTGCTGACAATGCTGCGAAGAAGGCCCTTACTGGGCTCCCCTTTAAGGGGCTACGTCTGTTTGGTAAGAGAGGTAAGTTACCCCAGCGCAGACGGCTGTCTTGGGCCCTTCGGGGCCAGGGCCCCCCTCCACCCCCCACCATGGTGTTAAACAGGAACCAGGGGTGTCCTTCACGGTGGCTCGCTCAGCTCCCTGTCCAAGGAGCAGAAGACTACACCCTGGCTCTTCTGGGGGGGCTATGCCCATATCCTCTCCCAAGTCCCCTCAAGTATGATGGGGCGCCCTCACCCGTCTGGGTGAGGGGACGGCTGCGGCACCTTGCTTAAGTCTGGAGGCATCACACCTCAGACCGGTGGATTTAGGAGGTAGTGTCCTCCGGCTACAAGATGGTGTTTGCTTTGCGGCCTCCCCTAAGATTATCTGGGTCCGGGTATTCCTGGTCCCTGCTTCTGCTCAGATGCTGGCGCAGCCGTGCAAGGTCTGCTGAGTCTGGGGGTCATTTGCAGATTTCCCTTAACAGACAGAGGCAAGGGACCCTACACCAACCCTTTCATAGTTCCCAAAAAAGATGGGTCAGTCTGGCCCATTCTGGATTTACAGATCTTCAGCAAATTGTCAAGTACAGGCACTTTCCTCATGGAAACTCTGCGCTCGGCCATCTGCTTCTTGCGTCCCGGGGGCTTCATGCCGTCCGTGGATATCAATGTTGCTTACTTTCACATCCTTGTGTTTCAGGACACCAAGATTCCTCAGATTCACGTTGGAAGATCAACACTGCCAATTTGTGGCCTTGCCATCTGGCCTCTCTTCAGCTCCCAGAGTGCTCACCAAGGTGCTGGCGGGGGTGATGTCTCTGATGAGGCCAAGGGGCGTCCGCGTACACTACCTGGACGCTCTCATCACTTCCCAGTCTCTACATCTGACAAAGTTGGATACTCAGCTGGTGGTGTCCATTCTGGAGTCATCTGGATGGGTGATCAGCCACCCCAAGTCCTCACTGTCCCCTTCCTTGGTAACTTCATTCCTAGGAATGAATCTGGACACAGTTCAGGCAAGGATATTCCTTCCTCAGAAGAAGGTGGACAATCTGCTTGCACAAGTTCAGTTCCTCCTAGCTGTCCCCGTCCCTTCACCAGGCAGGGGATGCAGCTGGTGGGCCTGATGGTGGCGTGCTTCGGAACGGCCCCTTGTGCTCAGTCCCTTTTGGGGCTTCTGCAGCTTCTCCTATTGTCTGTATGGGACAAGGACCCAGCATCCCTGGACAGGGTCTGTATGTCTTCCCCCCCTGGTGAGGAGGTCCCTCTTGTAGGATGAACTCAGGAAATCTGTTGGGGGGCAGAACCTTCTTGCTCCTTCCTGGGAGACGGTCACCACGGATGCCAGTCTTTTAGGTTGGAGGGGTTCTTCTGGAAGTCCTTGCGGTTCCAGGGGAGGTGGGGCCCTTAGGAGGCCCATTCACCTATCAATGTTTTGAAGCTGTGAGTGATCAGGTTAGTTCTGGCTTGCTTGACTACGCATATTCAGGGCCTGCCTGTTCAGGGGCGCACGGTCACTCTGATGGCAGTTGCCTACAGTTGCCTACATCAATCATCAGGGAGGGACCCGGAGCAAGAGGGCCCTCCAGGAAGTGTCCCTGATCCTGGTCTAGGTGGAGGCCAATGTTCCCTGCATTTCAGCGGTATACATTCCGGGGGGTCCCTCTGCAACAGGGTGTTCCAATCTCTGTATCACTGTTGGGGCCATCCGGATGTGGATCTGTTTGCGTCCTGTCACAATCACAAGCTCCCGGCCTTTGTCTCCCTGTCCCAGGATCCTCTGGCCGTGACCATGGTTGCCTCAGTAATATCATGGCTGGACATTCAGTGTCTGTATGTCTTTTCTCCATTCCCCCTGCTAGGCAGGGTTCTGCGCTAGCTTACTCTGGAAGGGGTGCCAGTGATTCTGGTGGCCCCAGGTAGCCAAGAAGAGTGTGGTTCGCAGTCCTGGTGCAGATGGCAGCAGATCAGTGCTTCTGCCTGGAGTGCCAGTTCTGCTCACTTAGGGCCCCTTACGCCATCCCAATTACAAACCCTGGTTTTGACGGTCTGGCTGCTGAAACCCCCATCTTGATGGAGAAAGGTTTGTCTGCCTCATTGGTTGAGTCCATGGTGAAGGCTAGGAAGATGACTTCTTCTTCTTCCATTTGTTATAAGGTATGGCGTACCTACATTGACCGATGTGAGTCTTGATCTCTTCCCTGTTGGGTGTTCTCAGTTCTCAGGGTTCTGGAATTTTACTGCATGGGTTGGAGTCAGGTCTCTAACTCAGTCCCTTGAAGGGTCAGGTTCTATCCTGTCTGTCTTCTTTCAGGAGTCGTTGGTTCAGCATTCCTTGATTAAGACTGCCTTTAGGGGGTCACTCGTGTGCGTTCCCCACGACAACCTATGGTCCCTGTTTTGGGATTTGGAATTGGTCTTGCCTGCCTTGCAGAGTGCTCCCTTTGTACCTGTGCAGGATGCTGCCTTGGCCATTCTTACGATCAAGGTTGTGTTCTGGTGGCTATCACTTCTGTCAGGCGTGTGTCTGAGTTGGCGGTGCTGTCCATTCAGCCCCCCTACTTTGAGAGGCACTAGGACAAGGTGTTGTTTCATTCAAAGCTGATTTTCTGCCTATAGCTAGTGTCTGCTTTTCTTTAGAATCAGGATATGGTTCTTCCTTCTTTGTGCCCTAACCCTAGCAATGCTAAGGAGAGAGTTTTTGCACTTTTTGGATGTGGATAGGTGTCTGAAGCTATCTGGTGGCTACTGCACCTTTCAGGAAAATTGATGCTCTTTGTGTGGTCCCTTCTGGTCCAAGGAAGGGTTTGGCTCCTGCCAAGTCTACTATTAGCATGTGGATTCGTCAGGCTGTGATTCAGGCCTACTCTGCTAAGGGGAAGAATCCCCCCTTCGCCTTACTGCTCATTCTACTCGTGCTATTGGTGCCTTTTGGACCTTCCAGCACCAGGCTTCTGTTGAACAAGTTTGCAAGGCCGCTACTTGGTCTTCTGTTTATACCTTTTCAAAGTTTTACAAGGTTGATGTTAAGGCCTCAGCTGTTGCTGTTTTTGGCCGCAAGGTTTTGCAGGCGGCAGTGGTTTAAACTGTCTGCTGTTACCTTTTTTTATTGGGGATCCCACCCTACTTTATGGACACTGCTTTTGGATGTCCCAAGTGTAAGTAATCTATCTGGAGCAGGACGTACTGTATACTAAGAATAATACAATTCTGTGAAATACTCACCTGTAGAATTGGTATTATAAGTATACAGTACGTCCTGCTCCACCCCACCCTGTTTTTTTTGCATTATTCTGGATCCCCTGTATAGTGATTGTTATCATTGTTATAGTTACCAGTTTTTGGTTGTTAAATCCTCCCGGCTTCTTTTTCAATGCTGGGGATTTGTGGGAGGTCCCCAGGTATATGAGGGGCCAGGAGGAGCCTGTTTTACATGTCTCTGCAGTGCAGCGCCATCTGGCGGAGGATAACCCAAGTGTAAGTAATCTATCTGGAGCAGGACGTACTGTATACTTATAATACCAATTCTACAGGTGAGTATTTCACAGAATTGTATTTTTCCTTTTTCTATCGCCACATTATTTATACACTTTATTTATACACGTTAGAAGCTATTGTGTGGCGATACTGCTCCTTTAAATGGGAAGAAAAAAAAAGGAAGCTTAATGTTTTAATACCCCCACTGTCCTAAAAATCCAGCAGTGTGAACAAGATGGGCACATTCACTGTGAATAAAAAAAGTGCCAGGCACTGTACCCACAGTTGGGTCTACAGGATGGGCGAGTATTAAAGATGCAGACATCTGCTATGGGGGAAGAGAGGTATAAGCCAAAATCAGACCCCAGTGTTGTATGCAAACGTGTTTTTTTAGTACATTTTTGATAGTTACCATTGTATGGGGTAACACATATCAGACAAGTTGTACTGTACTTTGTAGCCATATTATTTAACATTTCCAAAAGTCGCATTCATTTCCATCTCAGCACATCTTTATAATTCGCATTGTGTATAATGCTCAAACAGCCTAAAGTTGTGTAAAGTATTTTTCTGTAGATTAAACATTGTGTATCTTTTGACAGCTAACACCTACAAGTTGTATTTTCTCTGTATATACAATCAGTGGAAAGCCATCCAAATAATTTTTTGGTTTTCCCCTGCAAAATGTTGTTGTATTTGTCCCTTATCTCTTGTACCAGTGACACAACAGGAATATTGGCTCACAACTTAGCCCTGGGAATCACCATAGCTTTAGGCAAATCATCTCAGCCTTGCTGGAAACCTACCAATGTTACAGAAAGTATTTGTAATCTGTGATTTTGCTATGAACTTGAGGCTGGGTTAACATAGCAAGTACAGCTCCGGCAAAATCACTGCAGTAGAGGCCATGGCCACGCATCTCGAGATTGCATACGTACACGTTGCTGCTATGGGCAGCGATTGCGTGCTACCGTTTTCAAATGCGGTGGTGTGAAATGGGACTTATTGTCAACTGGGGTCAGAAAGTGAAGGCAAGCTTCTATTTAAAGGGAATAAATGATGCATACTTACCAATAGTCAGTCACATGTGGCTGATCAGCCCTATTCTGGTAATTAAAATGTAACTCCACTGTAGGTCCAGACCGTTCAATCCCCACTCACCACATCCCAAGGCCACCTTGCTATCTCAAATGGCCTCATCCGCTTCACTGATCTCAGTGGCTGGCACGCCCTGTCCATTGTAGAGAATAGATTGGGTGTGGCAGTAAGTTTTGTAACTAACGGTATCCTGCGAATCAGCTGCACATGACTATAGGGGAGTACAAGTTGTTTATTGTTTTTGCCAGACAGGGACTTTAAAACCAAAAGAAAAATTAGGTGGTATTTCACTGTGCATTCTTCTCAACTCCATTTCAATTTTTAAGTAAATGATATCAATGTGTAACAATGTTTGGTAAAATTAAACATTGTTTCAAAACTGAACCTATTTGTACAAAATAATGCAAACCAATAAACGTATAAACAATCTTGGAATGGTCATTTCCAGAGTCTTTAATTCCTAAATTTAGATGGTGTGCTTGTCTTGGGTCAAGTCTTTGTTCTCAGGTTTGACAGTTAGGGTGCTAAAAATATTTGGATAAAAATTATATTCTAAGCATACAGTACGTCCTGCTCCAATATAATCCTTACACATGGGTAATCCTCCGCCAGAGGGCGCTGCTCACTGCAGACATGCAAAAACAGGCCCCTCCCAGCCCCTCACATACCCAGGGACCTCCCACAAATCCCCAGATTTCTCTGCAGTGCTGACTGTGAAGACATGAAGTATCAACTCTCTCGCAGGTGAGCGGGGCTATTACAGCCTGCGGGACTATTTCCACCCGTCCTCTTCGATACAGATGTGCCTCCCAGCCTGGGCAGCCCTGGTCGGATGAAGGTAGGCAGCACCATGTGTGCTCACGGAGCTACGGTCCACCGCAATCCCCCACCATAGGGTAGGCGGTTTAGGCCGATGGTGAGCCTCCATTAGATGCCCCTCCCGCATTGTTGCCCATGCCCCTCATAGCGATAATCCCTGGGTGCAGGTCCGCTTCTCCCTCGCTTCCTCCCGTAGCTCGGGGGAAAAGGGGGGGGGGGGGTATGTGTGGCAGTCCCAGTGTAATGTAACACTTTTAAGGCCGTTGATCTTTTATTTGAATTTCGGTGTCAGTGCCGCGCTCCTTGCTCCACATAAACCTTCTGGTTGTGCGCGTGTTTGTCCTTTCATTACATTGGTGTGCAGCCCGGGCGGCAGCATCATTCTCTAGTGTGAGAGCAATCTCCTTAATTACATTACGTATGTGTGTACTATCCACTACTGTCATTCACGTTGCGCTGGTTAGAGCTTCGCGCTCTTTGGGGGAGGCGGGGACTCGACAAGACGCACCCCGCGTCACAGCCAGATCAGGCCCGCCCCTCGAGGTTCGCTTGCCGCCATTTTGACGGTCTTCGCACGCACGCGTGGTTGTGATCCGCCTCCTCCCTTGGTCATGTAAGTGCCCTCCCGGGCGGTTTTTGTTCCTATGATTTTTTACTCGGCTGCGCATGGCACTGACACCCCCCTCCTATCCCATTATGTCTTTCAGATGGCTTCTCCCGGCCTGACATATATTATTGCGGGTCCTCATAACAAATTCTCCCACATTCCTAGCGGGTCTTGGGGCATCCAGGGTTGCCTATTGCGTAAATTCCTGCGGGCATACTGCTCAGATAATCACCATATGGAGGCATCTCAGAATTATGTACCCGGGGACATGACCGGCTGTGTACAGTGTGTGGTCAGCCCCATGCTGACGCTGACAGAGCACGGGTCTGCGGACCGTGTGCTGAACAGGCACTGACCCTGCAATCAGGTTTGCCAGTGGCTGCACCTCCCTTCAATACACCTGTCTCCCCGGAACTAAATCTCACCCCTGATGAGTCTCACTCGAGCGGGGATGACCAGCAAGTCGTGCCGCGCAGGCTGCCTACGACTGAGCAGGTGCTGTCTAGTTTGGCGGAGCGTATGGGCCCTGGAAAGAAGCGGTCCCTGACGCCTCCTGGCTCTCCGGTTCCTAATGAAACCGATGAATCTGCTGTTATGCAGGACCTGGATCCTTCTGATGAAGGTAAGCTATTCTCCGATTCGGGCTCCTCAGATGGGATGCCCTGGAGCCGTGATGGTTCTGGCCTCGGTTCTTGGGGCCTGTGTGACACTGATGAACTACTTATAAAGATCTTTGAGGTTTTGTCAATCTCTCCTCCCGGAGAGGCTCCAAAGCCTAAGAGGGAGAGTTTCCACACAGCGACACCGCGCTTGGAATTTCTGGAACAGGAGCATTTCCAGGCTCTTATATCCAAAGAATGGGATTCGCCTTGTAAACTTAAAGGGGTTCCAGGGGTCTGGGATTGGAAGTACCCTTTCCCTCCTGATGTGGTTAACCTTTGGTCAGCACCTCCCGTGGTGGATGCACCAATTATAGGGGTTACTAACCCCCCTTCATGACTGCCCCTCATTATTGTACCCTTCGGGATGCTGAGGACCGGCGCATTGACAGACTGGCTTCCCACGCCTTTTCGTGTACAGGGACGGCTCTGCGCCCGGTCTGTGCCACGGCCATCACTGTGGTGGCCGCCAGGACTCTCATTAGAAAACTATTTGATCACCGACCTGAGGACCTCCCCTGGGAGGTATTTAATGCGCTTTCAGACTGTGATGTGTTTGTAAGGTTTATCCTCTCAGCGCTGGATGACACCATTAAGATGTGTGCTAGAACCTCTGCCCTTGTGGTAGCTATCCACCGCCTGGTCTGGCTGCGACAGTGGGGTGCTGACGATGATACGAAAAAGGCTCTCACTGGCCTTCCTTTCAGAGGACGGCGTTTATTTGGGGCCCGTTTGGACCTTTTTGGAAAAAAGGGTAAGGCACCCCTACGCAGAAGGCCGTCTCGGCCTCCTCAGGGCAGGGACACCCCTCCCCCTCCCTACGTTAGTGTCAAACACGAACCTGAGGTGTGCTTCCAACTTTTCGGAGTGGATTTCCACCACGGGGTGGGCAGGCAACGCCCTGGGCCCTCTGGCAGGGCTAAGTCCAAATCTGCCAAGACTTCCCAAGCATGAAGGGACGCCCTCGCCCTTCTGGGCGAGGGGACTCCCACAGCACCTGGCTCCTATCTGGGAGCGTATCTTCTCCTTCTGGTGGATCCAGGAGGTAGTTCCCCTGGACACAGGATAGAATTTGCTGGGCGGTCCCTCTCGGAGGTTGTCAGGGTGCTTCTAGCCCCTGTTTTCCCCTCAGGAGTTGTTGCAGGCCGTACTCGGCCTGCAGGGTCTGGGCTTACTTGCAGGTTGCCCTTAACAGAATGGGGCGATGGCCTCTATGTTAACCTTTCTCTTTCCCTCAAAATGATGAGGCAGTCTGGGCCATGCTGGCCTATGGTAGGCTTGGCAATTCTACACTCACAGGTAGTCCCTGTATGATATCTCTGTCTTGGGACACAGGCGCCCTGTGTAAGGGGGGCTTCTGGCCTCCTGTGGCCTTCTAGTTCCTGTTAGTTCCCCCTCTGTCTTCTGGACACCAAGACCGTTACTAGTCAGTGTTGCAGGACCAACCCTGCGGATTGGGGCCTTGTTTTTGGCCTCTCTTCCGCCCCCAGGCTACTCGCCATGGCGCGGATGGGGATGGGGTCTCGGACATGCCTGTGGGGCGTCCGCACTAGGACCTACCGGGTCGTCTTTCCTTACTCCCCAATCTCTATGTCAGGCCGAGTGGGTTAGTCGGCCGGCGGTGTCCCCTGGGAGTTACTGGATGGGTGCTCAGTCACCTCAATCCCTCACGGTCCCTTATCCGCTATCTCCATTCCTTGGATTCGGTTCAGGCTTGAGCCTTCTTCCTTAGCAACAAGTGGACTCCTGGTTATGGGGGCTCTGTCCCCCTTTGCTGACATCTTACTTTCACCAGGCAGGATTGCAGCTGGTGGGCCCGTTGGTGGCGTATCAGATGATGTCCCTTATATACAGAGCCTTTGGGCTCTTCGGCACAGTAAGTTATTGACCCTAGATGGGTTTCCAGCACCCCGGGAGCTAGGTCTGTGCTCATTCCCCTTCGATACGGTTGTTCCTCTTGAGCTAGTTATATTCAAGGACCCTGTCAGGGGGCACCCCCTTCTTACTTGCATCTTCCTGTGAATGGTCACCTTGGGTACCAAGTCGCGCAGGTTGGCAGGGAAGGGGAATTTCTTCTAAAACCCCCTGCCAAATAGCCCCACAGAGACTCACTATTGCACTCAATATAATAAATTTATAAATCCATTTTATTGTAGCATATTTAAAACCAATTTAAAAACAAGTATACTGAACCATATGCATGGTAAGCCACCAGGGGGCGCACTCCTTCATTAACAATGTAATCTCATATCTGTACAATTCATAGTGATTCTGTGTTAATCAATAAATACATATATACATCTATAACTTAAAATATAATCCAAAATTGATATCCTAATCCTAATAAAGTGCCAGTGCTTCCGTCAAAAATAGTGCCTTGTGCAAAGTATTTCCACCCACTCACAAGAGGAGGGAACACAGACAACACACAACAAAAAGAGTGCTTACTTCAATATGATAAGACCAACGCGTTTCGAGTCCCGTGTGGACTCTTGCTCCCGGTCAGTATGCAGTCAGTATGAGCCGCATACTGACTGCATACTGACCGGGAGCAAGAGTCCATACGGGACTCGAAACGCGTTGGTCTTTGCCTGAGGGGGGCCCTCCTGCTTATCATATTGAAGTAAGCACCCTTTTTGTTGTGTGTTGTCTGTGTTCCCTCCTCTTGTGAGTGGGTGGAAATACTTTGCACAAGGCACTATTTTTGACGGAAGCACTGGCACTTTATTAGGATTAGGATATCAATTTTGGATTATATTTTAAGTTATAGATGTATATATGTATTTATTGATTAACACAGAATCACTATGAATTGTACAGATATGAGATTACATTGTTAATGAAGGAGTGCGCCCCCTGGTGGCTTACCATGCATATGGTTCAGTATAATTGGTTTTAAATATGCTACAATAAAATGGATTTATAAATTGATTATATTGAGTGCAATAGTGAGTCTCTGTGGGGCTATTTGGCAGGGGGTTTAGAGGTCGCCCCAAAATAATTCATTGGGTTTATTTGGGTATTAGCCCACAGAGCAGTGCACCTATAGAAATACTGGCTGGTGATGCCCACTCCTTTTTCCCGTAGCCCAAAGGGTACATACTAGTGGTTCTTCTAAAACCCCCTGTGGTTCCTCGGTAGGGCCCCTTAGAGGGTACATCTTACCTAATTGCGTTGTTAAGACAATGAGCCTTCAGTTGACTCTATTACTGCTGGACTTCTCCTCTTTAGGACCTGTCTATTTGGGGACTCTTGGCCTGTTGGAAGACAATGGCCTGTTTTATTATTGGTCTGGAGCTTGAAGCAGGATGATTCTCCTGGAAGGTTCCTGATCCTGATCTGGGTGGGGGTCTACGCCCCCTGTTCCTCAGTGGTGTTCGCTCCAATGGATGTCTTTCAGTGGCAGGTTGTGCTATCCTGTTGTCCCTCTGAGAGCCAACTAGGGTGGCTCTGTTGGGTCTCTGCCCTTGTTTTTACTGCCCCAGAATATTCTGACTCTGGTCATGGGGGCTTAGTAAATTTATGTCTAGACTTTCTAGCCTACGACCACACCACCCTGAATGCGCCCGATCTCGTCTGATCTCGGAGGCTAAGCAGGGTCGGGCCTGGTCAGTACTTGGATGGGAGACTGCCTGGGAATACCAGGTGCTGTAGGCTTTAACTTCATTCACCCTGCTATGTGGGGTTCTGCGCACGGTCGTGCTGATAAAGAGACCCGTGAGATTGATGGCCCCTGGGTGGCCAAGTGAACTATGGTTCGCAGATGCCTCTGCTGAGGTCAGCGGACCTGTACGCTCTCTTAGGAGTGCGGTTCTACCCTTGTCAGGCTCCTTCTTATGTCGTCCCAATCTACAGACTCTTGTCTGGGGCTTGACAGCTGATTCATTCACCCCTTGGAGACGGGCTTATCTTCTGGGTGACTTGGTATATGGGGGGCTAGGAGCAAGCTTCTTTGGCTTTCTCTTCCTCCGTCTATTGGGGGTTATGGTGTACCCCTATTGTTTGGCATGAGTCTTGGTCTCTCCCCTGTTGGACGTTCTCGGTTCCCAGGGTTCTAGAGTTGTTACAGCATAGGTTGGGTTTGGCTCCCCATCTAGGTACAGGTACAGTTTCAGTCCTGTCTGCCTTCCTGTAGAGGAGTTCTCTTGGGGATTGCTCAGGGGCATCTCCCAAGTAGTTCTATGGTCCCTGTTGGGATCAATTTCATTCTGTTTGCCCTGCGGATTGTTCCCTTGGGACTTATCCTGGATGCTGTCTGAGCTGTGTTGTAGTTCAAGTAGCCCCTCCTGGCGCTGTTGCTTCAGTCAGACGCGTGCCTGAGAAGGTGGTTCTGATTTCTTAGCCCTCGTTCATATATATATATATATATACACACCATGATGTGGTGGTATTCCGCCTTACGCCGGACCTTTTTGTCCAAGGTGGTGTTTTATGATCATTATTTAAGTCCTTTTAGTCTGCCTATGGGCCTTATTCTTAATAATGCTGAAGTAAGGGGTCTACATCCCCTCAACAGGTGTTGAAATTTTCCTGGTTGTTTCTTGTCCCTTAGGGGGACTGATGCCCTTTGGGGTCTGCGGGCACCTCCATATGTATGCGCCTGATCTCGTTTGCTTCCAGGGCCTATGCGCCCTTTGGACTGATCTTACTTGGATGGTTTGCCTTCCAGGTCCTGAGTAAAGGTTTCGGCTTCTTGCTGATCCTTGTTAGTGAAGGGGTCTGTATCCCCGCCTGTCTTGCGGGAGACCAGTTTTTACTTCCCTGTTGGGGAGAGTTCTAAGTTTTACGATGCTTCCGTTGCCTTTGGGCTGGTTAGGCCGTTACACTGGTCTATTCCTTTAAGGGGGAAAAATCTCCCTCTCTCTTTTTATTCCGTTCTATTGGTGTTTGGGTACCTTTGGCCCTTCAGCACCAGGTTTTCTGTTGAATAAGTTGCTAGACCGCTGCTTGTTTCTGTTCATACCTTTTCAAAGGTTTGGTTATGAGATTGACGTTAGAGCCTTTGCTCATGTCGTACTTGGTAGCAAAGTTTTGCAGGTGACAGCGCCTTTACTGTCTGCTGTGCCTTTTTTGTTGGGGATCCCACCCTACTTTATGGGCACTGCTATTGGATGTCCCATGTGTAAGGATTATATTGGAGCAGGACGTACTGTATGCTTAGAATAATATAATTGGTATTGTAGAATTGGTATACAGTACGTCCTGTTTCACCCCACCCTGGTTTTACATTTTCTCGATCCCCTGTATGGTGATTTTTTTATCATTACTGTTGTTACCAGTTGGTGGTTGGTTTCTCCCGGCTTCTTTTCTCACTGCTTTTCAATACTGGGGGTTTGTGGGAGGTCCCTGGGTATGTGAGGGGCCTGTTTTTGCATGTCTGCAGTGAACAGCGCCCTCTGGCAGAGGATTACCCATGTGTAAGGATTATATTGGAACAGGACGTACTGTATGCGTATAATACCAATTCTACAGGTGAGTATCTCACAGAATTGTATTATTATAACTGTACAAGTTCTCAATTAGACTTTATCAAAATTATGTTACAGGAGTGGGTCTCTGGGATAAAATATATGAACTGATTTTGATGGCGGAAAGCGGGTAGACCTGTGTAAGGTGAGTTTAGTAATACCACTGCAGATAAGCTGAAAAGAGCAACTGCATTAACTACTCTACTGAATACTATGCATGAAGAGTTATCTGGTCTGTTGAAGAGTATGCTGGACAAGGAGTTACCTCTCCTTCTTCGTTGGAGTACCACAAGGCTCCTTCCTAGGACCCTACTTCCTTCAATCTATACTTATACTCTTGGACAACTTATATCCTCATTTGGTTTCCAATAACACTTGTGCAGACAAAACTTATATATACCTCCCTTCAGGGCCGAATCATGCTATTCTGACCAAAACTCCAGTTTTGGTCTACTTTGAAGCGCACCAAACCCCTTTAAACCTGACCTCAGAGTCTAAACGAATCCTCCTGATTTTCCCTGTGTCCTGTTCAGGTCGTTCTATTAATGACATTAATGACATGTGGGTAATCCACCGCAAGATTAAAAGCTGTTGCTCCTCCCGGCCCCCTATAAAGGTAGATGACTCACTATGACTCCCCAGATTTTTATCTTGCAGTGGCTGCTGCTGAAGATCGTTTAGATACTCTCTCTTGGATTTTGCAGTGAGCGGGGCCGCCTAGCCCGACAGCCGCTGCTTTCTTATTGCCACCACTCCCGTGGACCCACTTCTGCCTCCCAGCTTCGGCTGTCCGGGACGGTGAAGGTAGGAGAACGCCGGGGTCAGGCATTGACAGAGTTTGCTCTGGGCCGCAGACCCTGCCCAATGGGTAGCCGGGCATAGGCGATGCTGAGCCAATTTAGGGGGGGTACTTATACCCATGGGGCTGCTGCCCTCTCCATCCCAAAGGTTTTTTATTCGTGTCTGTGCTTGTGCTACTTCTGACTGGACTTCTGTCCCTTTTGTGCTCATGTGTATTCCAAGTGTGACATACACTCCGCTTCAATACTTCTTGACAGTTGGGTTATTCTCCAGTAGAGGGCGAACTTCTGCAGAGATGAATGCAAAAAAAGAAGCCCCTCCCGGTCCATAACTACCTGGGACCTCCCACCAATTCCCCAGTTGTCTTCTCTGCAGGGAGCGAGCAAGACAGAAGATGAAGACTTCTCTTACTTGCAGGTCGCGCCCGGCCATTTTCGTCCCTATTGCTGCCAGGACCCTCCTAAATTGTCCCTGTATTGAGCCTCCCAGCTTAGGCTGCGGGTCCTGGTAAAGGTAGGAGCACCCTATGGGTGCAGTAGGAGCACCGCTCCACCGTGAGACCTCACTATGGGATAGGCAGTTATCCAGGTGTTGGTGATCCTGGTGTGGGATGCCCCGTCCCGCTAGGCTTAGGGACGGATTCCGGCAGGGTTTCCCCCCTTATGGTCCCTTACTCTCCTCCAGGGGGGGGGGGCTGTCTGCCTGGCCCTTATACTGTGTGTCTGTGATTTACTCATAGAGTGTGTGTGTGTGAGTTTAACGTTCGGCCCGCACGCACGCTCTCGTGCGGCGGCGGGCCGGTTCCCTCATGGTCGGCTCCGCGGCCATATTGGCCGGGGAGCGCGACCTTCTGCTTCCCTCAGTGAAGGGGGGGCGGGTCCAACGCGACGGTGTCCCCTTGGCTTCGTTGGACGGCTTCCAGCCCTAGCGGCTGGAAGCACGGCTTGGGTGTGTAACCCGCGTCGGAAGGGGGCAGGGCCATGTGCTGGCGCGCTCCGCACTGGCCCGCCTCCTTCACCCTTTCCACCTAGGGGATGCCATCTTCTTACTGCGGCCTGTGAGTGCCCCATATGGGGCTCCTTTATGCTGTATACATCGGCTTATGCACTTTAATATTGTACATGCTGCTGGGCGTTATTGGGGCCCGTGGGCGATATACAGCTTGGAGACATATATATATATTTATGGGTGTCTATACATAGTATATGCTTTTTATTTGCACTATATGGCTGCTCGGTGGTATATATGTAATATTTATATATATGGGCATGTACCTGTATATATATATTTCTGTTGTGTGAATGCTAGGGCATTTTTTTTCATTATGCTCTGCTTTTATGTGGCTTATTTTGTGTGTTACAGGTGTCCCTGTATACGTGCATTTTAAGGGGTCCCTCCTGGTCCTGGGGTCCCTAGATATAAAAATTGTCCACCCAAAAATCCTCCCACCGGGACTTTTAAGGGGCATCCCGGGTTGCTAACGCGTAATCCCCTACGGTCTTGCGACTGACCACAAAAATTCACCATATGGAGGCTCGGCAGGATACCAGGCCCGGGATCCCTTCGGGACAATCCGGGCCATGTGTGGGGTGCGGGGTATCCCTTACGGGGGAGAATGTGCTGATCTGTATACCATGCGCACAAAAGGCCATAACGCGGCAGTCTGGTACCCAGCCTTCTGGGTCGGCTCCTCCCGCTTCATCGCCTTCCCCTCCCCACCTGATCCGTACCCCAAGTGACATTGGTACTAGTGGGGAGTCGCTTTCTCATGTTTGGGCTAGGTTGGCCAGCATAGAGAAAATGATTGCTAGCACAGTGGGCAAGAAGCCCCAGGCTAAAAAGAGACAGTTGTCGTCGGCCCAGCCCTTGTGGGACACTGACGATGAGTCCGCTGAATTGTCCGATTATTCCCTGCTAGAGGATGGGGAATTGTATCAGGATTCAGAGGCTGACTATGGTCAGCCTGGGAATTCCAATGTCAGGCAGGCGCTGGGGGATGCCGTTGATACGGCCACTGTTTTGTCACATTTATTGGAGGTGTTGGATATTGATCCACCCCCTCTTAAGAAGGGGGAATTTTTTGGGGCCTACAAGCCCCGTCTGGAATTCCCTACCCAGGGTCATTTTGATGCGCTGATACTTAGGGAATGGGAGAGGCCCAGTCGGCTTCCTGGTGTGCCTCAGGGATGGGATAAGAAGTATCCCTTTCCGGTGGTGGCGGTCAAGCGCTGGTCTCGGCCCTGCGGCCGGTTAGTGCATCTGCCCTGGTGTCGCTTGCTACCAGGTCTCTTATCAGGGACTGGCTGAATAACGCTCAGCTGGAACCAGCTGGCGCTGAGTTCGCTATACTTAAGAAGTGCGAATTGTTCATGGATTTTGTCATGGCTGCGATGAAAGACTCCATTGTCGGGTGTAGTAGGACGTCAGCCTTACTGGTGGCCATGCGCAGACTGGTCTGGCTCCGACAGTGGACAGCGGACGTTGGAGCCAAGAAGTCACTCACAACTCTCCTTTTTGGGTGCGTGGCTGTTTGGAGATAAATTGGATGCTGTTGCTAAAAGCGGTAAGTTACCTCAGCGGAGGAAGCAGCGCCGTCCCTTTCGGGGGGGGACTCGTTCACTCCTTCCTTTCGAGGGGCCAGAGCGTCTAGGGGTCTGGCCTTCTCGGGGGTCAGGGGCTCGTCCTGGAACAGAGGCAGAGGTCGGGCTCGGTTCGGTGAGACCCATTCTAGATCTCAAGGTTCTCAACAGGTTTATCAGATCCCTATCAGATTCCCTTCGCCAAGGGGATTTTATGACATCCATAGACATCAAGGATGCCTATCTGCATGTTCTGATTTTTCAGGCACATCATCCTCCGGTTTGCGGTGGGGGATCAACATTATCAATTCGTAGCTCTTCCCTTCGGTCTGACCTCGGCACCGAGGGTCTTCACCAAGGTTTTGGCGGGCGTAATGGCTCTGCTCAGATCTCAGGGCATTCTCATTGTGCCTTATCTGGACGATCTGTTGATTTCAGCTTCTATCAGCAGGCAGAACTGGACGTTCGGGTGGGTGATCAATCGCACCAAGTCTTCTCTCTCCCCGTCTCGAGTGATTTCATTTCTGGGCATGAATCTGGATACCAGTCGGGCCAGAGTGTTTCTGCCTAGACCAAGGTGCAGGGGATTCAGGACCTGATCAGTCTTCTTCTGGCCAGTCCTTGTCCCTCTATCCGTCAGGGGATGAAACTGGTGGGTCTGATGGTGTCCTCCTTCGAGGCGGTCCCATTTGCACAATTTCACATGAGATCTCTTCAACTTCTCCTATTGACGTATTGGGACAGGAGGCCACAGTCATTGGATCAACCTTTCAAGATGTCTCCCAGGGTTCAGCAGTCATTTCGGTGGTGGCTGGACTCGAGCAATCTGGTGAAGGGCAGATCTTTTCTGGTCCCTTGTTGGGAGACGGTTACCACGGATGCCAGCCTGTCGGGCTGGGGAGGTTATTGGAAGAGTCATCAGTTCAGCGGGGTGTGGGGTCCCCAGGAGGCTCACACCCCCATCAATGTATTGGAGCTCCGAGCCATTCGTCTGCTTCTGGCTCGGTTGACCCCACAGTTACGGGGTCTTCCGGTTCAGGTGCGTTCGGACAACCGAACGGCAGTGGCCTACATAAATCACCAAGGAGGGACTCGCAGCAGGAGTGCCCTCAGGGAAGTCTCTCTGATCCTGCGCTGGGCGGAGAGCAATGTTCCTTGCCTTTCTGCAGTCTACATTCCGGGGGTGGAGAATACGGAGGCGGATTCCCTGAGCAGGGGGTCTCCTCTCGCCACGGCGAGTGGTCTCTCAACCCCGAGGTCTTTCTGGATCTTTGCCGCAAGCGGGGGACTCCGGAGATGGATCTCTTTGCCTCGAGGCACAATCACAAACTTCTGGCCTTTGTGTCTCTTTCTCAGGATCCCCTGGCCTTGGCAGTGGATGCCTTGTCTCTTGCCTGGAAGGACCTGGGTTTTCTGTACCTGTTTCCACCTGTCTCCATGCTGGGCAGGGTAGTTCGCAATCTGGTTCTAGAAGGGGCACCAGCGATTCTGGTGGCTCCAAGGTGGCCAAGAAGGGTTTGTTACGCAGACGTCGTAAGGATGGCCGTAGACCAGTGCCGGCTTCCCTTGATGCCGGACCTGCTATCCCAGGGTCATCTACTTTACCCCAATTTACAAACGCTGGCTTTGACGGCCTGGCTGCTGAAACCTTCATCTTGAAAGAGGAAGGTTTGTCTGAGGCTGTCGTTCAGACCCTGATTAGGGCTAGGAAGCGGTCCTCTTCTGGCATTTACTATAGGACTTGGCGGTCCTATATTGATTGGTGTGAGGCTAGAGCCTTGCCTTGCAGGGTTTTTTTCTGTACCCAGGATTTTGGAGTTTCTTCAGCATAATCTGGACCTTGGGTTCCAGCTTGGTACTTTGAAAGGACAGGTTTCTGCGCTGTCTGTTTTCTTCCAGAGGTCTTTTGCTTTGCACCCGCTGGTTAAGACTTTTTTTCCAAGGGGTGGCGCATGTGCGGTCCCCTCGGAAGGCTGTAGTTCCTGTTTGGGATTTGAATTTGGTTCTTTCGGCTCTGCAGGGTCCTCCTTTTGAGCCGCTACATGATATTGCTCTTTCGGTTCTCACTCAGAAGGTTGCCTTCTTGGTGGCTATTACCTCGGTTCGGCGTGTCTGAGAGGTGCGGCTCTGTCGATTCAGGCCCCTTACTTTGAGAGACACCAGGATAAGGTGGTTTTTCGTTTTAAAACGGATTTCCTTCCTAAGGTGGTGTCTGCTTTCCACCTCAATCAGGATATTGTTCTCCCTTCCTTGTGTCCTAAGCCTAACAATGACAAGGAGAGGGTTCTGCACAATTTGGACGTTGTTTGCTGTGTGAAATACTATTTGGTGACTACTCCTTCCGTCCGCAAGACGGACGCCCTTTTCGTGGTGCCCTGCGGGCCCAGGAAAGGTTTAGCACCTGCTAAGTCTACGATTAGCAAATGGATTAGTCAGGCCATTGTTGGGGCCTATTCTGCTAAGGGGAGGACTCCCCCTTTTAGGGTCACTGCGCACTCTACTCGTGCTGTTGGTGCATCCTGGGCTTTTCAGCACCAGGCTTCTGTTGAGCAAGTTTGTAAGGCTACTACTTGGTCTTCTGTTCATACTTTTTCCAAGTTTTACAAGGTTGATGTGCGGGCTTCAGCGGATGCTGTTTTTGGCCGCAAGGTTCTGCAAGCTGCAGTGGTTTGAGTTGGTGCATTCTTTACTGTTTATGGTTCCCACCCTTGACGGACACTGCTATTGGATGTCCCAACTGTCAAGAAGTATTGAAGCGGAGTGTATGTCACACTTGGAATAATACCGTTTTGTGATTACTCACCTTTAAAACGGATATTATGAGTGTGACATACACTCCGCTTCACCCACCCTGTTTGGTATTCTGGATCCTTTATATGGTGAATCATTGTTTTTTGTTAGTATTGTTATATTTGGTTCTTCCTGGTCCCTTACTGCTATCTTACACTGCGTAATTGGTGGGAGGTCCCAGGTAGTTATGGACCGGGAGGGGCTTCTTTTTTTGCATTCATCTCTGCAGAAGTTCGCCCTCTACTGGAGAATAACCCAACTGTCAAGAAGTATTGAAGCGGAGTGTATGTCACACTTATAATATCCGTTTTAAAGGTGAGTAATCACAAAACGGTATTTTTACTGCGCGGTTACGTTTTCTCTGGAGGTGGCGTTTCCTTGCTCCCTCGTCGCTACTCCTTCCAGGGGCGTGAGTCTATCTCTCCTTTGAAGGGGCGTGAGTCTATCTCTGTTCTTCCTATGCATTTTTTCCGCATGTGCTGTGGGATGCTTATGGTTTTTTTTGTCCTTTTGTCTTTCAGGCTTGGTCTGATTGCAGGTTGTGGTTCTTCCCGGTCCCCCCTCCCCCACTCTTGCCCCTCCTCTTTTACTAAATAGGCGTTCTATAAGGCATTGGGGATTCCTGGTTCGGCCTGCTAGCGCCTTGTAACCAGTATACTTTACTTGATATATAATCGCCATAATGGAGGCTTCTGGGGATAGTGAGCTGGGGGCCCTCCTGGACGGGCGAACTCTGTTCCATGTGCGGTACTCCCCTGGGCGGTCTCATCACGGTTTGTCGCTCTTGTGCCAGGAGTGTTAGGTCGGAGCATGAGCGGGTGGACGTACCTGTCCCTAGCCCGCCGCTACCTGGTATGTCTCCAGAATCCCCGCTGCTGCCCTCAGCCCCCAGCGAGGGGGATGCCGGCAGGGGGTCCCAGGTTGCTTTGGCATTCCGCTTGGACAGCATTGAGAGACAGCTGTCGCGTTTGGCTCCTAAGAAGGCCTCGTCTAAGAGGCGGTATGTTGGGCCTGTTTACTCGGATATGGAGGATTTTGATAACGATCCTTTTGACGATCCGGTTTCTATGGAGGAAGGCGAGTTGTTTGAGGACGCTCCTTCCACTTGATAGTGGCTCTGCCTCTTCAATAAACACAACAATTGGGACTCAGCACAGCTAATACAATTATAAAATAATTGATTGGGTGCTGGCTGTGAACAGAGCCAAGACACAAATGTGTCATACAAAGTACACAACAACAAAAAGGGCCGCCAGATCAACCCAAAAATGGCTCTGCAAAAATATACAGCCACACACCAAGATGTTATGTAAAAATAAACAAAGTATTTATTTACACAGAGATCAATTCATACATAGAGGACATATACATTTAAAACCAATTAAAAATATATACAAGGGTAACCAAGGACTCAGGGACTAGATGTATTATCAAGGATAATTATTATTAAGAAACCCTTCTGTTCAAGACCTAGTCAGTATACAGCCACCAAAAACATTACACAAGGTGAAATGTAAAGTGCATATAATCATTAAAAATTCATAAACATTAAATGTGCAGAAAAACGTGCTATAATAATTATGCAAACATACCTAAAACCTAATTATAATCGTATAAAAACTACACCAAAAGCTACTCATACATTATTAAAGTGCTAAGTGCTAGAAAGAAACATGATGCATAAATGCTACACAAGCTGCCAGAGTGGACATGACAATAATCAAACAGTTATGATATCAAGGGCAAAAGAAAATAAAGAGAATAAATGTTATATCACCGTATATTAGAAGTCCCGTCCAGGTATCCCCGAGAACACACTGAAGCGTTGCGTGGGTACTAACCGTCCCACTTCATCAGGATGTGATTACAAAATGTTGGTATCCACTATTTAAGCCCCTCAGCTGATGATTGACGCTGCACGGTCAACGAGGCTGCAGCGCGCCAAGCCACGCCCCGTCCGCACACCCTTTCGGGAGTGCGTAGGGGTGACGTAGCTGGCCGCCGCCTCCCCGCAGCCGTGGAGCGCACAAGCTACGGACGCGGCGAGCGCATGCGCCCTTCAACCTCACGTTCAGGCGTTCTTCCCTGCAGTGGGAGGCGCCCGGACATCGGTTCCAGGCCGTCATGCACACGCAGCGCGTCACTCCGTCCTCCCATCCCGCAGCTGGCAACAGTGCTCCACCGCAGGACTTTGGGAGGGAGGTGGCAAGTAGTGGACCAACAAATACAATTAGCAACAATGACCAAAATAAATTGATTTTAACTGTGTGCAAATATATTAATTCTAAAGTTAATCTAATTATAACAGTAAGTATATATACAGATAAAGACACACAGGGGCATAATATGGTTGTATGCTTATTAACAATTCACCATGGAGCACATGCCCGTATTTAATACAAAGACTATAATTATTATGGCTCTCACATCTGACACTACAAGGCCCCAAAGTATCCTGATGCCTGTTAAGGGAAGGGCCAAATAGGGAGAAATAAAAAGGAAAGTCTGTGTTTATTTAGCCTTTTTAAAGCACCAGACATCCTGTTCCTCTATTTCATCTAGATTTTAGAGACAATAATGTAGTGATATAAACACCTCGAAACTATACAATTTCACAAGTAGAGGCAACAGGTGAATGTATCCATGGTGAGCAAGGATCAAGTAAGAGGAAGTAATTAATAGGGTGCATATTTTTTTATGATCTCTTTGAAGCATTGGATGTCCTATTCCTCCATTTCATCTGAATTTTGGAGACGATGATATGATGATATAAACGCCTCAGGTCCTGCACAATTTTGTGAATGGAGACAGCAGGTGAGTGTGTCAGCAGTGAGGGCGGGCAACATCCCAAAGGTTGGACAAGTATGTAACCTGGTCCTCAGTGATATTTGGGGACCAGATATGTTGCTATTGAAGCGTGGGCAGATCCTTAAACAACAGCCATCATCATACCCAAAATCTATGACATAAAAAACAAACAAAAACAAATTAACAGTGCTCATAGTGTAATGTACATTAGACATACATTTATACCCACCTACACATCCATCAAGAGAGAATGACCCCAATTTACCCATCACGCCCCAAAAATGAAGTGAAACTAAATTCCCCATTAATTCCATAAGGTGCTCTAGTGTTTAAATTATAGATCCATTCCAACTCTTTCTGTTCTAGTCGTCTTTTGAGATTGCCCCCCCTCCCTCCCAGACTCACCTTTTTCAATAAAGATGATACGTGTTCCCTCCATATTGCAATTATGCTGCGTCAGGAAATGGGCGGCCACTGGAGTCAAGGTCTTTCCATGTCCCTTTTCGCCAGCTTTATATTTGATATATGTCCCTGTATTCTAATTCTTGCAGAGTTTTTCGTTTTGCCTACATATTGTTTCGGGCACACACATTGTATCATATAAATAATACCTTCTGTTCGACAATTCAAGTGTTGGTGAATACGATATGTTTTAGAAGGTTGTAATCCACTAAAATTATTACAGGTCACAACATATTTACAGATGCTGCATTGCCCGCAATGCCTACTCGAGCCCAGATTTTTACTAGATAACCACGTGCATGGGCGTGTATAATGGCTTTTGCAGAGGCGATCTCTCAGATTGGGCGCTCGTCAAGGAGTCATCAACGGTCCTTTTCTTACCCAACTTGCTATATAGGGGTCTGTTTTGAGAACCGACCAATGCTTTTTAAAGATACATTTAAGTGAATGCCAATCATTATTATATTCAGAGGAAAACCTCACCTCATCGCTGCATTTGCGGTGTCGATATTTCAGTAGATCTTCCCTTGTAGTTTCTTTTGCTCTATTTAAAATATCCTTTGGATAGCCCCATTGTTTGAACCGGTGCACTCGTTTTTAGCTTCCTTCTTGAAGTCTAGTGCGTCCGAACAATTTCTTTTCAACCTGAGGAACTGGCCAGTGGGTATTCCTTTCTTTAGATTCTTAGGGTGTGCACTAGTAAAATGCAGCAGACTGTTGGTAGCAGTTGCCTTTCTAAAAAGTGTGGTCCGTATGGTGCCATCCCCCTCAAGAGTAAGAGTTAAATCCAAAAAGGTAACCTGGTGGGAGGAGATTGTATGGGTCAGGAATATGTTATAATTGTTTTTGTTCAGGCATTCAATAAACGTACTGCCCAATTCTTTAGGCCCATGCCACAGAATGAGCACATCGTCAATAAAACAATACCATCCAAGGATGTATTGATGGTAGTTACCAAATTTATCTGCCCATACAACCTCCCTCTCCCACCAGCCCAAGAAGAGATTGGCAAATGAGGGAGCACACCGGGCTCCCATGGCAACGCCTCTAATTTGTCTATAGTATCCCATGTCGAAAACAAAGATATTATGGCTGAGCACGAAATCTAATAGTTCTAAAATGAAACCATGCAGAGCCCTCTTATTTGTTGTCTCCATTTCTAAGAAATATCCCACCACATGTTTGGCCATATGATGACTAATATTTGTATAAAGGGACTCCACGTCACATGTTATTAAAACTGTATCCGGTGGAACCTGTATTTGGTTCAATCGGTTTAATGTCCGTGGAGTCCCTTATATAAGAATCTAGG
This sequence comes from Gastrophryne carolinensis, assembly GCA_027917425.1. Lineage (NCBI taxonomy): Eukaryota > Metazoa > Chordata > Amphibia > Anura > Microhylidae > Gastrophryne > Gastrophryne carolinensis. The sequence continues at coordinate 267,956,354 of CM051238.1, read as the reverse complement.
GCCATGACATGAGGTTGTAAAAGTGAGTCAATGAAGGAGCAGGCGTGTTCTGTTAAACTGCCCACTCCCGACACAATAGGGCGTCCTGGGGGTTGCTGTGCATCTTTGTGTACTTTCGGAAGGATGTAGAAGGTGGGCATCCATGGGAAGTCCACCTTCAAAAAGTTATACTGGGTATTATTGATGATACCATTCGTAAGGGCATTATGTAACAAATCATCAAACTCACATTTATAACCTTGCATGGGGTTAGTGGATAATTTCTGATATGTATTCACATCTTGTAATTGCCTCATAACTTCCTTATGATAGTATTCCCTCGTTAAAATGACAATATTGCCCCCTTTATCCTCTTCCTTCAGGATTAGGTCTTCTCTATTTTGTAGGGCGCGTAAGGCTTCCCATTCTGATTTAGTCAAGTTCTTATGTTGTTCATTGGGGACTATGTCTCTAATGTCATTACTTACTAATTGATAGAAGGTCTGTACAGCTGGACTAGTAGACCATAAGGGCGTGAATGTGGAAGGTTTACGAAGCGATGGTGTTGTTGGCTCTTATCTTGTTCCTCTAAAAGGCCCACAAGGTCATCCAGGGCCATGCCCTCCATTTCATCCTAAGTAATGTTCTTTGTATCCTGTCCTAGACTTAAAAAATGTTTCTTAAGTGAGAGACGTCTACAAAAAAGAAATACATTTTTCACGTCATTAAATTTGTTAATCATGTTGGTAGGAGAAAAACTAAGACCTCGCTAAGTACGGACCTTTGTATCTCTGTAAGTGGTACCTCTGTAAGGTTGATAACCTCTAATTCAGGGGTACTCAATTACTTTCAGTGGAGGTCCACTTACCAGGGTCTGCCGTGGGATGAAGGTCCGGGGGGGCGAGGGAGCTGGGCAATGCCTGAGCGTGCTGGCGGTGGCATCCCCTGCCACCCTCTAACAAGGAGCGCGCCCGCGCCGGCCATTCACAAATGCCTGGCATGGGTACGTGCCCTGCTAAAGGGATAGCGGGGATGCGGCCGCTGCTCGTGCATGCACTGTTGGACCGGGAAAGAAGGTGAGTTTTTGGGTGACCTGGGGGGTTTCACACAGAGGGGCATCCTGATTCTGGATGCCCCGGGAGGAGGGAATCAAGCAGCCCTGGAATCTTATAGATTCCCGAGAGGATCTCTGTGGGTTTTGATCCACTTAAATGGAATCCCAGCCACACACATCCGCAGCAGGTGGCATCACTTGCATCCTTCAGCTGTGTGCGGCCACGCACAGCCGAAAGAAAATGCGCGAAGTGATGCCGCTGCTGGCCGCACATGTGCCGTGGGCTCAGACAGCTAAGATCTGTGGAAGAATGGCTGGGTTTCAACTTTCCTGGGTTTTGTTCCATTCCCCCAGGGCATCGTGAATCGGGATGCCCCACTGCATGAATGCCCCCAGAACGCCGCCATTTACTAACCTCTTCCTCGTTCCAACGGCCCATGTGCGGGTTCTCATCTGCCGCAACTATGTCACATGCGCCATTGGAAAGAAGAAGAGGTGAGTGAATAGCAGTTTTCTGGGAGTTTCATACTGTGGGGCATCCCAATTTGGAATGGCCAGGGGGAGAGTCAGCGGGCAGCCATAGAATCTCTTAGATTCCAGGGATGGAATGCATCCACACCCAGCCCCTGTCCCTAGCACCCTTGGCAAAGTTCACATTAAACAATTACCTGTCCTGAAGCAAAGCTGATGAGGAGAGAGACACCGAGCACCTCTTCTCCAGACAGCAGTTCAGGATCAGCCAGCATGTGTTCCTCTGTCATTGCTGCTTTGCTCTCCGCACATCAGAGCACTGTCAGCATGCTGGTGGGAGCGAGTCGGCGCGGGAGGGAGAGATGGTCCCGCCCACATCCAATCAGCGTCTTTGCAGCGCAGACAGCCTGAATGAATCAGTGATTCATTGGCTGTGCTGTCTGCCAGTAAACCCGAGGTCCGCCCCAGAGCATGTGATGACCTCACCGCCGGGTGCCAGTGATGACCTCGCCGCCGAGTGCCAGTGCCGGCCCTGCCGTCAGCGACCGTGCGCGGGCGGCAGGCGAGGCTGAGCGGAGGGGCTGTCGCGGGTGCGCACCTTACAGGGAACACTGGGCAGCGGTCCGGACAAATGGCGTCTGCGGTCCGGATTCGGACCGCGGTCCGCCATTTGAGTACCCCTGCTCTAATTGTTTATCGGATGGTTCTTGTTCAGAAATCTCAGGTGTAACGATCTCCCTTTCTCCTCTCTGGGTCTCAGACGTCTGTGTTCCCCAGTATTCACTTCCCGTGGGCTCCTTTCTTTTCTTTTTGCCCCTCCTCGTTCTCTCCTCTGAAGAAGTCTGATGATTGACTAGAAATAGAGGAGTCTCTGAGGCGGGCAGATTTATAAAAGGTTTGGGATCTAGGGGAAGTATCTTTATTATGGTGTTGTTGCCTGTTGCTATGGGAACGTTTGTTCCCATGATGTTTCCTCCTGTAGAGACGGTTATTAGCCATATCCCACCGGTCCCTATCTAGGCTCTGCCTCTTTCTCGTATGAGGATACGTGGCTGCCTGACGATACAGAGAAGTTGCTTGCGACAGTCTTTGAGACCTTGCATATTGCCCCCCCTAGAGCAGCCAAGCAGAAGCAGGGTTCCTTGTTTTGGCCTGAGAGACGGAGAAGAGTCTTTCCAGAAGAGGAACATTTTTCTAATTTGATTCTCAGGGAATGGGAAAGACCTAACAAGTTACCGTCGGTGCCCAAGGCTCTGGACAGGCGGTATCCCTTTCCTGAGGAGCTGGTCCGGCTTTGGCCCCGACCTCCCGAGGTGGATGCCCCTGTGTCGGGACTATCCAACACTACGGTCATGCCTTCTCCCGATACTGCTTCCCTATGTGATCCAACTGACAAGCGTATGGATCAGCTACTCTGTCATGCCTTTACTTTTGTGGGGGCTAGCTTCTGCCCTGCGTGTGCTGCGGCCATTGTCTCCTTGGCCAAAGAGGCTCTTCTTTTTCAGGTGGCCGCAGACAGTCCTGGGGACGAGGCATGCGCTCCGGTGGGTCCCGCGGCCGGTCCAATCCCACTTGGGGTTCCAAATCCAAGACTCCGGCCAAGCCATCGCAGGCATGAGGAGACGCCCTCACCCATTCGGGTGGGGGGGCGGCTTCTGCTTTTTGCTCATGTATGGAGACAGCGCATCTCGGAACGGTGGATTCAGGAGGTGGTGTCCTCCGGTTACAAAATAGAGCTGGCAGTCAAGCCGCCCTGAAGAATCCTCCGGTCTCGGTTGCCCCTGGACCCGTTGAAGGCGCAGGGTCTGAGAATGGCTGTACAATATCTCCTTACGTTCAGCGGTGAGCTTGCTTCGGTCCGACGATTTCATGACCACGGTGGACATCAGGGATGCTTACCTGCACATTCCTATCTTCCAGGGTCACCAGAGGTTCCTGAGGTTTGCGCTGGAGGATCAGCATTACCAATTTGTGGCTCTACCGTTCAAGATATCCTCAGCTCCCCCAGTATTCACCAAGGTGCATACGGGCGTCATGGCTATCCTGAGGAACCAGGGCATTCGTGTGCTTCCTTACCTGGACGGTTTGCTGATTGCGGTGCAGTCTCTTCAGCAGGCCGAGAGCGACACCCGGACGGTGTTAGACACTCTCGAGTTCGGTTGTATTATCAATTACCCCAAGTCTTCTGTCCTCCCTTCGCGGGCGAGGTCCTTTCTGGGCGTGACGATAGACACCTCCCAGATCAAGGTTTTCCTTCCACAGCAGAAGGTGGCGGGTCTCAAGACACAGGCGTGGGAATTGTCTTGCCAACGACCATCGATACGTCTGGGGATGAGACTGGTGGGTCTAATGGTGTCATGCTTCAAAGCAGTGCCCTTCACTCAGTTTCACATGAGACCTCTTCAGCTGAACCTGTTGTCCGGCTGGGACCGGACACGGGAGTCGCTGGAACAGGAATTTTGCCTGTCCTCCCTGGCCAGACAATCTCTTGGTGGTTGGACGCCAGAAACCTTTTGGTGGGCAAGTTCTTTCTGACTCCTCGGTGGGAGATAGTTACCACGGACGCCAGTCTGACCGGCTGGGGAGGAGTTTGGCAGGCACAAAAGATCCAGGGGCAGTGGGGTCTGCAGGAGAACCACTTGCCCATAAATCTCCTGGAGCTGAGAGCGGTTCGGTTGGTGCTTCTTCATTTGACGCTCCAATTAAGGGATCGTGCAGTCCAAGTTCGCTCGGACAATCAGACGACGGTTTCCTACATCAATCATCAGGGCGGGACTCGGAGCAAGCGTGCCCTCAAGGAGGTGACCCAGATTCTGCTTTAGGCAGAGGAGAATGTTCCCAGCATCTCAGCGGTTTACATCCCCAGGATAGAGAACCAGGAGGCAGATGCCCTGAGCAGGGGGGCCTCATGTCTGGGGGAGTGGTCCCTCAGCTACAAGATCTTTCGCGTCTGTGTCTCCGCTGGGGTCAGCCGGATGTGGACCTATTTGCGTCCAGGCTTCCAAGGTTCGTCTTCCTGTCAAGAGATCCTCTGGCCTTCGCCACAGATGCTCTGGCAATTCCCTGGACGGAGTTCAGGCTCCTTTATGCATTCCCTCCGTTTCCACTCCTGGGCCGAGTGTTGCGCAAGATAGCCCAGGAGGGGGTACCAACCATCCTGGTGGCTCCTCGCTGGCCGAGAAGGAGTTGGTTTGCGGACATAGTTCAGATGTCAGTGGGTCGATACGTCATGTCCGATGATCCAGGGCTTCTCACACAGAGGTTGCTGTGACACCCCAATTTACAGACGCTGGCTTTGACGGTGTGGCTGTTGAAAGCTCCATCCTGATGGATAAGGGGCTGTCTGCCACGGTTGTGTGTACCATGATTCAGGCAAGGAAGAAATCTTCTTCCATGATATATTACAGGGTTTGGCATGCCTACATTGCTTGGTGTGAGTCCAAGAGTCTTCCTTGTCGCACATTTTCTTTCTCTAAGATCTTGGAATTTTTACAACATGGTTTGGACTCGGGTCTCCAGCTGAGCACCCTCAAGGGCCAGGTCTCTGCTTTGGCCATCTTCTTTCAGAGATCTTTTGCCAGTCATAGACTGATCAAGACTTATTTCCAGGGAGTCTCCCACGTACGTCCGCCACGTAAGCCTGTGTTACCGTCTGGGACTTAAATTTGGTTCTTTCAGCTTTCCAGGGTCCTCCCTTTGAGCCCTTGTGCAATGCTGCTTGTCGATTTTGACTCTCAAGGTGGTCTTTTTGGTAGCTATCACTTTGGTGCGTTGCGTGTCAGAACTGGCGGCGCTTTGTATGAAGCCTCCTTATTTTGAGCGGCATAAGGACAAGGTGGTCTTTCGGTTTCAACCTGATTTTTTGCCTAAGGTAGTGTCTCCTTTTCATTTTAATGCGGAGGTTGTTTTGCCTTCTTTGTGTCCCGCACCAACTAGTGCTAAGGAAAGGGCTCTTCATGCTTTGGATGTTGTCAGAGCCATTAAGTATTACTTGGTTGCGACAATCTTTCAGAAAGTCGGATGTACTTTTTGTCCTTTCTGAAGGTTCTAGGAAGGACTTGCCTCCAGCCAAGTCCACTCTCAGTAAGTGGAT